>JASUUJ010000215.1:7200000-8400000 GCA_030449895.1 Citrus mangshanensis
TATGCTTAATCCACATCTCCTTTCACCCGACTACTGGACACAGTCTGAAGAACATTTCAAAGCTGTCAATGGAAAATTGTTCACTACCTCTCTGATTACCAAAAGACCCATTGGTATTCAAATCTTTCCAAATTGTGTCATTTGGACCAAAGTTATTGGTTCAACCCTTCCTAATAAGGATATCTTGTTAGGTTTTGACATTCTTCACCAGATCAAACACCGCCAAATCATTCCCAATGGAATTCGAGTCAAGTCCATGTTCAAACCATTCACAAACATCCTAAAACTTTACAATCTGTCTGAAACTCCTCAGTCCTACCAGGATATTTCAACCAAGCTTTTGAACTTCTGTCCTGAATCCCATTCTGAGTTCACCCATCCGAACCCTTTGTGGAAAAATAAGTCTTTCTTCATTAAGTTACCCTTCAAACTCAATGAAGACATTAATCCCACCAAGGCTACCCATCCAGGAATGAGTCCATCTGACTTACTCCTAGCCCAACAAGAATGTTCGCAATTGTTAGCCCAAGGTCTTATCGAGCCCACAAATTCTCAATGGGCTTGACAAGCCTTTTATGTTGAAAAGCATTCTGAAATTGTTCGAGGAAAGAAACGCCTAGTCATAGACTATCAGCCACTAAACATGTTTTTGCAAGACGACAAATTTCCTTTACCCCGCCGACAAAGCATGTTTACTTTTCTAAACAATGCCCAGATCTTTTCAAAATTTGATTTAAAATCAGGGTTTTGGCAATTAGGCATTGACCAACGATACAAACGCCTTTGCATTCCCAATGCCCATTTCCATTGGCCTTCTTAAACGCCATCCATTTTCCAAAAATCCATGATCAAAATCTTTCAGCCAATCCTGCATCATGCATTAATTTACATTAATGATATTTTGCTTTTTTCAGGATCACATGATGAACATCGCCAGCTGTTAAGCCAGTTTTATGATATTGTCCAAAGTCATGGCATCATGTTATCTGCCAAGAAAAGCACCATTGCCACAGACAACATCGAATTTCTTGGTATGATCATAAAAGATGGCCATTACCAGCCAGGAAAGCACATTGCTTAAGAATTGCTCAAGAATTGCTCCATTTTCCATCAAAAAAAGCAAGTTCAACATCAATTACATCCGAGACTTTATCCCACATGTGGACCACTACACTCATCATCTCTCGGCTTTATTGAAAAAGAAGCCCCCAGAGTGGAATGATGACCATACACGTGCTGTCACTACTCTCAAACAGATAGCGCAAAATCCGCCTCCTTTAAAGCTGATTACAGATGGAAAGCGCATATTACAGACAGATGCCAGTGATGAATCTTGGGGTGCCATCCTCCTTGAAGAACTCGATGGAAAAGAACACTTTATCGTTTACGCTAGTGGACATTTTTCTGACACACAGAAGCACTACCATAGCGTATTCAAAGAAATCTTAGCGAATGACATCAAGAAATTTGAGTACCATCTGATTGGACACCATTTTCTAATCCGAATGATTAATATCCTCAATTTCAAAGGTAAAACTGTTCCAGAAAAGATGTTACTCCGATTAAAAGATTGGTTTTCCAAATATGACTTCTCTATCAAGCATATAAAGGGATCCCAGAACCTTATCACTGATATGCTCTCCAGACTCTCAAAACCAGAACACTCTCTAGCCTTAATTTCCTCCACCTATCATTTTCCCATCATCTTCATGGCTACCTCCCTTCCACCAGAAGCTCTGACCAAAAAGACTTTTCCCCTTAACAAAACATTTTCTTCTGTCTTTGCTATCCAAGAGTTTGCAAGAAAAGCTCTCTTTCGCTTTTTCATGAAAGCCTACCTTATGGCCGACCCCTTTCCATTTTCCACTTTCCACCCAGAAAATCTGCTCCTTACCTGGACATTGCTTGAATGGTATTCTCCAATACCATGGTGGAGAAAAAAGTTGCAGCAACTCACAGAGATTTACAATCTCGATGCCGCCTCAAATGTTCACATCGCTTTATCATTCTATTTCCAACATCCAGATACAAACCTCTTTTGGACCCAAGATCGTATATGAATGGTTCGCCCTCATCCTATCATTGACAATGAAATCCAGGACTACCTGCACAATTACCTCAATTAAACCACCAAACTCCTCCACACCGAGAAATCTTTCACACCTCCCCAGTCCACAACATGATCTCATCATGACCCATCCGCCATATCCAAACCAAAGTCCACAGGTATCATTATCAAGGAAGAAAAACTACACTTCTTGTTCCAGGATTCCCAAGACCCATGGGATGCATTTCTTCCTCTAAGCCAACACCTTAACCAAACCAACAATGGATGAACCGGACCTTCCGACCTGGACCATCAACCCAACCTTCCAAGACCCCAGGCCCTCCAAAGTTGACAAAGCAACCCACTTCCCTAAGTCTCATCCAAAACCCAAGCTTGCCCAAGAGACTATTATTGCCCTCGGCCGTGGTCCCTCCCCGCAAGCATCCAAAGCTCTCCACACCTTTTTCCAAAAGCACTCTGACACGGAAAGCTCCTCTGAAGATGACTACATGAATCTCTCCTCTCCATAAAGTAGTTTGTCTTCTTGTAATAATTGTGTTGATAAAGAAGTTTGTCTTCTTGTAATAATTGTGTTGATAAAGAAGTTTGTCTTCTTGTAATAATTGTGTTTTCCTTTATGCTTTTGTCTTGTATAATTATTGCAGCTTGCTTTTACTTTAAGCTTTGTTTTTGCTTTTGCCAACATCGTGCTTTAATTATTAAAGCACTTTGTCCCTTTGTAATTATTAAAGGTGTGTCATCATGTAACTTTAACTTTTGCTTTTGTAAAAGATAGGGGTCCTGTCCTATCTTCCTGAGATTTCTCCTATATAAGGAGTTCTCTCCTCTCTTGTAAAATAAGTTTCAAAGTTAACAGAGAAGTTTGAAGAAATAAACTCTCGTGTGTTTTCATAACCATGAATTTCTAAACTCTCCTCTCTCTCTCTGCAAATGAAGGCCTAGGGCAAAGAAAAGGAATAAAGAGTTAAATTTGTTCATTTTGAAACTTAAGGAAGTATGCTCTGCACTTGCCTTCCAGTAAGGATCCTGTGCATCAGAAAACTTTTGAAACAAATTCTTATCTGGCTTGGTACCCTGTTTTAGACAAAAGGAAAGTCTGTTTTGGGTTATATAGCCCGAGAAAGAAAATGTTTAGTGGCTGATAGTCTATGACTAGGCGTTTCTTTCCTTGAACAATTTCAGAATGCTTTTCAACATAAAAGGCTTGGCAAGCCCATTGAGAATTTGTGGGCTCGATAAGACCTTGGGCTAACAATTGCGAACATTCTTGTTGGGCTAGGAGTAAGTCAGATGGACTCATTCCTGGATGGGTAGCCTTGGTGGGATTAATGTCTTCATTGAGTTTGAAGGGTAACTTAATGAAGAAAGACTTATTTTTCCACAATGGGTTCGGATGGGTGAACTCAGAATGGGATTCAGGACAGAAGTTCAAAAGCTTGGTTGAAATATCTGGTAGAGGAGTTTCGCATTGTATAGTTTTAGGATGTTTGTGAATGGTTTGAACATGGACTTGACTCGAATTCCATTGGGAATGATTTGGCGGTGTTTGATCTGGTGAAGAATGTCAAAACCTAACAAGATATCCTTATTAGGAAGGGTTGAACCAATAACTTTGGTCAAAATGACACAATTTGGAAATATTTGAATACCAATGGGTCTTTTGGTAATCAGAGAGGTAGTGAACAATTTTCCATTGACAGCTTTGAAATGTTCTTCAGTGGAGATGTGGATTAAGCATACCGCGTTGGGCGCCCTTTGGAATTTGGAGGGTAAGATGCGAGTTTGGAAGGTATAGAATCAAGTGTCAAGGGACAATAGCTGATGGAAAATTATTTGGGACTTATCAAGTCATCGAGGATTGTTCATCATTGTTCGAAAATAGAATTCCATCCTTGTCCTGGAGAGTAATGTAGTAAGATGTTCAACAAGGCGAATGGACTTTTCTCTTTTTAGACAAAAAATGACCTTTTTCGCAGATAAAACATCTCACTTCCTTCGTTTTGAGTCTCAAGAAGAAGACTTCTTTCTCAGACTGCGGGGAGGAAAATCCTTTTGAATCTTCGAAAATGCCTTTTCTTTTTCAATCACAATTCTTCTTTGTTTGCATTTAATCTGCAGATAAGGTTTTTGCAAGCACTTCAATGGTTCTTTGTCTTTCAAGTTAAGACATGTTTTGGCAAAAAGATTTTGCCAAGAGAGATATTGTCAATAACAAGATTGGAGTGTCCAGTTCTTCGAAGAGAGGCTAAGAAAACATGCTTCAGTGTGAATCCATTAAGCTTATAAAAGCAGAGACATGCGCTTGTAATGGAAATCAAGATCCTTAGCATTGAGTGAGCAGCATTTCATGCTTTGAGACTCCGAGAAATTGATCATGGAGAATTGCAAGAGCACTGGAGATTTCTGGTAATTGAACAAACTGCAATTGTCTATATTGACCGAGAGAGTCAAACCAATCTCTTAGAGCTCCCGTAAAACGAGTAGCAAACTCTCTAAGGACTTATTCAGTGGTGGCTCTAGGTCTGAGCATTTGGAGGTCAATCCAGGAAGACATTTCATTAAGGCGATCACGCCATTTATAAGAAGGGATATCATCAAAGGTGAACCATGGACCATTTGACAATTTTTGGCTAGATGAACCAGTCTGGGGTCGAGGGTAGCAGAAGATTCAGGCATCTCTTCTTCGACATCGGAAGGAATGTCAACATATGGTTCAGTTCGAGATGGTTGGCCTTGGGTATGTTGGTGTATGACCTGGCAATTGCGGGTTAGAGGTAGTAGTGGAGGATGGATGAACTGTAACGGGTCGTGGCTGAGGTTTAGGCTTTGGTTTTGGCTTGGGTGGTGGTGGTAATGGATTTTCTCTAAAGAGTGTATGAGTCATACCAAATAACTTGGAAGGCTCATATTGTCGAATAGGGGAAAGCATAGAGGCAAAGGGATGATAAGTGGGACCAATGGAAGGAATTGGAGGTGAAGAGGTAAAAAGAGAAGGGCGTTGTTTTTTAGCTTCATTTTGAGAAAGCTCAGCTTTTAAGCGTCTGATCTCCCTTTCTTTTTGGTCAAATTCTGGGCCGTAGTATCTTTGGGTAAGCATGGTCCGCAACTCAGAATCAAGTTGAGCAATTCTGGATTGAAGATTTTGGTGGATCTGTTGCATTTGTGCAGAGATGTAGTCAACTTTCGTCTCAAGTTTTTCAGTTCGTAAATTGATGTTCTCCACTTTTGAATTGATATTCAATAAAGTATCATTTTGGACTCTGGCATTTTGGGTTTGCCAAAAGGTTTGGAGGTTCTACGTGGCTGAGGTAATGGGTGAAGGGATAAAAGGTTTGGACACAACATTACGTTGGGGATGCTGTGAGCCTAAAGGAGGGAAAGAGGAAGAATAATCTGAAGAAGTAGATGAAAACATCATACAACTCAGTGGAGGAATTGGATCTGGGACAGGGGAAGGAGTCTCAGATTTGCAATACTTTGCAATCCATTTGAGTTCCTTTTTGTAGATAGGTAAAGGAGCTGGTGGAGGTGGAGGGTCTTTTGGTGGTTTAGGGTGACTGGGGTGACAAGAGACAAGAGGTTTTTTCTTTTTGGGTTTCATTTTCCTTGCATAATCATCGTCTTCTTCCCAATCATCCCAGCAGGGACAATCTGGGTCACAGTTGCCTGATCCGGGGACATCCCATAAGAAATGGCCATTTTGCTTGGCTGGATAAACAGGGTAGCCTTCAGAATTAAATCCTGTAATAGGCAGATCTTCTTTGAATGAATAGGTAAAAGAGAGGGGGCTCTTGTGGAGCAAGGTGGTTTGAATGTCATTCGACTGCTTCTTTCAAACATGCTCTCGATGTCCGAATTGTTATGGAATTGTTCATAGTTATTGATCCATTCAAGAGGCATAAGCTTGATAAGCTCATGGCGAGGAATTTGTCTTGGGATCTGGATGATGGTTGGGATTTGGTCAGATTCGGCTAACACCATAAGAGTGTCTGAATGGTGTGGGTAGGTCAAGGCATGGTTTTGAAGCCTATAGACCTTGATGGTGTAGGTGGCAATTTTGGCAGAGGAAATTTGACTTGGATTTGGACTTGAACTTTCAAGGTTGTGGGTAGATTGATGTCTTGAAGTGAAAGGTTGAAATTTGGGTAAAAGGTGAGTAAAACACTTCCGATGTAGGTTGTGAGAATGCATCCATCAACTATGCGGCAGAATCGCAATCCTTTTCGCCACGGGTAAGGATAAGTCTCGATGCCGCCAAGATGGAGGTGAGTGTATCCTTCACGCTTCCAATTTGAAATGAGTTCGGAAGGGATTTCTAGAGTAACATATTGCTTGGCTTGAAGAGCACACCATCCGCAGAAGACTGGATATATTCTTTAGGCCGTTTAGTAGACATGAGAGTACGGATCATGGGTAAAGGAACCGGCGTTTGTACAATAAGAGGGTAGGTAGATTCACCGATTTGGGCGGATTCATGTAGGAATATTCTACAAGGTTTTTGATTTTATTGGTAGTATGAGAAGTGCAGATTTAGGCAAAGAAAGAGTAGAAGAAAGAGTAATGAAGCCATGAATGAGAAGTTCTCTCTGCGCCTGAAGTCTAAAGAGCAAAGCAGAAATAAAGATATAAATTATACCACTTTGGTAAAAATGAAAGGGTTAGGCTCTGATACCAATTAAGGTGAAAACTTCGAAAACATTTTCTTTCTCGGGCTATACAACCCAAAACAGACTTTCCTTTAGTCTAAAACAGGGTACCAAACCAGATAAGAATTTGGCAAGTGCAAAGCATACTTCCTTTGGTTTCAAAATGAACAAATTTAATCTTTTATTTCTTTTTCTTTCTTTAGAACTTCATTTGCAGAGAGAGAGAGGAGAGTTTAGAAATTCATGGTTATGAAAACACACGAGAGTTTATTTCTTCAAACTTCTCTGTTAACTTTGAAACTTATTTTACAAGAGAGGAGAGAACTCCTTATATAGGAGAAATATCAGGAAGATAGGACAGGACCCCTATCTTTTACAAAAGCAAAAGTTAAAGTTACATGATGACACACCTTTAATAATTACAAAGGGACAAAGTGCTTTAATAATTAAAGCACGATGTTGGCAAAAGCAAAAACAAAGCTTAAAGTAAAAGCAAGCTGCAATAATTATACAAGACAAAAGCATAAAGGAAAACACAATTATTACAAGAAGACAAACTTCTTTATCAACACAATTATTACAAGAAGACAAACTACTTTATGGAGAGGAGAGATTCATGTAGTCATCTTCAGAGGAGCTTTCCGCACCAGTGCTTTTGGAAAAAGGTGTGGAGAGCTTTGGATGCTTGCAGGAGGGACCACGGTGGCCGAGGGCAATAATAGTCTCTTGGGCAAGCTTGGGTTTTGGATGAGACTTAGGGAAGTCCGGGTTGCTTTGTCAACTTTGGAGGGCCTGGGGTCTTGGAAGGTTGGGTCCTAGGTCAAGGTCCAGTTCATCCATTGTTGGTTGGGGAAGTGTTGGCTTAGAGGAAGAAATGCATCCCATGGGTCTTGGGAATCCAACAAGAAGTCGAGTGTTTTTTTCTTCCTGATAATGATACCTGTGGACTTTGGTTTGGATATGGCGGATGGAGTAGGGATCATGATGAGATCATGTTGTGGACTGGAGGTGTGAAAGATTTCTCGTGTGGAGGAGTTTGGTGGTTTAATTGGAGGTAATTGTGCGGGGTAGTCTGGATTTCATTGTCAATGATAATGAGGGTGAACCATTCATATACGATCTTGGGTCCAAAAGAGGTTTGTATCTGGATGTTGGAAATATGGTGAATGATAAAGACTGTGAACATTTGGGCTTAGGTGGCATACGATCGAGATTGTAAATCTCAGTTCTTTTTTTCTCCACCATGGTATTGGAGAATACCATTCAAGCAATGTCCGTAAGAGAGGTGGCTTTTGGATCGAGAGATGGGTTAAGGTAGCGATTGGTAAGATCAGTAGCATAAAGAATTAGGCACAGGTACCATAACTCGCTTTAGTGATTTCTCGGGGGTCAAACTAAAAGTGGAAAATGGAAATGAATCGCCATAAGGTAGGCTTTCATGAAAGCGAAAGAGAGCTTGTCTTGCAAACTCTTGGATGGCAAAGAAAGAAAATGTTTTGTTAAGGGAAAAGTCTTTTTGGTCGAGCTTGTGGAAGGGAGGTAGCCATGAAGATGATGGGAAAATGATAGGTGGAGGAAATTAAGGCTGAGAGTGTTCTTTTGAGAGTCGGAGAGCATATCGGGGATAAGGTGGGATCCCTTTATATGCTTGTGAGAAGTCATATTTGGAAAACCAATCTTTTAATCGGAGTAACATCTTTTAATGCTTTTACCTTTGAAATTGAGGATATTAGGGAAGGTCCATTCGGATAAGAAAATGGTGTCCAATCGATGGTACTCAAATTTCTTGATGCCATTCTTTCCGCTAAGATTTCTTTGAATACGCTATGGTAGTGCAAAAATGTCCACTAGCGTAAGCGATAAAGTGTTCTTTTCCATCGAGTTCTTCGGAGGATGGCACCCCAAGATTCATCGCGCTCGTGCCTTTAAAGGAGGCGGATTTTGCGATCTGTTTGAGAGTAGTGACGTGTGTGGTCATCATTCCATTATGGGGCTTTTTTCAATAAAGCGAGAGATGATGAGTGTAGTGGTCCACATGTGGGATAAAGTCTCGGATGCAATTGATGATGAAACTTGAACTTTTTGGAAAGTTGATCTGGAAAATGGAGCAATTCTTGAGCAATGTGCTTTCCGGTAATGGCCATCTCTTATGATCATACCAAGAAATTCGATGTTGTCTGTGGCAATGGTGCTTTTCTTGGCAGATAGCATGATTCCATGACTTTGGACAATATCATAAAACTGGCTTAACAGCTGACGATGTTCATCATGTGATCCTGAAAAAAGCAAAATATCATCAATGTAAATTAATGCATGATGCAGGATTGGCTGAAAGATTTTGATCATGGATTTTTGGAAAATGGATGGGGCAGTTTTAAGGCCGAAGGGAAGGACAGTCCAATGGAAATGGGCATTGGGAATGCAAAAGGCAGTTTTGTATCATTCTGAGGGGTCAATGCCTAATTGCCAAAAACCTGATTTTAAATCAAATTTTGAAAAGATCTGGGCATTTTTTAGAAAAGTAAACATGCTTTGTCGGCGGGGTAAAGGAAATTTGTCGTCTTGCAAAAACATGTTTAGTGGCTGATAGTCTTCATTGAGTTTGAAGGGTAACTTAATGAAGAAAGACTTATTTTTCCACAAAGGGTTCGGATGGGTGAACTCAGAATGGGATTCAGGACAGAAGTTCAAAAGCTTGGTTGAAATATCCTGGTAGGACTGAGGAGTTTCAGACAGATTGTAAAGTTTTAGGATGTTTGTGAATGGTTTGAACATGGACTTGACTCGATTCCATTGGGAATGATTTGGAGGTGTTTGATCTGGTGAAGAATGTCAAAACTTAACAAGATATCCTTATTAGGAAGGGTTGAACCAATAACTTTGGTCCAAATGACACAATTTGGAAAGATTTGAATACCAATGGGTCTTTTGGTAATCAGAGAGGTAGTGAACAATTTTCCATACTTTGAAATGTTCTTGATCAAAGGAGATGTGGATTAAGCATACCGCGTTGGGCGCCAATAAGACGGAATGGGCCTTTGGAATTTGGAGGGTAAGATGGAGTTTGATGGAAGGTATAGGAAGTGTCGGGACAATAGTGATGGAAAATTATTTGGGATCGATTATCGAGGATTGTTGGAGTGCGAACACTGTTTCATCATTGGGTTCATCTTGTTCGAGAAATAGAATTCCAGTCATCCTTGTCAGAGTAATGTAGTAAGATGTTCAACAAGGCGAATGGACTTTTCTCTTTGTTAGACAAAAAATGACCTTTTTTACGATAAAACATCTGCTGGACTTCCTTCGTTTTGAGTCTCTGGAAGAAGAAGACTTCTTTCTGAAGAATCTGTAAGGTTTTCTGGACCTGCGGGGTTTGGAGGAAAATTCCGGGGTTTTGAATATCCGAAAATGCCTTTTCTTTTTGGAACTGCAATTACAATTCTTCTTTTGTTTGCATTTGATCTGCAGATAAGGTTTTTTGCAAGCACTTCTGAATGGTTCTTTGTCTTTCAACAGTTCTTTGAATAACTCCTTCTGTTCACAGAGTTTGTCAAGACATGTTTTGGCAAGCTGAAAGATTTTGCCAAGAGAGATGTTGTCAATAACAAGATTGGAGGCAATGTCTAGTTCTTACGGAAGAGAGGCTAAGAAAACATGCTTCTTGTTGAATCCATTAAGCTTATAGAAGGAGACATGCGCTTGTAATGGAAATCAAGATCCTTAGCATTGAGTGAGCATTTTATCTTTGAGATAGTCTCAAATGGCTCAGAAATTGATCATGGAGAATTGCAAGAGCACTGGAGATTTCTGGTAATTGAACAAACTGCAATTGTCTGTATTGGCCGAGAGAGTCAAACCAATCTCTTAGAGCTCCCGTAAAATGAGTAGCAAACTCTCTAAGGACTGATTCAGTAGTGGCTCTAGGTCTGAGCATTTGGAGGTCAATCCAGGCAGACATTTCATTAAGGCGATCACGCCATTTATAAGAGGGGATATCATCAAAGGTGAACCATGGACCATTTGACGATTTTTGGCTAGATGAACCAGTCTGGGCTTCTACTTCATCTTCAACCCCTGTTACTTCATCTTTCTTTGCCTAAATCCTGCACTTCTCATACTCCCAATAAAATCGAAAACCTTGTAGAATATTCCTACATCCCTGAATCCGCCCAAATCAGTGAATCTACCTACCCTCTTATTAGCCCTTATCAGTTGTACAAACGCCCTGGTTCCTTTACCCGCAGTATCCGTACTCTCATCGCTACTAAACGGCCTCACCCTAAAGAATATATCCAGTCTTCTCGTCTGGATCAGTGTGCTCTTCAAGCCACCTCTGCTGAGTAATATGTTACTCTAGAAATCCCTTCCGAACTCATTTCAAATTGGAAGCGTGAAGGATACACTCACCTCCATCTTGGAGGCATCAGACTTATCCTTACCCTTCATGGGCGAAAAGGATTGCCAGTTACTGCTAGCATAGCCTTGCTTGATACCCGGTTCAAACAAAGATGTGATCGGCTTCTCACAACCCTACATGCTGGAAGTGTTTTACTCACCTTTTATCCAAATTTCAACCTTTCACTTCAAGACACCAATCTACCCACAACCTTGAAAGTTCAAGTCCAAATCCAAGGTGTTGAGCAAATTTCCTCTGCCAAAATTGCCACCCTACACCATCAACTGGTCTATAGGCTTCAAAACCATGCCTTAGATCTACCCACTCCGGAACACCATTCAGACACTCTTATGGTGTTAGCCGAATCCCAACCATCATCCAGATCCCAAGACAAATTCCTCACCATGAGCTTATCAAGCTTATGCCTCTTGAATGGATCTCCAACTATGAACCGTTCCATAACAATACAGCCCCAGTTCAGACATCTGAAAGCATGTTTGAAAGACGACCAGATGGAACGGTCATAATGACATTCAAACCACCTCCCAGTGCTCCACAAGAGCCCCCTCGGCTCTCTTTTACCTATTCTTCCATGATCACCGCTGTTCAAACAGCCCAAGAAGATCTGCCTATTACAGGATTCAAAGGCTACTCTTTATCCACCAAGCAAAATGGCCATTTCATGGGATGTCCCAGGATCGATGACCTTGTCCCTGCTGGGATGATTGGGAAGAAGACGATGATTATGCAAGGAAAAGGAAACCCAAAAAGAAAAAACCTCTTGTCTCTTGTCACCCTAGTCACCCTAAACCACCAAAAGACCCTCCATCTCCACCAGCTCCTTTACCTATCTACAAAAAGGAACTCAAATGGATTGCAAAGTATTGCAAATCTGAGACTCCTTCCCCTGTCCCAGATCCAATTCCTCCACTGAGTTGTATGATGTTTTCATCTACTTCTTCAGATTATTCTTCCTCTTTCCCTCCTTTAGAGGCTCACATAGATCCCCAACCTAATGTTGTGTCCAAACCTTTTATCCCTTCACCCATTACCTCATCCGGCCACCTAGAACCTCCTAAACCTTTTGAATCAGTCCTCAACTGGCAAACCCAAAATGCCAGAGCCAAAAATGATACTTTGTTAAATATCAACTCCAAAGTTGAGAACATCAGTTTACGAACTGAAAAACTTGAGACGAAAGTTGACTCCATCTCTGCACAAATGCAACAGATCCACCAAAATCTTCAGTCCAAAATTGCTTAACTTGATTCTGAATTGTGGACCATGCTTACCCAAAGATACTATGGCCCAGAATTTGACCAAAAAGAAAGGGAGATCAGACGCTTAAAAGCTGAGCTTTCTCAAATTGAATCTGACAAACAACGCCCTTCTCTTTTTACCTCTTCACCTCCAATTCCTTCCATTGGCCCCACTTATCATCCCTTTGCCTCTATGCTTTCCCCTATTCGACAATATGAGCCTTCCAAGTTATTTGGTATGACTCATACACTCTTTAGAGAAAATCCATTGCCACTACCACCCAAGCCAAAACCAAAGCCTAAACCTCAGCCACGACCCGTTACAGTTCATCCATCCTCCACTACTACCTCTAACCCGCAATTGCCAGGTCATACACCAGCATCCCCACCAGAACCACTCTTATCCCAACCTCCTACTAAATCCAAAGATAAAGAACCTGATACGAATCCCACAATGAAACTTTCAATCCCACACTTAATTTATAGTTTCAACTTCCCAAGAAAGTTCTAAACAGATTTAAGACAAACAAAACCTTGACCCAATGCTTAAGAAAACATGAACCAAAGGTATAGAGAATGGTATTGACGCCACACTCAAGAAATAGATGAGAAGGTGAGTGATAAGTCTAAATTTGGAACGCCACAAGAATGCAAATTCTTGATAAGTTCACTAGTTCTCAAAAGAACCAAAGAAAGAATAATCTTTCAAATTCAAATAACATTAATCTCTAATCTCCTTACATACCAAGGTTGCTGAATTTAAATAGGCTAAAAGAAACCCAAGATCCTAAAAATACAAATGGAAACATTGGAACAACCCTCCAAGTAGGTTTGTCAAAAGATGTTTCAAAAGTCTTCACCAACCCACCATGATCAATGCTATCTTTGACAAACTTAATGCTAGCCTACTATAATTAATGCTATCATTGACAAACTTAATGTTAGCCCACTATCATTGATGGTAGACTTACCTTACACATTGACAAGCTTGAAACAAAACAAACAAATAAGTTGAAAAACAAAGGATTCGTTGAAAATCCCAAGTCTAAACAAGCTGTAAAGAATTGGTCATAACTCCTTCTAGAGAACTCCAAATCCAGCTCTGTAAAATTTATTGGAAAGCTAACTTAATTATCTTTCCAACGGTATATGGTTTGTACTTTAATTCTGGCTCAATCAATACAGTTTTTATTCCGAATTTGACCTTTCTGCATTTGATACAACTTGTGTATTTGGCTGCCCAATGACTTGAATAATCCCCACAATGCCTTGTCTTCTCTTCAAGCCCAATTCATGATGTCTTGCATCTTGAATTGCATTTTCAATCCATATTTTCTCAATTAATCCATTTAAAGCAGCTTGCATCTTTTTGGCTCTTGCTCTTGTAATTGGGCCTCCATGAATGTGCAAAGGATCACTTGAAGTTTTAATGGTCCCTTGATGGTTCTCATTAGAACCCATGCACCAGTTCAGTGCCCACACAGTTGACCATTCCTCTACTACAGATGATCAAACTTCTGATTCAAATCTAGCCGTTTCAGATAGCCATACGAGATTCTTCTCGAAAAAAATCTTATGCTGATATCACCAGGATTCTGATGGCTCAACCTGATCAACATACCCAAGGCCAACCATCTCGAACTGAACCATATGTTGACATTCCTTCCGATGTCGAAGAAGAGATGCCTGAATCTTCTGCTACCCTCGACCCCAGACTGGTTCATCTAGCCAAAAATTGTCAAATGGTCCATGGTTCACCTTTGATGATATCCCTTCTTATAAATGGCGTGATCGCCTTAATGAAATGTCTTCCTGGATTGACCTCCAAATGCTCGGACACAAGCCGCCAGAGAGTTTGCTACTCGTTTTACAGGTGCTCTAAGAGATTGGTTTGACTCTCTCGGTCAATACAGACAATTGCAATTTGTCCAATTACCAATCTCCTCTTTGCAATTCTTCATGATCAATTTCTGGAGACCCAATCTTTGAAGACGAGATTATCTCAAAGATGAAATGCTCACTCAATGCCAAGGATCTTGATTTCCATTACAAGCGCATGTCTCGCTTTCTATAAACTTAATGGATTCAACGAGCCTACATGTTTTCTTAGCCTCTCTTCCAAGAACTCAGGACATACAGGCTCTCAATCTTGTTATTGACAACATCTCTCTTGGCAAAATCTTTACAAAAACTCGTGAATTTTCAAAGAACTGTTGAACTACAAAGAACCATTCAGAAGTGCTTGCAAAAAACCTTATCTGCAGATCAAATGCAAACAAAAGAAGGATTGTGATTGCAGTTCCAAAAAGAAAGGGCATTTTCGGAGATTCAAAACCCCGAAATTTTCCTTCAAACCCCGCAGGTCCAGAAAACCTTACAGATTCTTCAGAAAGAAGTCTTCTTCTTCCAGAGACTCAAAACGAAGGAAGTCCAGCAGATGTTTTATCTGCAAGAAAAAAGGTCATTTTGCCAAGGACTGTCCTAACAAAAGAGAAAAGTCCATTCGCCTTGTTGAACATCTTCAAGCTACTACAGATTACTCTCAAAACAAGGATGAACTGGAATTCTATTTCTCTGAACAAGATGAACCCAATGATGAAACAATGTTCGCACTCCAACAATCCTCTGATGACTCAGACAGTGATCAGTCCAAAATAATTTTCCATCAACAGTTATTGTCCCTTGACACTTCAGTTCCTATACCTTCCATCAAACTCCAGATCTTACCCTCCAAATTCCAAAGGCCCATTCCAGCAATTGGTCTTATTGATACTGGCGCCCAACGCAGTATGCTTAATCCACATATCTTTCCACCCGACTACTGGACACAGTCTAAAGAACATTTCAAAGCTGTCAATGGAAAATTGTTCACTACCTCCTTGATTACCAAAAAACCCATTGGTATTCAAATCTTTCCAAATTGTGTCATTTGGACCAAAGTTATTGGTCCAACCCTTCCTAATAAGGATATCTTGTTAGGTTTTGACATTCTTCACCAGATCAAACACCTCCAAATCATTCCCAATGGAATTCGAGTCAAGTCTATGTTCAAACCATTCACAAACATCCTAAAACTTTACAATCTGTTTGAAACTCCTCAGTCCTACCAGGATATTTCCACCAAGCTTTTGAACTTCTGTCCTGAATCCCATTCTGAATTCACCCATCCGAACCCTTTGTGGAAAAATAAGTCTTTCTTCATTAAGTTACCTTTCAAACTCAATGAAGACATTAATCCCACCAAGGCTACCCATCCAGGAATGAGTCCATCTGACTTACTCCTAGCCCAACAAGAATGTTCGCAATTGTTAGCCCAAGGTCTCATTGAGCCGACAAATTCTCAATGGGCTTGCCAAGCCTTTTATGTTGAAAAGCATTCTGAAATTGTTCGAGGAAAGAAACGCCTAGTCATAGACTATCAGCCACTAAACATGTTTTTGCAAGACGAAAAATTTCCTTTACCCCGTCGACAAAGCATGTTTACTTTTCTAAAAAATGCCCAGATCTTTTCAAAATTTGATTTAAAATCAGGTTTTTGGCAATTAGGCATTGACCCCTCAGAACGATACAAAACTGCCTTTTGCATTCCCAATGCCCATTTCCATTGGACTGTCCTTCCCTTCGGCCTTAAAACTGCCCCATCCATTTTCCAAAAATCCATGATCAAAATCTTTCAGCCAATCCTGCATCATGCATTAATTTACATTGATGATATTTTGCTTTTTTCAGGATCACATGATGAACATCGTCAGCTGTTAAGCCAGTTTTATGATATTGTCCAAAGTCATGGAATCATGCTATCTGCCAAGAAAAGCACCATTGCCACAGACAACATCGAATTTCTTGGTATGATCATAAAAGATGGCCATTACCAGCCAGGAAAGCACATTGCTCAAGAATTGCTCCATTTTCCAGATCAGCAACTTTCCAAAAAGCAAGTTCAACAGTTTCTCGGCATCATCAATTACATCCGAGACTTTATCCCACATGTGGACCACTACACTCATCATCTCTCGGCTTTATTGAAAGAGAAGCCCCCAGTGTGGAATGATGACCACACACGTGCTATCACTACTCTCAAACAGATCGCGCAAAATCCGCCTCCTTTAAAGCTGATTGCAGATGGAAAGCGCATATTACAGACAGACGCCAGTGATGAATCTTGGGGTGCCATCCTCCTTGAAGAATTCGATGGAAAAGAACACTTTATCGTTTACGCTAGTGGACATTTTTCTGACACACAGAAGCACTACCATAGCGTATTCAAAGAAATCTTAGCGGTAAAGAATGGCATCAAGAAATTTGAGTACCATCTGATTGGACACCATTTTCTAATCCGAATGACCTTCCCCAATATCTTCAATTTCAAAGGTAAACTGGAAAAGATGTTACTCTGATTAAAAGATTGGTTTTCCAAATATGACTTCTCTGTCAAGCATATAAAGGGATCCCAGAACCTTATCCCTGATATGCTCTCCAGACTCTCAAAACCAGAACACTCTCTAGCCTTAATTTCCTCCACCTATCATTTTCCCATCATCTTCATGGCTACCTCCCTTCCACTAGAAGCTCTGACCAAAAAGACTTCTCCCCTTAACAAAACATTTTCTTCTGTCTTTGCCATCCAAGAGTTTGCAAGAGAAGCTCTCTTTCGCTTTTTCATGAAAGCCTACCTTATAGCCGACTCATTTTCATTTTCCACTTTCCACCCAGAAAATCTGTTCCTTACAGGTTTGACCCTTGACCCATCCAGAGAAATCACTGAAGACGAGTTATGGTACCTCTGGTGCCTAACTGTTCTTTATGCTACTAAGCTGATCTTACCAATCGCTCCTACCTTAACCCATCTCCTTGATCCAGAAAAAGCCACCTCTCTTACCTGGACATTGCTTGAATGGTATTCTCCAATACCATGGTGGAGAAAAAAGTTGCAGCAACTAACAGAGATTTACAATCTCGATCGTATGCCAGCCTCTGAAGCCCAAATGTTCACATCAGTCTTTATCATTCACAGACCATATTTCCAACATCCAGATACAAACCTCTTTTGGACCCAAGATCAGGTATATGAATGGTTCACTGCCCCTCATCCAGCTATCATTGACAATGAAATCCAGACTACCCTGCACAATTACCTCTGTCAATTAAACCACCAAACTCCTCCACACCGAGAAATCTTTCACACCTCCTTAGGTCCACAACATGATCTCATCATGATCCCTACTCCATCCGCCATATCCAAACCAAAGTCCACAGGTATCATTATCAAGGAAGAAAAACCAGACTACACTGACTTCTTGTTCCAGGATTCCCAAGACCCATGGGATGCATTTCTTCCTCTAAGCCAACACCTTAACCAGCTTCCCCAACCAACAATGGATGAACCTGGACCTTCTGACCTAGGACCATCAACCCAACCTTCCAAGACCCCAGTCCGACCCTCCAAAGTTGACAAAGCAACCCAGACTTCCCCTAAGTCTCATCCAAAAACCCAAGCTTGCCCAAGAGACTATTATTGCCCTCGGCCACCGTGCCGTGGTCCCTCCTGCAAGCATCCAAAGCTCTCCACACCTTTTTTCCAAAAGCACTCTGGTGACACGGACCCAGACGCAACGGAAAGCTCCTCTGAAGATGACTACATGAATCTCTCCTCTCCATAAAGTAGTTTGTCTTCTTGTAATAATTGTGTTGATAAAGAAGTTTGTCTTCTTGTAATAATTGTGTTTTCCTTTATCACTTTGTCTTGTATAATTATTGCAGCTTGCTTTTACTTTAAGCTTTGTTTTTGCTTTTGCCAACATCGTGCTTTAATTATTAAAGCACTTTGTCCCTTTGTAATTATTAAAGGTGTGTCATCATGTAACTTTAACTTTTGCTTTTGTAAAAGATAGGGGTCCTATCCTATCTTCCTGAGATTTCTCCTATATAAGGAGTTCTCTCCTCTCTTGTAAAATAAGTTTCAAAGTTAACAGAGAAGTTTGAAGAAATAAACTCTCGTGTGTTTTCATAACCATGAATTTCTAAACTCTCCTCTCTCTCTCTGCAAATGAAGGCCTAGGGCAAAGAAAAGGAATAAAGAGTTAAATTTGTTCATTTTGAAACCTAAGGAAGTATGCTCTGCACTTGCCTTCCAGTAAGGATCCTGTGCATCAGAAAACTTTTTAAACAAATTCTTATCTGGTTTGGTACCCTGTTTTAGACAAAAGGAAAGTCTGTTTTGGGTTATATAGCCCGAGAAAGAAAATGTTTTCGAAGTTTTCACCTTAATACTGGGATGATTGGGAAGAAGGCGATGATTATGCAAGGAAAAGGAAACCCAAAAAGAAAAAACCTCTTGTCTCTTGTCACCCTAGTCACCCTAAACCACCAAAAGACCCTCCACCTCCACCAGCTCCTTTACCTATCTGCAAAAAGGAACTCAAATGGATTGCAAAGTATTGCAAATCTGAGACTCCTTCCCCTGTCCCAGATCCAATTCCTCCACTGAGTTGTATGATGTTTTCATCTACTTCTTCAGATTATTCTTCCTCTTTCCCTCCTTTAGAGGCTCACACAGATCCCCAACGTAATGTTGTGTCCACACCTTTTATCCCTTCACCTATTACCTCATCTGGCCACCTAGAACCTCCTAAACCTTTTGAATCAGTCCTCAACTGGCAAACATTGTCAGAAAACTCAATTAGAGCTCCATTTTCTTCTCTTATTCAAGGTATGCTTCCGGGTCATATTTACCTTGAAAAGAAAGGATCTTCATCTTTATGCCACTCAAACCATCATCCCTATTCTTAGCTCTCCTACCCTGTCCATCTCTCCTATAACTACCCATTGAGTCCTCCCCTCATCATACTCATCCCTATAATAGTCATCAATCTCTCCTCTAGCTAGAGCTCTCTTCCTCATTCATGCTTGGGGAATGGGTTTTAGTTGCCCCGTACGTGTGTTCTCTACTTGATCCAAACGGTCATGTATGTGCTCTAATTCAGCTCTCATCATCCTTCTTATCTCTCTCATCAATGCTTGAATTTGTAAATTCTAAGTAGCTACGGATTGATCCTCTTCATTCGTGTTTCATTTTGGGTTGTGAGACATGGCTAACATCTGTAAAGAAAGTTAGAAATAATGTGGAAAGGACCTCACCTCACTCCCTTATGTGTTTCACAAAAAAAAATGATTCACTTGATTCCACTCATGTTTCACTCAAATTTATTGGCTTTTACCCTCTAATATGCTCGCACTCTCTTGCTTTTTTCCACTCGTAGTAGTTATCACTCGGTTTTATCAAACTAATCAAACCAATATAAAGATTTCACTAGCTATTCACAAGATTATACCAAGGAGACTCGAATTTCGAAAGCAAGAATACAATGCGTATGTACGATTGGGTTTTGAAAGCACAAATTACCAAAATTTTGGGCAAAAATTTCACTTACGGGGTAAAACCAATTTTGGACTCTTCAAGACACTAATAATCCAAAATGAACAAAAGATTTTAAGTAGAGGCCAGGGACTTTTTTTTTTCACTATCCTCTTCCTCCTTCTCTTGTTTCTTTGTTTCCCTCATTTTTTGGGATCGTTTTTTTATTTTAGGGAAAGGAATAGGTAAAATTTACAGATTTAATGAGAATTAAACCACAAGGATGCAAAATTGATAAAAAGAAGCACTAAAAATACTATTCATGCAGTATTGTTCACATGATACTGTTCATGCGATACTGTTCACAAGGCACTATTCACTTTTTTTTTTTAAATACTAGAACAAGAATGAAAAATCTCAAACAAGAATGAAAAACAATAAAGATAGATGAATCTAACCTTGGTGCCTAAGCTATGATACCAAAATGATACGAACCTCGCCAAGAACTGACGCGGCCGTAATCAATTTAGTCTCTAATATCGAATTTAAACCTAAAATTGAATGGAATCATGACTCAATACTCAATGAAAGCATGAACCTTGATATATGAGGATGCCATAATCAGTTATGGATGATCATTTTATTATTTTTGGCTCTGCTCCTAACAAAGAGAAGCTGAGCTTATATAGGAGGAAAACCAAGGAAAATGATAGGACATGGCCCCTATCACTTTTCTAAAAGCAAAGACATAATTATAAGCGACAATCTTTTGGAAAAGTAAAAGCAATAAAGACAAATTAAAGCATGATTCATGCTTTAATTATTACAAACGTTGAAAAGCAAAAGGAATAAAGATAAATTAAAGCATGACTCATGCTTTAATTATTACAAACTTTTGAAAAAGTAAATGAAACTTGCATGAATCACGGAGATGAAAGATTCATGTAGTCTTCATCAAATGAGCTGTCAGTCTCATCTTTATCTTTTGAAAAGAGGACTTTGAGTGATGCACATGGAGTTTCTGGTGGATGTTGATGATCTGGGCGACAAGGTGGCCAAGGGCAAAATATCTTACGCCAAGAAGAGGATGGGTGTTCATTGGAGCCGGGCGGGGTGCTAGAACTAGCTTTATTTGTTGGATCATCTAAGGCTTGTGTTGGTGGAGTTGGTTGGAGGTTTTGGAGATGTTGGCTTAAGGGCAAGAATGCCTCCCATGGGTCTTGTGCATCTTGGTATAGAAAATCAGTGAAGTCTGGTTTTAGGTTTTGAAATTGCTGAAGGAGTGGGGATCATGATGATATCATGCTGTGGACCGAGGGAGGTGTGAGAAATGTCTCTGTGAGGAGCAGGTTGGTGGTTCAGTTCACAAAGGAAATTATAAAGTTCCTTTTGAACTTTCTCGTCTTATTCAAGGATGGATGGATGAGGTGTGGTGAATCATTTAAAAACTTGATCTTGAGTCCAGAAGAAGTGTGTATCTGGATGTTGGAAGTATGGTCTATGAATAATGAACACAGATGTGAACATTTTTGCTTCTGATGCTGGCATACGTTCCAAGTTATGAAATTGTGACAATTGTTAAAGTTTTATTCTCCACCATGGAATTGGAGAAAATCATTCAAGAAGCATCCAGATGAGTGAGGTTGATTTGTCTGGATTGAACAAATGTTCTAAGGTGGCTGTTACTGGAACAATCAATTTGGTGGCATAGAGGACAGTTAGGCACCAGATGTACCATAATTCATCTTCTGAAATGTCTCTGGAAGGATCCAGGGTTAAACCTATAAGAAACAAGTTTTCTAGATGGAAATTGGAAAATGGAAATGAGTCTAATAAGAGACAGGCTTTCATGAAAAATCTAAATACAACTTTCTTTGCAAACTCTTGTATGGCAAAGACTGTGGTGAAAGTTTTCCCAAGGGGAAAGGTTTTTTAGGTAAGGGCTTGTGAGGGGAGTGAAGTAGCCATGAAGATGACAGGAAAATGGTAATCTGATGATATGAAAAATAAGGATTTATCTGGTTTAGGAAGTCGTGAGAGCATATCAGGAATAAAGTTGTAGTCTCCTTTTATTTGCTTCACAGAGAAATCATATTTTGAAAACCAGTCTTTTAGCCTAAGCAACATTTTTTTTGGAACATTTTTCCCTTTGAAATTCATGATGTTCGGAAAAGCTGAGTTGTCCATTCTGACAAGAAAGTGATAGCCGATAAGATGATACTCGAACTTTTGAATACCATGCTTGACAGTTAAAATTTCTTTGAACACACTGTGGTAATGGATTTGTGTGTCAGAAAAGTGTCCACTGGCATAGGCAATAAAGTGTTCTTTGCCATCTATTTCTTCAAGGAGGATGGCCCCCCATGATTCGTCACTTGCATTAGTCTGCAATATTCGCCTGCCATCAAAGATGAGCTTTAATGGTGGCGGATGTTGCGCAATTTGCTTTAAAGTTGTGACACCAAGTGTGTGGTTGTGATTCCACAAAGGTGGATTCTTTTTCAGCAGGGTTGACAACTGGCGGGTGTGGTGATCAACATGAGGAATAAAATCCCTGATATAATTTATAATACCAAGGAACTGCTGGATTTGCCTTTTGGAAAGATTCAATTCTGGAAAGTGGATGAGCTCTTGAGTAATGTGCTTTCCTGGTTGATAGTGGCCATAGTCATTCCAAGGAATTCAATGTTATTTGTGGAAATTGTGCTTTTCTTAGCTAATAACATGATTCCATGAGATTGAATAATATCAAAGAATTGATTTAACAAATGGCGATGATCATCTTGTGTACCTGAAAATAATAAAATATCGTCAATGCAAATCAATGCACTATGCAAAATGGGTTGGAAGATTTGGACCATGGTTTTTTGAAAAATAGATGGGGCTATTTTAAGACCAAAGGGTAAAACTGTCCATTGATAGTGGGCATTAGGAATGCAAATGGCAGTTTTATAACGTTCTGAAGGTTTAATTCCAAGTTGCCAAAATCCGAATTTAAGATCAAATTTGGAAAAGAGTTGAGCATTTCTAAGATAGGTGAACATGTTTAGAGGAATTTGTCATCTTGTAAAAACATGTTAGAGGTTGATAGTCAATGACTAATCATTTTTTTCCTCTAACAATCTCAGAATGTTTTTCAACATAAAAAGCTTGACAAGCCCATTGAGAACTAGTGGGTTCAATAAGACCTTGGGCCGATAATTGAGAACATTCCTTTTGGGCTAGAACTAAGTCGGAAGGACTCATTCCTGGATGGGTGGCTTTGGTTGGATTGACATCTTCATTTAACTTGAAAGGCAATTGAACAAAGAAATGTGGATTTTTCCACAGAGGGTTTGGATGGTGAAAGTCAGCATGAGACTCAGGACAATATTTCAAAAATTTTGTGGAAATGTGTTGGAAGGGCTAGGAGGTTTCAGACAATCCATAAAGCTTAAGAACATTGGTGAATGGTTTAAACATGGACTTGACTCGGATTCCAGTAGGAATGATTTGGAGGTGTTTTATCTGGTGAATGATATCAAATCCTAACAAGATATCCTTATTAGGTAGATGGGAACCGATGACTTTTGTCCAGATAACACAATTGGGAAAGATTTGAATACCAATGGGTTTTTTTGTAATCAACTTGGTGGTGAATAATGTCTAGGTTTAACATACTTCTTTGAGCTCCGGTATCAAGAAGTCCAATGGCGGGAATTGGTCTCTGGAATTTGGAAGGTAAGATTTAGAGTTTTATGGAAGGGATAGGGATGGTAATGTCTAGAGACAAAAGTTGTTGGTGAAAAACAGTTTGAAATTCATCAGTTTCAGAATCATCGGATGAGTTTTGCAGTGCGAACATTATTTCATCAGTAGGCTCCTGTTGTTCTGAGAAGTAGGACTCTATTTCATCTTTGTGAGGAGAATAATCAGTGGTAGCCTGTAAGTGTTCAAGAAGTTTGATTGCTTTATCCTTTTTGTTGGGGCAATCTTTAGCATAATGGCCTTTCTTTTTGCAAATGAAGCATCGGCTTGACTTTCTCCTTTTCTGTTCTCTGAAAGAACTAGATCTTTTCCTGAAAAACCTGTATGATTTTCGCCTGGATTTTGATCTAGGAAACGAATCTGGGTTTTTGAATTTTCAGAAATGCTTCTTCTTTTTGGTGCTACAATCACAATCTTTCTTTTTCTTGTATTTGATATGTAAGTAAGGCTTTTTGCATGCACTTCGGAAAGGCTCTTTATCTTTTAACAGTTCTTTGAAGAACTGTTTCTGTTCACATAATTTTTCCAAACATCCTTTGGCGATCTGAAAGATCTTTCCTAAGGAAATGTTGTCAATGGTGAGATTGAGACTCGTAAGCTGCCTCTGTATGTCTGGTTGCAATTCTTCAGGTGATGAGGCCAGAAATACATGTTTGAGAGTCGGATCATTGAACCCATTGCGCTTATAAAACAGGAAAGTATCTAAAAAAGGAAAATAATGTATTTTCCCACCATAATGTGCAAGCCAACTCCCTATTTCATGGAAGTGATTATTTGGAAACTTCATCTTCCTTTACTTGCACACTCAAAGCTTTCCTCGCTATTGAAGTCAATTCCCCAGGGGCTGTATACTCTTCATCTTCGACATCCTCTAATGGTGGCATCTCATTTTCTTCCATTTCATCTTCAGTTACAATATCACCATTGCGATATTATTCACACATTCACTTGCGATATGCCCCCTGCCTTGACATTTAAAACACTTAATGTCATAATTCCTAATAGTAGGAGTCACGGTGTTACCTTGCAAATTGTGCTTGGAGGGCTCGGATCTTAGCTTAGGTGTAGTAGATGCTTGTGGCCTCTCGTCTCTTTTCACATAGGTCAACTTCCAAGGAGTGGAACTTAAGCTTGGGGCTACACGAGTGTCACCCCTCCTCTTGAGTTGCTGCTCAATCTTGATGGGTTTGTTGACCATCTCCTTAATCTCCACATAATGTTGCAACTCAACCTTATCCGCAATTTCCCGATTAAGACCATTTAAGAATTGTGCCATGGTAGCTTCTCTATCCTCCTCCACATTTGCTCTAATCATGGAAATCTCTATTTCTTTATAATAATCCTCCACGCTTCGGCTACCCTGTGTAAGATGTCGTAATTTTTAGTAGAAGTCTCAATAATAATGGTTAGGTACAAAACGCCTTCTCATCAATGATTTCATTTCATCCCATGTCTCAACTGGACGTTCCCTATTTCGCTTCCTACTTATAACAAGCTAATCCCATTAGGTAATAGCATAGTTAGAAAACTCAATCACAGCCAATTTTACCTTTTTTGTCTCTAAATAATTGTGGCAGTCAAATATGAACTACATTTTATTCTCCCATTCAAGGTATGCTTCTGGGTCGGATTTTCCTTGAAAAGATGGAATCTTCATCTTTATGCCACTTAATCTATCATTCTAAGCTCTCCTACCTTGTCCATCTGTCCTATAGCTACCCACTAAGTCCTCCCCTGCATCATACTCATCCCTATAATAGTCATCAATCTCTCCTCTAGTTGGAGCTCATCCTCTCCTACGTGCTTGGGGAATGGGTTGTGGCTGCCCTGCACGTGTGTTCTCCACTTGATCCAAATGCTCATGTATGAGCTCTAATTCAGCCCTCATCATCCTCCTCATCTCTCCCATCAATGCTTGAATTTGTAAATTCTAAATAGTTGCGGATTGATCCTCATCATTTGTATTTCGTTCTAGGTTGTGAGATATAGCTAATGTCTGCAAAAGAAAGTTAGAAATAATGTGGAAAGGACCTCACCTCACTCTCTTACGTGTTTCACTCAAGAAAATGACTCACTCAATTCCACTTGTGATTCACTCAAATTAATTAGCTTTTACCCTCTAATACGCTCACCCTCTCTTGCCTTTTTCCACTCTTAGTAATTCTCACTCGGTTCTTATCAAACTAATCAAACCAATATCAGGATTTTAGCAGTAATTCACAAAGATGATACTAAGGAGTATTTAATTTCAAGAATAAGAAGGCAATGTGTATGAAAGCCGAGTTTTGATTTTGGGAAAAATTTTCACCTATGGGGTAAAACTTGTTTTAGACTTCCAAGACACAAATAATGGAAAAAAAATTAAAGATTTTAAGAGGAGGTTGGATTCTTCCAAATGCTCCTTTTTTTTAAGGAAAAAAGGATGCAAAATTGATTTAAAAAGGAAACCCTGCAAATACTGTAAACGACACTTTTTTTTTTATAGATACTAGAACAAGGATGAAAAATTCAAACAAGAATGAAAAACAACAAAGATATGGATCTGACCTTGGAGCCTAGGCTCTAATACCAAATGAGACGAACCCCGTTAAGAACTGACGCGACCTTAATCAATTTAGTCCCCAAGATCGAATCTAAACCAGGAATTGATTGGAACCTCGACCCAATGCTTATTGAAAGCATGAACCTTGGTATGTGAAGACGCCACAATCAGCTATGGATAGTCCGATTGATAAGTCAAGAGTTTGAACACCACGAAATCCGATAAGTTCAAAGAGTTCGTAAAGAACAAAAAGAATTAACTCTCTCACCAATTGCATCAAAAACTTCTCCCCTGTTTATTGGATTCGAGTACATTATATAGGGTTGGTTATAAGAATTTTTGGAAATAAATCCTAACCAAAAATCAAACTGAATATGAATCTTCCCTAATAGGAAAGAATCTAAATCAAATTATAATCCTAATCTAAGTAAATAGGAAAGAATATAAATGAAATCAGAATCCTAATCTAAGTAAATAGGAAAGAATCTAAATCAAATCAAGATCCTAATTGGCTTAAATGCCTTACATCAATTAAATGGAAACTAGGCGATCAAAATAGAAATAATTGATTTGTTTCCCCAATAGCCTCCTCAAGAAACGGGAAAGTATCTGAAAAAGGAAAATAATATATTTTCCATAATCTATAAGCCAACTCCCTATTTCATGGAAGTGATTATTTGGAAACTTCAGGAGCTTGAATCATGCATTTATCATGTGCGATTCCTTCAACGGGCCTCCACGAATTTGATTGAGCCCAAGTTGCTTGAATCAATCCATTAAGCGCTTCTTTGAATTTCTTTGCTCGAGCTCTTGTAACGGGTCTGACGGGAACTTGAGTAGGATCTGAATATGCCTCATCCCATGTGCTTGTAATAGTTTTATCCTTAATCTCATCATTTAATGTTGGCAATGTGGATGATGATGAAGAGGAGGTACATAAAGATGACAATATGAATATGAATTTAGGCAGTGAGTATGTTAATGATCAATGTATGGAAAATTTTCTTGATGATATGTCATATCCATGAAATCAAATGCCCAACCTCGTCAATCTGACAATGCTCCTAGTAGTTTAATAAATAAGACTAGGAAAAGAAAAACCAAAGACGATTCTCCATTGACCAAATGTGCTCAAATATTAGGGCAATGGCTAAGTCAGTTGCAGCCATGGTACCTAATATAGATGGTTTGATTAATGTATCTTCTACTATTCATAAGGAAGTAACTTATTTACTAGCTAAGTTGTATGAAGAAATTATCAAATTTGATGGCGTAGATGAGGATTAGATGTACGATGTGACTAACATCTTAGCTACTAAACATGATTTATTACATGTATTCTTTACCATGCCTTACTAACTCAAAAAGGCATATCAGTTAGAATGTAGTGCTATATCAGTTATGAAGTTGGAGTTTTGAACTTGTTTTGCTCTGTGTTGACATTTTCGAAGTTCTATGTATAGCAAATTGATTAATGAACTCATGTTGCTTGAACTGGGGATTTTAAATTTAATATTTATATTAGGTTACAGAACTTATGTTTTTTAAACTTTAGTTGTGTTGACGTTTTAGTTCTAAGAAAGTTGATATAAAGATGATAAATTAAAGATGTGCAGGTATAAGACTTATAAAATTCCTATATACCATATCAGATTTTCAAGTCCGTACTTTAGTGCCAGTCACTCAATCTATTTTGTTTTCAAATAATTTTGTGATTTTAGTCATATTTTTTATTTTCTTTAGTATATTTTAATAATTATGTAGTATTTTTATATATTATTTTGAGCATGTCTACTCTTTGTCAACAAACTAGAAAAAAATTCACAAAATTAAAATATAATAACAGAAAATTGAAAATAAAAAGAAAATTATTTAATTTTTTCATAACTAAAACCAAATTACCTTTTGTATTAAATTAACATAATTAAAATAAAAAATATTTTTTTTGTTTTTTAGTTCACTCAAAATCATAACATTAAGGTAGAATAAACATGTTTATATTTTATTTGAGGGTAGATTTCATCTTACTTCCTTATTGGATTGACCCTCCAAAAACTGTTATTTTTAATAGCTTTCTAACATTGACTAATTAAAATACCAAAATACACAACTTGTAACAGAGTAAGCTATTAACAATAGTGTATGACTTTAGAAACAACTATATACAATAAAATATGAAAGTAAGTTGTTTATAAGATTTAAATATTCAAAAAGTGAAATGCCTCAATGAGCCAAATATAATCATTACTCTTAATTAGGGCTTTGAAGTTTAATAAATTACGAAGATTACCATTAATGTTATTTGTTAATTGGGCTTTGAAGTTGAAAAAATTACAAGGACTGCCATTAATGTTAATAGAATTTGGGCTTTGAAGTTGGACATATTGCATTGCATGCCATTAGTCATTCAGTTAAAAATAGCTGATTGTTACAAAAACAGCCAAAATTCTAAATTCTAAATTGTATTTAGCATGTTCGTGCCTTTAATTAGTTAGCTCCCAACATATTTTAGATACCAATTAGGTGATAGATGATATAACGATATGATACGTAGCATTGTTATCTAAGGAATCGCTCCTGCTCAGTTATTTTAGAGCAGATATTTAATAGCGCTTTGGACCAGTAGCCCGCATCCTCGAGTATTCCAGCTGATATATCAAATCGGATACCATTTTAGGTGAAAACTTCGAAAACATTTTCTTTCTCGGGCTATATAACCCAAAACAGACTTTCCTTTAGTCTAAAACAAGGTACCAAACCAGATAAGAATTTGTTTCAATAGTTTTCTGATGCACAGGATCCTTACTAGAAGGCAAGTGCAGAGCATACTTCCTGATGAGAACCATCAAGGGACCATTAAAACTTCAAGTGATCCTTTGCACATTCATGGAGGCCCAATTACAAGAGCAAGAGCCAAAAAGATGCAAGCTGCTTTAAATGGATTAATTGAGAAAATATGGATTGAAAATGCAATTCAAGATGCAAGACATCATGAATTGGGCTTGAAGAGAAGACAAGGCATTGTGGGCATTATTCAAGTCATTGGGCAGCCAAATACACAAGTTGTATCAAATGCAGAAAGGTCAAATTCGGAATAAAAACTGTATTGATTGAGCCAGAATTAAAGTGCAAACTATATACCGTTGGAAAGATAATTAAGTTAGCTTTCCAATAAATTTTACAGAGCTGGATTTAGAGTTCTCTAGAAGGAGTTATGACCAATTCTTTACAGCTTGTTCAGACTTGGGATTTTCAACGAATCCTTTGTTTTTCAACTTATTTGTTTGTTTTGTTTCAAGCTTGTCAATGTGTAAGGTAAGTCTACCATCAATGATGGTGGGCTAACATTAAGTTTGTCAATGATAACATTAATTATAGTAGGCTAGCATTAAGTTTGTCAAAGAAAGCTTTAATTATGGTGGGTTGGTGAAGACTTTTGAAACATCCTTTGACAAACCTACTTGGAGGGTTGTTCCAATGTTTCCATTTGTATTTTTAGGATCTTGGGTTTCTTTTAGCCTATTTAAATTCAGTAACCTTGCTATGTAATGATTATTAGAGATTAATGTTATTTGAATTTGAAAGATTATTCTTTCTTTGGTTCTTTTGAGAACTAGTGAACTTATCAAGAATTTGCATTCTTGTGGCGTTCCAAATTTAGACTTATCACTCACCTTCTCATCTATTTCTTGAGTGTGGCGTCAATACCATTCTCTATACCTTTGGTTCATGTTTTCTTAAGCATTGGGTCAAGGTTTTGTTTGTCATAAATCTATTTAGAACTTTCTTGGGAAGTTGAAACTACAAATTAAGTGTGGGTTTCAAAGTTTCATTGTGGGATTCACATCACTTCCTTAGGTTTCAAAATGAACAAATTTAATCTTTTATTTCTTTTTCTTTCTTTAGAACTTCATTTGCAGAGAGAGAGAAGAGAGTTTAGAATTTCATGGTTGTTGGAAGCACACGAGTTTATTTCTTCAAACTTCTATCAAACTTCGAAAACCCTTATTTTACAAGAGAGGAGAGAACTCCTTATATAGGAGAAATCTCAAGAAGATAGGACAGGACCCCTATCTTTACAAAAGCAAAAGTAAAAGTTACATTATGACACACCTTTAATTATTACAAAGGGACAAAGGATGCTTTAATAATTAAAGCATGACGTGGACAAAAGTAAAAGCAAAAGCTTAAAGTAAAAGCAAGCTGCAATAATTATACAAGACAAAAGCATAAAGGAAAAACACAATTATTACAGGAAGACAAACTACTTTATGGAGAGGAGAGATTCATGTAGTCATCTTCAGAGGAACTTTCCGTTGCATCTGGGTCCGTGTCACCAGAGTGCTTTTGGAAAAAAGGTTTGGAGAGCTTTGGATGCTTGCAAGAGGGACCACGGCATGGTGGCCGAGGGCAATGATAATCCCTGGGAGTACACTTTGGAGCATACCTTGGGGAGGTTTGGGTGGCTTTGTCAACTTTAGAGGGTCGGACTGGGGTCTTGGAAGGTTGGGTTGATGGTCCTAGGTCAGAGGATCCGGGTTCATCCATTGTTGGTTGGGGAAACTGGTTAAGGTGTTGGCTTAGAGGAAGAAATGCATCTCTTCTTCGACATCGGAAGGAATGTCAACATATGGTTCAGTTCGGGATGTTTGGCCTTGGGTATGTTGATCAGGTTGAGCCATCAGAATCCTGGTGATATCAGCATAGGATTTTTCAGAATCACCTTGAAGAGTCTGTCGATCTCGGTATGGCTAGATTTTAATCAGAAGTTTGATCATCTGTAGTAGAGGAATGGTCAACTGTGTGGGCACTGAACTGGTGCATAGGTTCTTTATCTTTGGATTTAGTAGGAGGTTGGGATAAGGGTGGATCTGGTGGGGATGCTGGTGTATATCCTGGCGATTGCTGGTCAGAGATAGTAGTGGAGGATGGATGAACTGTAACGGGTCGTGGCTGAGGTTTAGGCTTTGGTTTTGGCTTGGGTGGTGGTGGCAATGGGTGTTCTCTAAAGAGTGTATGAGTCATACCAAATAACTTGGAAGGCTCATATTGTCTGATAGAGGAAAGCATAGAGGCAAATGGATGATAAGTTGGGCCAATGGAAGGAATTGGAGATGAAGAGGTAAAAAGAGAAGGGCGTTGTTTTTCAGCTTCAATTTGAGAAAGCTCAGCTTTTAAGCGTCTGATCTCCCTTTCTTTTTGGTCAAATTCTGGGCCATAATATCTTTGGGTAAGCATGGTCCACAACTCAGAATCAAGTTGAGCAATTCTGGACTGAAGATTTTGGTGGATCTAGTGCATTTGTGCAGAGATGGAGTCAACTTTCGTCTCAAGTTTTTCAGTTCGTAAACTGATGTTCTCAACTTTGGAGTTGATATTTAACAAAGTATCATTTTGGGCTCTGGCATTTTGGGTTTGCCAGTTGAGGACTGATTCAAAAGGTTTAGGAGGTTCTAGGTGGCCAGATGAGGTAATAGGTGAAGGGATAAAAGGTTTGGACACAACATTACGTTGGGGATCTGTGTGAGCCTCTAAAGGAGGGAAAGAGGAAGAATAATCTGAAGAAGTAGATGAAAACATCATACAACTCAGTGGAGGAATTGGATCTGGGACAGGTGAAGGAGTCTCAGATTTGCAATACTTTGCAATCCATTTGAGTTCCTTTTTGTAAATAGGTAAAGGAGCTGGTGGAGGTGGAGGGTCTTTTGGTGGTTTAGGGTGACTGTGGTGACAAGAGATAGGAGGTTTTTTCTTGTTGGGTTTCCCTTTCCTTTTGGTAGCATAATCATCGTCCTCTTCCCAATCATCCCAGCAGGGACAATCTGGGTCACAGTTGCCTGTTCCGGGGACATCCCATAAGAAATGGCCATTTTGCTTGGCTGGATAAACAGGATAACCTTCAGAATTGAACCCTGTAATAGGCAGATGGGCTGTTTGAACAGCGGTGATCATGGAAGAATAGGTAAAAGAGAGCCGAGGGGGCACTTGTGGAGCACTGGGAGGTGGTTTGAATGCCATTCTGACCGTTCCATCTGGTCGTCTTTCAAACATGCTTTCAGATGTCTGAACTGGGGCTGTATTGTTATGGAATTGTTCATAGTTGGAGATCCATTCAAGAGGCATAAACTTGATAAGCTCATGGCGAGGAATTTGTCTTGGGATCTAGATGATGGTTGGGATTTGGTCAGATTCGGCTAACACCATAAGAGTGTCTGAATGGTGTTCCAGAGTGGGTAGATCTAAGGCATGGTTTTGAAGCCTATAGACCAGTTGATGGTGTAGGGTGGCAATTTTGGCAGAGGAAATTTGTTCAGCACCTTGGATTTGGATTTGAACTTTCAAGGTTGTGGGTAGATTGGTGTCTTGAAGTGAAAGGTTGAAATTTGGATAAAAGGTGAGTAAAACACTTCCAGCATGTAGGGTTGTGAGGACAGTACCGATCACAGCATCTTGGTACTGTTTGAACCGGGTATCAAGCAAGGCTATGCGAGCAGTAACTGGCAATCCTTTTCGCCCATGAAGGGTAAGGATAAGTCTGATGCCGCCAAGATGGAGGTGAGTGTATCCTTCACGCTTCCAATTTGAAATGAGCTCGGAAGGGATTTCTAGAGTAACATATTGCTCAGCAGAGGTGGCTTGAAGAGCACACTGATCCAGACGAGAAGACTGGATATATTCTTTAGGGTGAGGCCGTTTGGTAGAGATGAGAGTACGGATACTGCGGGTAAAGGAACCAGGGCGTTTGTACAACTGATAAGGGCTAATAAGGGGGTAGGTAGATTCACTGATTTGAGCTGATTCAGGGATGTAGGAATATTCAACAAGGTTTTCAATTTTATTGGTAGTATGAGAAGTGCAGGATTTAGGCAAAGAAAGAGTAGAAGAAAGAGTAACAGGGGTTGAGGAAGATGAAGTAGAAGCCATGAATGAGAAGTTCTCTCTGCGCCTGAAGTCTAAAGAGCAAAGCAGAAATAAAGATATAAATTATACCACTTTGGTAAAAATGAAAGGGTTAGGCTCTGATACCAATTAGGTGATAGATGATATAACGATATGATACGTAGCATTGTTATCTGAGGAATCGCTCCTGCTCAGTTATTTTAAAGTAGATATTTAATAGCGCTTTGGACCAGTAGCCCGCATCCTCGAGTATTCCAGCTGATATATCAAATCGGATACCATTTTAGGTGAAAACTTCGAAAACATTTTCTTTCTTGGGCTATATAACCCAAAACAGACTTTCCTTTAGTCTAAAACAGGGTACCAAACCAGATAAGAATTTGTTTCAAAAGTTTTCTGATGCACAAGATCCTTACTAGAAGGCAAGTGCAGAGCATACTTCCTTAGGTTTCAAAATGAACAAATTTAATCTTTTATTTCTTTTTCTTTCTTTAGAACTTCATTTGCAGAGAGAGAGAAGAGAGTTTAGAATTTCATGGTTGTTGGAAGCACACGAGTTTATTTCTTCAAACTTCTATCAAACTTCGAAAACCCTTATTTTACAAGAGAGGAGAGAACTCCTTATATAGGAGAAATCTCAAGAAGATAGGACAGGACCCCTATCTTTACAAAAGCAAAAGTAAAAGTTACATTATGACACACCATTATGACACACCTTTAATTATTACAGAGGGACAAAGGATTCTTTAATAATTAAAGCATGACGTGGACAAAAGTAAAAGCAAAAGCTTAAAGTAAAAGCAAAAGCTTAAAGTAAAAGCAAGCTGCAATAATTATATAAGACAAAAGCATAAAGGAAAAACACAATTATTACAAGAAGACAAACTACTTTATAGAGAGGAGAGATTCATGTAGTCATCTTCAGAGGAACTTTCCGTTGCGTCTAGGTCCGTGTCACCAGAGTGCTTTTGGAAAAAAGGTTTGGAGAGCTTTGGATGCTTGCAAGAGGGACCACGGCATGGTGGCCGAGGGCAATGATAATCCCTGGGAGTACACTTTGGAGTATACCTTGGGAAGGTTTGGGTGGCTTTGTCAACTTTAGAGGGTCGGACTGGGGTCTTGGAAGGTTGGGTTGATGGTCCTGGCTCAAAGGATCCGGGTTCATCCATTGTTGGTTGGGGAAACTGGTTAAGGTGTTGGCTTAAAGGAAGAAATGCATCCCACGGGTCTTGGGAATCCTGGAACAGGAAGTCAGTGTAGTCTGGTTTTTCTTCCTTGATAATGATACCTGTGGACTTTGGTTTGGATATGGCGGATGGAGTAGGGATCATGATGAGGTCATGTTGTGGACCTAAGGAGGTGTGAAAGATATCTCGGTGTGGAGGAGTTTGATGGTTTAATTGACAAAGGTAATTGTGCAGGGTAGTCTGGATTTCATTGTCAATGATAGCTGGATGAGGGGCAGTGAACCATTCATATACCTGATCTTGGGTCCAAAAGAGGTTTGTATCTGGATGTTGGAAATATGGTCTGTGAATGATAAAGACTGATGTGAACATTTGGGCTTCAGAGGCTGGCATACGATCGAGATTGTAAATCTCTGTTAGTTGCTGTAACTTTTTTCTCCACCATGGTATTGGGGAATACCATTCAAGTAATGTCCAGGTAAGAGAGGTGGCTTTTTCTAGATCAAGGAGATGGGTTAAGGTAGGAGCGATTGGTAAGATCAGCTTGGTAGCATAAAGAACAGTTAGGCACCAGAGGTACCATAACTCGTCTTCAGTGATTTCTCTGGATGGGTCAAGGGTTAAACCTGTAAGGAACAGATTTTCTGGGTGGAAAGTGGAAAATAGAAATGAGTCGGCCATAAGGTAGGCTTTCATGAAAAAGTAAAAGAGAGCTTTTCTTGCAAACTCTTGGATGGCAAAGACAGAAGAAAATGTTTTGTTAAGGGGAAAAGTCTTTTTGGTCAGAGCTTCTGGTGGGAGGGAGGTAGCCATGAAGATGATGGGAAAATGATATGTTGTAGAGATCAAGGTGAGAGGTTGTTCTAGTTTTGAGAGTCTGGAGAGCATATCAGGGATGAGGTTCTGGGATCCCTTTATATGCTTGACCGAAAAGTCGTATTTGGAAAATCAATCTTTTAATCGGAGTAACATCTTTTCTGGAACAGTTTTACCTTTGAAATTGAGGATATTGGGGAAGGCTGAACTGTCCATTCGGATAAGAAAATGGTGTCCAATCAGATGGTACTCAAATTTCTTGATGCCATTCTTTACCACTAAGATTTCTTTGAATACGCTATGGTAGTGCTTCTGTGTGTCAGAAAAATGTCCACTAGCGTAAGCGATAAAGTGTTCTTTTCCATCGAGTTCTTCAAGGAGGATGGCACCCCAAGATTCATCACTGGCATCTGTCTGTAAGATGCGCTCTCCATCTGCAATCAGCTTTAAAGGAGGCAGATTTTGCGCGATCTATTTGAGAGTAGTGACAGCACGTGTGTGGTCATCATTCCACTCTGGGGGCTTCTTTTTCAATAAAGCCGAGAGATGATGAGTGTAGTGGTCCACATGTGGGATAAAGTCTCAGATGTAATTGATGATGCCGAGAAACTGTTGAACTTGCCTTTTGGAAAGTTGCTGATCTGGAAAATGGAGCAATTCTTGGGCAATGTGCTTTCCTGGCTGGTAATGGCCATCTTTTATGATCATACCAAGAAATTCGATGTCGTCTGTGGCAATGGTGCTTTTCTTGGCAGATAGCATGATTCCATGACTTTAGACAATGTCATAAAACTGGCTTAACAACTGGCGATGTTCATCATGTGATCCTGAAAAAAGCAAAATATCATCAATGTAAATTAAAGCATGATGCAGGATTGGCTGAAAGATTTTGATCATGGATTTTTGGAAAATGGATGGGGCAGTTTTGAGGCCGAAGGGAAGGACAGTCCATTGGAAATGGGCATTGGGAATGCAAAAAGCTGTTTTGTATCGTTCTGAGGGTTCAATGCCTAATTGCCAAAAACCTGATTTTAAATCGAATTTTGAAAAGATCTGGGCATTTTTTAGAAAAGTAAACATGCTTTGTCGGCGGGGTAAAGGAAATTTGTCGTCTTGCAAAAACATGTTTAGTGGCTGATAGTCTATGACTAGGCGTTTCTTTCCTCGAACAATTTCAGAATGCTTTTCAACATAAAAGGCTTGGCAAGCCCATTGAGAATTTGTGGGCTCGATGAGACCTTGGGCTAACAATTGCGAACATTCTTGTTGGGCTAGGAGTAAGTCAGATGGACTCATTCCTGGATGGGTAGCCTTGGTGGGATTAATGTCTTCATTGAGTTTGAAGGGTAACTTAATGAAGAAAGACTTGTTTTTCCACAAAGGGTTCGGATGGGTGAACTCAGAATGGGATTCAGGACAGAAGCTCAAAAGCTTGGTTGAAATATCCTGGTAGGACTGAGGAGTTTCAGACAGATTGTAAAGTTTTAGGATGTCTGTGAACGGTTTGAACATGGACTTGACTCGGATGCCATGGGGAATGATTTGGAGGTGTTTGATCTGGTGAAGAATGTCAAAACCTAACAAGATATCCTTATTAGGAAGGGTTGAACCAATAACTTTGGTCCAAATGACACAATTTGGAAAGATTTGAATACCAATGGGTTTTTTGGTAATCAAAGAGGTAGTGAACAATTTTCCATTGACAGCTTTGAAATGTTCTTCAGACTGTATCCAGTAGTCTGGTGGAAGGATATGTGGGTTAAGCATACTGCGTTGGGCGCCAGTATCAATAAGACCAATTGCTGGAATGGGCCTTTGGAATTTGGAGGGTAAGATCTGGAGTTTAATGGAAGGGATAGGAACTGTAGTGTCAAGGGACAATAATTGTTGGTGGAAAATCACTTGGGACTGGTCACTGTCTGAGTCATCAGAGGATTGTTGGAGTGCGAACACTGTTTCATCATTGGGTTCATCTTGTTCAGAGAAATAGAATTCCAGTTCATCCTTGTCTGGAGAGTAATCTGTAGTAGCTTGAAGATGTTCAACAAGGCGAATGGACTTTTCTCTTTTGTTAGGACAGTCCTTGGCAAAATGACCTTTTTTCTTACAGATAAAACATCTGCTGGACTTTCTTCGTTTTGAGTCTCTGGAAGAAGAAGACTTCTTTCTGAAGAATCTATAAGGTTTTCTGGACCTGCGGGGTTTGGAGGAAAATTTCGGGGTTTTGAATCTCCGAAAATGCTTTTTCTTTTTGGAACTGCAATCACAATCCTTCTTTTGTTTGCATTTGATCTGCAGATAAGGTTTTTTGCAGGCACTTCTGAATGGTTCTTTGTCTTTCAACAGTTCTTTGAAAAACTGTTTCTGTTCACACAGTTTGTCAAGACATGTTTTGGCAAGCTGAAAGATTTTGCCAAGAGAGATGTTGTCAATAACAAGATTGGAGGCAGTGATCTGCCGCTGTATGTCTGGTTAGAGTTCTTCTGGAAGGGAGGCTAAGAAAACATGCTTTAGTGTAGGCTCGTTGAATCCATTAAGCTTATAGAAAAGCAGAGACATGCGCTTGTAATGGAAATCAAGATCCTTGGCATTGAGTGAGCAGCATTTCATGCTAAGATAGTCTCGGCGTGCAGCTTCAAAGACTGCAACTGGGTCTCCGAGAAATTGATCATGAAGAATTGCAAGAGCACTGGAGATTTGTGGTAATTGAACAAACTGCAATTGTCTGTATTGACCGAGAGAGTCAAACCAATCTCTTAGAGCACCCGTAAAATGAGTAGCGAATTCTCTAAGGACTGATTCAGTGGTGGCTCCAGGTCTGAGCATTTGGAGGTCAATCCAGGCAGACATTTCATTAAGGCGATCACGCCATTTATAAGACGGGATATCATCAAAGGTGAACCATGGACCATTTGATGATTTTTGGCTAGATGAACCAGTCTGGGTTGGAGGAGGCTGGTTTGTTTGGCCTTGGGTATGTTGATCAGGTTGAGCCATCAGAATCCTGGTGATATCAGCATAGGATTTTTAAGAATCACTGGTAGATACTGAAGAGTCTGTGTCAGTCTCAGTATGGCTATCTAAAACGACTAGATTTGAATCAGAAATTTGATCATCTGTAGTAGAGGAATGGTCAACTGTGTGGGCACTGAACTGGTGCATGGGTTCTTTATCTTTGGATTTAGTAGGAGGTTGGGATAAGGGTGGATCTGGTGGGGATGCTGGTGTATATCCTGGCGATTGCTGGTCAGAGATAGTAGTGGAGGATGGATGAACTGTAACGGGTCATGGCTGAGGTTTAGGCTTTGGTTTTGGCTTGGGTGGTGGTGGCAATGGGTGTTCTCTAAAGAGTGTATGAGTCATACCAAATAACTTGGAAGGCTCATATTGGCTGATAGGGGAAAGCATAGAGGCAAATGGATGATAAGTTGGGCCAATTGAAGGAATTGGAGGTGAAGAGGTAAAAAGAGAAGGGCGTTGTTTTTCAGCTTCAATTTGAGAAAGCTCAGCTTGTAAGCGTCTGATCTCCCTTTCTTTTTGGTCAAATTCTGGGCCATAATATCTTTGGGTAAGCATGGTCCGCAACTCAGAATCAAGTTGAGCAATTATGGACTGAAGATTTTGGTGGATCTGGTGCATTTGTGCAGAGATGGAGTCAACTTTCGTCTCAAGTTTTTCAGTTCGTAAATTGATGTTCTCAACTTTGGAGTTGATATTTAACAAAGTATCATTTTGGGCTCTGGCATTTTTACCAATAATGCAAAGCTAAAACAACAACAATAATGTCATCATCCAAAGTAGCTAGTATGGTTATGCAAATGAAAATGAGGAGCTGAAGATCAATGGCAAATTTATCAAGTTAAGAAATAAATTTTGCACTGTCTGTAGTGACCTAAGTATCAGTGAAAATCTCAGAGTCTATTCCAAATCTCAAAGGTTGTACTATAAATACGAGACAAAAACTTGTAATTTTTTCAGGTGGTGGGAATCTACTGAGTACAAAATAATTGATAGAGGATGAGAATATTAAATGATGATTTTGAAGATAATTATAAGTTGGTAGATGAAGAGTACAAGGTTTTGAAGGCTGTTATTGACCTCGTTACAAAATTAGATCCAATGATAAGGCTGCTGCAAGTTATCCTCATAATAATATCATTGTGTATTCTATATTTTTGGTATACTAGAAACAAGTAAAGTAGAAAACTAGCATTGAAAAAGATGTGGCATTTCGAAAAAGAGCTCATGTATTGCATTTTGTAAGCTTTATTAAAGTGTTTGTAATACATATATTTAATTAGTATTGCAATTAATATTCAACAACAGCTAACTATATTATCTTTTCTGCTGCAATTACAAGAACTTCAATGTCTATACCAAATATTTTTTGCAACACCCCTAAAAAAATTATTCAAAATAATTACATGAGCTTCACCTTCTTCTTGAAGGTATACTCAATAAGCTTCAACATAACTACTATCTTCACACTTAATTAAACACAAAAAAAAGAACAAAAAACATTGTAAAGTAGTGAACAACAAAGCAAAAGTTTGATGCTGCCTCAACTTCCTTTTGGCTAAACCTGATAGCCTCTGTAACACAAGTTCACAGCCTAACAACACAGCAATTTATAGTACAATTAACAACCTTTGAGAGAAAAATATATAGGTAATTCAATCAGATCATAGCTTACCAACCATTTTTAACCATTACTTTGCCCTTGTCCTTCAAGTATCTCAATCTTGCAGGTGTAGATTAAGGAGTAACCCTTGCATATATTGGACCTTCTCCAATGAGAATCTCTCCTACATATGTCCTAAGTAATGGATCAACAATATCATTTGTTTTTCCTACTTGCATTGTTGCTACATTCCTTGTGGTTTCCCTAGTTGTTGAACCCATTGTTGCTTGACTTTGCATTTGTGTTGATGTCAAAGGTGAGAACCCACTAGACTGACATATTACAAATTAACCCCCAATAAGACTAACATATTCTAATTTGCTCTCTAATCAAAAGTCAACTTCAAAACTTGAAGTTAGTGAATGTTGATAGTAGTGAAAAATAATTATAAGTATCAGTTAGCAATACTAGTAGTTTGTAAGTTGTCAGCAACATGGCCTCTTGCAAATGATACATCTGAGCTTGAAGTTGCTGCCAATGTCTTCTAATGTTTCTTCAAACATAAAGCAAAAACCAAATAACATTTGCATTATTATTTTGCATAAATTAAAAGAAATATCAAATAATAATAAGAAATTATTGCATGTTTTAACCATTGTCTTACCAACATGGTCCTTGTTTTCTTATGTGCATTGGTTGGGTCAGTAGGGCTACGTCTTCTATTATAGAAAATAACTCAACATAATTGGCAGCATACTGTGAATCATCTCTTATGAGCTGGTGGTTCATAAAGCTCTCTTCTTCTGTATATATTGGGCATGCACGGTGGTCTTTAAATATCTAAGGCCAAGATTTCCTCTCCTTCTACGTATGGCCATTTAGATTTGTTAGGCAAAGGATGAATCATACTTGAGTAACATCTTAAATATGCCTCCTATGATTAACAATAAGCAACAAATTTCTCGTAAGTGCCCCTCATATGAGCTATACAAGTCATGCATACCCATAAGGTAAGCCACTTATTTGCCACAACCCACAATAACATATATGCTCTTGTAAGTTAACAACCCATGACTCTGGAGTAGATTCAACTCTAGATAGCACTTCACTTTTGGTGTAACCTTATTAGGGATGGCAAATTGGTCTATCCAAATTGGATATTCATATATCCAATCCAATTGAATTGGATAATATCCATCCAAAATCTTTTTGGATATGGATATGGATATTTTTAAAAATATCCAATTAAAAATTAGATGGGTATGGATATTTGATGGATATCCAAAATCCAATTAATATATTATTTGAAGTTTAAAAAATTAATATTGTAAAACTAAAATGAAAAAAAAAAAACAAATGTCTTAGATTATCGATTTAGCAAACCCTAAGATTATCACCAGCCGCTCGTCGGTCACTGGCGCTCATCTCTTGCCGGCCGATTGTCACTCATCGACGCTCATCACTTGCCGCTCACCTCTTCCCTGAAGCTGCCGAGCTGCAGTTCTTATTGAAGAAATCCCAGCCCTCTTTGCAGCACCGGAGTTTTTATTGAATAAACCCCAGGTATCTGTTCAACATTTTCCAGAAAAATCTCAAATCTCTCTTGTCTCTCATAGTCGATCCAATCCACGCTCATGTCTCCCACAAGGCTCTCTCTAAATTTCTTCTTCCTGCTCTCGTTCTATTTATTAATTCGCAAATCTTTCAGTTCTACCGCCATTATTAACCCATCTAAAGTCAAACAAATTTCTTGGAAACCCAGGTCACCATTTATTTTCTGCGATGGTTTTCTATTTGCTTGCCTGGAAACTTATGCAAAAACAATCAAAAGTTTCATTCCCCCCCCCTCAAATATCAGTTTAGTTTCAAATGTTCTTCTTTTCAGTTTTATATATATATATTTTTTAAAATATATATACATATAATCAATATGATGATTTGCAGGGCCTTTGTGTACGAGGGTTTTCTCATAGACTTAGAATGAGATCACTTGATTAATCTTGTGGGTACTTTGACTTTTAGCTTAATGTTATCAAAATGAATGAGACTTTTAGCTTAATGTATAGTTATTGTATTTTGATTTATTGAGTTGGTTAATTTTGTGATTAGGCAAAATCACAAAATTATAATTTCTTTTTGTTAATTCATAGTTTTGATATTTGTTATGTTTATTTTTTTTATTTGATACTAGAATCAAATATTGGTTTTAACTATTCTATATTATTATTTTTTATATAATAAAAATCAAATATCCATGGATATCCATATCTATATGGATAAAATCCATATCCATGTCTAGTATTAAATACTGGATATGGATATGGATATATCAATTATGGATAATTATGGATTTGTATTTGGATGAATGCAAGCCAAGATATTTAAATCTCCTTTGGACCAGTAGCCCGCACACCTTGGTTTCCAGCCGATATACTCAAATGGGAAATCAGAAAAACTTTTAAAACATTTTTATCTTGGGTTATATAACCCAAAACAGACTTTCTTTTAGTCTAAAACAAGGTACCAAACCAGATAAGAAATCATCAAAAGTTTTCTGATGCACAGGATCCTTGCTAGAGGCAAGTGCAGAGCATACTTCCTTAAGGTTTCAAAATGAACAAATTTAATTCTTTATTCCTTTTCTTTCTCTAGAGATCTTCATTTGCAGAGAGAGAAGAGAGTTTAGAAATTCATGGTTTGATAAAACACATGAGAGTTTATTTCTTCCAAAAACTGCTCTCTCTTACAAACGAGGGGAGAACTCTTTATATAGGAGAATTCTCGGAGAAGATAGGACAGGACCCCTATCTTACTTTAATAAAGCATGACTTTGACAAAAGCAAAAGCTTAAAGTAAAAGCAAGCATGTTTTTGGAAGAAATAAACTTCCATAATTGGATATTTGCCATCCCTAAACCTTATGCTTCCTCCCCGTCTTCAGTGTCTAGTTCATTTTGTTGTTAATGAAGGTAGGAATATTATTGTATATCGGTGGGAAACCAATGACATATATTCTGATGGTCATCCCGAATGGGTACTAGATCAGTTTGCACTACTGGTATAACAAGCCACGTCCAATTATATTCTATCTTTGAGCATAATGCTTTTCGTCAAAATGAAGTGGTAAATATGAGATATGTTTGTCTTGACTAGGTAAATAGAGGAAAGCCTGAATAAAAAATGAGTTCATAAAACAGTTCAGATAATCTTGCTCCTGTTACTCTTTCTTCAACCCTCTCACTTCCCAAATCTTGTTCTAAACACTTGGCTTCAAAAATAGAAAACCTTATTGAGTATTCATATGTCCCAGAATCAACCCAAATTAGTGAATCTTCTATGCCTCTCATTAGCCCATATAAACTGTACCAACGACCAAATTCCTTAATCCAAAGTATTAGAACTCTAATCTCAACCAAAAGACCTGCTCCAAAAGAATATATCCAGTCATCTCGACTAGATCAGTGTGCTCTTCAAGCATCACAAGCAGAGTAATATGTTACTCTTGAAATTCCACTAGAGCTTGTTGCTCAGTGGAAAAGGGAAGGATACACACACCTCCATCTTGGAGGAGTTCGTTTGATTCTCACCCTTCACAGAAGAAAAGGCTTACCTGTCACAACCAGACTGGCTTTACTAGATACCCGTTTCAAGGAGTATCAGCATGCAGTCATAGGAACAGTCCTGACTACTCTACATGCAGGAAGTGTTCTCTTGACCTTCTACCCAAATTTCAACCTTACTTGATGATCCAAACCTACCAACTACTCTGAAGGTTCAGATCCAGATCCAAGGAGCTGAACAAACAGTCTCTTCAAAGATGGCAACCTTGCATCATCAACTGGTATACCAACTACAAAACTATGCCCTTGATCTCCCCACACCTCAAACCACATCAGATGCACTAATGATCCTTGCAGATTCTTCAGAAAGCATCCCTTCCATTGTTCAAATCCCAAGACAGATACAAAAGAAAGAGTTGCTTAAGCTCATGCCCCTTGAATGGCTTTCAAATTATGAAAAATTCCATCAAAACTCACAATCGGTCCAAACAACCGATGCTCATTTTGAAAAAAGAGCAGATGGAATTGTAAAATTGCCTTTCCAATCACCATCCACTTCCTAGACACCCATTGTTTCTCATCCATCCTCTGAACAATCAACATCCAGAAACTCATTTTCATACTCCTCGATGATCACAACCGTATCTACGGCACAAGAAAATCTTCCCATCCACGAATTTACCTCAGATGGCTATCCGATCTACCCGAAAAAAAATCAATGGTCATTTTTTATGGGATGTTCTAGGTTCCCATATGTGTGATCCAGGTTGTCCTTGTCTTCAATAGCCATCCTAGGCGGCGTAAAAAGAAAAGTCACAAATTGGATCCATGTCACAAAAAGCCTTCATTGCCTTCAGATGATCCAGATAGTCTAACACCTTTACCTATTTATAGAAAAGGTCTAAGACTATGTAAGCAAGAAGCAAATCCCATTCTTCATTCAACACCCATCCAGTCATGTATGATGTTCTCTTCAAGCTCTTACCAAGACCAGTTCCCTCCCCTAGAAAAACAAACTGATCCCCGGACAAAGGTGACCACCAAACCTTTTATCCACTCTCCAGTCGTTCTAAATGGCCAGCTTAAAGAACCAAAATCTTTTGAAGCTGTTCTAAATTGGCAAACTCAAAATGTCAGAGCCCAGAATTCAGCTTTCAGATCTCTTGACGAGAAAACTGAAAAGGTGGCTTTCCAAGTCAAGCAGACAGACACAAAGGTAGAGAAGATCACATCTCAGCTTGAATAGATGTATCTTGACATGCAAAATCGAGTCACCCAACTTGATTCAGATCTGCGGTTTATGATCCAAAACAGAATTCAATAAAAAAGAAGCAGAGATTAGGTAGTTAAAAATTGAACTTGCCAGGATTGATGCAGACAAACAACAACCTTCTTTCACCAACCTTTAGTACATACCAACCTTTCTACACGCCATCCACCTCTAGACAACCTGTAGACTATGCCAAATTCTTTGGCCTGTCTCATCTCAAACACACTTCAACTCCTACTCATCCTAAGCCATGATCTAAATCCACTAAGAATCAATCACCTCCAGCCTATCATCCAACAACAGTTCTGGATCCAAAACTCTCCCTAGAATTGTCTCAAGAATCCCAACCAACCTAGAAGAATAAAGAACCTATGCACCAATATTCATCCCAGATTCTACCCCACCTCTCAGAATCAGAAGAAAGTTCTTCCTCGCAAATAGAAGAAACCTCCACAGATAAAGAATCATTTACTTCTTCAGACTCTGAAAAAGAGCTAGCTGATGTCTCTAAACTTCTTATGGTCCAACCATCAACAAGCTCAAATGATCATTCTTCCTCCTCGCCCCCTCAAACACCAATAGTTGAGGAAGCGGATTTAGATACCAATCCTACAGCACCTCTCTAAGAAAATTCTTCCACTAAACCATAAAACAGCCTATGGTTTACTTTGGATGACATTCCAAAAGTAAAATGGCTAGCCAGATTTCAAGAATTTTTTGCCTGGATTGATGTTCAGATGCTCAGTCTTGGAGCAACATCTCAAACAATCCTTAAAGAGTTTAGTTCTCGTTTCACGGGATCCCTAAGGGACTGGTTTGAAAGCCTTGGCCAATACAGACAACTCCAATTGATACAAGTAGAAATCTCACAAGTTCTTGCTCTTATCTACGAACAGCTCCTCGGAGAAGCTACAACTGTTAACGAACAAATCAGAAGAGAATTTCATCTCATGAAGTGTTGTTCCCTCCAGAAGAGAATGTCTACCATGTATTACAAACTCAACAGCTTTAATGATCCTTCATTGAAGCTTGTCTTCGTAGCATCTCTTCATAAAGAAATACAGCCAGAACTTCAGAGGCAGTTCACAATCCATCAGTTGGACATAACCAACCTCTCCTTGGGGAAAATCTACTAGTTAACAGTCAATTGTCTGGAAAGACTTTGTGAACACAAGCAGCCTTTCAAAAGTGCTTGTAAAAAATCCCATCTCTCCATTAAGCGCAAGAGCAAAAAATATTGCACTTGTTCAACAAAAAAGAGATCCCATTTTCGGAAACTCCAAAATTCAGAAAAAGCCAAACCTCCTCCAGATCCAGATCCAAAAAACCCTACTGATTCTTCAGAAAAAAGAACCCTGACTAATCCTCTAAATCCAAAAGCAGTCGTTGTTTTATTTGTAAAAAGAAAGGGTATTTCGCGAGAAATTGTCCAAACAGACCTGCAAAATCAGTCATGCTTATTGAACATCTCCAGTATTCCATGTTACTTTCAGAACGTGATGATGTTGAATCCTTCTTCTCTGAACAAGAAGAATATGATGAACAAACAACCTTTGTCCTTACTGAAACAGAAGATCATTCTGAGTCTGAGAATGTTTCTCTAATTCAAACGGTACAACAAATCCAGAAAGTCCAACCAGTCATTCCTATCCCTTCTATCAAGATCCACCTTCTCCTCGAAAAATTTGGTAAACCAGTTCCCATCATAGGATTCGTTGATACTGGAGCTCAGAAAAGTATGCTTAATCCTTCAATTCTCCCATCCTATTTCTGGGAAAAGCATACAGAATATTTCAGAGCAGCTAATGGAGAATTGTTTCATACAAATCTGATTACCAAAAAACCCATTGGCATTCAATTCTTTCCAGGATGTGTTCTTTGGATAAAACTTGTTGGATCCAATCTTTCTGACGAAGATCTTTTAATTGGGTTTCATATTCTTCACCTGGTTAAAAAACTCCATACAACAACTTCGGGAATTCATTATAAACAGATGTTTCAACCTTATATGGATACCTTGATATTATTCTCTATCTCAAGCTCTCCTGCTTCATATGATCATCTCAAATCCCGTTTTCTTCTTCACTGTCCAGAAAGTCATAGTCAATTTCTTCATCCTGCCCCTCTATGGAAAAATGAAAGCTTCTTCATTACACTCCCTTTCAAGCTTAATGAAGACATTAACCCAACCAAAGCTACCCATCCAGGAATGACTCCGTTCGACCTAAAACTAGCCCAAGAAGAATGTTCTCAGTTGCTAAAACAAGGCCTTATTGAGCCCACAAGTTCATAATGGGCTTGTCAAGCTTTTTATGTAGAAAAAATGTCTGAAATAGTTAGAGGAAAAAAATGTCTTGTTATTGATTACCAGCCTCTCAGTTTTTTTCTTAGAGACGATAAGTTCCCCTTGCCAAAAATCCAATCCTTATTTGTTCATATCTAAAATGCTAAGGTCCTCTAAAAATTTGACCTTAAGGCATGTTTCTGGCAATTAAGAATCCACCCTGATGACAAACCTAAAATAGCTTTTTGCATCCCAAATGCCCACTACCAATGGAAAGTAATGCCTTTTGGCCTTAAGGTAGCCCCCTCACTTTTCCAAAAGGCCATGATCAAGATCTTTGAACCTATCCTTCATCACGCACTTATCTATATAGATGATGTGCTATTATTCTCCAAAGATCATAATTCTCACCAACAATTACTTTCCCATTTCATGAATATAGTGGAAACATATGGCATAATGTTGTCTGACAAAAAGAGTATCCTAGGCCAAGACGCTGTTACCTTTCTTGGCATGACTCTAAAAGATGGATACTATAGTCCTGGTCCACATATAGCCCAGGAGCTCACTCATTTTCCAGATGAACATTTGTCAAAAAAAGTAGATTCAGTAATTCCTAGGCATCATCAATTACCTTCGGGAATTCTTTCCACATGTATCTGTTCACACCAGCCAACTTTCAAAGATGCTCAAAAAATCAGCCCCACCATGGGGCCCCTCTCAGACTACTGCTATCCAACACCTCAAGTAAATCGCTCAGCATCCTCCTCCATTGAGAATCCCCACTGACAGTCAACGTATTCTTCAAACTGATGCAAGTGATAAATACTGGGGAGCCGTTCTTTTGGAAAAACATGATGGGAAATAATCTTACTGTACCCACGCCAGTGGACAATTCAAGGAATCCGAAAAACACTACCATGTGATCTACAAAGAAATCCTAGCCGTCAAATATGGAATTCAAAAATTTGAATTTCATCTCATTGGCTATAATTTCCTTGAAAATAAAGTCCTTCCAAATAAACATCTCCTCCGACTCAAAACATGGTCTTAAAATATGACTTCACAGTCCAACACATAAAAGGAGACCAGAACCTCATCCCTGACCTCTTGTCCCGACTTTCATCTCATCCCTAAGAGTCTCTTTTGCCTTAGTTCCAGTCATCTTCATGGCTCATACTCTACCCGACACAGCTTTGACAAAAAAGTCTTTCCCTTGTAATCTCACTTTCTCCAGTCCTTATCAGATCCAAGATTTTGCAAAGAAATTTGTTTTTCGATATTTTATGAATATATATCGCACCCAGACATCCGGATTTCCACGCTTTCATCCAGATCACCTCTTTCTTACATGCATAAAGATCAATCCCTCCAAGGATGTCACAGAAGATGAATTGTGGTATATATGGTGTCTTATTGTCTTATACGCCACCAAACTGATCTTTCCTGTACAACCAATGTTTCAATGTCTCACAAATCCAAACCAGGCTCATTCCCTCACATGGATCCTCTTCGAGTGGTTTTCCCCTCTCTCTTGGTGGCGAAAATAACTTGACTTCATCATCAAGCACCACCACATTAATCTCCTTCCTGATCAAGAAGGTGAACAGTTCACCTCATTTTCAGTACCCTGTTACCAAACTCTTTTGAACTCAAGACCAAGCTTATGAATGGAAGATTGTTCCCCATAGTTTTCCTCCGGATCATGATCGTAATATTGTCTCTACTCTGAAACAATATCTCTTCGAACTCAACAATGTTCAGTCCACCCCTATTGACATCCAACACACCTCCCTTGGTCCGTAACATGAGCTTATGGTCATCCCGACCACCAGGTCACCTTCATCTAGTAATCCTCCTCCCTCTGGAATTTTGATTAAAGAAGAAAAACATGATTTCACATATATCCTCTTCTAGGATTCACAAGACCCATGGGAAGAATTCACCTCAATTCTGCATCCCACTGAAACATCACATGCACCCTCTACAAGTACTGTTCCACCGAAAGATTCACCTACCCGACAATATCATGAGAACTTACCTTGGTGGAAAGAGCCATTTGCTGAAGTTGACAGTGATGTTGACAACTTATCTCCCTCGCACAGTTTTTAAAGCATTTTGTAATAATTGCTTTTGCTTTCGTAAAAGCAAAGTGTTTGGAATGGTGGCTCCAGGGACGAAGTCTATTTGATGCTCAATTCCCCTAATAGGTGGCAAACCGTTAGGGACTTCATTTGGAAACACATCATCAAAGTCCTGCAAAAGAGTCACAATAGCACTAGGCAAAGAAAAGTTAAGCTCATTAGTGTATAAACAAGCCTCTTTGCACAAAAGTACAATGATAGGCTGTTTTGAAAAGAAAGCCCTCTTAACCTCGCTCTCTTTTGCAAACAAGTTCACTTGCTGCCTCTCTTTTCTCTCAACAATATTTTTTTCTATCTTTTCACTTGCTTTTCTCTCAATCTCTCTTTCTTTTGTACTCTCATTTTCATTTTTTGTATCACTCTCTTTTTTTATTGACATTTGATCCTCATACACTTGCCTAGGTGTTAATGGTACAAGAGTGATTTGCCTTTTATTCATTACAAAAGAATATCTATTTAAGTATCCATCATGTGTCACATGCCTATCATATTGCCAAGGTGGACCCAAAAGAATGTGTCCAGCATGCATGGGTACTACATCACATAGAACCTCATCCTTGTATCTCCCAATAGAGAATGAAACCAGCACTTGTTTATTTACTTTAACTTCCCCACAATCATTCAGCCATTGTAGCTTATATGGCCTTGGATGTTTCAAAGTTTTCAAATTTAATTGTTAATCTAAACTAGTGCTAGCTACATTAGTACAACTTCCACCATCAATTATCATACTACATACCTTATCTTTGATGTGGCATCTAGTATGAAAGATGTTATCACGTTGTACCTCCGCATCCTCTTTTACTTGAATGTTGAGAGCACGCTTAGCAACCATCAATTTACCATCAACAGGATATTCTACACCATCATTAGCATCCTCCAAAGGTGGCATAGGATCATCATCTGATTCACTCTCGGTTTCAACATCACCATCATCCCTCAAGATCATTACTCTCTTATTTGGGCATTGAGATGCAATATGACCTATCCCCAAACATTTAAAACACTTAATATCTCTATTTCTAGAGTGTTGGGAATCAGATTTACCTTTGCTTTGGTTGCCTCCCTCTTTATGATCCTTGATTGGCTCAATCTTAGGCTTTGAAACAACCTTTTCATCTTTGCTCCATTTTGACTTCCATGAGGAAGATGAACCCAAATTGGTTCTAGCGGAACCTTTCTTTTTCAATTGTCATTCCACTTTCATGGCCATGTGAACCATGTCTTCCAACTCAACATAGTGCTGCAAGTCAACCACATTAGCAATATCTTGATTTAACCCATGTAAAAATCTTGCCATAGTGGCCTCTCGTTCTTCTTCAATGTTGGCTCGAATCATGATTATTTCCATCTCCTTGTGGTAATCTTCTACACTTCTAGAACCTTGTGTAAGACTTTGAAGCCTTTGGTGCAGCTCCCTATAATAATGACTAGGAACAAATCTCCTCCTCATAATGGCCTTCATCTCCTCCCAAGTGTTTATAGGCCTTTCACGATTTCGTCTCCTACTCAAAACAAGTTGATCCCACCAAATAATAGCATAATCAGTAAATTCAACTGCAGCTAGTTTTTCCTTTTTCTCATCAGAGTAGTTGTGGCAATAAAATACTAGCTCCACCTTTTTTTCCCACTCCAAATAAGCTTCTGGATCATTTTTACCTTGAAAAGAAGGAATTTTCAGTTTTATACTCCCCAAATCACGAACTATACGTGATGAGAACCATCAAGGGACCATTAAAACTTCAAGTGATCCTTTGCACATTCATGGAGGCCCAATTACAAGAGCAAGCGCCAAAAAGATGCAAGCTGCTTTAAATGGATTAATTGAGAAAATATGGATTGAAAATGCAATTCAAGATGCAAGACATCATGAATTGGGCTTGAAGAGAAGACAAGGCATTGTGGGGATTATTCAAGTCATTGGGCAGCCAAATACACAAGTTGTATCAAATGCAGAAAGGTCAAATTCGGAATAAAAACTGTATTGATTGAGCCATAATTAAAGTGCAAGCTATATACCGTTGGAAAGATAATTAAGTTAGCTTTCCAATAAATTTTACAGAGCTGGATTTGGAGTTCTCTAGAAGGAGTTATGACCAATTCTTTACAGCTTGTTCAGACTTGGGATTTTCAACGAATCCTTTGTTTTTCAACTTATTTGTTTGTTTTGTTTCAAGCTTGTCAATGTGTAAGGTAAGTCTACCATCAATGATGGTGGGCTAACATTAAGTTTGTCAATGATAGCATTAATTATAGTAGGCTAGCATTAAGTTTGTCAAAGATAGCATTGATCATGGTGGGTTGGTGAAGACTTTTGAAACATCTTTTGACAAACCTACTTGGAGGGTTGTTCCAATGTTGCCATTTGTATTTTTAGGATCTTGGGTTTCTTTTAGCCTATTTAAATTCAGCAACCTTGGTATGTAAGGAGATTAGAGATTAATGTTATTTGAATTTGAAAGATTATTCTTTCTTTGGTTCTTTTGAGAACTAGTGAACTTATCAAGAATTTGCATTCTTGTGGCGTTCCAAATTTAGACTTATCACTCACCTTCTCATCTATTTCTTGAGTGTGGCGTCAATACCATTCTCTATACCTTTGGTTCATGTTTTCTTAAGCATTGGGTCAAGGTTTTGTTTGTCTTAAATCTGTTTAGAACTTTCTTGGGAAGTTGAAACTATAAATTAAGTGTGGGATTGAAAGTTTCATTGTGGGATTCGTATCAATGTACAAGGTTGCTAACATTGATTTGATATGCGCAAGGCTCTAGATCTAATGACTGTTATGGTATGTATACAAAAACAATTTTACTCTTTTGGATGTTAAAACTAATAGGGGGTTAACGATTTGTGGGGGGTAGATTGAAGTTTTTATACTTTTAAAGGGTAAATTAAAGTATGTCAAATAAGGGGATATAATCAAATTTACCCTTTATTTAAAAATGTTTTACTTATTATTTTGTTAGTGAGCAAATACAAAATTCTAATTAAGGACTACCCATTCTAACTCTAAGACAGAATCGACACATCAGTGAGAGTATGGATCATTCCGATTTTGATTCCTACAACCTCAGTAAGCAATTTATTATGATTCTCATTCCTCAATTACTAATTGATAAATGCACCATTAAGCTATTTCATTAATCTAATTTCTGTAGGTCAAAATGACACCAGTTTAAACTCATCAAATATGGCTTCCTCGAATATATTTGTTACTAGTTCAATTTCCCTTTCAATTTCAATTTATTCAAATTAATAAATCTATTAATTTTATGACAACTATTTCATTTTTTTATTTTGCAACTGTTTAATTTTCCTTTTAATTCATTTATTCGATTTATAAATCTGTTAAATTTATGACTCAATTATTTTTATTTGTTTGATTTATAGTTTATAAATAATTGATTTTATTTTTTTTTTCATTTCACAGGACAAATATTCTCTTAATGTAGATTCTATTGAAGATTCTTTTACTTTGAAAAAATGAACTATTGTCAGAATCCCTTGTTAATGATTGAACTGTCAACAAAATTCAAGTGGTAAATTGATCATAATGTAATAAGTATTTATATATATATGGGGCATTTATTTTATTTATAAAGAAACTATGAAAGAAGCAAAGAAATGTAGATTACCATTGAAGTTTGGATTTGATTTTGATAAGGGTTAATTTTGGATAATCTCTTAATAAATTAATGTGACTAATTTTAGATAAGGGCATTTACAATTCAATCTAACCAATTAAATTAATGGATTCACTTTAAACCAATCCAATTTTTGTTGGATTGACATTTTGATTTGATTGGATTGGATTGTAAAATGAAAACTTCATTGTTATTTGTGGATATATGTGTTTAAATCCAATATAAACCAATCTAACCAGTTAATTTTTATTTCTTTATTTATTTAAATAAGCACACATCACTCTTGCTATTATATCCTATAGTAGCATTTCATGAAACCCCACAAAAGCATCACACCCGGGTATGTCTCCTTCCGGCCTCCTACTTGCTAAGTAATTGTTCATGGATAATATTGAGTGCTGTACCAATTGGGGATTGCATGAATTGGAGCTGTCTGTATTCTCCCAAGCTTTCTAACCAGTCACGTAAAGAACCCGTGGATCGGGCCTATATATATATATATTCAATTGTTAGTAATTTGTAACTCTAAGGTGCAATTGACAATTTTTATTTTGATCAAATTGATTCGTTAGATTTGTTTTTATATTGGCTCAAATTATTTTGGATCTCAATTAGTGATTGGATGAGATTGAATACAAAATATAAACTTAATACATGATCAATTGGATTTTAGATTTGACAAAAACCAATAGATTTGGACCATTAAACACCCCTATCTTTAGACATAATTTTCTAACTATTGTATTAGAGTCCATTTAAGGGTCAAGATTAAAGTGAACATGGAATTTATTAATTTAAAAAGTGAACAAATTAATGTGAGTCTTATTAGAATAATTAATTATTTCTCTCATATCTCTATTAATTAACATGTTTGCTCTTTTCTCTCTCCTTATGCCTCTTTGAGTTTATACAAACTCTATTTTTCACTCAATTTTATGTTACTATACATGAAATTACGATCAAGTGCGCTCGATCATCTCTGAATATACAAAATATATAAAAAATTTATAAGTTATATTAAAATAAATATAATAAAAAATCTATAAAATATATTGGTGATGATAATAAAGTACAAGAGATGATTTCTTTTTTTAATTATTATTATTATCTTTGTACAAGATAAATAATGAAATAATCCACTAATCACAAATCTGTTATATAGGCACACCCATTGTATATGGAAGATTATAAGACACATTGATTAAAAATGAATAAGAAACCAAAAATTTACAAGAAGAACTAATTTGGTGAATTTTATAATTGTTATTTCCCTCTCCTATTAAACCCTTTCTTGATTGATGAAGACTTTTTGATCATCTTCAATTCCTTGCTTCCCGCCTATTTTTAATAAAGAGAAAATATAGTCATGGGGAGATAGGCAAAAGAAGGAATACAATAATAAAGAGAGATAATTAAAATAATAAAGAGAAATAATTAAAAATAATTAATTACCATAATAGAATCCATATCAAAATTAATAAATTTCATATCAGCTTTAATTGTCAAAAATTGTGTCCCTTGAATCTATCCCTAAGTTAAGTACTATTTTCAAAATATTCTTATACTATATTACTAATTTGTAATTAGATAGAATGGAATAGAATGAGGAATGAGAATTAAAATAAGATGTTTACTTAAATGATAGGACTTAAAATTTGAACTATATTATCATTAATGTGTTTACTTATCTTGTAATTAGAATGAATTGTAGCAAGTTACTATACCTTTAATTATTATTATTGTTGTTGTTGTTTGTGATAATAATTATGATGATGATTATTATTAAAAAAATTATAATAACAAAAAAATTTTAAAAAACAACAACAATAATAATATACAATAATCCGTTCAAAATAATAATAATAATAATAATAGAAAATCACATCATCATCACATCGGCAGCAACAACCAACAGTGACAGCAGCAACAACTAGCACGAGCAACATCATCAGTAACAAAGGCAATAGGCAACATTGGCAACGCGCACCAATGACAGCAAGCAATAGCAGTGGTAGCGGTGGTGATGGACGAGTGCTCAGTGACAACATCGACGAGCAACAACCACCACAAGATCGATTGTATAGTGCTTGCTCTAATTTTTTTTATTTTTCGAATATCTAAATGAAGGATAAAACGGAAATTATAAGATTTTAAGTGGTGGATATTTGGTCAGTCACGAGAATGGAGTTCTATTTCCAAACCCGTCTTAGGAATCAAAACTCTCATAATCATTCCATTCCCAAATTAGTGGGTCTCAAACTAATTCATTGCCATTCCCCCCCCCCCCCCCCTTATTTTGCAAGTAAACAAATTATTGACTCTCATTCCTTGATTCTCATTTCCATTAATGATAATTAAACACACCATTAAACAATTGTAGACTCAACTTGGGCTCCATTTGAGATTGAGATTAAAATACCATAAGCAGCTTATTTCATAAGTTTTGATAAAAATGTTGTTTCATAATTTTTTTTATAAGCTGCTTATTTTTAAGTTTTGTAGCTTGACAGCAGCTTTTAAAAGTAGGCAAGAGGTTATTTTTAAAAAAATCTTACTACATAAGTCACAACTCCTTTTTAAAGTTTCAATTTATGGAACAAAAGACAATTTAAACTTATGTCTATTTTGATTATTATATAATAAGATATCATTTTTATAATAAAATTTATCAAATACATGTACTTTGCTTTTTAAACCAAAGCACCAGCATAATTTGCCAAACACTAGGTTACTTTCTTAATAAGCAACTTATTTCACGCGCACAATTGAAAGATCTTATTCATTAGTTACCACAATCTCAAATTAGCTCTAATACTCTCAATTATTATTACAAAGAAAAACAATTATCAACTCACCTGCATTTGCCCTTATCTTTTGAATAGTAATTAGGGATAAGTTAAGGTTTATAATAGTTTGGTGGTACTTTAAGAATAATCAATTTATTAGAAGGTAAAGTGAAATTAATCTCTTTTATAAAAGATAAATTTCTTTTTACCTCAACTAGAATGACAATTCTCAATTTGCTCCTAAAAAATGTGAAAACATTGATTTAATCCATAAATTAATTACTTTTAATAATTGATTGACATTAATTTAATAAAGTATGAGAATACCCCTAACTTTATCAGAATATTTCAATAGTTATGTAGGGTTAAAAAATAATTGTTGATGTTGGCTACTCTACAAAAAACTGGAAAACTTTATGGTTCCGATTCATTTGATAGAGAATGTTGTGATACTAAGACCATTTAAAATTAATCCTTCAAAAATATTTTATTGAATAAACTGCATTTTATTAGAGGCACACATAAAAATTCCCATTCGTTTAAATTCAATTGGTAAAGATGTAATTTTCTTATTCAAACAATTTCTCTTGTATCAATTTTTTTTTTTTAAAAAAAATCAAACGTTGGGCAATATGGTATATTCTGTAAACCTAACAATACATATAGTGAAATACAAGTGTGCAACCCAAGAGGGGGGTGAATTGGGATTCTAAAAAATATTTGTTTCTAAAACAATTTATCATGCAAATCTAAAATGAATTTAATGCAATAACAATTAAATCAATTACAATATAAAAAGATAAGGGAAGAGAGATTCAAACACGAAGATTTTTACGTGGTTCGGCCAATCTTGCCTACGTCCACGCCTCCAAGCTTTCCGGGCTTGAGGATTTCACTAAGCAAGCCTCCAAGGCTTCAAATGCTTACACTTGACTTCCAAGGTATTAATGAACCTTTACAACAAGAGATTATCCCCAATCTCTTAACCCAAGTGTATCCCAACACTTACAATCACTCAAAATACAGGATTACAAATTGTTTTTCTCTCACACAATATTTAAGATTACAAATTAATGCCCAATGTGTGAATAGATGAAGCAAGAATGTGTTTAAAGCTCTATGAAGATTGTATTCTCAAATATAAGTTCAATAGTCGTGTTGTGATTAACTCTTGTTTGAATTTGAATGAGCTTATTTATAGTTGGAGCTGAAAAACTAGCCGTTATAGACTATCTGCTCGAAAACGGTTCGCCGTTAACCATTAACGGTTAACCATTTAGACTGGTTAAAGTTACCGTTGGGCCAATTTTCAATAAACGGTTTGTCGTTTAGGATTACCCGTTAGCCGTTAAATTCTAGAGACCTGCAAGATAAACTTTAGTTTTTAGTTCATACGAAATGGTTAAAGATTTATACGAAATGACCTTTCTGGAATTTATCAGTTAGCTGTTTGTAATTAACGGTTCGCCAATTGTTTCCAGTAACCTGCAAAACAAGTTAGCCTTATCCGTTTCAGTTAAACTTTTGCCATTTGTTTCCAGGTACAATCTTCCATTCTGGATTTTATCAGTTAACCGTTTCAATAAACGATTCACGGTTTAATTCAGTGGCCTTCCCAGCATTTTGTATTTTCCGTTTTTCTTAACCGGTTAAAGCTTAAGCAATTTTGATACTCTCTAGTTTTAATGAGTTAACTATTTAAAAGGAAAATAGTTCACCGTTTATTTCCAGAATCACAGTTTAAGCCAGATTTACAGAGAATCATTTTCCAATTTGAAATTTAACAGTGATCCAACTTTTATCAATATAATTGGAATGATTATAAGGCTTTCGTTTATTAAGGAATAGCTCCAACATTTTAATAAAAAACTATTTAAAGTTTGTTATCATCAAAATCAATATTATTCATGTTAACAATCTCCCCCTTTTTTATGATGACAAACTTTATTCAATATTTTGCTCCCCCTTAATATATGCTCCCCCTATAATTATCTCCCCCTTCATCATAAAAAAGAAAAGAGAGACAAGAAATCCGTAAAGCATAGAGGTGAGAAAGAAGTTACCCAGTTTTGGCGAGCGAAATTTTTTGCAGAGTTGCCCTTTAAAATGGAACAAATCCACTAATACAAAATGAGATTAAAAACACTTCCAAAATATATTAACAACAACTCCATCATCCAACAAACCTACAACTCCATCAGCCAATATCAAAACAGCCAATACCAAGTCATTCAACATCAAGAACATCACAAAAACATTTCATCAACATCCATCAAAATCATATAGAGGTAGTAATGTATGCAAAAATATAAATAGCAACACACAAATGAACAAAATATGAAATGTATGTGCAAAAATGAAACTCAGAAACTATGGAGGTGGAGAAACTATAGAGGTGGAGAAGATCATAACCGAAATAGCGGAGAGCTTATCAATGCTCTGCTGTTGGAAGGTCTGAAAGTCAGAACGTAGCTGCTGGTGGTCACGGGAGAAAGTGTCCAACCGATCGATAATCAGCAAATCTACGAACATCGGCAACCGGGTGGTTCAAACGGAGGGCTACTCGAGCAGTAGGTGGCATCGAAGTGAATAGAATGTTAGCATCCATCTCACGCTCTCGTAGTCGAGAGGCAGCAAGAAAGGTGGATGAGCTCTGTCGAAAATCTAGAAGCTGATCGGGAGGATAAACATCGTTGAGCATCCGATCATCCTCTAGAGCAATCAAGGTATCCTGGTTTTTGGAGTGTTTAGTCTTTATCCACCGGCCGTTCTTTCGAGAAAAACTGATACTAGTTATGGCCTCTGGACCAATCCGTCTAGTCTCCGTATAACTGGCATCTACAAGAGGCACCTCAAAGTGTCGCAGTATCTTAGTAATGATACTACCATATGGAAGCAAGCGTGGTTAACTGTGAGAGTACTTAACATATGCCTCACAATAACATAGTCGAGGTTGATAGGTCGACCTATGAGAAGGCTATCTAATAAGCCTACATCCAACCTCATGACCTCATCCGAGTGACCCTTCCTAGGTGTCACGATATGCTGTAGAATAGTGTGGATGATACAGACTTGGAGAGGTAATAATTGAGACCGAAAGGGTAAATTGCAAATGTCATTAGTCAAGTCCCTGTGGCGACAAATATTTCGGACACCAAGATGATGATCAAAACTACTAAATGAGAGGGCATTTCTAGATGTATAAATTTTATGGCCATCACTAGATATACCGAGAAAGCCATTAAGGTCTACATCATCAAATTCAATATGAACACCGCCAACTTGAGTAACTATCCTATCTAGGCGAGTTGCGGAGATTTCCATGTTCGAATAGAAAACTCGCACTAAATTCGGATATACTCGGTCATCAAAATCAATGGCGGACTCCCAAGGTTGAAGCATATCTCTAGCACTTCTACCACACACAATTAAGGTTCTAAAGTCTTCTATGTCAACATAAAACGAATCGAGTACCTTTCTACCATTGAAGCGGTCCTCGAAACGCTTGGCCAAAGAGGGTGTGGGAAAATGAATTATGGCGAATTCAGAGACTGCCCTTGGTGGTATAGGATTCCTTTGAGGCGTATCTTTCCTCCTTCGAGTCCTTCGAGATGACTCAACCATGGTGAAGAACAGGGAGAATGAGGAAGTTTGAGAGCAGTGAGTTTGGACGAAAATCAAGGAAGAGTGGAGGATGGAATGTGGAAGCTTAATTTGGTGGAAAAAGGACACGAATTGGGTCAAAATTGACGAAATCTAACCAGCTGCCCTTAGGATTTTGATTTGGGATTTTTCAGTTTCAGACTTGATTTGAAGATTTGAATCGGTAAAAGTGATCTAGAGATGATAAGGGATTATATAGTCGTGATTTGGCAAGGAAATCAAGAAAAATGGAGGTTTAAGGAAAGAGAAAGCTTCAGCTATGCAACAATGGCGGAAATGGTAAGGGGGCAAATGAAATGAGAGAGAAAACCCTGGAACAGTTTTTATATTGCACAAAAACGGTTAGGGAGTAACTTTTCTAGAGACTAATGAATGGAAACGGTGAAAGGTTATCCTTTTAACGGTTAAGGAGTAACTTTCAGTGAGCTCTCCGTTTTTAAACGGTTTACCGATTGCGCCAAACGGTAAAAGGGTAAAGGCAGACATCATAATCTAGTTTTTGGAATTAAACAGTGCACCGTTTATTGAGAAACAGTTATCTGTTTATTTTATTTTGATTTTGCACATTTAATATCAATATTTGACCTACAATTAATATGTTCCAAGATCATCTCATGAATTTGAAACATGTTAAAGGCCAGTTCAATGTATGAATTATCAACTAGCATATGAGTCAAACAATCAATCAATATACATATATAAACTAAAAGATAACACAACAAATCACTTACAAACATTTCATAGATATCCAAACATTAACCAATCAAAGTTAATAGACCCTATATCATAAATAGAGATGTTAATCCGAAATTTTTATCAACCCAAGTTCATGCCGAATTTTTGAAAATTGTTCTTCGCCAAGAGGTTTTGTAAAAATATCGGCAAGTTGTTTTTCTGTAGAAACAAACTCTAATGCAATATCTCCCTTTTGAACATGATCTCTCAAGAAATGATGTCATATTTCTATATGCTTGGTTCAAGAGTGTTGAATGGGATTCTTTGAAAGATTTATAGCACTAGTATTATCATACTTAATAGGAATTTGTTCTAGGTTAATACCATAGTCTCTAAGTGTTTGTTTTATCTAGAGAGCTTGTCCACAACAACTTCCTGCAGCTATATATTCAGCCTCGGTGGTTGAAAGTGCAACATAATTTTGTTTCTTGCTAAACCATGAAACAAGAGAGTGACCTAGAATATGGCATGTTCCACTAGTGCTTTTCCTATCAATTTTATAACCGGCAAAGTCCGCATCCGAATAGCATATTAAATCTATACGAGTTCCCCTAGGATACCAAAGGCCGAGATCTATAGTTCCACTTAAATAGCGAAAGATTCGTTTTACTGCAAGCAAATGGGATTCCTTAGGACATGATTGAAATCTTGCACACAAACATACACTAAACATGATATCGGGTCTACTTGCAGTTAAATAAAGTAAAGATCTGATCATACCTCAATACATTTTGATGTCCACTTCTTTGCCTTTTTCATTTTTGTCAAGCTTGGTTGTTGTGCTCATCGAAGTATTTTTGATCTTTGAGTCATCAATGCCTAATCTTTTGAGTAGATCTTTTACATACTTGGCTTGATTTATGAAAATTCCTTCCTCATTTTGTTTTATTTGCAGCCCAAGGAAGTACTTCAACTCTCCCATCATACTCATTTCAAATTCATTACTCATGCAAGATGAAAATTCTTTACACAATGATTCATTAGTAGAACCAAAAATAATATCATCAACATAAATTTGAAAAACAAGTATGTCTTTGTTCTTATGTTTGACAAAGAGAGTAGTATCCGCTTTACCTATTGAAAAATCATTTTCTAACAAGAAATTCTTAAGCCTATCATACCATGCTCTTAGTGCTTATTTTAAACCATACAAAGCTTTAAATAACTTGTAAACATGATTTGGAAATTTTTCATTTTCAAATCCAGGGGGTTGTTTTACATACACTTCTTTCATAAGATAACCATTTAAGAAAGCACTCTTCACATCCATTTGAAATAAGATGAAATCTTTATGACATGAAAAAGCCAACAACATTCTAATGGATTCTAGTCTAGCTACAGGTGCAAATGTTTCATCAAAATCAATTCATTCTTCTTGGTTGTAACCTTGAGCCACTAATCTAGCCCTGAATCTGCTCAGATCAATGAATCTTCTTTTCCTCTTCGTAGTCCTTATCATCTCTATAAATGTCCACACTCCTTTACTCGCAGTATCCGTACCCTTATTTCCACCAAAAGACCACATCCAAAAGAATATATCCAGTCATCCAGATTGGATCAGTGTTCCCTTCAGGCTATGTCACTCTGGAAATTCCCCCAGAATTGATTTCCAATTGGCAAAGAGAAGGTTATACTCATCTCCATATCGGAGGAGTCAGACTAATCCTAACCTTACATGGAAGGAAAGGATTACCAGTCACGGCCAGAATTGCTATGCTGGATACTAGGTTCACACATTACCAAGATGCTGTTATTGACACTCATCTCTCCACTGTCTTGAAAGTCCAAGTGCAAATTCAAGGTGCAGAACAAATCTCTTCTGCAAAAATTGCAACTCTTCACCACCAATTGGTCTATAGGCTCCAAAACCATGCTTTAGATCTTCCTTCACCTGAGCACCACTCTGACGCCCTCATGGTGTTAACAGAATCAGATCAGATACCAACCATCATTCAAATTCCAAGACAGATCCCTAGACATGAACTCATAAAACTCATGCCTTTGGAATGGATTTCAAATTATGAGAAGTTCCACACCAATACTTCTGCTATCCAGACAACCAAAAGTATGTCTGAAAGGAGATATAATGAAACTGTCCGAATGACTTTTTGACCTCCACCAACAGCACCGGAGGAGCCTCCACGGCACTCATTCACTTATTCAGCCATGGTGACAGCTGTTCAAACCGCTCAAGAAAGCTGCCAATTACAGGATTCAATTCAGAAGGATATCATGTCTACCCTGCCAAACTTAATGGCCACTTTCTTTGGGATTCGCCAGGATCAGGAAATTGTGACCCATATTGTCCCTGTTGGGATGATTGGGACGAAGATGATGTTGGATCATAGCGGAGAAGAAACCCAAAAAAGAAAATACCTAAAACTCCATGCTCACACAACCAACCTAAACCACCTTATAATCCTCCACCACCACCAGGTCCATTACCCATCTACCAAAAGGAACTTAGATGGATTGCAAAAAGGTGCAACACTGAAGTTCTTCCACATATCCAGAATTCCAAACCACCCAGACAGCTTATGGCTTGTATGATGTTTTCATCCACCTCCCAAGATTATTCCTACAATTTCCCTGCTCTAGAAACCCAGACCGATCCACAACGAAAGGTTATAACCAAACCCTTTATTTCTTCAGCCATAACTCCCACAGGTCATTTAGAAGACCCCAAACCTTTTGAGGCTGTTCTCAACTGGCAAACCCAAAATGCCAGAGCTCAAAATGAAACCTTGGTTGATATCCATAAGAAGGTTAATCATATCAGTTTACAAACTGATTATATTGAGTCTAAGATGGACTCGATCACTTCCCAGATGCAGCAAATTTACCAAAATCTCCAATCCAAAATCTCTCAACTAGATTCAGAATTAAGAACCATGCTGAGTTATAGATACTCTGGCCCAGAATTTGATAAAAAAGAAAAGGAAATCTGAAAATTGAATGTAGAACTTGCACAGATTGAGTCAGAAAGGCAAAGGCCAATATTATTTACCACCTCTCCACCATTACCTCCCATTAGCCCAGCCTTCCATCCATTTGCACCTATGCTTTTTCCCATAAAACCACAAGACCCGTCCAAATTATTTGGCATGACACATACTTTGTTTAGAAATAATCCTCTGCCAAAACCATCTAGATCTAAACCTCATCCTCGACCAAGACCAGAAAAACAGCCTTTTCAACCACCTTTGTCAATCCCAGAACAGCAACCACCTCTTTATACACCACTTCCTCCTCAACCAACACCAACTCAGGCCAAAGATAAATCCCCAATGCAACAATAATCCATCGATAAAACTTCTTATTCAAATCTAGCCGTTTCCGAAGATTCATATGAATCTGAAACAGAATCTTCCTTAGAATCTTCCATTTCGTCTAGTGATTTTGAAAAATCTTATGCTGATATCACTAGAATCCTTATGGCCAACCTGAAGAGACTGAGCCTGCTCAATCCTCAAGAACTGACCCATTCTTTGAAATACCCTCAGATATTGAGGAAGATTCACCCGAAACATCCTCAGCTCCAAACTGACCTGCTCAACCCCAAAATGATCACAAACCTTCAAATGGTCCATGGTTCACTTTTGATGATATCCCTGCAGCTAAATGGAGGGATAGATTATCCGAAATGGCTGCTTGGACAGATCTCAAAATGTTAAGAGCAAATGCTACTACAGCATTAATCCTTAGAGAACTTGCTTTTGAGATTGGTTTAATACTTTGGAGAATTTATAGTTCGTACAACTACCTAATTTCTCATTCTTTGTCATTCACGAACAATTCATTGGAGAATCAAAGGCCGCAGACTACCTCAATATGAAGTGCTGCTCCCTTAACTCTAAAGATCTTGATTTTCATTACAAACGGATGTCAATCCTGTTTTATAAGCTCAATGGGTTCAATGATCCGACTCTCAAACATGTATTTCTGACATCATTACCTGAAGAATTACAACCAGACATACAGAGGTAGCTCACGAGTCTCAATCTCATCATTGACAACATTTCCTTGGGCAAGATCTTTCAGATCGCTAAAGGATGTTTGGAAAAATTATATGAATAGAAACAGTTCTTCAAAGAACTATTAAAAGACAAAGAGCCTTTCCGAAGTGCTTGCAAAAAGCCTTACTTACAGATCAAATGCAAGAAAAAGAAAGATTGTGATTACAGTACCAAAAAGAAGAAACATTTCTGAAAATTCAAAAATCCCGATTCATTTCCTAGATCAAAATCCAGGCGAAAATCATACAGGTTTTTCAGGAAAAGATCTAGTTCTTTCAGAGAACAGAAAAGGAGAAAGTCAAGTCAATGCTTCATTTGCAAAAAGAAATGCCATTATGCTAAAGATTGCCCCAACAAAAAAGATAAAGCAATCAGACTTCTTGAGCATTTACAGGCCACCACTGATTATTCTCCTCACAAAGATGAAATTGAGTTCTACTTCTCAGAACAAGAGGAGCCCACTGATGAAACAGTGTTCGCACTACAAAACTCATTCGATGATTTTGAAAATGATGAGTTTCAAACTGTTTTCCACCAACAACTTTTGTCTCTAGACACTACCATCCCTATCCCTTCCATAAAACTCCAAATCTTACCTTCCAAATTCCAGAGACCAATTCCCACCATTGGACTTCTTGACACAGGAGCTCAACGGAAAATTCTTCCATCACAGTCTTGGCAACATTATGAAGAAAATTTCAAAGCAATCAATGGAAAATTCTTCACCACCAAGTTGATTACCAAAAAACCCATTGGTATTCAAATCTTTCCAAATTGTGTTATCTGGACAAAAGTCATCGGTTCCCATCTGCCTAATAAGGATATCTTGTTAGGATTTAATATCATTCACCAGATAAAACACCTTTAAATCATTCCTACTAGAATGCGAGTCAAGTCCATGTTTAAACCATTCACCAATGTTCTTAAAGCTTTATGGTTTGTCTGAAACCTCCCAGCCTGTCCAAGATATTTCCACAAAGTTTTTGAAATATTGTCCTGAGTCTCATGCTGACTTTCACCATCCAAATCCTCTGTGGAAAAATACACATTTCTTTGTTCAATTGCCTTTCAAGTTGAATAAAGATGTCAATCCAACCAAAGCCACCCATCCAGGAATGAGTCCTTCCGACTTAGTCCTAGCTCAAAAGGAATGTTCTCAGTTGCTAGCCCAAGGTCTTATTGAACCCACTAGTTCTCAATGGGCTTGTCAAGCTTTTTATGTTGAAAAACATTCTGAGATTGTCAGAGGAAAAAAAATGATTAGTCATTGACTATCAACCTTTAAACATGTTTTTACAAGATGACAAATTCCCTTTGCCAAAAAGACAGAGCATGTTCACCTATCTCAAAAATGCTCAATTCTTTTCAAAATTTGATCTTAAATCCGGATTTTGGCAACTTGGAATTAAACCTTCAAAACGTTATAAAACTGCCTTTTGCATTCCCAATGTCCACTATCAATGGACAGTTTTACCTTTTGGTCTTAAAACAGCCCCATCTATTTTCCAAAAAACCATGGTCCAAATCTTCCAACCCATTTTACATAGTGTATTGATTTACATTGACGATATTTTGTTGTTTTCAGGTACACAAGATGACCATCGCCATTTGTTAAATCAGTTCTTTGATATTATTCAATCTCATGGAATCATGTTATCAGCTAAGAAAAGCACAATTGCCACCAATAACATTGAATTCCTTGGAATGACCATCAAAGATGGCCACTATCAGCCAGGAAAGCACATTACTCAAGAACTCATTCACTTTCCATATCAGAATCTTTCCAAAAGGCAAATCCAGCAGTTCCTTGGTATTATTAATTATATCAGGGACTTTATTCCTCATGTTGATCATCACACCCGCCAGCTGTCAGCCTTGCTGAAGAAGAATCCACCTTCGTGGAATCACAATCACACACTTGCTGTCACAATGTTAAAGCAAATTGCGCAAAATCCGCCACCATTAAAGCTCATCACCGATGGCAGGCGAATATTGTAGACTGATGCAAGTGACGAATCATGGGGGGCCATCCTCCTTGAAGAAACAGATGGCAAAGAACACTTTATTGCCTATGACAGTGGACACTTCTCTGACACACAAATCCATTACCACAGTGTGTTCAAAGATATTTTAGCTGTCAAGCACGGTATTTAAAAGTTCGAGTATCATCTTATCGGCTATCACTTTCTTGTCAGAATGGACAACTCAGCTCTTCCCAACATCATGAATTTCAAAGGAAAAAATGTTCCAGAAAAGATGTTGCTTAGGTTAAAAAACTGGTTTTCAAAATATGATTTCTCTGTGAAGCATATAAAAGGAGACCACAACCTTATTCCTGATATGCTCTCAAGACTTGCTAACCCAGATAAATCCTTGTTTTTCATATCCTCAGCTTCCCATTTTCCTGTCATCTTCATGGCCACTTCACTCCCCTCACAAGCCCTTAACCAAAAAACCTTTCCCCTTGGGAAAACTTTCACCACAGTCTTTGCCATACAAGAGTTTGCAAAGAAAGTTGTATTTAGGTTTTTCATGAAAGCCTATCTCTTATCAGACTCATTTCCATTTTCCACTTTTCATCCAAAAAACTTGTTTCTTACAGGGTTAACCCTGGATCCTTCCAGAGACATTTCAGAAGACGAATTATGGTACATCTGGTGCCTCACTATCCTCTATGCCACCAAACTTATTGTTCCAATAACAGCCACCTTAGAACACTTGTTCAATCCAGACCAATCAACCTCACTCATCTGGACACTTCTTGAATGGTTTTCTCCAATTCCATGATGGAGAATGAAACTTCAACAATTGTCACAATTTCATAATTTGGAATGTATGCTAGCATCCGAAGCAAAAATGTTCACATCTGTGTTCATTATTCATAGGCCATACTTCCAACACCCAGACACACACTTCTTCTGGACTCAAGATCAAGTTTTTGAATGGTTCACCACACCTCACCCATCCATCCTTGAACAAGATGATAAAGTTCAAAAGGAACTCTATAATTTCCTTTGTGAACTGAATCACCAACCTGCTCCACACAGAGACATTTCTCACACCTCCCTTGGTCCACAACATGATATCATCATGATTCCCACTCCTTCAACAATTTCAAAACCTAAATCGACGGGCATTATCATCAAGGAAGAAAAACCAGACTTCACTGATTTTCTCTACCAAGATGCACAAGAAACCATGGGAAGCATGTTTGCCATTAAGCCAACATCTTCAACACCTCCAACAAACCCCACCACCACATGCCTCAGACGATCCAACAAATAAAGCCAGTTCCAGCACACCAACAGGCTCCAAGGAGCATCCATCCTCTTTTTGGCGCAAAATATTTTGCCCTTGGCCACTCTGCCGCCCAGATCATCAACATCCACCAGAAACTCCACGTCCATCACTCAAAGTCCTCTTTTTAAAAGATAAAGATGAGACCGACAGCTCATCTGATGAAGACTACATGAATCTCTCATCTCCGTGATTCATGCAATTTGGCATCTTTCACGTTTTCAAAGTTTGTAATAATTAAAGCATGAGTCATGCTTTAATTTGTCTTTATTGCTTTTACTTTTTCAAAAGCTTGTCGATTGTAATCATGTCTTTGCTTTTAGAAAAGTGATAGGGGCCATGTCCTATCCTTTTCCTTGCTTTAATTTGTCTTTATTGCTTTTGCTTTTTGTTTTTCAAAGTTTGTAATAATTAAAGCATGAGTCATGCTTTAATTTGTCTTTATTGCTTTTACTTTTTCAAAAGCTTGTCGCTTGTAATCATGTCTTTGCTTTTAGAAAAGAAATAGGGGCCCTGTCCTATCCTTTTCCTTGGTTTTCTCCTATATAAAGCACAACTTCTCTTTGTTAGAGGCATAGCGAAAAAGAATAAAATCTCTAGCCTTCTATAATCATGAGTTTCTAATTTCTCTTTTTCTCTCTGTCAATGAAGCTCTAATGTTTTAAAAATAAGAAGAAAACTTACATCTGTTCATTTTGAAACTTAAGGAAGTATGCTTTGCACTTGCCTTTTGCAAGGATCATGTGCATTAGAAAACTTTTGATAATTTCTTATCTGGTTTGGTACCCTGTTTTAAACTAAAGGAAAATCTGTTTTGGGTTATATAACCCGAGATGAAAATGTTTCACAGTTTTTTTATCTCAGAGGTATATCGAAACTTGGGACTCTTGGTCCAAAGTATTATAGTATAATAACGCCACATATTCTCGCTGAATCTATGGTATCAGAGCCTTCCCTCTTTTGCTCTTCTCGCTGATCAAAATGGTATGATCAAAGTTTGAGTTTTTATTTTCTTTCCTTAGAGCCTTCAACGACAGAGAGAATTGTCTCCTTATGGCATCAACTTCCTCCAACAACGCTTCTATTTCTTGTCATTACTCCAGTTTCCCTTTCTTCCACCCTCTCTTTACCCAAATCTTGCTCCAAACACACTGCTAGTAAGATAGAAAATTTAGTTGAATATTCTTATATCCCTGAATCTGCTCAGATCACACCGGATTCATCCATCTTATTTCTAAATACCCATTTAGTACCTATGACGGATTGATGTTCCGGTTTAGGAACTAATTCCCACACATTGTTTCTTTCAAATTGATTTAACTGCTCTTGCATTGCCATAATCCAAGATTCATCATTTTCCGCATCCTCAAAGGATTTGGGTTCAATTTCAGAAATAAATGCTCCTAAAATTACATCCTTAGGATGAGAAGAAACATACCTCCACTCCTTGGGGAGTGCTTGAGAAGTACCTTCATGTTGTTCCGTATTTGTTTGCTCTTCTTGTCCATACTCTTGATTTCTTTGTGGTGCATTCTCTTGTTTATCCTTTGATGATTCTTCTAGTAACTCTTCATCTGCATCATCATAAATAATTCCTTTCTCCGCGGAGGAGGGGTTAGATTCATCAAATGTAACATGCATAGATTCTTCTACAACTAGAGTTCTTTTGTTATAAACTCTATAAGCTTTGCTTGAGTTTGAATATCCAAGAAAAATACCAACATCAGATTTTGGATCAAATTTGACAAGATTATCTTTTGTGTTCAAAATAAAACATTTGCATCCAAAAACTTTGAAATAACCAATTTTGGGTTTTCTATCTTCCCAAAGCTCATATAGAGTTTTATTAAGATTAGGTCTAATCAACACACGATTTAAAACATAACAAGCGGTGTTGACAGCTTCGGCCCAAAATACTTAGGCAATGAATTTTCATTCAACATAGTCCTAGCCATTTCTTGAATGAATCTATTCTTTCTCTCAACAACTCCATTTTGTTGTGGAGTTCTAGGTGATGAAAATTGATACTCAATGCCTAGATTATTGCAAAAGGTTTCAAATGCATAGTTTTCAAACTCTCCTCCATGATCACTTCTAATGCATGCAATACCATACCCTTTTTCATTTTGGATTTTCTTACAAAGTACTTTAAAAGCATCTAGAGCATCATCCTTATTAATTAAGAATAATACCCATGTGTATCTTGAAAATCATCAACAATTACAAAAGTGTAATATTTTCCGTTCAAGCTAGCATACGTTGAAGGTCCAAATAAATCTACATGAAGTAATTGAAGCGGTTTTGAAGTAGAGATATGATTTTTGCTTTTAAAAGAGGTTTTGATTTGTTTACCAAATTGGCATGCTTCACAAATTTTATCTTTTTGAAAACCAATTTTTGGAAGACCTTTAACTAAATCATTTTTGGAAATCTTTGAAATTAAATCCATGCTTGCATGTCCTAGTCTTCTATGCCATAACCAACTATCATCATGCAATGCCGAAAAGCATTTATCAAGAGTAGATGCACATTCTATGTCAATGATATAAACATTACCACATCTATTCCCAACAAATAAGATCTTGCCATCACATGAATTTTCAATAACACAACTAAATTTATCAAAGACAACTTTATAACCTTTGTCACATAATTGACTAATACTAATTAAGTTGTGTTTCAAGTTCTCAACCAAACATACATTCTCAATTAGAGTTGAGGAAACTTTACCAACATTTCCAATCCTAAGAATTTTTCCTTTTGAGTTGTCTTCAAAAGATACGTCTCCACCATTTTCAATTTTGGTGAAGCTTGAGAACCATGCATAGTTTCCAGTCATGTGCCTTGAACAACTACTGTCCAAGTACCATTTATTTCTCTTCTTCTTCAAGCCCTGCAGAGAAAATTTCAAGTTTTAGGTACCCAAAGCTTTTTGGGTCCTTGAGAGTTAGTAGTGATTCTTTTTGGAACCCAAATGCATTTCATACCATGATATGCATTTCTTTTTACTGGACATCTATTTTTTATATGACCATCTTGATTACAAAAGAAACATACAATTCGATTGTTACTAGATGTACTCTTCACAAAGTAGTTTTTATAATATTTTTGTTTCAAGTTTGGCTTATAGCCAATACCTCCTTTGTCAAACACACATTTTTGTGAATTAAGCATGTTATCTAACATCTTTTGTCCATTTGTAAATTTCAAAACAATCTCATTCAACTCGTTGCTCTTTTTTTTAAGCATTTCATTTTCATTTTTCAAATCATCCATGTGTGATTCTAAATGCTCATGTGAGATGCTAGGTTTCTCATTTGATAATGCAATTCTATCATGCAATGTTTTGTTCTCTACTTCTAGGCATGTAATTCTTGCATTTAGAGATTCATTTTCATTTTTAAGCTTTGCCGGTAATTCTTTTCAGATTCTTTGAATTGTCCGTTTTTCAACATAGAAGGCTTGACAAGCCCAATCTGAGTCAGTAGGCTCTATGAGACCTTGCAACTGAGTATGCTCTGCACTTGCCTTAAGCCTAAGGATCCTGTGCATCAGAAAGGTCCTGTTTTATCCTCCAAAACTGATTTTTGTCTTCACTCACATCACCACTCTTGAGTTCTCGTCAGATCTTCTCTGGACTCTCCTTGAATGGTATTCACCACTCACGTAGTGGCGAAAACAATTGATCATTCTTCCAAAGAGGTGAAGGATGGTGGAACTGTGAATGGTTTTCTGGATAAAATGTCTAAAGTACGTTTTATGCTTTTCCTTGTTGTTTTTGGCATGGTGTGCTTTAATCATTCTGCTTTTGTAAAAGATAAGGGACCCACCTTATCTCTCCTTCCTCAAGAATTGAATACCAATGGGTTTTTTTGGTAATCAAAGTGGTTTCAAAAGTTTCTCTATTGCTTGGATGATACGGATGTTGATGACGAATCTTTTTGCTCACAGATCTTGTTGAGACATAGCATTGCCATTTGGAAAATCTTTCCCAGAGAGATATCAAAACACCTAAAACCAAGCCTGTCTCAGACAATCCAAGGCTTTCCTACACTGCTATGATTATGGTAGTCTAGACTGGTCAACTCAACAATGTTCAGCCACCTACCACAAACATCCACCACACCTCTATTGGACCAGAAAGGTCCTGTTTTATCCTCCAAAACTGATTTTTGTAAAATGACCTAATAGAACTCAACAATGTTCAGCCACCTGCCACAAACATCCACCACACCTCTGTTGGACCATCACACACCTTATAATTTCTTTGCAAAGTCTTGGATCTGGTAGGTTGAGTGAAAAGGAATGTTCATGGGGAAAGTTCTCTAGTTGAGAGCTTTGAAAGGAAGATTCCCATGCGTTTCTGCAATCATGGAGTGGATGGGTAGTGTGATGGAGACACATCGCCAGTTTCTTTCTCATATTGTAAAGAAATTCCTTTACCGGTATTTCTTCAATGTTCAAAGCAAGAGGCCTGATCTTTTTCCTTCCCTCTGTATGGAAGGGTCGTGGGAAGGTTGGGATCCTCAAGAGAGAGGTTGAAATTTGGGTAAAAGGACCCAGACCCTCCTGCTACATCAGCCCAAAAAAAAATGACTAACACTGTCATTCTTTAATCGCGCTTTTTTACCAATTCTCATCAACTCATTATACAATTCTTTAAAAGCATCATACAATTCATCATAGGTAGGGTCACTTACCTCATTGAGATCATCCTCTCCTATTGCCATAAGCGCTAGATTTGGTACTTCTTGCGACCCTTCTTCATCACTTGAATCTTCCTCGCTATCATCCCAAGTTGCAACCATGGCTTTCTTCTTGAGTTTGTTGATAAGTGGGCACTCCGATCTTATATGTCCAGGCTTCTTGCATTCATAGCATGTGATTACCTCTTTCTTCTCCCTTTGGTTCTTGAAGTTTTTGAATTTTCTTCGCTCTTCAGTTTTCTTGAAAAAATTTCTGAACCTCCTTGCTAGCATGGCCAACTCTTCATCATCCGGTTCACTCTCCCCATCACTCTCATATTTTGAAGCTTTGAGAGCAATGCCTCTCTTCTTCTCCTCATCCCCTTTTTTCTGTTGCCAAATCTTCTGCATATGAAATGAGAGAACCAATCAAATCATCAAGAGGTAAAGTATTTAAATTTTTGGCCTCTTCAATAGCAGTTCTTTTAGGTCTCCATTATTTTGGAAGTGACTTAATGATTTTCTTAACTTTCTTGACAACTCATATTGTCTAGTGTACCTACTAATTATCGACTCTTTCACTTGATTTGTGCCTTCATAGACTACTTCAAGTTTGTGCCAAATTTCATTGGCACTTTCACAACTAGATACTCGATGAAATTCTTTCTTATCAAGTGCACAAAATAAAGAATTCATAGCTTTGGAATTTAGAGAAGCTTTTCTCTTTTCCAATTCATTCCATTCCCGTGAAGGTTTTGGAATATCTTCCCCGACTTCATTTTTAGTTAAGGGCAAAAACAAACCATCACATACAACTTCCCAAATTTCATAATCTAGTGCTTGTAAATAAATTCTCATTCTAGTTTTCGAATATGGGTAGTCATTTTCGTCAAAGAACGGTGGTCTAGTTGTGGACTGTCCTTCCCTAAAGGTTGAGTCATTTTGGGTTGCCATGGATCTTTTACTCCAGACGATTAAGTCCTAACAAGAGAACCAGGCTCTGATACCAAATGAAATACAAGTGTGCAACCCAAGAGGGGGGGTGAATTTGGATTCTAAAAATTATTTGTTTCTAAAACAATTTATCATGCAAATCTAAAATGAATTTAATGCAATAACAATTAAATCAATTACAATATAAAAAGATAAGGGAAGAGAGATTCAAACACGAAGAGTTTTACGTGGTTCGGCCAACCTTGCCTACGTCCACGCCTTCAAATTTTCCGGACTTGAGGATTTCACTAAGCAAGCCTCCAAGGCTTCAAATGCTTACACTTGACTTCCAAGGTGTCAATGAACCTTTACAACAAGAGATTATCCCCAAGGTGTTTGGTGAATACTTGTTGGTGAAGTTATCATGCTTTACATGCCTGTGGAATTGCCAAGGCTGCCAAAATAACAAGTGTCCAGCCTACATTGGTAAAACATCATATAGTACCGTATCTTCATACTTGCCAATTTGAAAAGTCACTAATACCTACTTGTTCACCTTTACCTCAACACTATCACTCAACTATTGTAGTTTGTATGGCCGTGGATGTTCAAGTGTCAGAAGCCCTAACTTCTCCACCATGAAGTGGAGTTGATAAACTATATTTATAAGTCCAATTTTCAGTAATTAGAATGATGTGGCAATAGGTCAGATACATTATTTTGTGCCCTTTTTTCCAACTACACACTTGGTATTTTTATTTTTAATCATGCACATCTGATTCTCTATTTTCTTTTGATTTTCTTCCTTGCAGCGTGTGTATACACAAGGTGGTGTTTACAACTTATAGCTTTAATTGAGGAATGGGCCATTTTCTAAGGTAGGAAACATGTGCATTGGCATTCATTTTCCTCTTTCCCTTAAGTTATTGACATTTAATTTTGCTTCCTGGATTTGGTTCTTCATATTCTTTCTTAATCTTTTTCGAAGAAAAAAATGGTTTTATCTAAAAGTTATGAATACCACAACTAATCATGCAGTTGTCACTCATTTATTGCAAATTGTGTGTTCTTTTAGAACATAAAACTATGTCTTGCATAGGAGTGGTAAATTAATGTATTATTGGTAAATAAAATAGAAACTTATAGATATAAATATATAACTCATAGATATATAGCTATGATCTCTTTGTAATTGGTAACTTTCTTTTTCAAAGTCATTTTTCTCCTATATTCGTGTAAAAATATATTAATGAACTATTTTAGCTTGAGCTAATGTAAAATCTTTGAGTTTGCCTCTTGACTTTGATGCGATCGTGATAGCTACTTCTTGTAAAGTAAAAACGATGAGAGTATGCTAAGCCAATATTATTCTTCTTTAGTTTGTATGTGATCACGATGAGAGTATGCTAAGCCAATATTATTTTTTTCCCTTATTAGGTAGTAAGTAAAATAAGGTTTTCTATAAAAACGTGACTCTGATAAAAGTTTAACAACTACTTTTGACTTTTGACTATTACTAGCTGGCTATTGTTGGCTAATTTATTTTTGGTGGTGTCGCCTATCTATCCATCATTTCATCAATAGCTTCAGCTATGTCTTAAGTTGATGTGATCCAAAGTACTCAAAGCATTAAACATCTGTTGCTTGTTCTAGACGGGGCCAATTATGAGAATGCCAGCTGAGAAGATCAAGGAAGCAATGCAAGGATTTTTTCAAGCTACCTTGGACAATTCAATTAAAATTCAATTTAAAAGAGACCATTCTTCAAGATGGGCTTGAAAGAGGAAAAACCAGCCTTGTTATACTTGATTCAAGCTAACGAGGTGGTGAACATCGGAGAAGACGATTTTTGAAGTAGAAAAAGGGCTGGAAAAACAATTCCTTATGTTGAGAGCTTCGAAATGGTATATTGTGGGCCCAAATCCGACATCACATGCCTAAGTTATGGTCTGTTTAAAATCAATAGCTCTGTAGGCTAGGGCTTATGCGGCTCTGAGTTTTCAGTTTTATGATTTTTTTCATGTTTTAAAGTTCAATTAGGGTTAGCCACCTTATATAAACACTCTTTTATGTTCTTTAAACAGACTTTTGGCAACTTATCAAAGGAGTCGCTAACCTTGAGACTATTTTTAGTGCGCATGGTTTGTTCTTTTTGACCCAAGACTTGAATAGGCATCTTCTCATAGCTGAAATCATCTCTAAGTTGAAGCAGCTCTAAATTTAGTGCGTGAGATGAGTTAGAAATATACTTGTGTAGCATGTATACATGAAATAATCCATGAACTCTGGATAATGATAAAGGAAGAGCAAGTTCCTCCTTTGATTGATGAGTTAGAAATATACTTGTGAAGAATCTCAAAAGGGCCAATAAACCTTGGGCCCGACTTTCCTTTCTTACCAAATCTCATAGCTCCCTTCATTAGGCCACTTTGAGAAATACTCAATCGCCAACTTCAAACTCTAAGTTCCCCTTTCGATTGTCTGCATGACTTTGATATGAACCTCGCAAGAACTAATACGACTCTAATCAATTTAGTATCCAAGATCGAATCTAAACCTAAACTTGAATGGAACCACGACCCAATTCTTATTGAAAGAACGAACTTTGGTATGTGAGGATGCCACAATCAGCTATGGATGATCTGATTGATAAGTCAAGAGTTTGAACGCCACAGAAATCCAATAAATTCAAAGAGTTTGCATAAGAACCAAAGAGAATTAACTCTCTCACCAATTACATCAAAACTGATCTTACTCTGTTTATTGGATCTGGCTGGTTATAAGAATTTTTGGAAATAAATCCTAAACCAAAATCAAATCAGAATCTAAATCTAAACAAATAGGTAAGAATATAAATCAAATCAGAATCCTAATCTAAGCAAATAGGAAAGAATCTAAATCAAATCGAATCTAATGTTCGTTACTTATAATGGAAACTCAACAATTAAAAGAGAAATAAATGATTTGTTTCTCCACTAGCCTCCTCAAGAAACGGGAAAGTATCCGAAAAAGGAAAATAATAAATTTTCCCGCCATAACGTGCAAGCCAACTTCCTATTTCATGGAAGTGATTATTTGGAAACTTTAAGAGTCTTAATCATGCATTTATCATGTCCGAGCCCAAGTTGCTTGAATCAACCCATTATGCGCTTCTTTGAATTTCTTTGCTCGAGCTCTTGTGAAGGGTCCGACGGGAACTTGAATAGGATCTGAATATGCCTCATCCCCCATGCTTGTGATAGTTTTGTCCTCAATCTCATCATATCTAACTCCTTTGTTTGAATTGAAATATTACTATTTAATGTAATATCGCTATTTAATGTAATATCAATATTACTAGAATGGAATCATATAAAATAGTGTCATATATACCAAGGGAGTTAGATAAGTAAAATTAGAGAGAAAATTATTACTTTTGAATTGTACACCAAAAGCAAGGTTTTGCACCCTATTTGTTGTCCAATTAAATCTAGGCACATCTTACTAACGTAACATTTATTTATTTTATTTAAAATCTGAATGGGTTCAAATTATTTGAATAACATATTGGTTTTTTTAAAAAAATATATGAGCATAGTTGGCATCTTGTTTATTTTTATCAACAAAAAATCTTTAAAATTGTTATTTGACATTTATGTCCTCTTAAATCAAAACAAAAAGAAATAAAGGAATTAGGTTTTATAGTTAATGAAACAAGTATGATTTTATAGACATATTTTTAGAATATAATATTTAATTTTAGTATAGACCTTTTTCTATTTAGATAAAAGTCACAAAAATTTACTTTTTTCACTTAGATTTACAAAGACATTAGTTGCAAAAAGCAAACAAGTAAAATTTTAAAAAGTTCTGAAATTAGTAAAATTACAATCTTCGGACATTTAATAATGGAACCCTAAGTTATCCAGTCAAGCATAACTAATTTAAGGTAGCGTTTACTTTTTGGATTGGGAATCTGGGAGAGTGTGGAGTTGTAGGTTACTTACACCTATAATAGAGATCAGAATCTAATTTATGTGTTTACTTTGTCTTGGATTGGGAGTAAATAGCTTCAAATTACAATTTTATCCTTATTTAAAGAATTATAGTTTTTAATTACAAAACTAATAAAAAATATATTTAATGAATAATATTTATTTTATTATATTTGTAAATTTATTATAATTATTAATATTCTTAATTATGAACAATAAATTATTAATTTTAATATAAAGTGAAACCTTATTTTATTTTATTTAATATAATTATATTAAATTTATTATTATATAAAATAATAAAATAATATTATTTAGTACAAAATTAATATTTTCTTAGAATAAACCATTTATTATTATTAATATTAAATAAATATAGTACTATTATTTTTAAAATAAATATAATAATATTATATTTATTAATTCTCTATTAATATAATAATATTATTTTAAAATAATTTTAACTTAGAATCAATGCAAATTATTATTTAGTTAAATATAATATTATTATTCAAATAATATAATAATATTATTCAAATAAATATAATATTATTTATTTTATTTTATTAATTATAAAATATTAAATTAAATTAAATTAAAAAAATAAAAGGGTAAAAAAGGGAGAGGTGGGAGTGGATTCCCACTCCCACTCCCCACTCCAAAAATGGGTGGGGCCCACGGGGAAGCTCCTCACTCCCACTCCATAAATAGAGTTATGGGTGTAGTTAAACAGATTCTTGCTCACCAGATTTACCTTCACCGAGGTAATTGGCTTTGTCTTCTTATGTGTCTATTGTTGAATGTTAGAAAATGCATATTTATAAAGGAGAAAACCGTCATTTTACATTTCAAGTCTTACTAACAACCCTTACTTTTATGTATTTAACCTTCTTGTGAATTAATTACGTGTGTTTTATTTTAATTAAGTATTTTATATATTTTAGGGGCATTATAGTCATTTCACAATAAATGAGAGATGAGACGGCAATATGGACATCACTTTTGAACTTAGGATAGTCGAAAACCTTAGGAGGAGTATAAAAGGAAAAATGACACTATTCACATGTATAGTATTATTCACGTGTACGGTACTGTCTACGTTACTGTTCATGATACTGTTCACATAGATTGATCGATGACTTGACATTGACCGATGATGTGGCATGACTGATGAGGTGTCACGATCCTGTTGGGCTAAAATTCTTATGTACTGTTGATGGTGATGTAACAGCATATCAAAGGATGAAAAATCTCGCGTACGGTACATGCATCACACAGGATTATTTTCAACCAAACCGCGTCACTGTTCAACCCGGGTGAAACCGTGTTACTGTTCATCCACGTGGTCAAACCGCGTACTGTTGACTGATGACGTGGCACAATCCTGAGCGTCCAAACTGTTTTTAATCCGATGGCCATGATTTACTCCATGCATCTATAAAAAGAGGGCCTCTCCCCCCTAATTTGATAGCTCTGAATCCATTTTTGGGATCCATTTTTTGTAATTCCTTCTCCATCTCGTATTTTCTATGTATTTTAATAAATTCCCATTTTGCCCCTAGTTCAATTATGAGTAACTAATTTTCTTTCAAGCTTGGGTTGAAGGTGAAGTCTCAACATGTGTCATGGGCTTTATTTGGTAAATTTGCTTTCTCTTCCCCTCTAATTTTTGTGGATGTTTTGACTTCTCGTCGACAAATAATACTAATATTGTCTCACAGTTATTATCACAATAAGTTAGCACCATATTGATTAGAGCACGGTTCATGAGGTGTGGATTCCCCCTCATGATTTAATTGGCATTAATAAGGATTATTTAGCCCATGATGCATGTTGATAATCTACTTCAATTTATTCTCGTCATCTCAATTCCAATTTTAAGATAATCTAAGTCACTTTCACCACAAATCCAACCACCCTCATACAAAATTAATTCTACATATAATTAAAATCCACCTTCTCGTGGGATCGACACTCGTCTCCATTAATCTATTCTACAATAGATGCACAATAAGTTTTTGGCGCCGTTGCCGGGGAGGTAAGTTATTTTAATTTGTAGAATTAATTTTTGTGAATAATTTCTTTTATTTGTTTTCTTGTAATTTTTTTATTAAAAAAAAAGTTAATCTACATTTAAAGGTTAGTATTTCTTTTCTTTTTCTCTTCTTTAAAATTCTGTAATTTAATTTTCAATTTATTTTTCTTTGTAATTTTTTTTGTTTATCTTATTAATTTATTTTTAGTTAATTTACTTCACGTATTTGTTTTTGTGTATTTTTATAAAAAGGTTTTAATAGCGCAATAAGGTTAGTATCATAATTTCTCCTTTTTCTTTATTTTTATTCGTTTTGTTCCCATTTATTTTTGTTCTTTTCATGCATGGTCGTAGGTCATTATTTCCTAATCTTGAACCTGTAGACCTTGAATTAGAAAAAACACTTCGCACACACAAACACGTTAAAAATAAAATGGATTTACAAGCACCACAGGAGAGACCATTTAAGGATTATTTCACTCCTTTAGCAAATTTGAGCACATCATGCATAAGATACCCAAATGTAGCTGCTAGGAGTTTTGAACTAAAACCTAGTGTGCTAAATTGTCTCCCTACATTTTATGGCCTAGAAAACGAGGACCCATATAATCATCTGAATGATTTTCATGCTATTTGTCAAACTTTTAAATATGAGAATTTTTCAGACGATGATGTTAAACTCAGATTATTCCCATTTTCTTTAAAGGATAGAGCTTTTTCATGGTTAAATACTTTGCCTGCTAATAGCATTACATCATGGGAACAAATGGTAATTAAATTTTTGAATAAATATTTCCCAGTGCATAAAACCAATGCTATTCGCAGGGAAATTTCAGAGTTTACTCAGAGAGAAGACGAGCAGTTTTTCGAAACATGGGAGCGATTCAATGGGCTACTCGTGAAGTGTCCACATCATGGGTACGAGAAATGGCACCAATGCCAATACTTTTTGCAGGGATTACTACCAAATGTGCAAGAATGGCTAATGGCAACAAGTGGAGGAGAGCTAATGTCAAAAAGTACATCAGAGATTTAGGAATTCTTCCAGCGACAAGAGGATAATTCCCAACAACGAAGTCGATCACTTAGGAATACAAGAAGAATTAAGGGAGTAAATGAGGTTCACATTGGCGAATCCAGTTCAGAAATTAAAGAAGTCAAAGTAATAATTGAAGGTCTCTCTCGACAAATAGCATCGTTATCGACTGCTAAACCAACGAAGCCACATGACCATGACTTATACTCCGATCAAGCCAATGCCATAGGTGTAATAAAAAAACCATCAAATTACAACTCATACTCCAACACATATAACCCTGGATGGAGAGACCATCCAATTTTTTATGGTCTCAAGGATTCCAATAGAATGGACCTCTCTCAATTCCTCAAGCCTCTCAACCACCATTCAGATCAATCCTCAACCATGGGAGGATGCATTCTTTCAAGAATGTTACTCACTCCACGATTGAGCAACAGAATCGCACCATTGATGGATTACGAAATGAGTTGAGAGCGACTCACAAGCTCAATCGCCTCAAGAAGATGGTGGGACAACTTGCTTCTTGGCAATGGAAAGGCAAGTTTCCAAGTCAACTAAAGGAGTGCATGAAGCAAGTACTAGTTCACCACAGGCATGAAAAAGGAAAAGAAGTTGACAACAAAGTGGAGATGCCCGTGTCAAAAGAAAATCAAATTGTACCTGTGAATATTGAGGACTCACTACCGGAGGAAAAAGAAGAAACTAACCCACGAGAATATGTTCCCAAAGCTCCATTTCCTCAAAGGTTAGCTAAAGGAAAGAAGGGAAACTCCACAAGTGAGATTCTTGAAATCTTCAAACAGGTAAGTGTTAACATCCCTTTGCTTGATGCTATTAAACAAGTTCCATCTTATGCCAAGTTTCTTAAAGACCTTTGTACTAAAAAGAGAAACATTCATGTTCAAAACAAGGCATTTTTAACAAAAAACGTTAGTTCTATACTCCAACATAAAATTCCTCTAAAATGCAAAGACCCAGGCTCCCCCACTATCTCATGTAGCATAGGGAACCGCACAATTGAGAATGCTTTGTTGGATTTAGGAGCTAGTGTAAATTTGTTGCCTTACTCAGTATTTTTGAAACTTGGACTTGGAGAATTACACCCAACTCCAGTGGTGTTACAACTTGTAGATCGGTCCACGAAAATACCTCGTGGTATTGTGGAGGATGTGCTTATCCAGGTAGACAAGTTTTATTTTCCTGTTGATTTCATTGTAATTGACACTCAACCAATACAGGATTCGAGGAAGCACATCCTCATTATTCTAGGCCGACCTTTCTTGGCAACTGCGGATTCTCACATTCAATGCAGGACTGGAAATATGCAGTTGTCCTTCAGCAACATGACTATGGAGCTGAACATCTTCAACATTGTCAAACAACCTCACAATGCAGATGATGAAATTGTTGATGTGGATTTAATTGAAGCATTAGTTGATGACACTTTTCTTTCAAACCTTAGTGATGATCCTTTACAAACATGCTTAACTCACTTTGGTTTGGATTTTGATATTGGCGATCGATCAACGCCTGCTGACTCCCATCCATGGACACTAATAAATGGAAGTCAAGAGTTGAACAACTAGCACCATCAGAGAAGAAACTCATCCCATCATCAGAATCACCACCGAAACTCGAGCTCAAACCATTGCCCAACACTTTTGAGTATGCATTTTTAGGAGAAGAAAGTAATCTACCAGTAATCATCTCATCATCCCTCAATGACGAACAAAAAGGTAAGTTGTTGGATGTTTTAAAAGAGCACAAAGGAGCATTAGGATGGACCATAGCATACATAAAAGGTATAAACCCAGTAGACTGCATGCATTACATTCACCTCGATGAAAATGCTAAATCTTCTAGGGAAATGCAACGTCGGTTAAATCCTAATATGAAAGAAGTTGTTAAAACTGAAGTCCTTAAGCTATTAGACGCAGGTATCATTTACCCAATTTCTGATAGTTCATGGGTTAGTCCTGTACAAGTTGTCCCTAAAAAGTCAGGAGTCACAGTAGTTACCAATGCCGATAATGAATTGATACCAACTAGAGTAACTACAAGATGGCGTGTATGCATTGATTATAGAAAGTTGAATTCTGTCACACATAAAGATCATTTTCCTTTACCATTTATTGATCAAATGCTTGATAGATTGGCAGGCCATGAATTTTATTGCTTTCTAGATTGCTAATAAGGATATAATCAGATTCCCATAGCACCAAAAGATCAAGAGAATACCACTTTCACTTGCCCTTTTGGCACATTTGCATATCAGAGAATGCCATTTGGATTATGTAATGCACCTGCTACATTTCAATGATGCATGTTGAGCATTTTTTCTGATATGGTTGAACGATTCCTTGAAGTCTTTATGGATGATTTTTATGTCTTTGGTGACTCGTTTGATCAATATTTACATCATCTAACATTAGTTCTGCAGAGATGTATCGAGAAGAACTTAGTCTTAAAATGGGAGAAGTGTCATTTTATGGTAAAACAAAGTATTGTTCTCGGTCACATCATTTTGAGCAAAGGTATTGAGGTTGATAAAGCCAAGGTGGATCTCATTTCTAATCTTCCTCCACCTAAAACAGTCAGAGAAGTGAGATCTTTCCTTGGGCATGATGGTTTCTATAGACGTTTCATTAAAGATTTTAGCAAAATTTCTAGACCCTTATGCAATTTACTTGCTAAGGATGTACCTTTTATCTTTAATGATTCATATCTTGTGGCGTTTGAAAAATTAAAGCAGTTGTTGACATCATCACCCATCATTTAGTCCCCAAACTGGAGCTTACCATTTGAGCTCATGTGTGATGCATCTGATTATGTAGTAGGAGCAGTGTTAGGACAAATAGTTGATCGAATTCCCCATGTTATTTACTACACTAGTATAACATTGAATGATGCACAGTTGAACTATTCAACTACTGAAAAAGAAATGTTAGCAGTAGTGTTTGCATTGGAAAAATTTCGATCTTATCTCATTGGTTGTAAAATAATTATATTCACAGATCATGATGCTCTTAAATATCTTCTCACAAAGAAAGATGCAAAAGCCAGACTAATTCGTTGGGTGTTACTTTTGCAGGAATTTGACTTGGAATTCAAAGATAAGAAAGGCACAGTAAATGTTGTGGCGGACCATCTCTCTCGTCTCCACTTTGACACAATTATGGAATCATTACCATTGAATGAGTCATTCCCAGATGAACAATTGATGAATGTGGAAGTATTGCCGTGGTATGCTGACATCATGAATTATCTTGTTACAGGTCAACTTCCAGAGCATTGGACCAAGTAAGACAAGGCTAAATTCTTTGCAGAAATAAAGAATTTCTTTTGGGATGACCCATACTTATTCAAGTATTGTGCATATCAAATTGTTAGACGATGTGTCCTAGAAAGTGAAATTCAAAATATCCTTTCATTCTGCCATGAACAAGCTTGTGGAGGCCATTTCAGCGCTAAGAAAACAGCAACTAAAGTTTTACAATGTGATTTCTATTGGCCAACTATATTTCGAGATGCTTACACTTTCTCTTCTTCATGTGATAGGTGTCAACGAATGGGGAGCATTACACGAAGGAACATGATGCCATTAAATCCAATTTTAGGGGTTGAAATTTTTTACGTATGGGATATCGACTTCATGGGACCCTTTCCCCCATCTTTTGGCCATCAATACATATTGGTTGCTGTTGACTATGTATCAAAATGGGTAGAAGCAATTCCATGTAGAACCAATGATCATAAGGTGGTGATAGGATTTTTGAAAAGCAACATTGTTTCACGCTTTGGATTTCCCTCGAGCAATAATCAGTGATGGTGGTGCCCACTTCTGTAACAAAGCATTCAAGGCTCTTTTGACAAAGTATTCAATCACACACAAAGTGGCGACCCCATATCATCCAAGTCTGAGGAATAAAGCACATATTAGAAAAGACGGTGAGGCAGAAAAGATTAGTCATTAAGACTTGATGATGCATTATGGGCATATAAAGCGACTTTCAAGACCTTGGGATGTCACCCTACAGTGTGTATGGAAAAGCTTGCCACCTACGTGGAACTTGAGCATCGTGCATATTGGGCCATCAAGAAATTCAACTTTGACATAAATAAGATTACAGAAGAAATTCGCAATGACGCATACAAAAATGCCAAGATTTACAAGCAACGAATGAAAGTCTTCCATGACAAGAAAATTATGAGAAAATCTTTCACTCCAGGTCAGAAAGTGCTTTTATTCAATTCTCGCTTGCACATATTCCCAGGTAAGTTGCGCTCTCGTGTGCATCTTTTTTCCACATGGGGCAATTGAAATTAAGGACCCAAAGAACGGTGTCACGTTTAAAGTTAATGGTCAAAGATTAAAACCATATCTAGAGTACTAACCACATGAAGAAAACACCGAAATAAATTTGAGTGACCTACCAGATTTGAATTGAATTTTTTTTTCTTTATATTATTCTTTTGCTAATTGAATTTATTTTTTGCATAAGTGTGTTTGTTTAGCTATTAAGTTTTCTCTTATCATTTTTAATCATGAGTACCATACTTAGACCGTTCCTCCTGGACATTCTTAAACCACTTCAACGTGTCAAAACTCATCTCAAAAGGCAGATTCAATTTTGTAAAACACAACGCATTTGGGCTCTACAACCACCAGAGTTAGTAGCCTATGTTGAGAATCTAGAAACCCAACTCAGAGATATTGAGAGAAGTGTTTACGACATCCTTGGAGTAAATTCAATAAGAGGACGATTTTAATTTTCTTTGTGTGTTTTAATTTGTTTTTTGTTTGTGTGCTTTAGTTTGTTACCTGGTGAAGTGGCGGATAACGGTACTGAATCAAGTTGATAATTATTTCTAGTAAAAGCTTCTGCGATTCCCTTCCTTCTTACCATTCTTATAAAGCCGGTCATGAGCTCATAATAACATACCACATCCGTTGGTTAATCGAGGCTAAAGTATGATTGTGAGTTACCTCCAAAATTTATTGCATACATGCCTAGTTGTGGTAAAGGAAATTATGCAAGAAATTCTTGTCATAAGTGTGTCAGAATGAGTTGTGATAAAAACCCATGTTCTTTAGGAATAGTGTCTGATAATAGGGAAGATAAGATTCAATTCATTAGGGATGGCTTGAATAAGGAGTCATTGGATGATATCCTTTTGTCTCTTGAAACGCATCCTAGTGGATATGTGCAAGGAGCGATTCTCTAGTTATGGCCATTATTCCAGAAAGAGCATGCACGATATAGTCTCGGGAATCTGACTATAACGACCTTGTTTGCCAGTTTATAAGAAAATATATCCTCGACCCATAGAGGCGTTCAAGCCATTTCGGACGTAAAAGGAAAATGTGAGCCACCTTATCACAATGATTACTGATAATTCAAGAACATTTGTGTGCTTTATTTAACTATGGCAAACATAAAGAGTTCTAGATCTTGATCAAGTATAAGAAAAATTACACTTGGTGTATGGAGGTAACGGTTATCAAAAATAGTCTCGATCGGAGGAAGTTAAGTGTTAGGCATCATCCCAAGAGTCCTAAAACCATTGGGCGACTCATCAACTAGAGAAGAGTTAGTCGTCTGTATGCAGAGAAAGAATAAAAATGCTTAATCATGATGCTTTTATTTTCCTTCAGGAGATCTTGGCACTAGAGGCACTTATCACACTAGCATCTTGGGCCCAACACATTCACGAAAACTCATCGGTTTGTTAAATGTCAATACTTTTATGATGGCTTCATCGTTTCTTAACCATGCAATAAAAAACTATTTCGTTCCTTCCAATGCCAAAAGCTTTTTATTTGTGCTCACACCGCTAATGAGCTACTTGATACTTACAAGCTTATAGGCCGAGACGGACCTTGTGTTGGAGCGTCCAAATAATGATAGTAACGGTAATAAGAAGTACAAATTAGATTTAACTCTCAAATATTTTCTTACGTATTACACTACCTGGGTGATGTCTTCTAAACTCTACTTCTTTCCTTTCAAACATTGAGGACAATGTTTCGCTTGGGGGAGGGAATGTGAGCAATTGTGGAATCTTGGTTAAGTTTTTACTGATTTTTTGTTGTAGAAACTAACTGTTGCTAACTTTTATGTTGAAGATGGCTGAATATGGAGTGTAGTGACTCTAGAAACACATCTTCATCATTTGAAAAAAAAAATTTCTTTATTAAGTTTTGATGTTCATTTTTCTTCTTCTTTTTAATTTCTCCTCTATAAATATACATTTTTTAGTCAAAGATGACTGAATATAGAGTGTAGTGCCTCTAGAAATGCATCTTCTTAGTAATAAAAAAAAATAAAAATAATAAAAACAACATTTTCTTTTTCTATAATTTTAAGTGTAACTTTTCTAATTAGTTTTTCTGCATCATTTTCACATTTCTGCATGCGGATTTTCCTTTCATGTCTAGAATAGGTTGGGGGGTAGAATGTTGTTTGAAAAAAAAAATTGTGATTTGTTTTAACATTGGACGACATGATTAATTTCAAATTTTAGTATTTGTATTATCTTTGGTCTTAAGTGATGTTACATTATGTTTGCTACTCTACATGTTGATGTCGGAGACAAATATGAGTTGCTTGAAGGAATGAACATGTCATAATAAGTACCAAGTGAGTTTTTTAGCCTATCATTTTGCTTGGAGAGTAACCCTTTTTCCCATTCTTTATACAGCTTAGCAGTTTATTATTGTATACACGATCTCTAGATTTCTTTTGAGTTAACCCTTAAAAAAAAATTTGTAAAATTAAAAATAAAAAAAAGAAGAAAAAAAATGTGTGTTACTACATTTGGAGGCCCATCTAACTAGTAGATATGGAAGGTTATTTAGAGCCCTAAAAGCTGATGGAAAGGCTATTTTTGATCCGTTTGAGCCTTTCTAGCCATCCCTTTTGTGAAATATCCATAGTTAACCATTTTGAGCCTTTAAAAAAAAAACCTTTTATTTGTTAAACTTATCATCTTGACCCACTCCGATTTAGAGTATTACCCGATATCTTAAAAGTTCCATCACCTATTTATGTTTGAGAAAAATGTAAATAGTTATTTTATTCAATGAAGTTATGCCAAACAAAAGCAAAAAAAAAAAAATTGTTGTTTCAAAATTAAAAAAAAAAAGAAAAAAAATAACAATAATAGGTGAAATCCACCTTGCAACTTCCAAAAAATTCCTCTGCATTTTTCTCAAACATACACTTTGTTTTCCTTATTTCCCTTCTTTGTTAACCATATCCCTAACCTACGTTACATCCTAATAAAAGTCCTTCTTGATTTTAGGGAACTATAATCTGAAGTAGAAGCTAGTTATGTGGGCTAAAAAGATAAATAAAGTGGGTTGACTAGCTGAGGGCATATTTATTTCATCTTGGTGAGAGCATGTGATATCACTTCTTTATTATTTTCTCTCTCAATTACCATTCATTGGAGTGACTATTTTTATTGGTTTTAATTTCTTTGTGAGAGTGTCACTACTTCCAGTGAGATTTTGGGGTTTGACATGTCATTCTTGAAAGTAGCTATAACAAAGTCTACTAGGCTGATTCACATGGATGGTTGATGTAGGTGTGATGTTGCTTTAGATTGGAGATAATGCTTATACTTTTATTTGATTGCTATCATTAATCTGATTGAATAAACACGAGTGTTTCTAAAAAAAAAAATCATTTTGAATTTGAATTTTATTTTCGCTTTATTTGCTAGAGACTAGCAATAAGCTGGTTGGGGGGTGTGTTGAGTGTTAGAAAATGCATATTTATAAAGGAAAAAACCATCATTTTACATTTTAAGTCTTACTAACAACCCTTACTTTTATGTATTTAACCTTCTTGTGAATTAATTACGTGTGTTTTATTTTAATTAAGTATTTTATGTATTTTAGGGGCATTATAGTCATTTCACAATAAAGGAGAGATCGGACATCACTTTTGAACTAGGAGTATAAAAGGAAAAATGATACTATTCACATGTATAGTATTATTCACGATGTTCTCGACGTTGATCGATGATGATGGCATTGATGAGGTGTCACGATGTTGCGTAAAAAAATCTCGCATACGGTATGTATCACGGATTATTTTCAACCAAACACTATTCAACCTGAATCCACGTGGTCAAGCATCACGTGAAATCTATTTTTAATCCGATGGCCATGATTTACTCCATGTATCTATAAAAAAAGGGCCTCTCCCCCCTAATTTGATAGCTCTGAATCCATTTTTGGGATTCATTTTCTGTAATTCCTTCTCCATCTTGTATTTTCTATGTATTTTAATAAATTCTCATTTTTCCCCTAGTTCAATTATGAGTAACTAATTTTCTTTCAAGCTTGGGTTGAAGGTGAAGTCTCAACATGTGTCATGGGCTTTATTTGGTAAATTTACTTTCTCTTCCCCTCTAATTTTTGTGGATGTTTTGATTTCTCGTCGACAAATAATACTAATCTTGTCTAGTACCGCCTTGGTTTCACCGGCCCCCTAGTACAAGGTTATTATTATTTGGTACGATAAGCCTTTAGCACCATATTGATTAGAGTCTGGTTCATGAGGTGTGGATTCCCCCCTCATGATTTAATTGGCATTAATAAGGATTATTTAGCCCATGATGCATGTTGATACGGATCCAGATACCCAAGTACGTCATTTCAATAGATTTCACTTCAATTTATTCTCGTCATCTCAATTCCAATTTTAAGATAATCTAAGTCACTTTCACCACAAATCCAACCACCCTCATACAAAATTAATTCTACATATAATTAAAATCCACCTTCTCGTGGGATCGACACTCATCTCCATTAATCTATTCTACAATAAATTCGTGCACTTGCGAGTTCAATAAAATTTGCACAACATCTATGCTGACTTGTTTATTTAATCAATTGTAACTAGTGGTGCATACTTTAGCTTAGGGTAGGCAAAAAGTAGGCCCACAGGCTGGGCAGGCATCCGCAAATGGGCCAAGAGGGCTTATGGAAAATGCCTAGGTCAAGCTTAGGTTTTATAATTTATAAATAAAAAATAAAAATCAATTTTTTTCAAAAAAAGAGAAGAAAACAAAATGCCAAATTTCCCAAATCACAACAATCCCTAAGATTAAACAAGTTGTGTTTTTTAGTATTTTATGTGTTGTACTATTAGTCTATTTTTGTATTGGATAACCATATTTAATTTAAGTGTTATTTTTCCTCCTTTTAGTTTTAGAAAAAATTTATTTAAAAAATTTACAGAAGCTTGTCTAAATTTGGATGGGCCTATTATCAAGCCTGGATAGCCACCAACTTCCATAACAAACAGAATGTGTATAAATTGTCATAATTGTTGTGAATTTTAAGGTTAAAAATAAATTTGGGGCTTGTTTATTAAATGTTTGAAATTTGAAATTTTATTAATTTTAGACATTTATATCTGAATAGAAAAAGTGATTTTTTGTAACTTTTATCTGAATGGAAAAAAGTCTAAATGAGAAGTAAACACTATAACCAAAAGTATCTATATTAAATATACTTATTTCCTCAACTATAAAACCTATTGCTTTATTCGTTTTGAGACGTAAATGTAAAATAATTAAGTTTAAGGTTTTTTATTTTTTTAAAAAAGGTGCCGCTTACACTTGAATATTAAAAATTTTAAGAAATTTTTGTTCAAATCAATTTAGACTTTAGCCAAATTTAAACCTATTTAGATTTGGCCAAAAAAAAAGCTAGTTTAATCATCAATTCAGTAGAAATTATATAATAAGATCTCAATAAATTAATCTGGACTTAACATAAATGTCATAAACCATTGAGCTTTGAACTTGAGTGTGTACTGTATTGGGATTTTACAATTTCAGGAACTTTTTCTTATCGGGGACAAATATGGTCTCAATATGCCAAAATTTTAATCTAAGACTAAAACTCACAAATTCTTTAAAATTTTGATAATTTTAATTAATCTTATCCTTCAAATTAAATTGTTTCTATTAAATTGTTTCTACCGCCAATCAAGTAAAAAGAAAAAAAACGAAAAATTGTTTAAGGACAGTATATTCTAAATAAGCTTACATAGCGATAGCCATATTCTGAAATCATTTGCATAGCCAAAATTGAATATTCGAGAGAAAAAATGGATTAGCATTTTTTTTTGTGTATTTTTCTCTTCAAGATAAAAATAATTAAATAAATTAAAGCATTGAGAAAGAAGAGTGAAAATCTTGGTAAAAATAGTTAATAAAAGAAAATTTTAACAATAGATGGAGCACTAAAAACTTAAAATTCAATTTTGGCCTTTCAATTTGCTTAAAGTCGTGTGCCATTAGATCATTAAAATCTACTTGGAGAGAAATTAAAAGGAGAATATCATAAAATTGAGGATAAAATTTTATTGTACTAGTTATCAAACGTAAAAAAATAGCAAATTACAATATTATTTTAGTTATAAAATGCAACAATTTCTAATGTAATACAAGAACAATAAGTCAATCCAAATTAGAACAATTCAAAGTGGCCTTTATCCTCTGAACGGTAGAGCTAATGAGTGTATTGATAGTAGCCACAGATTCCATGTTGAGTTCTTTTGACGATGATGGACTAGAAACTAATATCTGGAAAGCAACCGTAAGAAGTGAACCACCAATCCCAATCCCAGTCCTTGTCCCAAAGCCAGTCTCAGTGCTTGTTGAGGCTCTATAATGATCTCTTTGATGACCATCACTAGATATTACAAAACCTGAGGGTAGTATGGGAATATTTGAAGAGTCATCTCCGCTTATTGCCAAATTCATGGATGGTATGTCAATTGGAGCATAGACTACAATAAATTATACAAAAACAAATTAGTAAGTTGATTTCTTAAAGTTTATTTAGCAAACAAAATTAGAAAGCTTTTGTTATAAATATAAAGGGTAATTTTTAAAAACCTCCCCTGAGATTTGAAGCAGTTGCAACTAGATGGTGAAAATTAATTTATTTTTAAGCACCCCTTATGTTTTTGTCCGTTTAATCTCCGTTTAGGTAATGGGGGGCATTTATGACAATTCGTGAGAGAACTAAAAGTTTTGCAAAATCTGGTGGCTCAAGCGCATAACTAAGACCTGCCTTTTTAGTCACTATACTTTGAGATCCAAATTTCCTAGGTTTTCCAAAAGCCTTCGATTGAATGCATTTTGAGCTCATTGTTATCAAAACTTGAATTGTTGGACCATTAACCCTTGACCCACAAAGACATTGGTTGAATGCATGCACGTGGCTTTAGTGTAGAATCATTTCAAGTAATAAAAAAACATTTGATTTGAGCACCAAATCTTGCAACCTGCGATTGAACCCCTGCGAGACTCAATCCTCGAACTAAGTCAGCAACTTCACCAAGTCATCCTCGTTGCCACCATCTCCATCCACATGTTTCAAAGCTTTGTTAGTCCCTCGACATGCTCTCTGTTAATCCATGCTTCAATTTCAGTCTCGATGGAGCCAGCAACTCGAATGATGGAGTGAGTCAAGACTCGTTGAGTCAAGAAACTTTTGAGGCTATTATGGTCGTGCTATCTATGGAGGTTTGGACAAGAGTTTTGGACAAGGGTTTTGAGGTCGGCAAGGTGTTGGCCGAGAGTAGGGAAATATGGGTCCTTGGAGAGGAGGGCATCATATTCAGTCTCAAGCTCAAACGGGGCTTTAATGGCGGATGAGTTGAACTTGACCGAGTTGGAACTAGGGTGCACTTAGAGGTAGACTTCTCAACTGAGGCTTGCTTAAGAGATTCTAGGACGTTGAGCACTCGTGGAGATTGTTCCTGCCATGATGGATCTTCCATAAACGCAACTCTCTTCATTTGATTTTGTGCAATTTTGATTGTTCACGGAGTTTATATGAAATGGAGGCAATGACCACTCACTGAGTCACTGTATAAACCAACCAACTAACTAAACAATTTCTCTTGAGGCTTGAAATTTCTTTGTTGATTTTTAGCAATATCGTGTATACAAACTATCATTATGGTAATTTCGTCTTTTCAAAGTCAACTAACTGTCAACGAAAAATTTAACTAACGGTGAGGGGGTGCTTACAAATAAATTGATTTTCACCATCTACTTGCAACTGCCTCAAACCTCAGGGGAGGTTTTTAAAAATTACCCTAAATATAAACTACCCAAATAATCGATGTACAGTTGCCTAAATGAGAACCGTTTGAGATGTACAATCTCTTGCACAGGGCTTCCATTGGAAAGCACATCCCATTGTCACATAAAATACATTAATCAATTGCTAATAGAGAAAAAATCATCAATACCACCCTCAACAATTTGTTTATACATGCGCATAGATTCCCTTTTGGGTTCAGAAATGGTCACGTAGACTTTCAAGGTTTGTCCAAAAATAGGTCTTTTTGATCATTTTCGAAATCATGGAGGTCTATTTATACATTTATTAAGCAACTGATGGTAATTAAACTTTTTGCATATATTTGTAACAAAAACTTTGTTCTTGTGAGAATGAATTGTTACCTGCGCGCATTTTCTCATCTTTGAAAAAATTGAAGACATTATGAGATGGTAATGGAAGCCAAAGGGAGGCGACCGTGTCCTAAGCTTTTACGTACAGAGACTCGAACACCACTGTTGTTTACTTTAGATAACTGAGGAAAATCTAATTTCCCTGACATGCTCAGCATTGAAAAAAAAATTCTTCACCATCCTATGCACAAGCTTCATTAAGCTCTTTCTACCTTGAGGCAAATTTATCACTGACCATAACTTATATAATTAATTAATCAAATTTTCTTAGTTTAAGGAACTAAATATTAATGGATAGCTAGATCTGTGAGAATTGCTTAAGTGTGAATGTTTGCACTTTATAAAGTACAAACTTGTCATTTTACATAAAAGTAAAGGACTTATATAATGTTAAAAAATTTCAAATCAGAAAAAAGTGAGTAAGAATTTACATTGATGTAAAAGAGTGAGTATGTACTTAATTTATAAAATGCAAACATCTGCATTTGACATGATTCAATAAAAAAAATAATTAAGTATATATACAGTACCTCCTCCAACCTCATGAATACTTTGTGAGTTTTCAGCTAGTAATCTCTCACATGTTCTCTGAAGAGTGACAACCCACCTTTCCGCTCCATATGCACAATTGTTGCATATAAGATCACTGAAAAGCCTATGAGTTTGGGTTTTATCATCTACTTCTACGTGTTCTAGCCACGTAACCTACATGCAAGTAGCAAATAATTATACATGTATTATTAGATTAATTAAAATTATATATATTAAAAAATTGCTATTACATGCAGAAGAGAATCAAAATCAAATAAAACAATGCTATTTCAAGCAGGTCAAACAGCAAAATGACCCATTATGATGGGGTTGCCATGTTGTTTGCCCCCAACACAACTCGAGGTAATTCTAAGAGAATGAATAATATTAGGAATCTCAATATTTGAGTAAAAGCACAGTTTTTTTAACATCTTTCAAAAACAAATATTTAAGTGGAGTGTTGGGATTAGTCCTTTTTCTGTGAATGCGTAGAATCTTGCTTGAGGACAGAGTAAAACCAAATGGGGAAACTCAACATCAATGGAACCTCCTAATGATGGAAGTTGTGAAGAAAGAAATTCTAAAATTGCTAAATGTTGGTATAATCTATCTTATTTCATATAGCTAAGAATGAGGAGAATTAGCTAATACTTGTGTTCTCGTGTCCAAACGAGGTGGCTAGTTTGCATTGATTATAGGAAGCTCAACTTTACTACTTGTAAAGACCATTTTTCTTTGCAATTCATTAATCAAATGTCAGAAAGATTAACTTCTCATACTCATTATTCTATTCTTGATGGATATTTAGGCTATAATCAGATTGTCATTGCCCTAGAAGATCAAGAGAAAACGACATTCACTTGTTCATTTGGCACATTTGTTTATAGAAGAATGCCATCTAGCCTTTGTAATGCGCCGACCACTTTTCAACAATGTATGGTTAGTATATTTTCATATTATATTGAAAACATCATAGAGGTATTTATGGATGATTTCATTATCTACAGTGATTCTTTTGACAAATGTTTAGATAACCTTACACTTGTTCTTAAATGATGCATGGAAAATAAACTTCTACTTAATTGGGAAAAATGTCACTTTATGGTAGATCAAGTTATAGTTATAGGCCATATTATATCTGCTAAGGGTATAATTTATACCCTTTCATTTTCACCAAAGTGGTATAATTTATATCTTTATTTCTGCTTTGCTCTTTAGATTTCAGGCGCAGAGAGACCTTCTCATTCATGGCTTCTACTTCATCTTCAACCCCTGTTACTCTTTCTTCTACTCTTTCTTTGCCTAAATCCTGCACTTCTCATACTACCAATAAAATCAAAAACCTTGTAGAATATTCCTACATCCAAATCGGTGAATCTACCTACCCTCTTATTAGCATAGTTCCTTTACCCGCTCTCATCTCTACTAAACGGCCTCACCCTAAAGAATATATCCAGTCTTCTGCGGATCGGTGTGCTCTTCAAGCCACCTATGTTACTCTAGAAATCCCTTCCAACTCATTTCAAATTGGAAGGATACACTCACTCCATCTTGGCAAGACATTATCATTTCCTTCGTGGGCGAAAAGGATTGCCGCTTGCTTGATACAAAGATGATCATTCTCACAACCCTACAAGTGTTTTACTCACCTTTTACCCAAAGTTCAACCTTTCACTTCAAGACATCAATCTACCCACAACCTTGAAAGTTCAAGTCCAAATCCAAGGCAAATTTCCTAAAATTGCCACCCTACACCATCAATCGGTCTATAGGCTTCAAAATCATGCCTTAGATCTACCCAAACACCATTCAAACACTCTTATGGTGAATCATCCAGATCCCAAGACAAATTCCTGCCATGAGCTTATCAAGCTTATGCCTCTTGAATGGATCTCCAACTATGCCCATAACACATGTTTGAAAAGACGACGATGGAGCAAATGACATTCAAACCACCTGAGCCTCTCTTTTTACCTATTCTTCCATGATCACCAGAAGATCTATTACAGATTCAGTTAAGGCTACCGTTTATCCAAGCAAAATGGCCATTTCATGGGATGTCCCGGATCGAAAATTGTCCCTATGATTGGGAAGAAGACGATGATTATGCAAGGAAAGGAAATCCAAAAAGAAAAACCCTCCTATCTCTTGTCACCACACCATCCACCTCCACCAACTCCTTTACCTATCTACAACCGAACTCAAATGGATTGCAGTATTGCAACTCTCTTCACTCCTCCTTGTATGATGTTTTCATCTACTTCTTGATTATTCTTCCTCTTTCCCTCCTTTAGAGGCTCACGTAATGTTGTGTCCAAACCTTTTATCCCTTCACCCATTACCTCAGCCACTTAGAACCTCCTAAACCTGAAACCCAAAATGCCAAAGCCCAAAATGATACTTTGTTAAATATCAACTCCAAAGTTGAGAACATCAGTTCTGAAGAGGCGATTGACTCCATCTCTCGCACAAATGCACTATCCACCAAAACTGCACTGATCCAAAAAGAAGAGATTAGACGTTTAAAAATCAAAACAACGCCCTTCTCTTTTTACCTCTTCACCTCCAATTCCTTCCATTGGCCCCACTTATCATCCCTTTGCCTCTATGCTTTCCCCTATTCGAGTTATTTTGTATGACTCATACACTCTTTAGAGAAAATCCATTGCCACCACCACCAAAGCCAAAACCAAAGCCTAAACCTCAACCACGGTTCCATCCATCCTCCACTACTACCTCTCTCACATCACCACACATCCACCTCACTCAATCCAAAGATAAAGAACCCATGCACCATTGACCATTCCTCTACTACTGATCAAACTTCTAATTCAAATCTAGCCGGAGATTAGAAAAATCTTATCATATCACTTGATGGCTCAACATGATCAACATACCCATGGCCAAACATCCCTATGACATTCCTTCCGATGTCGAAGAAGAAATGCTCTGCCACAAACCCCTGTTTCGTAAAAATCATCAAATGGTCCATGGTTCACCTTTGATGATATCCCGTCTTATAAATGGCGTGATCGCCTTAATGAAATGTCTGCCTGGATTGACCTCCAAATGCTCAGACCTGGAGCCACCTCTGAATCAGTCCTTAGAGAGTTTGCTACTCGTTTTACGGGTGCTCTAAGAGATTGGTTTGACTCTCTCGGTCAATACAGACAATTGCAATTTGTCCAATTACCAGAAATCTCCAGTGCTCTTGCAATTCTTCATGATCAATTTCTCGGAGACCCAGCGACGAGATTTTCTCATGAAATCTTTGCCAAGGATCTTGATTTCCATTACAAGCGCATGTCTCTGCTTTTCTATAAGCTTAATGGATTCAACGAGCCTACACTAAAGCATGTTTTCTTAGCCTCCCTCCCAGAAGAACTCCAACCAGACATACAGCGGCAGCTCACTGCCTCCAATCTTGTTATTGACAACATCTCTCTTGGCAAAATCTTTCAGCTTGCCAAAACATGTCTTGACAATCAAAGAAGAAAGACAAAGAACTATTCGTAAGTGCAAAAACCTTATCTGCAGATCAAATGCAAACACAAAAGGATTGTGATTGCAATTCCAAGAAGAAAAGGCATTTTCGGAGATTCAAAACCTTTTCCTCCAAACCCCGCAGTCCAAAACCTTGATTCTTCGGAAGTCTTCTTCAGACTCAAACGAAGGAAGTCCAATGTTTTATCTGCAAGAAAAAGGTCATTTTGCGAGAAAAATCCATTCGCCTTGTTGAACATCTTCAAGCTACTTACTCTCAGAGATGAATTTCTATTTCTCGAACAAGATGAACCCAATGATGAAACAGTGTTCGCACTCCAACAATCCTCGATGACTCGATGATCGTCCCAAATAATTTTCCATCAACAGTTATTGTCCCTTGACACTTCAGTTCCTATACCTTCCATCAAACTCCAGATCTTACCCTCCAAATTCCAAAGGCCCATTCCAGCAATTGGTCTTATTGATACTGGCGCCCAACGCAGTATGCTTAATCCACATCTCCTTTCACCCGACTACTGGACACAGTCTGAAGAACATTTCAAAGCTGTCAATGGAAAATTGTTCACTACCTCCCTGATTACCAAAAAACCCATTGGTATTCAAATCTTTTCAAATTGTGTCATTTGGACCAAAGTTATTGGTTCAACCCTTCCTAATAAGGATGTCTTGTTAGGTTTTGACATTCTTCACCAGATCAAACACCTCCAAATCATTCCCATTGGAATTCGAGTCAAGTCCATGTTCAAACCGTTCACAAACATCCTAAAACTTTACAATCTGTCTGGAACTCCTCAGTCCTACCAGGATATTTCAACCAAGTTTTTGAACTTCTGTCCTGAATCCCATTTTGAGTTCACCCATCCGAACCCTTTGTGGAAAAATAAGTCTTTCTTCATTAAGTTACCCTTCAAACTCAATGAAGACATTAATCCCACCAAGGCTACCCATCCAGGAATGAGTCCATCTGACTTACTCCTAGCCCAACAAGAATGTTCACAATTGTTAGCCTAAGGTCTCATCGAGCCCACAAATTCTCAATGGGCTTGCCAAGCCTTTTATGTTGAAAAGCATTCTGAAATTGTTCGAGGAAAGAAACGCCTAGTCATAGACTATCATCCACTAAACATGTTTTTGCAAGAGGACAAATTTCCTTTACCCCGCCGACAAAGCATGTTTACTTTTCTAAAAAATGCCCAGATCTTTTCAAAATTTGATTTAAAATCAGGTTTTTGGCAATTAGGAATTGAACGATACAAACGCCTTTTGCATTCCCAATGCCCATTTTCAATGGATCCCTTCCTTCAATCCATTTTCCAAAAATCCATGATCAAAATCTTTCAGCCAATCCTGCATCATGCATTAATTTACATTGATGACATTTTGCTTTTTTCAGGATCACATGATGAACATTGCCAGCTGTTAAGCCAGTTTTATGATATTGTCCAAAGTCATGGCATCATGTTATCTGCCAAGAAAAGCACCATTGCCACAGAAAACATCGAATTTCTTGGTATGATCATAAAAGATGGCCATTACCAGCCAGGAAAGCACATTGCCCAAGAGTTGCTTCATTTTCCAGCTCAACAACTTTCCAAAAAGTTCAATTTCTCATCAATTACATCCGAGACTTTATCCCACATGTGGACCACTACACTCATCATCTCTCGGCTTTATTGAAAAAGAAGCCCCCAGAGTGGAATGATGGCCACACGCGTGCTGTCACTACTCTCAAACAGATCGCATAAAATCCGCCTCCTTTAAAGCTGATTGCAGATGGAAAGCGCATATTACAGACAGACGCCAGTGATGAATCTTGGGGTGCCATCCTCCTTGAAGAACTCGATGGAAAAGAACACTTTATCGCTTACGCTAGTGGACATTTTTCTGACACACAGAAGCACTACCATAGCGTATTCAAAGAAATCTTAGCGGTAAAGAATGGCATCAAGAAATTTGAGTACCATCTGATTGGACACCATTTTCTTATCCGAATGGACAGTTCAGCCTTCCCTAATATCCTCAATTTCAAAGGTAAAACTGTTCCAGAAAAGATGTTACTCCGATAAAAAGATTGGTTTTCCACATATGACTTCTCTGTTAAGCATATAAAGGGCTCCCAGAACCTTATCCCTGATATGCTCTCCAGACTCTCAAAACCAGAACACTCTCTAGCCTTAATTTCCTCCACCTATCATTTTCCCATCATCTTCATGGCTACCTCCCTTCCACCAGAAGCTCTGACCAAAAAGACTTTTCCCCTTAACAAAATATTTTCTTCTGTCTTTGCCATCCAAGAGTTTGCAAAAAAAGCTCTCTTTCGCTTTTTCATGAAAGCCTACCTTATGGCCGACTCATTTCCATTTTCCACTTTCCACCCAGAAAATCTTCCCTTGACCCATCCAGAGAAATCATCAAGACGAATTATGGTACCTCGGTGCCTACTTTTATGCTACTGATCTTACCAATCGCTCTACCTTAACCCATCTCCTTGATCCAAAAGCCACCTCTCTTGCTTGAATGGTATTCCCAATACCATGGTGGAGAAAAAAATTCTGACAGATTTACAATCTCGATCGTATGCCAGCCTCTGAAGCCCAAATGTTCACATCAGTCTTTATCATTCACAGACCATATTTCCAACATCCAGATACAAACCTCTTTTGGACCCAAGATCAGGTATATGAATGGTTCACTGCCCCTCATCCAGCTATCATTGACAATGAAATCCAGACTACCCTGCACAATTACCTTTGTCAATTAAACCATCAAACTCCTCCACACCGAGATATCTTTCACACCTCCTTAGGTCCACAACATGACCTCATCATGATCCCTACTCCATCCGCCATATCCAAACCAAAGTCCACAGGTATCATTATCAAGGAAGAAAAACCAGACTACACTGACTTTCTGTTCCAGGATTCCCAAGACCCATGGGATGCATTTCTTCCTCTAAGCCAACACCTTAACCAACAATGGATGAACCTGGACCTTCTGACCCAGGACCATCAACCCAACCTTCCAAGACCCCAGTCCGACCCTCCAAAGTTGATAAAGCCACCCAAACCTCCCCAAGGTATACTCCAAAGTGTACTCCCAAGGATTATCATTGCCCTCGGCCACCATGCCGTGGTCCCTCCTGCAAGCATCCAAAGCTCTCCAAACCTTTTTTCCAAAAGCACTCTGGTGACACGGACCCAGACGCAACGGAAAGCTCCTCTGAAGATGACTACATAAATCTCTCCTCTCCATAAAGTAGTTTGTCTTCTTGTAATAATTGTGTTTTTACTTTATCACTTTGTCTTGTATACTTATTGCAGCTTGCTTTTACTTTAAGCTTTGTTTTTGCTTTTGCCAACATTGTGCTTTAATTATTAAAGCACTTTGTCCCTTTGTAATTATTAAAGGTGTGTCATCATGTAACTTTTACTTTTGCTTTTGTAAAAGATAGGGGTCCTGTCCTATCTTCCTGAGATTTCTCCTATATAAGGAGTTCTCTCCTCTCTTGTAAAATAAGTTTGAAAGTTTGATAGAAGTTTGAAGAAAAAAAACTCGTGTGCTTCCAACAACCATGAAATTCTAAACTCTCTTCTCTCTCTCTGCAAATGAAGTTCTAAAGAAAGAAAAAGAAATAAAAGATTAAATTTGTTCATTTTGAAACCTAAGGAAGTATGCTCTGCACTTGCCTTCTAGTAAGGATCCTGTGCATCAGAAAACTTTTGAAACAAATTCTTATCTGGTTTGGTACCCTGTTTTAGACTAAAGGAAAGTCTGTTTTGGGTTATATAGCCCGAGAAAGAAAATCCCTTACCACCTCTCACAAGTGTGAGAGAGGTCCTTTATTTTCTTGGACATGCAGGTTTTTATATAAGATTTATTAAGGACTTCTCAAAGATTGCATGGCCCTTCTGCAGGTAAAAGGAAGTGCAATTTCAGTTCAATAAGTGGCATTTAAGAAGCTTAAAGAGTGATTGACCACCACTCTTATCATTCAACCACCTAAGTGGAGCCAATTTGAGCTGATATGTGATACAAGTGAGTATGCCATGGAAGCGATTTTGGGACAGCGAGTTGGAAAGGTTTCCCATACCATTTATTATGCTTCAAGGATCTTGAATAATGCTCAACTTAACTACTCCGCCACCAAAAAAGAGCTATTGGTAGTTATTTTTACGTTAGAAAAGTTTGATTCTTATTTTTTGTGTTAGACTTATAAGATGGATACTACTTTTGTAAGAATTTGATTTGGTCATCAAAGATAAGAAGGGAAGTGAGAATGTAGTTGCTGATCACCTTAGTGGCCTTATTCATGATAATGATCCTTCGTCTTTGCATGAAAAATTTCCAAAGGAGCAATTATTTTGTTAAGAAGCTTTAACCCCTTTGGTATACTGATATTATGAATTATTTAGTAACCAAGAAGTTGCCTAATGATCTAACTCGTCCTTAAGAGGATAAACTAAAGTCAATTTCCAAGTATTATGTGTGGGATTATCTACACCAAATGATAAGAATGTGTGTACCCAAATTCTGAATGTTTACATATATTAACTTTCTGTCATTATTATGCTTGCGGTGGTCACTTGGGAGCAAAAAGAACGGCTCTCAAGGAACTTGAGAGTGGATTTTATTGGCCTACTTTATTCAGAGTTGCATTTATTTTCTGCAAATCATGTGATCATTGTCAAAGAGTAGGTTACTTGGGTGCAAGAAATCAAATGCTCAAACACCCATATTTATTGTTCAGATCTCTGATGTTTGGGGGATTGATTTCATGGGACCATTTCTAGCTTCATATGGTAATCTTTACATATTCCTTGTGTGTTGATTATGTTTCTAAATAGGTGGAAGCAAGAGCTACCAAAATTAATGATCCTAAAGTAGTTGTAGATTTTTCAAGGCCTAACATATTTGCAAGGTCTAGAACACCGAGAGCTATAATCATTGATAGAGGAACCCATTTTTCAACCGTACATTTGAAGCTTCGTTGAGGAAATACAACAATACATAAAAGCTATTTACACCATACTATCCGCAAACTAATGTGATGAGATTAAGGATAAAACTATCACAAGCACATGGGATGAGGCATAGTCAGATCCTATTCAAGTTCTCGTCGGACCCGTTACAAGAGCTCGAGCAAAGAAATTCAAAGAAGCGCTTAATGGATTGATTCAAGCAACTTTGGCTCAATCAAATTCGTGGAGGCCCATTGAAGGAATCGCACATGATAAATGCATGATTCAGGCTCTTTAAGTTTCCAAATAGTCACTTCCATGAAAGAGGGAGTTGGCTTGCACATTATGGCGGGAAAATATATTATTTTCCTTTTTCAGATACTTTCTCATTTCTTGAAGAGGCTATTAGGAAAACAAATCAGTTATTTCTATTTTAATAGCCTAGTTTCCATTTAATTGATGTAAGACATTTAAGCCAATTAGAATCCTGATTTGATTTAGATTCTTTCCTATTTACTTATATTAGGATTCTGATTTGGTTTAAATTCTTTCCTATTTACTTAGATTAGGATTCCTATTAGGGAAGATTTAGATTTGATTTTTGGGTTAGGATTTATTTCCAAAAATTCTTGTAACCAATCCTATATAAAGTACTCGTATTCAATAAACATGGAGAAAGTTTTTTTGATACAATTGGTGAGAGAGTTAATTCTCTTTGGTTTTTTACGAACTCTTTGAACTTATCGGACCATCCATAGCTAATTGTTGCGTCTTCACATACCAAAGTTCATGCTTTCAATAAGCATTGGCTCAATGTTCCATTCCATTCCTGATTTAGATTCGATTGTAGAAACTAAATTGATTAGGGTCGCGTCAGTTCTTGACGGGGTTCGTATCATTTGGTATCAGAGCCTAGGCTCCAAGGTCATATCCATTTTTCTTTGTTGTTTTTCATTCTTGTTTGAATTTTTCATCCTGTTCTAGCATCTATAAATAATTTTAAAAAAAAAAGTGTCGTGAACAGTATTTGCGTGAATAGTGCCAGGTGAACAATATGTCGTGAACAGTGTTTTTAGGGTTTTCTTTTAAAATCAATTCTGCATCTTTGTGGTTTAATTCTCCTTAAATCCACAAGTTTTACCTATTCCTTTTCCTTAAAAAAAAAAAAGAAATTGCAACCTCCTCTTAAATCTTTCATTTTTTTTTCATTATTTGTGTCTTGGAAGTCTAAAACAAGTTTTACCCATCGGTGAAAATTTTTCCCAAAATCAAAACTCAACTTTCGTACACATTGCCTTTTTACTATGAAATTAAATTCTCCTTAGTTGCCATCTTTGTGAATTGTTGCTGAAATCCTAATATTGGTTTGATTAGTTTGATAAGAACCGAGTGAGGGTAAAAGCCAATAATTTTAGTGAAACACGAGTGGAATTGATAAATACGTAAGGGAGTGAGGTGAGGTCCTTCCACATTATTTCCAACATTCTTTTGCAGATAATAGCTACAAATGAAGACGATCAATCCATAACTACTCAGAATTTACAAATTCAAGCATTGATCCATGAGCGTTTGGATCAGGTGGAGAACACACGTGCAGGCCAGTCACAACCCGTTCTCCAAGCACATAGGAGAGAAAGAGCTCCAACTAGAGGAGAGATTGATGACTATTATTGGGATGAGTATGATGAAGGAGAGGACTCAGTGGGTAGCTATAGGAGAGATAGACAAGGTAGGAGAGCTAGGAATAGAGATGATGGATTGAGTGGCATAAAGATGAAGATTCCATCTTTGAGTGTGCAAGTAAAGGAACACGAAGCGGTGCAACAGGAAAACATTTTCCATACTAGGTGCTATGTTCAAGACAAAGTATGTAGTATGATTATTGATGGAAGAAGTTGTACTAATGTTGCTAGGTCTATCATGGTAGAGAAGTTAGGGCTTCCGACACTTAAACACCCACAACCATACAAACTACGGTGGTTAAATGACAATGGAGAGGTGAAAGTGAACAAGCAAGTATTAGTGATTTTTTGGATTGGCAATTATGAAGATAAGGTGCTTTGTGATGTAGTGCCAATGCAGGTTGGACACTTGTTACTTGGGCGGCCTTGGTAATTCGATAGACGTGTGAAACATGATGGCTTCACCAACAAATATTCATTTGTATTTAATCAACACAACATAACTCTTGTTCCATTAACACCAAAGCAGGTTTATGGAGACCAAGTGAGCCTATAGAGAGAGAGTGAGGAAAAAAAAAGGAGAGAAAAAAGAGTGAAATTCAAAAAGAGGCCGAGGAAAATGTGAGAGAAAATCCAAAGAAAAATATGGCCATTGAGCGAAAATTAGATGGAAAACAAAAGAATTTCTACGCGAGAGCGAGTGAGATAAAAAAAGCATTGTTTTTACATCAGCCGATGATTGTACTTTTACACAAAGAGGCATGTTTAAACACTAACAAATTTGACCCTACTTTGTCTAGTTCTATTACTTCTCTTTTGCAGGAGTATGAGGATGTGGTGTACCTCCAATCCGAGGGATTGAGCATTAGATTGATTTTGTGCCTTGTACAACCATTCAGACCAGCCTATAGGAGCAATCCGGAGGAGACCAAGGAACTTCGAAGGCAGGTTAATGAATTAATGGAAAAAGGGTACGTGAGAGAAAGCATGAGTCCATGTGCAGTTCCCATTTTATTAGTTCCTAAGAAGGATGGGACATGGAGGATGTGTGTTGACTGTCGAGCCATTAACAACATAACGGTAAAGTATCGACATCCCATTCCTAGGCTAGATGACATGCTTGATGAATTACATGGGTCTTGTGTATTTTCTAAAATTGATTTGAAAAGTGGATATCATCATATTAGAATGAAAAAAGGAGATGAATGGAAAACTGCTTTTAAAACAAAATATTGTTTGTATGAATGGAGACTTATGAATCATGTCTTGCGAGCTTTTATTGGCAAGTTTGTTGTTGTTTATTTTGATGATATCCTCATTTATAGCAAAAACATAAACGATCATGTAGTACATTTGAAATATGTTTTATATGTGCTTAGAAAAGAAAAGTTGTTTGTTAACCTGAAGAAGTGTACTTTTTGCACCGACAAACTTGTGTTTCTAGGATTTTTTGTGAGTGCACAGGGTATACATGTTGATAAGGAAAAGGTACGTGTAATCCATGAGTGGCCGAGTACCACAAGTGTAAGTAATGTGAGAAGCTTTCATGGGCTTGCTAGTTTCTATCGACAATTTGCGAAAGACTTTAGCACATTAGCCGCATCGCTTATGAAGTAATAAAAAAAGATGTTGAATTCAAGTGGGGAGAAGCACAAGAGAAGGCATTTCAAATAATCAAGCAAAAGCTGACCAATGCTCCTTTATTGTGTTTACCTCAAGTATTGGTATTGGCACAGTCCTAATGCAGGAAGGATGACCAATTGCTTACTTTAGTGAAAAGTTGAGTGGGGCAGCCTTAAACTACCCTATTTATGATAAGGAGTTGTATGCATTAGTTCGAGCATTAGAAACGTGCCATCACTACCTATGGCCTAAGGAGTTCATGATTCACACCGATCATGAGTGCTTGAAACACCTTAAAGGCGAACACAAGCTGAACAAGAGACATGCTCGATGGGTAGAATTCATTGAGACATTTCCATATGTCATTCATTACAAGCAAGGTAAGGAAAACATTGTTGCAAATGCACTTTCCCACAGATATGTCTTAATCTCAACACTTCTATTGGCCAAGTTGCTAAACTACTTGGTTTTGAACATATTAAGGAATTTTATGCTGATGACCATGATTTTAGTGTTAAATACCAAGCTTGTGGACCGTAGTCGGTAAATACTTTAGGCATGATGGCTATTTATTTCGAGAGAATAAACTGTGTGTGCCTAACTGTTCTTTGAGGAATCCCATGGAGGAGGGTTAATGGGGCATTTTGGAGTTGCAAAGACTAGCAGTTTTACAGGAACACTTCTATTGGCCACATATGAAATGAGATGTTGAAAGACATTGTGGTAGATATGTCACTTGTAGGCAAGCCAAATCGAAAGTGCAACCTTATGGCTTATACACCCCTTTGCCAAGACCTAGTGCACCTTGGACTGATATTTCGATGAATTTTGTACTAGGTTTACCGAGGTCTAGATAAGGGAAAGACTCAATTTTTGTGGTTGTCGATAGATTTTCAAAGATGGCACATTTTATTCGATGTCACAAAACGAATGATACTTCTAATGTTGCTGACCTATTCTTTAAGGAGATTGTGAGGTTGTCTGGTATGCCCAGGACAATTATTTCTGATAGGGATGCTAAGTTTTTAAGTTACTTTTGGGAAACCTTATGGGTTAAGTTAGGAACAAAGTTGTTGTTTTCAACTACTTGTCACCCTCAAATTGATGGTCAAACAGAAGTTGTGAATAGAACTTTATCTACTCTGTTGCGAGCTATTATTAAAAAGAACATCAAAACTTGGGAAGATTGTTTACTATTTGTTGATTTTGCTTATAATCGTTCCATTCATTCTGCTACTAAGTATTCATTGTTTGAAATTGTTTATGGTTTTAATCCTTTAACCCCATTGGATTTAACTCCATTACCTGTTTCTGAGCGTGTTAACTTAGATGGCAAAAAAAAGGCTGAAATTGTTAAACATATACATGAGAAGGTGAAGTTTAACATTGACTGAGCAATATGTTAAACAAAGCCAACAAAGGGCAACATAAGCTAGTCTTTGAACCCAATGATTGGGTGTGGTTACACATGTGCAAGGAACGATTTCCGGAACAAAGGAAATCTAAGTTATTACCAGGGGATGGCCCATTCCAAGTTTTGGAACAGATCAATGACAATGCATACAAACTGGATTTGCCTGGTGAGTACAATGTAAGTGCTACTTTTAATATTTCTGATTTGAGTCCTTTTGATGTAGGTGATGAGTTGAGGACAAATCCTCTTCAAGAGAAGGGAAATGATGAGATTAAGGATAAAACTATCACAAGCACATGGGATGAGGCATATTCAGATCCTATTCAAGTTTCCTTCTAAGTCTTTGAACTGTCCACTTGCATGAGCGCAATAGGACTCGATGTGTGGCTTTGGTAGGATTGACATCTTCATTGAGTTTGAAAGGAAGATGGATGAAAAACTATTCATTTTTCCAAAGTGGTGAGGGATGAGTAAATTGAGAGTGATTTTCAGGACCCCAAATACGATTGTTGATCATCGTTCTGCGATCAATATCCAATTCAGAGATTTTGTTCTGTAGATTTGAATAACCATCCCAATTATAGCCATGTACCGCTCACTTCCCTTCAAAGCCTTAACCCAAAAAGCTTTTCCTCTGAACCTCACTTTCCGATTAGGACTTGTCATCTGCACATCAATCTATGCAGCAAATTCTTGATGTCGAGCTTGCCATTTGTGACGTTCGGATACTTCGGGTGAAGGAAGTTTTTTGTTTGTAAAGATGGTATGGACTCATAACAGGGAACTGGGATTCATTAATCTGAGCAGATTCAGGAATATACGAGTATTCAACAAGATTTTCTATTTTTGAGGTGACATGCTTTTGACAAGAACAATGAAACTTTGAAACCCACACTTAATTTGTAGTTTCAAATTCCCAAGAAAGTCTAAATAGATTTATGACAAACAAAATCTTGACCCAATGCTTAAGAAAACATGAACCAAAGGTATAGAGAATGATATTGACGCCACACTCAAGAAATAAATGAGAAGGTGAGTGATAAGTCTAAATTTAAAACGCCACAAGAATGCAAATTCTTGATAAGTTCACTAGTTCTCAAAAGAACCAAAGAAAGAATAATCTTTCAAATTCAAATAACATTAATCTCTACCCTCATTACATAGCAAGGTTGCTGAATTTAAATAGGCTAAAAGAAACCCAAGATCCTAAAAATACAAATGGAAACATTGAAACAACCCTCCAAGTAGGTTTGTCAAAGGATGCTTCAAAAGTTTTCACCAACCCACCATAATTAATGCTATCTTTGACAAACTTAATGCTAGCCTACTATAATTAATGCTATCATTGACAAACTTAATGTTAGCCCACCATCATTGATGGTAGACTTACCTTACACATTGACAAACTTGAAACAAAACAAACAAATGAAGTTGAAAAACAAATGAGTCATTGAAAATCCCAAGTCTAAACAAGCTGTAATGAATTGGTCATAACTCCTTCTAGAGAACTCCAAATCTAGCTCTGTAAAATTTATTGGAAAGCTAACTTAATTATATTTCCAACGGTATATAGCTTGCACATTACTTCTGGCTCAATCAATACAGTTTTTATTCCGAATTTGACCTTTCTGTATTTGATACAAATTGTGTATTTGGCTGCCCAATAACTTGAATAATGCCCATAATACCTTGTCTTCTATTTAAGCCCAATTCATGATGTCTTGCATCTTGAATTGCATTTTCAATCCATATTTTCTCAATTAATCCATTTAAAGCTGCTTGCATCTTTTTGGCTCTAGCTCTTGTAATTGAGCCTCCATAATTATGCAAAGGATCACTTGAAGTTTTAATGGGATTCCCTTGATGGTTCTCATCATTCCCCCTCTCCTCAAAAGGATTCGCCCTCGAATCTTCACCTACATCGAAAGGAGAAAGATCAGAAACATTAAAAGTAGCACTCACATTATACTCACCAGGAAGATCCAATTTGTAGGCATTGTCATTGATCCGTGCAACCACTTGAAATGGACCATCTCCCCTTGGAAGCAACTTGGAACGACTTTGTGCTGGGAACCTCTCCTTTCTCATATGCACCCAAACCCAATCTCCATGCTGAAAAACCACTTACTTACGTCCTTTGTTAGCTTGAGTAGCATATTGTTCAGTTCTCTTTTCTATGTGTTGTCGTGTTCTCTCATGCAATTGCTTGACAAATTCAGCTTTCTTTTTACCATCCATACTAGCATGCTCATCAATAGGTAAAAGTAATAAATCCAAAGGAGATAATGATTAAAACCATATACAATCTCAAATGGTGAAAATTTAGTAGCTGAATGGACAGTTCTATTGTAAGCAAATTCAACATGTGGCAAACATTCTTCCCAAGTTTTCAAGTTCTTTTGAATAATGGAATGTAACAAAGTAGACAGAGTTCTATTTACAAACTGGCCCTAAGGACAGACTTCGTTCTGTCATAGATCTGGTGTAACAACGCCACGTACAACTACCCACTGGTATTAGAGCCATCCTTCACGACGAGGTGGTATCATTTGTAATTTGGATAATCCTATTTGATCTCCTAGAAGAAGATTTGCCAACCATGGAAACAACTTCATCTTCAAGCTCAACTCCTTTATCGTCTTCATCTCATATTTCTCTTTCTTCTACCCTATCTCTTCCCAAATCATGTTCTAAACACATAGCCTCCAAAATTGAGAATCTTGTTGAATATTCTTATATTCCAGAGTCTGCTGAAATCAATGAGTCCCAGTTTCCCATCATGAGTCCCTACAATCTTTACAAACAGAAAACTTCTTTCACTAGAAGTATTCGAACCCTCATCTCCACTAAAAGACCTCTCCCAAAAGAGTATATCCAGTCTTCTAGACTGGATCAATGTGCTCTACAAGCCTCACAGAGTGAACAATATGTCACTATCATGAAAGCACACCACGCCAAACTTTAAAAAAAGGAAAAGCATAAAACATACTTTAGACAAGACATGAGTTTTTACCATTAAAGTTTCAGAATCAGAATTTGTTCATTTTCTCTAGAAAATTTAATATTTCACTAATTTTAGTTTTCAAGAATTGCTAACTTATTTTTTTAGGTGGTCAACTAGATGAATTTGATAGTGATTTGTTGCTAGTTTAAGGCTTCTGATATGTAATTATGAAAGAACTAAGCCTAAGTGGCAGATTGCAATCAAGATTATGGGATATTTTTGTTTGATTCCATGTGGAAATTAATTCAAGATAAATAAACTGAGCTTGTATGTTTATTTCTTCATTCAGCCTAATATCATTCTTGATTCTAATGCTTTCATTAAATTAAATCTAGAGAGCTTCTTTTGGATTGTTTCTTCGAAAGAGATTAAGTAAAGAGCTTGTTTTACTTGACAGCTAAGTATGGAAAGATCAAGATAATTGAGCTTGTAATTATCTTTGGACTGTTGTTTTCAAAAGAAAGTGAATGATAACTCTGATACCTAACCTAAAATCCAATGTTTAATGGTGGGGAATAAGTCCTTAACCATATTTCATATCATAATCAAACTTTTTTAAAATTGTTTTCTACAATTTCTTATTTTCTGCTTTAAACTTTTTAGTTTAGTTTACATGTGGATGATTGTTGGTGTGTCCTTAGTAGATCCTGAAAGGTTGGATTAAGTTTGCAAAGTTTAGATAGGATTTGTAATTTGATCTTTTTTGCTAGTTAGTTTTCGAGTTTGTTTGTTTTGTGTTAGTAACTTGTTAATTGGGATCAATTCTCTACGGGAATGACCCTTGCTGACATCTATACTCAATAATGATAATATTTAAGGCAAGGTTTTAAGTGATGCACTTTATAGTTTATAACAAGCTAAGTCTAAAGTCAAGCCTCATGGTTTGTATCCTCCTTTGCCTATATCCAATAAACCTTGGACTGACATATCTATAGATTTTGTATTAGGTTTACATAGATCAAAAAGGGATAAGAAATTCTATATTTGTGGTCGTTGATAGGTTTTCTAAAATGGCATATTTTATTCCATGTCTAACGACACTTCACATATTACTGACTTGTTTTTCAAAGAGATCATGAGATTTCATAGCATGCCTAAAAGTATTGTTTCAAATAGGGATGCAAAGCTTTTAAATTGTTTTGGAAAACTTTTCTAGGCTAAGTTAGGAACTAGATAGGTGTTAAAGGTTGGTGTATGGAGAGGCAGGGTAGGAGATTTAGCAAATAAGGAAGGTTGTTGCTTATCTACATCTATTCTGGCCAATTCAGCTTTTAGCTTTCTGATTTCTGCTTCTTTTTGGTTGAATTCTGGACCCCAGTATCTATTTTGAATCATTATCCGAAGTTATAAATTAAACTGAGAGACTTGATTTTGCAGATTGAGGTAGATTTGTTCAAGTTGAGCTATGATCTTATCAACTTTGGTGTCAGTCCAAGACATTTCCACAAAGTTTTTGAAGTTTTGTCCTGAGTCACATGCTAATTTTCACCATCCAAATCCTCTATGGAAAAATCCGCAAAAAGCCTTACTTGAGACGCAACCCTTTCAATTTTGTCATCAAGGGTTCTGAAAGCCAAATTTTGTGCTCTGACATTCTGTGTTTGCCAGTTTAGGACAGCTTCAAAAGGTCTTGGATCCTCAATTGGCCTGTGGGAGTTACTGGAGACGGGACAAAAGGTTTGGTGACAACCTTTGTCTGAGGATCTGTGTGCTTTTCTAAAGGTGGAAACTGCTCTTGGTATGAGCTGAATGAAAACATAATGCAAGACTGGATCGGTGCTAGTTGTATACTAGGCTGGTTAGCCTCATGTCTGCATGTCTTTTGTTGATACTCCTTTTGGATGAGCCTCAATTCTTTTTTATAGATTGGCAAAGGAGTTGTATTGTCTGGATCATCTGGAGGCAAAAGAGGCCTTTTTTGGCATGGTTCCATCTTATGACTTTTCTTTTTCCGACGTCTAGGCTGTCTATTAAAGTCATCGTCATCCTCTTCTTCTAGGCACGGACAGTCTGGATCACACATATGGGAACCTGGAACATCCCATAGAAAATGACCATTAATTTTATCCAGGTAAATCGGATTTCCATCAGAAGCAAATCCATGGATGGGAATGTTTTCCTATGTTGTTAGAACAGCGGTAATCATGGACGCGTAAGAGAAAGAAGCTCTGGGTGGTGTTTGTTCAGTGGGTGGCTGAAAGGTCATCCTAACCGTTCCATCAGCTCTTTTTTCAAAGAGAGCGTCAAAAGTTTGGACAGGTTGGGAATTTTGGTGAAATTTTTCATAATTGGATAGCCACTCAAATGGCATAAGCTTAAGAAACTCTTACTTTTGGATTTGTCTTGGGATCTGGACTATAGAAGGGATGGTTTCTGAATCAGCAATAATCATTAAAGCATTAGATGAAGTTTGTGGTGTAGGAAGATCAAGTGCATGGTTTTGTAATCGATACACCAGCTGGTGGTGTAGCGTTGCCGTTTTCGACGAAACTGTTTGTTTAGCTCCTTGCAGTTGGATCTGAACCTTTAGGGTTGTGGGTAAATTGGGATCCTCTAGAGAGAGGTTGAAATTAGGGTAAAAAGTCAAAAGAACACTTCCTGCGTGTAAAGTGGTCAGGACAATGCCAATGACTGCATGCTGGTACTCTTTGAATCGGGTGTCTACCAGTGCTAGCCTGGCTGTGACTGGCAACCCTTTTCTGCCATGAAGAGTGAGGATCAATCGAACTCCGCCAAGATATAGATGAGTATATCATTCTCTTTTCCAATGGGAGACAAGATCTGTTGGAATTTCTAAGGTGACATACTGTTCCGATTGTGTTGCTTAAAGAGCACACTGGTCCAATCGAGATGACTAGACATATTCCTTAAGAGCAGGTCTTTTGGTTGAGATCAAAGTCCTAATACTCCGGGTAAAGGAGTTTGGTCTCTGATATAGTTTGTATGAGCTTATGAGAGGCATAGAAGATTCACTGATCTGAGCTGAGTCAGGGACATAAGAATATTCAATAAGGTTTTCTATTTTTGAGGCAAGGTGTTCAGTACAGGATTTTGGAAGAGAAAGTGATGAAGAAAGGGTAACAGGAGCAAGAGTTAGAGAAGTTTTTCTTCTATTCACCAATTAAACAAACAGATCTCATATTTACCACTTATTGCTAGGGTTAGGCTCTGATACAAATCCTTTTCAAGAAAGGGGGAATGATGAGAACCAAGTTGCTAAAGCTCCATAAGATCCATTAAGAATCCATGAAGGTCTAATGACAAGGGTAAGAACTAAGAAAACGAAGGAAGAATTAAATGGATTAATTAAGCACATCTCAAATTCATGCCCTGTCGAACACACTAATCTGCCAAATTAAGAATCTCAAGATAGTCAACGCTTTAACATTAGATTTTGCCTTTTCAAATTAAGAATAGAAATCATGCAAAATCTTGTTTCCTAATATGTTTTGGAAACAAGATCTTTTATTTCCCTTTTACTTTAAGATCAACAAGATCTTTTTTTTTTTTTTTTACTTTAGGCTAGACGAGATCTTTTATTTCCTTTTTACTTTAGGCAAGATCTTTTATTTATTTTACGATATTTTATTTTCTTTTTACTCTAGGTTATACTTAGCAATACGGAAAACCTTATTTCACTAGTAAAATTCAACTATATAAACCCATATAACCCTATTGGGAATTTCATATCAAAGTATAACAATAGTGAGAGATTTTATTCTTTGGTTCTTCAAAGAACTATCAGAACTTATCAAGATTTTATTTTGTGGCGTTCTTTCTTGACTTATCATTCACAATCATCTCTTCTTTCTTGAATATGGCGTCAACCCTAAATTTCTTATACCATGGGTTGTTATCTTTATATATAAACGAGTCTCAGCAAAAGAACCTCATTGAGTGTACGGTCTCACTTATCTTTGTGAGGTTCACATCATTAGTCCTTATATGTGTATGCACATGCCTTACTTGAGGATGGAACAAAGCTAACTGGGGAAGCTCAATGTTGATTGAACCTTCTAATGATGGAAGTTGTGAAGAAAGAAATTCTGAAATTGGTAGGTGTTGATGCGATCTATACTATTTCAGACAACAAGTGGTTGAGCCCAATCCAAGTTGTTCTAAGGAGATCTAGGATCATTGCAATTCAAAATGAGGAGAATGAGCTAGTAACTATATGTGTCCAAATTATGTGGCGAGTTTGTATTGACTATAGGAAGCTCAACTCTACTACTCACAAAGATCATTTTCCTTTGCCATTCATTGATCAAATTTTAGAAAGATTAGCTTCTTATACTCACTATTGCTTTCTTGAATTATAATCAGATTGTCATTGCACCAAAAGATCAAGAAAAGACAACATTCACTTGTTCTTCCAACCCATTTGCTTATTGAAGAATGCCATTTAGCCTTTGCAATGCTCCAGCCATCTTCCGCTAGTGTATGGTTAGTATATTTTTAGATTATGTTACAAACATTATAGAGGTACTTATGAATGATTTTAGTTTCTATAGTGATTCTTTTAACAAATGTTTAGATAACCTTACACTTGTTCTTAAACGATGCATGACAACTAATCTTGTTTTTAATTGAGTCCTTAGCATTTTAACCTTGTATCTAAGCATAAGCATTTTAAACATACTTTAAGGCTCTATTTGATATAGCTTATTAAATAGAGTTCATAAGAGTAAAGCTTATACTAGTAGAACTTTTGACAAAAAGCTGTTGGATGTTTGGTACCTTTGGAACCATTAGACTGTTTGGTTCTGGAAAACTAAAGTTCTTTTGTGTAATTAAATTACCATAAAGGATACGTAAAAGATTTATTTCATAATTATATAACTTATAAAAAATGTATCCAGGCTATCAAATAATAGAAAAAAAACTAGTTCAACCACTTCTTCAATGTTCGAAATTAAGAACACATAAATTATATAATCTTCCAAACAAATAATACTATCCAAATTAAAATGTTAACCAATAATATAACTGAAATGTCAACGGTGAATGATAATTGTTGCAATTTGATCAGTTCTTGGTCCATTTCACGTACAATGAATGAACTTATACCTTGTTCTTCATTGTTCTCTACCCTCTAATTCTCACTTTCGCTTGTTGCAAGCAATTCATCATCATTATCAAAAGGTCAAAACTCTTGATCATTTTCTGCATATTTTCTTATAAAATTATGAAGAACCATTGAAACAATCACAATTTTCACTTTCTTAGTAAAAGGGAAATTAGACATTTGGCGCAAAATTTTCCATCTATTTTTCCAAACACTAAAAGTCCTCTCAATTTTGCATTCAAGGAAAAGTGGGCATGATTAAATGTTTCTTTTTTTTTCCTCTTAGTTGACTTTCATGTCGAAAATTTCGAAGATGATATTATTTACCTTAATAATGACCTAAATAACTCGTCTCATGAGGATATCAAGTATCTACTAGGTAACTTACTCACAAAATAGAAATTCTACAATTGAAGAACCAAAGAGAAAAGCTCTCACTATTAGCATAAACTTTGATCTGCAATTCCCAATAGGGTTGCATGGGTTTATGTAGTTGAATTTTTCTAATGAAATAAGATTTTCTTTATTGCTAAATATAACTTAAAGTAATAAGGAAATATGTGAGGTACAATTTTCTCACTTAAATATAGTAGAATTTACTTTAAGCTAACAAGCCCCTTAAGTATTATAATATTTAATTCTAAGGAAATTTTCTCAGTTAAATATAGTAGAATTTATTTTAAGCTAACAAGCCCCTTAAGTATTATCATATTTAATTCTGAGGAAATTTTCTCACTTAAATATAGTAGAATTTATTTTAAGCTAACAAGCCCCTTAAGTATTATAATATTTAATTCTGGGGAAATTTTCTCACTTAAATATAATAGAATTTATTTTAAGCTAACAAGCCCCTTAAGTATTATAATATTTAATTCTAAGGAAATTTTCTCACTTAAATATAGTAGAATTTATTTTAAGCTAACAAACCCCTTAAGTATTATAATATTTAATTCTGAGGAAATTTTCTCACTTAAATATAGTAGAATTTATTTTAAGTTAACAAGCCCCTTAAGTATTATAATATTTAATTCTAAGGAAATTTTCTCACTTAAATATAGTAGAATTTATTTTAAGCTAACAAACCCCTTAAGTATTATAATATTTAATTCTAAGGAATGATGACATAAGCAATGACATAAGTGATGATGTAAGAGAAGTTTGTAGAGAAAGATAAGAATTGTAGAATTTAGTAAGGTATTTATGAAGGATAATCTCAACCATTGATCAAGAGTTATGGTGGCAAAATCCTAGTCATCCATTAGCCTTAAGAAATCCTATAAATACCCCCTACCCCTTTTCATTTTCAATGCAACCTATAAATTTCAGTCTCTTCTATTCTAAGTCATAAAAATCCGGAATTAAGAAATCCTAAATTTAGAAAGGTCTACAGAAGTCAAGGTCAAGAGGTAAGTAACACTTCAATTGCAATGTAGGGACAAAATTCTTTTCAAACTTAACTTCAGTTTTAACCATTCTTTTATGTTGTGATGGCTATTATGATGTGATTAGTTATAATCTAAGTTCTTATATGGTCAGCTCTGCCGCCTAAGCTATGATACTTAATTATGTTATGGTCGGCTCTGCCGTCTAATCTATGATACTTGGTTATGTTATGGTCGGCTCTACAGCCTAATCTGTGACACTTATACTTAATTATGCTATGGTCGGCTATGCCACCTGTATTAAAGAATCTTGTTCTTAAATAGTGTTGTGTGTTGATTTTGTTATGCATCTAGAAACTTCAAATGTTATGGCATAAGTTACATTAGATACATGCATATCATGGATTACATTATGAAGAAGATGTTTCAAAAAATGTGGTTATACTATGTGGTTATACTACCAGGTAGCAAAGTTTCGAAGGAGGGCAAGCCCTCAAAACTAAGTAAAAAGAAATCTTTTGGGGACAGCGACACTTAATGCCCAAAAGATCAACTAATGAGGCCCAAGGGCATATTGTTTAAAGAGTAAAAGTGCCAGCCTTGTAGTGCAACATACTTAAGGCCCTAATGAAGTTGTTTTGTATTTTTCTAAGTTTTCTTTTAAAAGCTTAATATGATCATCCAAATGCATAATAAGTTATACATAAATCCAAGTGTTACATTACTGGGCATTAGCTCATAAAGTCCTTACATTGCAGGCAATGATGAGTAGGTAAAGCTGGCACCAAGTCCTAACCAAGACGAAGTGCATATGGGCATAATAAACCTTGAGATTTTATGATGGTCTGGGCTTTCGAAAAGATGAAGATGCAAAGGGTAAAGAGAAAGAAAGTCCTTTGAACAACCAACCTGACATAAGGATTCTAGTTCGCCCACTTAGAGCAGATGGAGATTCTCGGACGGGGAAAAGCGGCACTCGACATCTATTAAACAACACCAAGAACAAAGCCATACCATGCCAATAAATATCTTAGTTTTATGTAATAATTAAGTTTTAAAATAAACTATGGAATCTCTGTATGACTTTTACTTTATGCAAGAATGTTTTATTTGTTGTGTTAAACTTTTAGAATTCGTATTTATATTAAAAGTAACGGTGTTTTAAATATTTTTTAAATAAATATTTTAGTGGAGTGTTACAAAATATAAGATCCTAAAGTAAATAAACGATCTTCCCTAAAGTAAAAAGAAATAAAAGATCTTATTGATCCTAAAGTACAAAGGAAAAAAAAAAGATCTTGTTTCCAAAATAGATCAGGGAACAAGATTTTGCTCGGTTTCTCTTCCTAATTTGATAAGGACTGCTTTGTTCTTTCATGTAAGTCACTCCAAAACAAATTTGGGAGCTTCAATATTGACAACTAAAATAAGGTGATTTATTTCAAAATATTTAAAAATTCATTACTTTTTGGTATAAATACAGATTTTTAAAAGTTTTACATGACAAGTAGAAACTTCATTACAAAATATAAGAGACATGTAGGGATTCCTTAGTATATGTTTCAAAACATTGTTATTACGTAAATGAAGGTGTTTTCAATGGTATCAGAGCCATACCCATCCTTGAAACTTTCATGTTTTCTAAATCGCCATTTTTCATGACCAAAATGGTATGATTTAAGTCTTTTTCTATTTTGCTCTCTAGAACTTCAGGAGCAGAGAGACTTTCTTATTCATGGCGTCCACTTCATCCTCCATTCCTTCCACTCCTGTTACTCTTTCTTCTACTCTTTCTTTGCCCAGATCTTGCACTTCTCATACTGCCAATAAAATTGAACACCTTGTAGAATATTCCTACATCCCTGAATCCGCCCAAATCAGTGAGTCATCCTACCCCCTCATCAGCCCTTATCAACTGTACAAACGTCCTGGTTCTTTTACCCGCAGTATCCGTACTCTCATCTCTACTCGACGGCCCCTCCCTAAAGAATACATCCAGTCTTCCCGACTGGACCAATGTGCTCTTCAAGCCACTTCTGCTAAGCAATATGTTACTCTGGAAATTCCTTCAGAGTTAATTTCCAACTGGAAAAGAGAAGGTTACACTCACCTCCATCTTGGGGGCATCCGATTAATCCTTACCCTCCATGGGAGAAAAGGGTTACCAGTCACAGCCCGACTTGCCATGCTTGATACCCGGTTTAAAAGGTATGAAGATGCTGTTATAGGCACTGTCCTTACAACTCTCCATGCAGGAAGTGTTCTACTCACCTTTTATCCAAATTTCAACCTTTCTCTCCAAGACCCCAATTTGCCTACAACCTTGAAAGTTCAAGTTCAAATTCAAGGTGCCGACCAAATTTCTTCCGCAAAAATAGCCACTTTACACCACCAACTAGTCTATCGGCTCCAAAATCGCGCCTTAGATCTTCCCACTCCCGAACACCACTCTGACACCCTCATGGTGTTAGTAGAATCTGACCAAATTCCCACGATCATCCAGATCCCACGACAACTTCCTCGACATGAGCTTATTAAGCTTATGCCTCTTGAATGGATCTCCAATTATGAGCAATTCCATAACAACACAGCTCCAATTCAGACATCTGAAAGCATGGTTGAAAGACGACCAGACGGAACAGTCCGCATGACTTTCAAGCCACCTCCCAGTGCTCCACAAGAGCCTCCTTGGCTCTCCTTTACTTATTCCTCCATGATCACAGCTGTTCAGATGGCTCAGGAAGACTTGCCCATTACAGGGTTCAATTCTGATGGCTACCCTGTTTATCCAGCAAAGCACAATGGACATTTTCTATGGGATGTCCCAGGCTCCGGCATATGTGACCCCGGTTGTCCCTGCTGGGATGATTGGGAAGAAGATGATGATTATGCACCAAAAGGAAACCCAAAAAGAAAAAACCTCCCATCTCATGTCACCACTGTGAACCCAAATCCCCACCAGATCCTCCACCTCCACCAGCTCCATTACCCATCTACAAAAAAGAACTCAAATGGATTGCCAAACGCTGCACCCCTAAGAATCCATCCTCCGTCCCATACTCAACACCTATCGCCCAACCGATAGCATGTATGATGTTTTCCTCTTCCTCTTTAGACTATTCTTCCTCTTTTCCTCCTTTAGACACTCACACAGATTCCCACCGAAATGTGGTATCCAAACCTTTCATCCCTTCAGCCATCACCTCCACTGGCCACCTAGAACCTCCCAAATCTTTTGAATCAGTCCTTAATTAGCAAACCCAAAATCCCAAGGCACAGAATGACACCTTGTTGCATATCACCTCAGAGGTTGAAAAGATCAGTTTACGAACTGAACAGATCGAGTCGAAGGTTGATTCCATTACTGCACAACTGCAGCAGATCCATCACAATCTTCACTCCCGAATTACTCAACTCGATTTAGAGTTACGAACCATGCTTGCTCAAGGATACAATGGCCCCGAATTTGATCAAAGGGAAAAGGAAATTCGAAAGCTAAAGACAGAACTTGCACAGATCGAGCAGGAAAAGCAAAGGCCATCCTTATTTACCTCATCTCCACCCTTACCTACCATTAGCCCAACCTTCCATCCTTTTGCATCTATGCTTTCTCCAATTAAGCCTCAAGATCCATCCAAACTATTTGGTATGACCCATACTTTGTTTCGAAAGTATCCTCTACCAAAAGCATCTCGATCCACCCCTCATCCTCGTCCACGTCCCGATAAACAGCCTTTCTTTCCACCTCTGTCTATTAATGAGCCACAATCACCCACTTATTCTCAGCCTTCCCATCCACCACCCACTCAGACAAAAGATAAATCACCAATGCAACAATATAGTGCACAGATAATCCCAGACCCATCCGATATGGACCAAACTTCTTATTCAAATCTAGCCGTTTCAGCCACCTCATCTGAATATGAAACCGGATCCTCCCTCGAATCTTCCATCTCATCTAATGATTCTGAAAAATCCTATGCTGACATCACTAGAATCCTTATGGCCCAACCTGAAGACACTGAGCCTGCTCAATCCTCAAGAATTGACCCCTTCGTTGAAGTGCCTTCAGATGTTGAGGAAGATCAACCTGAAGCATCCTCGGCTCCAACTCGGCCTGCTCAATCTCAGAATGATCATAAACCTTCAAATGGTCCATGGTTCACTTTTGATGATATCCCTGCAGCTAAATGGAGAGATCGATTATCCGAAATGGCTGCTTGGACAGATCTCCAGATGTTAAGAGCAAATGCTACTAAATCATCAATCCTTCAAGAACTTGCTACCTGTTTTACGGGATCTCTAAGAGATTGGTTTGATACTCTAGAAGAGTACAGACAATTACAGTTTGTGCAACTCCCTAATGTTTCAACTGCGCTTACTGTCATTCATGAACAATTCATCGGAGAATCAGCAGCAGTCTTTGAGGCTGCAAGAAGAGACTACCTCAATATGAAATGCTGCTCACTCAACTCTAAAGATCTTGATTTCCATTATAAATGGATGTCAATCCTGTTCTACAAGCTCAATGGGTTCAATGATCCAACTCTCAAGCATGTATTTCTGGCATCTTTACCTGAAGAATTGCAACCAGATATACAGAGGCAGCTTACAAGTCTCAATCTCACCATTGATAACATCTCCTTGGAAAAGATCTTTCAGATCGCCAAAGGATGTTTGGAGAAATTATGTGAACAGAAGCAGTTCTTCAAAGAATTGTTAAAAGACAAAGAGCCTTTCTGAAGTGCCTGCAAAAATCTTTACTTGCAGATCAAATGCAAGAAAAAGAAGGATTGTGATTGCAGCTCCAAAAAGAAGAAGCATTTCCGCAAATTTAAAAATCCAGACTTGTATCCCAGATCTAAAGCCCGGCGAAAGTCATACAGGTTTTTCCGGAAGAGATCTAGTTCTTTCAGAGACCAGAAAAGGAAATAGTCAAGCCGATGCTTCATTTACAAGCAAAAAGGCCATTATGCTAAAGATTGCCCCAACAAAAAAGACAAAACCATCAGGCTTCTTGAGCATTTACAAGCCACCACTAATTACTCTCCTCACAAAGATGAAATTGAGTTTTATTTCTCAGAACAAGAGGAGCCCACTGATGAAACAGTGTTCGCACTGCAAAACTCATCTGATGATTCTGAAAATGATGAGTTCCAGACTGTCTTTCACCAACAACTTCTGTCTCTAGATACTACCATCCCTATCCCTTCCATAAAACTCCACATCTTACCCTCCAAATTTCAGAGACCAATTCCAGCCATTGGACTTCTTGATACTGGTGCTCAAAGAAGTATGATAAATCCGGACATACTTCCTTCCCAGTATTGGCACCATTCCGAGGAGCATTTCAAAGCAGTCAACGGAAAACTCTTCACCACCACATTGATTACCAAAAAACCCATTAGTATTCAAATCTTTCCAAATTGTGTTATCTGGACAAAAGTCATTGGTTCCCATCTACCTAATAAGGATATCTTGTTAGGATTTGATATCATCCACCAGATAAAACACCTCCAAATCATCCCTACTGGAATTCGAGTCAAGTCCATGTTTAAACCCTTCACCACTGTTTTAAAGCTTTATGGTTTATCTGAAACCACCCAGTCTTTCCAAGACCTTTCCATAAAATTTTTACAGTTCTGTCCTGAGTCTCATGCTAATTTTCACCATCCAAATCCTCTGTGGAAAAATCCACAATTCTTTGTTCAGCTCCCTTTCAAGTTGAATGAAGATGTCAATCCGACCAAGGCCACCCATCCAGGAATGAGTCTTTCTGATTTAGTCCTAGCCCAACAAGAATGTTCTCAGTTGGTAGCCCAAGGTCTTATTGAACCCACCAATTCTCAATGGGCTTATCAAGCTTTTTATGTTGAAAAACATTCCGAGATTGTTAGAGGAAAAAAATGTTTAGTCATAGATTATCAGCCTCTAAACATGTTTTTACAAGATGACAAATTCCCTTTGCCAAAAAGACAGAGCATGTTCACTTTATCTCAAAAATGCTCAAATCTTTTCAAAATTTGATCTTAAATCCGGATTTTGGCAACTTGGAATTAAACCTTCAGAACGTTACAAAACTGCCTTTTGCATTCCCAATGCTTATTACCAATGGACAGTTTTACCCTTTGGTCTTAAAACAGCCCCATCCATTTTCCAAAAATCCATGGTCCAGATCTTTCAACCCATCTTGCATAGTGCATTGATTTACATTGATGATATTTTGTTGTTTTCAGGTACACAAGATGATCATCGCCATTTGTTAAATCAGTTCTTTGATATCATCCAATCTCATGGAATCATGTTATTAGCCAAGAAAAGCACTATTGCCACCAACAACATTGAATTCCTTGGAATGATTATCAAAGATGGCCACTATCAGCCAGGAAAACACATTGCCCAAGAACTCATCCACTTTCCTGACCAGAATCTTTCCAAAAAGCAAATTCAGCAGTTCCTTAGTATTATTAATTATATCAGGGACTTTCTCCCTCATGTTGATCATCACACCCGCCAGCTGTAAGCCTTGCTAAAGAAAAATCCACCTTCGTGGAATAACCACCACACACTTGCTATCACCACTTTAAAGCAAATTGCGCAAAATCTGCCACCATTAAAGCTCATCACTGATGGTAAGCGAATATTGCAGACTGATGCAAGTGACGAGTCATGAGGGGCTATCCTCTTTGAAGAGGCAAACGGAAAAGAACACGTTATTGCCTATGCTAGTGGACACTTCTCTGACACACAAGTCCACTACCACAGTGTGTTCAAAGAAATTCTAGCTTTCAAGCATGGTATTCAAAAGTTTGAGTATCATTTTATCGGCTATCACTTTCTTGTCAGAATGGATAACTCAGCTTTTCCCAACATCATGCATTTCAAGGGAAAAAATGTTCCAGAAAAGATGTTGCTCCGATTAAAAGACTGGTTTTCAAAATATGACTTCTCAGTGCAGCATATAAAAGGAGACCACAATCTAATTCCTGATATGCTTTCAAGACTTGCCAAACCAGACAAATCCTTGTTTCTCATATCCTCAGTTTGCCATTTTCCTGTTATTTTCATGGCTACTTCCCTTCCCTCACAAGCTCTCACCAAAAAACCCTTTCCCCTTGGAAAGACCTTTACCACAGTTTTTTCCATCCAAGAGTTCGCCAAAAAAGCTGTTTTTAGGTTTTTCATGAAAGCCTATCTCCTATCAAACTCTTTTCCATTCTCAACCTTCCATCCTGAAAACTTGTTTCTTACAGGTTTAACCCTGGATCCCTCCAGAGAAATTCTGAAGATGAATTAGGATACATTTGGTGCCTCACCATCCTCTATGCCACCAAATTGATTGTTCCAGTCACATCCACCTTAGAACACTTGCTCAATCCTGACAAAGCCACCTCCCTCCTCTGGACACTTCTTGAATGGTTTTCTCTAATCCCATGGTGGAGACAGAAACTCCAACAATTGTCTCAGGTTCACAATTTGGAACGTATGCCCTCCTCCGAAGCAAAAATGTAGACATCTGTGTTCATTATTCATAGACCATACTTCCAACACCCTGACACAAACTGCTTTTGAACTCAAGATCAAGTCTATGAATGGTTTACTGCACCTCATCCAGCAGTCATTGACAATGAACTCCAAACTAACCTACACAATTATCTTTGTGAATTGAATCACCAGGCTCCACCACACCGGGATATTTTTCACACCTCCTTAGGTCCACAACATGACCTTATCATGATCCCCACTCCATCCGCCATATCCAAACCAAAGTCTACAGGCATCATCATCAAAGAAGAAAAGCCAGACTACACTGACTTCCTTTTCCAAGACTCCCAGGACCCATGGGAAGCCTTCCTCCCACTAAGCCAATATCTCCAACAGTTTCCCCAACCAACTATGCATGAACCAGGATCCTCCTCTCAACCCACCAAAGTTGACAAAGCCACTCAAACATCACCAAGGCCAGGATACCAACGAGATTGCTCTTATCCACCTTGTCGTGGTCTCCACTGTAAGCATCCAAAGCTCTCCAAAACCTTTTTCCCAAAATCCAACCGTGACACTGACCCAGATGAAACCGAAAGCTCATCCGAAGACGATTACATGAATCTCCGCTCTCCATAAAGTTGTTTGTCTTGTTGCTTTCAATAAAGTAGTTTGTCTTGTTGTAATAATTATGTTTTACTTTATGGTTTTGTCTTGGCTTGCCTTACGCTTTGGCTTTTGCCGTTGTAAAGGTCTTTGTAAGTATGCTTTATCTTTTGTAAAAGTCCTGATCGGTGGGCTTGGCTTTCTAAAAAGGTGTGCTATAGGTCATGATCACTTGAGAAGTCATGATCTCAAGGATCCTCTATGTTGTCGTGTCTTTTACTTTTGCTTTTGAAAAGATAGGGGTCCTGTCCTATTTTCTCTGAGAATTCTCCTAAATAAAGGATTCTCCCCTTGCTTGTAAGATAGAGAAGTTTGAAGCAATAAACTCTCGTGTGTTTTTATCACTATGAATCTCTAAACCTCTCTCCTCTCTCTGCAAATGAAGCTCTCTAGAGAAAGAAAAAGCAAAAAGAATTAAATTTGTTCATTTTGAAACCTAAGGAAGTATGCTCTGCACTTGCCTTCTAGTAAGGATCCTGTGCACCAGAAAACTTTTGGAACAAATTCTTATCTGGTTTGGTACCCTGTTTTAGACTGAAGGAAAGTATGTTTTGGGTAAAATAACCCGATAAAGAAGGTGTTTTAAAAGGTGTTTTCAAAGAAGGTATAAAAACATAGCTAAGCCCATCACATTCCCATGGTTTGATATGCCCATATGTACTTTGACTCAATTGGGACTTGGTGCCAGCTTGACCTACTCATCATTACTTACAATGTAAGGGCTACATGAGTGAATGCTCAGTAAGATAACACTTTAATGCATGTATTGATTATTATGCACATGGATGGCCTTATGAGCATTAAATCTTTAAAAGAAACTTAGAAATATAAAACAATTTCATTAGGGTCCACAACATGCCCTTGGGCCTAAATTAATAGTTGATCTTTTAGGCATTACGTATCGCCGTCCCCAAAAGGTTATTCTTTACTTAGCTTTGAGAGCTTGCCCTCTTTAGAAACTTTGCTATCCTTGTAGTACAACAACCCATTTTTCAAAACTCATTTTTAAAATGTCTTCTGTTTAAAGTAATCTTAACATATTAGCATGAAAATGCATGTGGTCCAATACAACCTATATCATAACGTGAAAAGTTCATAGATATACAATAAAGCCAACCATACAAAGTTTTATAAAGACAACAATATTTAATATAGATGGCAGTGCTGATCATATAAAGATTAAACAAAACGTGATTCTAATATAGGCGGCAGAGCCGACCATATCATAATTAAATAAAAAATATCATAGTATAGGTAGCATAGTCATCCACATAAAGATTAAATACGAAAATATCACAATACAGATGGCACAACCGACCATATAAGGATTAAATAAGAAAATATCATAACATAGGCGGCATATCCAACCATATAAGAATTAAATAATAAGAAATCACATCATAGTAGCCATCGTAAGATAAAGAAATAATTAAAGATGAATTTAAGTATAAAAAAGAACTTTGTCCCTACATTGTAATTGAAGTGTTACTTACCTCTTAACCTTGACTTCTCTAGACCCTCTTACTTGAGGATTTCTCTATTCTTTGATGTAAGATGATAGAATTTCTAAGGTGGTATGGAAAAGGAAAGAGTTAGGAGTATTTATACAATTTCTTAAAGTCAATGGATGTCTAGGATTTTGCCACCATAACTTTTGGCTAATGGTCGAGATTTATCATTCCATAAACATATTTATAAATTCTAGAATTTCTAAATATTTTTATAAACATCTCTTATTGCATTATTGCTTATGTCATCACTTATGTCGTCGTCGTCATCGTTGTCGTCATCATCATATCATTATTATTATTATTAAGGGGATTTATTAGCTTAAAAATTATTTCTACTATATTTAAATGAGCAAGTTGTACCTCACATATTGACTATCTTAAAACTTAAGTAGATTAGCATCTTAGACAAGGCATAAAGTTGAGATGTGTTCAATTAATTCGTTTAATGCTTCCTTCATTTTCTTGGTAGCCCTTGTCATTGGACTTCCGTGGATGCCTAATGGATCTTGTGAAGCTTTAACAACCTCGTTCTCATCACATAACGTATAAACTATTCTTATCTTCAATAAGTCTTTCTTCGACTAAGATTGCCTTAACCTTATATCTAACTAGGGATTTCTATAAACTTGTTCGTCAATAAATCACCAAAATTTTCAACATAATATTGTATCAACACATAACTATTAATATTGGCTTTCATACTCCTAATAAGATCCATCAATATCTTGTGTTAGTGTTTAAAGTTCATATAATCCCAATGATACCCAATATCATCTTGACAAAATAGATAAATTACAATATCATGCCTAATAGCTACAACTTATCTGCAAGCTTAGTAAAAAGTCTATAAAATCTAAAATCATGCTCTAATACCAACTGATACGACCCATCCCAAGCTCTAAGGGTGAGTTTGACTTGATCCATCTAACATGACTAAACAAAATCATCAATAAGAATCTTATCAAAAATTTAGCACAGTATGCCCTATATTTTTTAAATTTCTAACTTGCAAATCTATAAAATAAGCACTTCCAAATAATCCAATTTTTAACCAGCTTCATTGAACAACCTTCCCAACCACATAACATCATACATCACTGTAGATAATATAATTAATTAATCTCATTCAAATGCCACCCAATTTTTCCAATAATGTCAAAAAATATACTATAGCTAATATATTAAATATCCATAACAATCCTATCATAATTATATGATCAAGATGCTCTAATAATATATTCTATAACTCTTAGTACCATCACATGGGAAAAACTCAAAATAACTAAAGTTGCAGGGACAAGTAATGTACCTACAATCTCCTGTGGGAAACTCAATAAGTGATAAAACCCAAATTCTACTACATTTTTTAAAAATTATTTTCACTATGTATTATAAATTTATAATTTATATAATTCAATTTTTTATTGCATTAGGCTTTAAAAATTAGGTTTATAGGATTTAAAACTATAAATTTACGTTATGGGTAAATTAAACATTTGCAAAAGGTGTATTTTAATTAAAGTAATATATATTTTTAAACTCTTAAAAATCCAAACCCAACCTAGATATTTATAAAAAATGTTCGGATCGAGCCAAAGCCGGCCCGATGTATCTACACTTAGGGCGGGCTTTCTTTGCCATCCGTACATCAACTCAAGTTAGATTACAGTCGCGTAATCGAGTCTCCGCTTCTTTAACTGCTTTTGCCGTTGGGGGAAAATCGACGACAGAGGTCAACATTTAACTCGCACGTAATCCGTCAGATCTCCAGTTAAAACCGTAATATGTCCACGTCAGCTTTTAGTTCGAATTTGAGCGGGCAGAACCAGTAAACAACAAAATCTGTTAAAAACAGAAGAGGAAACAAAAAGCAAGTTTTGCTTTTCTTTTGGTTAATTAGTTAAAAAATAAATGAAAAAATGTCAATCTCCACTCTTGAATCTTGCAAGAAGAGAAAAAGAAGGCCGAAACTGTTCGGGTTCCATACGTTTATGGAATCGGGTTGCCCGATAAGCCCCACCGGTGCATTTCGCGATAACGTGAGGCAGTTTTTATCAGCATGTGGCGGGCTTGAAGATTACAAAGTTGAAGGCATGTCCATTTGGTGCACTCTTCTAGTTCACGAGAGCAGCAGTATTGTTTTTCCTCTTTACACCATCGAAGAGCACGTCAAGCACTCTCCTCAGCCCTACTGTGATCAATGCCGATGCTCCGGTTGGTTTCTCTAATTTTTGCCCTGCCCAATTCTTAATTTTTCCCTATTGGGGTTTTGTTAATTTTGTGGAATTTTTTTTTTATTTTCCCTGTTTGTTCCCCCTTTTAGGTTGGGGTAATCATTATATGTCAAAACGCAAGTATCATTGGATAATACCAATTGACTGTGACTGGAATAAGCCCCTTGAGGATGGTGTTTTTGATCTTCAGACCCATATCTTGCATGGGTTAATTCACTGTAATGGCTTTGGTCATCTCCTCTCTATTAATGGGATTGAAGGGGGTTCTGGCTACCTCTGTGGTAGAGAAATCATGGATCTTTGGGACCGTATTTGTACAAATCTTCGTACCTGGTAAATAAAAAATTTCGCTTGTTGATTGATTATTTCTTATAATCTTAATTGAATATATATAAATCTCCCCTAGTGATTGATTGCAGCAAAGTCACTGTTGAGGATGTATCAAAGAAGAAGTCAATGGACCTTCGGTTGCTTCATGGGGTTGCATACGGGCATTCATGGTTTGGTAGATGGGGATACAAATTCTTTCATGGAAGCTTTGGGGTGAGAGAGCAAAATTATAACAGAGCGATTGAAATTCTCAGCTCTTTGGAACTTGACAATATAATTCAAGATTTCTGTGGCACGGATCTGTGCAGAGAAATGAAGCAAATATTTCATCACTATCGAGATATGAGTGAAACTCTGTTGCTCACACTAAAAGATCTTCTCAGGTTTATGTTAACTGTCAAATCTTGTGCTTCTGCACAAAAGAAAACAATCATGACCACTACAAAGCCTTCAAAAAGAATGACCCTGAGGATTAAGTCTGTGGTGAAGGATAAATCTGTCAACTATAAAAGATTGAGTGCTGTTGTTGCTAAAATGGATAGCAGATGGTCTGCGAGAAGACTAGAATCTGCAGCAGAAGTGATTGTTAATGCATTACAAGAACAAAAGGCAGAGAACTTGGGTCATGGTGGAGGGATGAGCCGGCAAAAATTAAGAGATGCAGCCAGGATGCACATTGGGGACACAGGGTTACTGGATTATGTGTTGAAGTCAATGAACAATGTAATTGTTGGGAGTCATATCGTGCATCGTGCAGTGAATCCAGCCACTCGGCTATTGGAATACACAATTCATGATCTCTGTGATGGTGCTGGAATCTCAGAGCCAGGACCAGAGATCTCTGACGAGCCCCTCCCACCCTTAGCTCTAGAGACAGGATCTGATGTTTACAGTGAAGTGGTCTATTTGTATATGAATGTACTATTGAATTACCCAGAATCAGAATTAGTGGCACTGGCAACACAGGCAGTTCTTGACAGCAAGCACTTTGTGAAGGAATGGCCATTTAGGGATGAAGATGACCAATTTCTGAGATTTAAATGCCAGGTGATGCCTAGTTTTGTTGATTCAGAAACTGATTTGACAGCAAAATTACCACCTGGGGAGTTGGTCATGATTCCATTGCATTCCACAGTTTTGGAGCTCAAGGAAGCTGCAGAGAGTGCTTTGAGGGATACTTACTGTATTATGGAAAATCTTGTGGTAACAGATGTTGGAAACATGCAAAAACTGGATGATGGAGAATTGTTGTTTGGAGCGGTAGAATCAGGTTCACAAGTTTGGATACAAGGATATGGGATTGATTCAGACTCTAAATTGAGGTACGAAGGTGGGAATGACAAATGGATTGTAAAATGCGAATGTGGAGCTCAGGATGATGATGGTGAGAGGATGGTGGCATGTGACATTTGTGAGGTGTGGCAGCACACGCGTTGCCATGGCATTGAAGATTCTGGAACTGTGCCACCACTGTTTGTTTGCCCAAGGTGCTGCTCTTCCTTTGCACCATCAAGAACCGAATCTTCTTTCAGGTTTTTGGGTTCCGATGATTTGCTGCTGGTCCCAGAAACTGAATACGGCGCAGAGAGAGTTGTATTCAATGATGATATTGGGATGTCGCTTTGATGAGTGTCAAGATCATATGCTTCTGGCCTTCCATTAATGCCTTTCATAAAGATTTTGTGGGATAGGTAAAATGTTCTGTTACATTGTATTCTGTAGATGTTTCTGAAAATCTAAAATCTAGAAGAGTTAGATACCATTCTAGAGCAGCAGATGTAGAACTCTAGGCTAAAGTAGATGTGAAACTGCTATATGAAAGAATTATGGTTAACGTTCATATTAGGTCAGAATTATACTCAAATGAAACGTGTCATCTTTTGATCAAATAAAGAATTCAACATTTTACTTCTTGTTGCATTTGTGAATCTTGCTTATTATTCCTGATTCAATTGATCACACAATTCTAGCAGTTTGCTTTGCCTGAGTGTTGTCACATTTCATTAAGTCCTTTATTCCCCTTTATTTGTTTATTTTTCGAAAACAAGAGTTCCTTGTCTACAAGCGGTCTTGATTTGTTTTGTCATTAAAGTTTGTTGATGTAGACATGTTTTGGTGACAATTATTGCTCAATCTTTTCATGTACCTAGGTAAAGCTTCTGAACTTTTAAAAGAAACAATGTTACTTTCTGGAGTACAGTCTTTTGGCTTGTGGTTTGTATTTACCGGTAACTGGTAATATTTCTAGCAGTACTGAGCTGGCTGCCACAGGTGTTACTATTCTTCGCGTTGTAATCGAATTAGTTTTAATTTTGTCCCCAAAATAACAAATACTTCCCCATTGGTTTTTGGTTGAGCCTGATGTAAACATCTTTCTCTTCCTGTTTGCTTTACCTTATTGTAATCGCAGAATTCTGCGATGCAAACCCATTAAATAACAAGGTCTTGGTCTTGTACATACGTAGCCCAAACGTGATGGGTCTCCTAACCTTAGCTTGACGTCTCCTTTGAAAGAGCAGATACCTCAATATCTATCATATGAGTCACCAACAATCCCATCCATCACGCTACAACATAATTCACATAATTTTTATAAATAATCCAAAAATATAGATTAATTAGACTAAAATGCTTTTCTGACGTCAAGTGTTAACTCCAGTTCATGTCAAATTTGGTCGAGGACTTGAATGAAACAAAATATAATTATCAAGCACTTAAGTAATGCTATTCTTTTCTTTTTTTAACTTTAACTCATGAGTCATGATTGCCATTGGTTGTGAGCTATTTTTAAAAAACAATTGGGAAGGAAGGACTTGAAGTGACAATAAGGTAGCGTTTATTTTTTTTATTTGAAATTTGAATAAATCTAAATATGAATATTTGAATAACATGTTTATTTTTTTTTAAATATTTACATATAAGTGACCTTTTACTGGTTTTTATAAATAAAAATATTTTAAACATGGCTATTTAACATTTATATCCTTATAAATCAAATCAAAAAAAGAGATTAGGTTTTATAGTTTAAGAAATAAGTACATTGTATAGATATATATTTTGAATATAATATTTACCTCTTATTCAGACTTTTCTTCATTCAAATAAAATTCATATAAATTTAATTTTTCTATTCGGATGTAAATGTGTGAAAATTAAACATAAGTTAAAAAAAGTAAAATTAAAAAAATCTGAAATTAATGAAATTTTAGACTTCAAACATTTAAAATCTAACTAGTGATGGTGAATGGATTTGGATCCAGAGGTAGGGGCATTTGGATTTGGATTCGCATTGATATTTTCATATCTGAATCCCATCCAGACCTGTAAATGCAAAAAAATATGCGGATCTGGATACAGATAATATCTGCAAAGATTGCAGGTAGAGATCCTGTATATCCGGATCTGCATCAATTCAACAATTTAGCATATAATTTAAAATTTAATAATTTACCTAATAATATTAGATAAAATCAAATCATAATTTAACCATTAACAGTTCAATTCTTAAAATAACATATAACACCATAAACTCATAAATAAAAATACCATAACAAAAATCATATATCAAGAATAGTATAAAATTCAAGTTTAATACCACCACAATTCCACAAATAAAATTATATAAACACTACAAACCCGCATAAAATAATATAGATCCCTATATATTTTTTAATTTAATTTAACTTATATTTTTTTAATTAATCCTATTATGTTTTTATTTAACTTATACATTTTTATTTAATTTTAATTTAATAAATAATTTAATTAAAAAATAATGTAGATTTAGCTATTTAATTTTCTGGATGCATTTACATTCGAATTTATATGGACTATAAGTTTTAGCATTCGCGTTCAAATTTTTTAATGTGTGGATCTAAATTTTTCTATATTCAGATCTTCCGAACCTTTACAGTTCCCATCGAACCTAGATTGCTTTGCCACCCTTACATCCAACTCTTAAGACTATAAATCCTATAATATTATTTAATACCATCTAACTGCGTTTTTCCTTTTTCGGCACCCGTAGTTAAGTTTGTTGAGCCTCATGTGCCTCATGTGCATGTCTTTTACTAGAATTTTTGGTTGGGTCTCTCTCTGCTGTCATTTAACTTAAAAATACTTTAACTTGGGATGCAGATTGATTCAACGTTAAATAAATGGATCAGGTGAGATCAATCTGACGGTGATACCGTATCACCGTTGCACCGTAGCTTTCTCCCTTAACTTGTTCGGTTGCTTGAAAAGCAAAGAAAAAGTATTACGTACACTATTTTTTCTTTTTCTTTTTATTTTGGGTAATTAGTTAGAAGTAAGAACACAGAACACTGTACACATGCAATGCGATACATGGTGTCCACAAAAGCAATTCCAAGTTGTTCTCATGGTCATCATGGAATCGGAATCAAAATACAAATAATACCCGCGAGATGACAGCCTTCGATAATCAGATCTGTGGTCCCCACGTCCATGTGCAATCTTTCCAATTTTTTAACTCTCAAATATCTGCTTTTTCATATCATGATTATCATTTTGTGATTCGCTTGCATTAAAGTCTTTTTATCTCTCCATTTCAGCAGTTGAGCTGGAGCTAGAGCTCTTGCCCTTTACCTTTCAGTGAAATGCGTTTATTATGTATATGTATTTAATTATTTAAAGCTCTGTAAAGAAAAAGTTAACAACTTTGTTTCCTTTCTTAGAGCTTAACTTAACTGAGAGAAATTATAGGAGGAAGATGAAGGAAAAAACTTGTGTTGGGTTCAAGCTGCTGACGCTTTATGTTGGGTTTTGTTCAATACTATTTGTGAGTGCAAGTGGTGATGATGGAGATGCTGCAGTAATGTTGGCTCTGAAGAAAAGCCTCAACCCACCCGAATCTCTTGGATGGTCCGGCACGGACCCTTGCAAATGGAACCACGTTGTCTGCACTGAGGATAAACGGATCACTCGGATCCAAATCGGTCACCAAAATCTGCAAGGTACACTTCCTTCAAATCTCCAAAACCTCACAAAACTAGAGCGTCTAGAGCTCCAATGGAATAGCATTTCAGGCCCTCTCCCAAGTTTAAATGGGTTAGCTTCTCTTGAAGTAGTTATGCTAAGTAACAATCAATTCACTTCAGTTCCCAGTGATTTCTTTGCTGGCTTATCTTCACTTCAGTCCATTGAGATCGATAATAACCCGTTTTCTTCCTGGGAAATTCCTCAAAGTCTGAGGAATGCTTCAGGTTTGCAGAATTTCTCAGCTAATTCTGCTAATATTACTGGCCAAATACCTTCCTTTTTTGGCCCGGATGAGTTTCCTGGCTTAACCATTTTGCATCTGGCCTTTAATCAGCTCATTGGTGGCTTGCCGGCTAGCTTTTCCGGTTCGCAGATACAGTCTTTATGGGTTAATGGACAAAATGGTAATGCCAAACTTGGTGGTGGCATTGATGTTATACAGAACATGACATCGTTGAAAGAGATTTGGTTGCATTCCAATGCGTTTTTTGGTCCTTTACCTGACTTTTCTGGAGTGAAACAGCTTGAAAGCTTGAGCTTGAGGGATAATTTCTTTACTGGTCCTGTTCCAGATTCTTTGGTCAAATTTGAATCTTTGAAGATAGTGAATCTGACCAATAATTTGCTACAAGGGCCAGTACCTGAGTTTGATAGATCTGTCTCATTGGACATGGCTAAGGGTTCAAATAACTTTTGTTTGCCAAGTCCTGGTGCATGTGATCCAAGGCTTAATGCATTGCTTTCAGTTGTGAAATTGATGGGTTATCCTCAAAGGTTTGCTGAGAATTGGAAGGGAAATGATCCATGCTCAGATTGGATTGGGGTCACTTGTACTAAGGGGAATATCACTGTCATCAATTTTCAGAAGATGAATCTTATGGGAACAATTTCTCCTGAGTTCGCTTCGTTCAAGTCTCTGCAAAGATTGATTCTTGCTGACAACAATCTCAGTGGTACAATTCCTGAGGGTCTGGGTGCTCTTAAAGAACTTGATGTATCAAACAATCAGCTTTATGGAAAAATCCCATCATTTAAGAGTAATGCAATTGTGAATACTGACGGTAACCCAGATATTGGAAAGGAGAAGAGCAGTTCATTCCAAGGCTCTCCATCAGGCAGTCCAACAAGTACAGGTTCTGGAAATGCTTCTAGTACTGAAAATGGTTTCAAAAACTCTTCGGCTTTAATTACAGTTATCTTGTTTTGTGTTATCGGGGGTGCCTTTGTGATTTCCTTGATTGGTGTTTTGGTTTTCTGTCTTTGTAAAAAGAAACAAAAGCGGTTCAGCAGAGTGCAGAGCCCCAATGCAATGGTGATACATCCTCGCCATTCAGGGTCAGAAAACAGCGAGAGTGTTAAGATCACAGTTGCTGGCTCAAATGTTAGTGTTGGTGCAATTAGTGAAACGCATACTGTTCCTAGTAGTGAGCCTGGTGACATCCAAATGCTTGAAGCTGGAAATATGGTAATCTCTATCCAAGTCTTAAGGAATGTAACAAACAATTTCAGTGAAGAAAACATATTGGGACGAGGAGGTTTTGGGACTGTCTATAAAGGGGAGCTCCATGATGGAACAAAGATTGCCGTGAAGAGAATGGAAGCTGGGGTGATTTCTGGCAAAGGATTGACAGAGTTCAAATCTGAGATTGCTGTTTTGACCAAGGTTAGGCACCGGCATCTTGTTGCTCTTCTTGGGCATTGCTTGGATGGGAATGAGAAGCTTCTTGTATTTGAGTACATGCCCCAAGGCACACTCAGCAGACATATCTTTAACTGGGCAGAAGAAGGATTGAAACCACTGGAATGGAATAGAAGGTTGACCATTGCCTTAGATGTGGCAAGGGGTGTTGAGTATCTTCATGGTCTGGCCCATCAAAGCTTTATACATAGGGACTTAAAACCTTCAAATATTCTTCTTGGGGATGACATGAGGGCTAAAGTTGCAGATTTTGGTCTTGTACGTCTTGCCCCCGAGGGAAAAGGCTCAATTGAAACAAGAATAGCGGGAACTTTTGGGTATCTAGCACCAGAATATGCAGGTAATTTTGGTTCAAGTTGATTTGCTAACATAATTTTTTCCCTTTTGTCTTCCATAGATACTTTTACTAAGTAGTTGGGAATATTTCAACCTACATGCCAATATATATTTTTGTAGATGAAATAGGAGAACATTCAGAAAACTGTTTGGTGAGATTTTTGCATTTGTTATTTATAAGTAGAAAGCAAGCTCAAGATACCACTCGAATATTGTTTTTCACAAAAATTAAGTATTTTGCTTTGGTTTTTGCTCAATTAGGTTCTATTAGCTTAAAAGATATAAGAATATTTAGTTGAGTCATGTAAAGTAGATTGTGTTCGGCTTTTAATTGTCATTTAATCGTCTTCTCTGATATCCGGACTTGTAATTGCTTTTTTTGAGTCGTAATTTATTTGTTTGAATTTCTTTCTAGTTCACACAAGGTGGTCTTCTTGCAGTTACTGGGCGGGTAACAATTAAAGTAGATGTGTTCAGCTTTGGAGTAATACTAATGGAGCTAATCACAGGCAGAAAAGCACTTGATGAGAGCCAGCCTGAGGAGAGTATGCACCTTGTAACATGGTTCCGAAGGATACACCTCAGCAAAGATTCGTTCCACAAGGCCATTGATCCCACGATTGACCTCAATGAGGGAACACTGGCAAGCATCAGCACTGTTGCTGAGTTGGCTGGTCACTGCTGTGCTAGGGAACCATATCAAAGGCCGGATATGGGACATGCTGTCAACGTATTATCCTCTTTGGTGGAGCTCTGGAAACCAACTGACCAAAATTCTGAAGATATATATGGCATTGACCTTGAGATGTCCTTGCCACAAGCACTCAAGAAATGGCAAGCTTATGAAGGTAGAAGCTATATGGAATCGTCGTCTTCTTCATTACTACCTAGCTTAGATAATACTCAGACCAGCATACCCACACGCCCATATGGATTTGCTGAGTCGTTCAAATCAGCAGATGGGAGATGAAGACTGTAAATGATGGTGGTGGTGTTTTCTCTACATGTCCATTTGTATCGCTTGTTCCTAGCATGTCGTCAAAGAACATTCATTTAAGTTTTTCATGTTTTTACTCCTTAAGGGCATGGTCTGGTATTCTTCACTAAAATGTAATTTGGATAATCATGTCTTAAGAAATTTTGAAAATGAATTGAGATTAATTCGGAAAGTATCGAGGGTTGATCTCTTGTTTTTGTTGGAACCTGCAAGCTATGATGAAAGGAAACAGAACTGATAGTAATTAAAATTAACAGTAGAACCTTGGTCTTGCAACATGTGGTGCAGTTTGATTGTGATAACTAATTTTTACGGGTGGGCGCGGATCAGTTGGGTTTTGAATCAAACTGAACCGATCAGTTTTCGGTCATTATATAAATCGAACCAAATTAAAATGGTTCAGTTCCAGTTTGGTTCCTTTTTTTTTATTAAATTTTTTTGTTTTTTATTTTTTTAGAAGCGACAGTTCAGTTTAATTTTTTAGTACGAACTAGTTTTTTTGTCCACCTCTTCAGATATCCTTAGTTCCACTATCCTCTATGCCTTATGGAAAACTAGCCATTGGATACATGCAGTTGAAACTAACTTTTGAAGTTTTCATGCACCAGTATCTTATTAATTTTGTATGTGACAAGGACTATATGAAATGGTTATAGAATATCTCATACCGACTGAAAATAGATACTAGGTTAAGGATATAATCTTGAATTGAAATTAATTTTTTAAGTTTAGATGATCATATATAAGTAGTTTCGTATTACTTTTCTATGTAATAAGAACTAAATTAAAAATTTACCCTATGCATGACGGAAATGATAGGATATCCATATTGATTGGAAATAGTTACTAGTGGTGATAGGATATCTCATATCAATTGAAAATAGTTACTAAGTTAAGAATATAATTTTGAAGTAACCCATTAAATTTTGAGTTAACTTTTCAATAAATTTGTTATGATATTGAGAATTTATAGTACTATTAATAGATTTTATGGTGGAGTGATTTATCGTTTAGTTAAGAGAATTTTGTATGATAAGAGATTATTTTATATATATGTTGGTTGTATTTACTGCTAGTTGGATTGCTTATTTGGCTCTCTTATCTTGAGCTTTTGGTATGTAATTGTATTTAATGTGTATAGTTAGTGCAGTTGCTTTGCTTGTTAAAAGGCAGGGAGTTGGGTGTCATGGCAAACTAAAGGTGACGGACGTCGGTTGTTAGTTTTAATGATTATTCAATAAGTCCTATAATTATTAGTAGATTATCAATTTATTTAATGATTATTCCCTAATGTTAGTGGTGGTTGTATATATTATGAAGCCTTGATCAAACTTTTTGACTCACTTTTATAATTTTCGTTTCATTAAGAAGGGAAAGTAGACCATGAATTCCGGATGTGCATGTGGATCATTTCGTGATGTGTGAATTAATTAATTTCATTTATTAAACACTAGATACCAGCAAAAGGACGAGTAGTTTATTAAGCTTGGTTATATGGCTCCTTTTTTTATTCTTTGGGCTTAGATTTTACCAGTTTATGCGGATCTTACCGAGTAAGAATTGCTCAAATTTTAGGAAAATCCATGAAAATGATCTGCCATCCGGATATTATTATCTTAAATAATTACGTAAGATATATAATTTTTTTATAATTATTTAATAAAAATTTAATAATTATAAAAATATAAAATTATAAAATTATATTATTTCTATAACCACTAGATGAGCGATGCAAGAATAATGTATCATCTAAGATAACTAAAGCCTTCTATTCTTTGACTTGCCGAAAAAATGTGTTGAGCTGTCCTGTCAACTTAGCACGAGTCTGTAGCCCCAGATGAGTACTTCTCCTAGCACGCAGAAATTAATCGCCTTCAATTTTGTGTGGAGCTGTCTTTTTTAACTTAGCACAAGTCCCATAGCTACGACTCGGGTCAATCCGACCAATCGGATGGGATTGCATTTAAAAAATAATTTAAATATATATAAGTAAAAAAATTAAAAAAGCAAACATAAACTACCAAATTCCCAAATTAGAAACGGATTGAACCTCGGCCACCCACGAAGGCAAAATTCTAGCCAACTGTCTAGGCCGGCCATCGACTTTTGCGCTCGCCAGGCAATTGCACGCCAACGACAGCAACCAATTGAAGATGACAGGAAGTATTGCCTCTTAAGATTAAGAAAATACTATTGTCTTTCATACTTTCTCCGGTCTTCTTTGTTCCTTCACATGTGAGTTAGCTAACTAATTATTTAATCTCATTGCAAAGGTCATAATTGCTTTCGTTTTTGCATATGTAGGACCTCCTTGGCCTTATTCGATATCTATTTTCAATTTTGCATATCAAAATTTGGATTTTGCCTTTTTTTATTGAGAAAAATAGTTCAGTGGAATGGATTAATTTGATGCAGAACTTTAGGACCTGCTTGGTATTATTTTTGAATCTGTATTTTTGAAGAATAAAAAAGAAAATGAAAATGATGTTTTGTAGTTGCTGTATTTCGAATTTAAATATGCGTTTGGTATCATTTTCTGTATCTTATATTTTAAAACTGAAAACAGTAATATGCGTTTGGTAGACACAGTTGAAAATGATAAAAACAGAGAATATGCGTTTGGTAATACTTTTTTCAAAAACAATTTTTACTAATCATTTACATTATATTTATAGTCATAAAATAATTATTTAGCTAATACACACAAATACATGATAATAAAATTTAAGAATTAACACACACAAACAAACAACAGGATTTCGACCCAAAATTAAATCATGATGAAATGCCCCAATCTCCAAAGAAGCATTTGTTGCTGTGCTTCCAACGATATAATCATTTGTCTCATGATTAAAACCACCTGAATCTCCAAATTCCCAACAAGAATCTTATAATTAATAAGAAATCCAATGTATGTAAAAGAATATTGTGCCAGTAACTACCTGAAACTTGAATCCTTCCATGAGCAGGAGCCATTCTATTATGGGGCCACTCCCTTGTCAAGGCACTAGAATGCTGGAGTGAATGATCCATTGAGCTAGAATTGTCATGATGGACTGTTGAAAAGGAACTGTGGGGAGGATTGATGGATAAATGTGCTCTGGCAATGTTGGATTCTAAATCAAGTGCGGATAAATGTGCTCTGGCAATGTTGGATTCTAAATCAAGTGCAGGCCGGCTTCAGCAGCAGCAACAGATTGGAAGTAGCTGGAGCAAATACCAAGTGAAGACAGCAGCTGCAACAGCCGAGATCAAGCAGCAGCAGCAACGGACTGGATGGAGCAGCAGTGGCTGCAGCGAGATGGCGCACCAGCAACGTCGGAGATGAAGCGGCAGCAACCGAGATGGGCAAACTGAGAAAGAGTAGATCTGGAGAGAAAATGACAGAGAGCTTGCTGTTGTGTGTAGATCGGCAAAGATAAGGAGAGAGAGAGAGAGCTTCGTTGTAATAAGCAACCAAACGATGAATTTGTTTTATCACTGCAAATGCTTTTATTTTTTAATTTGTTTTTGAGTTTGGTTTTGTAATAAGCAGAGAACATGTTAAACATGTTTTTACTTTACTAATTATAAAAAGTGAATTTGAATTTCTTATTTTGTAATTTTTTTTTGGATTCAATCAACCAAACGCATATTATATCAGTACTCCAAAAATGAAAATGAAAACATTGGCCCAAAAACGCTACCAAACAGGCCCTTATATTTGATGGGTGTTTTCATTTTTTTTGTTTAATTGGTTATTTCCTTTTACACATTCATCAAAATCCAATTTTAATCCAAAATTATTAATCTATTTCATTCCAAATTAATCTGAATTAATCATCTGATCCAAAATTGATTGAAAATTAATGGGATCAGATCGGATAGGATAGAATTTAATGTTTAGTTTATATTTGGATAACCTTTGTTTCTCAATCCAAACCGTCCAAAACCGATCGGATTAATCCGGATCCAGTGTGAATCCATTTTTCCCACCCCTACCTATAGCCCTACAAAAGTCCTTCTCCTGGCGCGCACAAATTACTCTCCATCTAATAGATGGAAAATGAAGTTGACCTTGATCATTTATGGTGCGTTTACTTCTCAGATTAGAGAATCAGAATCTAAAATTGAAATGATGGACGACATTTTCTTCACAAAAATAGAATAGGAATCGGAATCGTAGTACCCACTACTATTTGAGAATGAGGAAAGGGAGATTGATTCCCATGGGGATGGGAATCAATCTCTCATTTCCTAGAGTTCCCATTTTGTCCCCATTAATATTCAAATTTTTCTAAAATGCCCCTCCTTTAAATTAAAAATATAAATATCAAAAATAAAAAACTAAATATATAATTAATTAATATATTATTATAATTAATTAATTAGTATATTATAGCTAATTAGATCTAATCTCCTAGCCTCCAATTGTGGACCCACTACTATAACACAAGTTCCAGTTCCACTACCTGCTGCATTATTTTTATAATGCGTATAAAAATAATGTTGCAGGTAAGCGTACCTCTTTTTTAAAATATAATAAAAATGAATATTCAAGCTAATTAATTAATTTTTTTTTAAAAAAGCTAACTAATAATTACTACTTAGTGTTGAATTGAGCACTTTATTATAGTCAAATAGGCATCAAGTCATATCAAAGGCAAAACAAATCATTATTAGAGAAGCTTACGTACAATACATTTATCTTCATCTGTAAGTGACATGCAATGGATTCCTCCCCTCGTAATAAACCCAAATCTCTCTCAACGAATCTCTTTTTTATCTTCTTCCTCTTGTCAACAAATTTCTTAACATTTTTTCTTTCATCCATCCTTAACTCCTCTTCCTGTTACCACATCAACCCGCCAGGTATCACCACCCCCACCACCACCACAGCTTCCGTCTCTGTCAGTGAGGGCGACTCAGCCTCCGTCCCATCAGAATTCCTTGCCTTCACTTCCGGCCAAAACCTTCCTTTCGGATTCAACACAAACTTTGATTCGGACACCATCTACCCTCCCGTAGGCCGTGCTTGCACCCTCTTTCCGGATGAACTCCGTCGTTACATGTCCTACAAAGTCAACGCTTCTTGCCCTGACGACGAGCTTCTAGCCCAGAAACTCCTCCTCAAAGGCTGTGAGCCACTCCCACGCCGCCGCTGCCGCGCTGTAGGCCCCTCTCATTACATTGAACCGTACCCTCTCCCCAAAAGCCTTTGGACCACTCCTCCCGATTCATCACTTGTGTGGACAGCATACACATGCAAGAACTACACATGTCTTATCAACCGAAAGCATACACAAAAGGGTTTTGATGACTGTAAAGATTGCTTTGATCTGCAAGGAGTAGAGAAAATTCGTTGGACACAAAAGAAAGGTAATGGTGGTCTTGATTTTTCCATTGACGAAGTGCTTGCAACAAAGAAACCCGGAACCATCAGAATCGGGCTTGACATTGGTGGTGGTGTTGCTACGTTTGCTGTAAGAATGATGGAAAGAAACATTACTATAGTTACAACTTCAATGAATCTGAATGGTCCCTTCAACAACTTTATTGCTTCAAGAGGTGTTGTACCTTTGTATATAAGTATATCTCAGAGGCTTCCGTTTTTTGACAACACATTGGATATTGTTCACTCTATGCATGTGTTGAGCAATTGGATTCCAACAACGCTGCTGCATTTCTTGATGTTTGATATCTATCGGGTGTTGAGGCCAGGTGGGTTGTTCTGGCTTGACCATTTCTTCTGTGTGGGTGCGCAGTTGGAGGATGTTTATGTACCGCTTATCGAGAGCGTTGGATTTAACAAGTTGAAGTGGGTTGTAGGAAGGAAACTTGATCGTGGGCCCGAGCTTCGGGAGATGTATCTTTCAGCTTTGCTGGAGAAGCCAGTCCTTGATGCTTAAAAGATTTTCGTTAGTTTTAAGCTTGTATTTGCTTCTTATCCAATAGATTAATTTATTATAAATTAACTTACAGTTTTTTTTTAATACTGATATAGAGGATTACTACTAGATCACAACCGTTTTGACCCTCATTAATCGAGAGATGTTCACTCTACTCACATTTAATGAGAGAGAAGACCTTATTAATTAAGGGGTGTCTACTCTATTCACATTTCGTGAGAGAGAAGGTTGTCTCTATTGAGGGGCAACCACTCTACTCATATTTAGTAAGAGAGAAGATTGCATCTACTCATTAATCAAGAGGTGTCTACTCTACCCACATTTCATGAGCAAAAAAAATGTCTCTACTCAATTATGAAATAATTGAGGAAAGACTACAGCTAACCCTATAATACTTTTATAGAAGCTCAAACCCTTAATCTCGCACATTGTAAGTACGTAAGACCTCTCCCACTAGACCAAAGCCCCATTAGTATATATTAACGTACAATTGATTCTCTGCTTAATGATATGTTTTTATAGACTCCGATCATAATTAATTTGTTTTCTATAATTTTGATAATAATATAAGCGAAATTACCAATTTTCAATTGAAAATCAGTATATACCATTTATTTTCGTACTATTTTTAAATACACAGTAACCCCTTAGCACTACAATTTTACAATATTATCCTGATTTTTAAACACACTTTTATTTATACTGGTTATAAATTAAATAAATCATATAAATAAAAAGATTTAAAAAATAAAAATAAGAAATATAGGTTTCGATGTAAATAAACAATTAATAACAAGACATTTTTCTTGTACCTTTTTTTATTATTTTTAAATATTTTTATTATAATAACTATTATTTTATTTTCTCAAAATAGTTATCAAGCAAATGACCATTTACGCTCTCTTTTTTTTTTTTAATTTTTTGTGTTAATGGGATTTTAGATATTATGAAACAAGAGAGAGTAAATAGTATATATTAATTTTAGTATGTGGGAAACTGACAATCTCCTTTGTTATATACTAAGTCAAGATTATTCTCTTATATTTTCTTTCAAACTCATTTTATTGACCATCATATTGGCATGGCAAACTAGGGATGGGCAAAATCAGATTCGGGTCGGGTTCGGATCAACCCGATCGGGTTTCGGGTTGGTCGGGTTGGATAAAAATCGATCCGAACTCCATCCGAACTTATAACCCTATCCGATCCGATCCGAATTAAATTCGGATCGGATCAGATCGGGTTAAAAAGTCTCGTGGAGTTTGGATCGGATCGGATGGGGGTTAATTCGGGTTCGGATTAAATTCGGGTTATTCAGATGAATTCGGGTTAATTCGGGTCGGGTGTAATCGGATCGGATTCGGGTTATTCAGATCAATTCGGGTTATAATTAATTAATTTGGCAATTTGGCAATTGGGGATCAAACTTAAAACTACTGCAATTAAATTGGTTAATTTTTTGTTGAAGTTGAAACTATTGTACAAATACACATATCATATGACATATATAATTATAATTTATATTGTAACATAATATTTAATTTTAATTTTTAATCTAACATTACTATTTATACAAAAAATCAATTATTAATTAATAACAAAAAATTAATGCCGGATTATTTTCATTTTATTGATAAAATTTAACAATATATAATTATATATAATTAACATACAAAGTTACAATTAACATTTCTCATATAACATACAACAAATAACAATTATAATTAATCATTAATGCATATATAATTATATAATATATACCATCTCTTAAATAACTTTAAAAGCTTAATTTGATTCGGGCTTTAGCCTTCAAGCCTTCAAGTTCGAATTCCAAACTTCCAAGTTTTCCAACTTCCAATTCCAAAACAGAGAGTGAAGAGAGTCAGAGACCTTTTTGAGGCCGGAGCGTGACCGTGAATGGGTGTGGTGGCCGGATGTCAACACTTAACAGCCGTGACCCGTGGATCTTCAATCAGACTGAGTTATGATGGAGTGGAGGATTCAAGGCGTGGATCTGGCGCTTGGTTGCAACAGATCTGTAGATCGGGTCACGATCTTCACGAATCAGCTTCGGCTTCGGTTGGGGTCGTTCTTGGAAGTGGTTGTTGGCTGCGTGTGGTGGCTGGTTGAAGCTAGCTCCGTGAACTGTGTGTGTGTGTTTGCTGCGTGTGGTGAGCGACGAAGGCCGTGAGGTGTGAATGAGTGTGGGAGGCTTTGCTTGTTTGAAGTTTGTGTGATTTGTGAATTGTGATAGTGATACCGTGAGTGAGGGTTTGTGATTTTGAGTTGTTACTTGTTACTTAGCTTTGTTTGTGTTGTTTTCTTGGTGAATTACTGAATTGTTTTGTAACTTTTGTTGCGGTGAATAGTTTGGAGTGAATTCCTGAATTGTTTTGTTGCGGTGAATACTTTGTGAAATGTGAATTACTGAATTGTGAATTGAGTCATGTGATCCGTGGAGTGTGAGTTGATTGTAAGATGTGAGTGTGTCATGTGTGTGTATATGTAAATGTTTTTTGCCCAAGTTTTTTTTTGTCTCAACCCGATCGGGTTTTTGGATCGGATCGGGTTGAGACAATTTCACCCGATTGGATTTTGTTGACCACCCGATCCGATCCGAACCCAAAATTTTTCGGATCGGGTCAGAAAATTTGCCCACCCCTATGGCAAACCCAATAAAGAAGCAACAAACCAACTATGTAGTCTAAAATATTGTTGGTAAAATAACATAATGAGTTGCTTAATTAGGGATGGTAATTGTATTCGTTCATATTCAATATCCAAAACATTCATCTGAAATACAAGTATGCAACCCAAGAGGGGGGGGTGAATTGGGATTCTAAAAATTATTCAATTTATTAAAGAAAATCTTATTGCAATTATAAATCAAATTCAAAGCAATAACAATTAAGTTGATCACAATATAAAAAGATAAGGGAAGAGGAATTCAAACACCGAGATTTTTATGTGCTTCGCCACGCGGCTTTAGGATTCCACTAAGCAAGCCTCCAAGGCTTCAAATGCTTACACTTGACTTCCAAGTGTCAATGGACCTTTACAACAAGAGATTAGAATATCTTAACCCAAGTGTATCCCAACACTTACAATCACTCAAAGTATATGATTACATAGTGTTTTTCTCTCACACAATATCTAAGATTACAAATCAATGCCCAATGTGTGAATAGATGAAAAAAGAATGTGTTTTAAGCTCTATGAAGATTGTATTCTTGGATATTTGCTCAAAGGTCGTGTTGTGATCAGCCTTCTTTGAATTTGAATGAGCTTATTTATATCTGAAAAATCTAGCTACTAATTTCCATGGTCAAAGTTCTTTTTCAAATAAGCGGTTTGCCGTTTAGGATTGTCCTTTCGCCGTTAACTTCCAAAGACAAGATGAGCATTCGTTATCCGCTTCGCTAGTGAAACGTTCGATATTATCAGATTCGCAATAAAATGAACATCGATTTAGCGGTTTTTTGCATAAAGTGGCTTGGGTTAAAGACAAACGGTTTCATTTAATCATTATGAGGAGAACAACCTTCATCGGTTCGCGTTTAAAATAAAGTTCACCGTTAGTTTCCTTTCCATCTTTGGTGTTTTCCGTTAAACATAAAGAACTTAAGCAATATGTTGCTCTCTGGTGATAATTTAAAAAAGAAAACGGTTCACCGTTAATTTCCCTTTCCATCTTTAGTGTTTTCGTTTTTCATAAACTAGGTTTAGAAATGTGTTGCTCTGCTTTAAATTTTAAATTTCACCGTTTATAATTGCAATTTTAAACGAGTTTTTGTAGAGAATCTCTTTCTAATATGAAAATCCATCTTTTATGAAGAAATAGGGTAATGATTAAAAGGGCTTTCGTTTATTAAGAAATAGCTCCAATATTTTTGTCAAAAACCATATAAAATTTGTTATCATCAAAATCAATATTATTAACATATTCATGTTAAAAATCTCCCCCTTTTTGATGATGACAAATTTCATTCAATGTTTAGCTCCCCCTTAATATGTGCTCCCCCTACATGTATGGCCAAAATGAGAAATGTGAATAAAAGGATTTTTGCTTTAAATCTCCCCATTTTAAATCCGTCTTAAAATATCTCCCCATTTAGAAAAACCATCTTAAAAACCATAATTATCTCCCCCTTCATCATAAAAAAGAAAAGAAAAGAGGAAATAAGAAATACGCAAATTCGTTAAGGAAATTGCAAAAAATTTTGGCAAAAAAATGAGTAAAACCATTAATACAAGAGATAAAACACTTCCAAAAATAGACCTTTTTCAACAAGCCAACAACTCCAAGAACAAAACAAAATAAGACTACAATATCCACAACCATACCAACACTCCAATATCCACAAATAACCAATTCTACAATATCCAACAATCAAAGAAATCACAAATCATCAAACGTCCTAATCAAGAACATCATAAACATATGCATCAAAATCCCAAAAAAATAAAGATGCTAGCAACCAAAATGTAAAATGTATGTGCGAAAACAAAGCTGAAACTACGGAGGTGGAGAAGATGTGCTCCGGATCATAGTCGAAATAAGAATAGTGCGCTCGGCTCGCCAAGATCTCGAAAGTCAACGGTGACGGATGAGTGTCCAAGATCAAGAATCACTCATGCTCGTGAAGAGAGGCGAGCATAGAGGCTGGCTCGGGGAATGAGAAGACTCGGGAGGCGCTCGGAAGAGGAGGAATGTCAAGGCATCCATCGTACGCCTCGGTGTCAGGTCGGAGGCCGAGGACAAAACGACGACGCGGAGGAGGATTAGCTCTGTCTAAAATCAGGAAGCTGATAGTGAGGATATATATCATTGAGCATCCGATCGTCCTCTGCAACAATCAAGGTATCATGGTTTTTGGAGTTGCTTGTCTTTATCCACACTCCATTCTTCCTATAGAAACCGATACTCGTCATGGCCTCGGGACCAATCCGAGTCTCCATATGTCGATGTCGAAGTGGAACCTCAAAGCGTCGCAAAGATCTTAGTGATGCCATAGCAAGCGGTGGTTGACGGCGGGAGTACTCAACATATGTCGCACAATAATACACCCGAGGTTAATGGGATGGTCTGTAAGAAGGCTATCCAATAGGGCAACGTCCAACCTCGTAACCTCATCCGAGTGACCCTTCCTAGGTGTCACTATGTGCTGTAAAATAGTGTGAAGAATACGAACTTGGAGAGGTAAAAGTTGATACCGAAACGGAAGCAAACAAATCTCATCCGATAAGTCTCGACGACGACATATATTACGGACGCCATGAGTATAAGAAAAACTATCAAAGGAGAGGGTTTTCCTAGAGGTATAAATATCAAGCCCCTCACAAGAGATACCAAGAAAGTCAGCTAAGTCCGCATCATCAAATTCTATTGGCACACGGCCGACTTGAGTAACTATCCTATTTGGGCGAGTATCGGAGATTTCCATGTTGGAGTAAAAGACTCACACTAGATTTGGATAAACCCGGTCATCAAAATCAATACCAGACTCCCAAGGCTGAAGTATATCCAGAATACTTCTACCACATACAACTAGATTACGGAAATCATCAATATCAACAAAGAAGGATTCAAGTACCTTTCGACCATCGAAGCGTTCTTCGAATCGCTTGGCCAAGGAAGGTGTGGGGAAGTGAATCCTTGAAAATTTAGAGACCTCCCGAGGTGGTATGGGATTCCTTGGAGGCATAGATTTACGCCTGGGATTTCTCCGAGAGGATTCAGCCATGGAAACACGTAATGAAGAGTTGAAAATGCAAGAGAGATGTGATGGGATGAAAGTAAATCGGTAAAAGGTTTAAGAAAGAGTAAAGGATGTGAGTAGGATGTTCAATTTGGTTGAAGAAGGGTGGAAATCGGATTAAGAACGAAGAAACCCGACCCGCGACAGTTAGGGTTTAGATTTGGGATTTTTGAATTTTGGGCTCGATTTGAAGTTTTGAATCGGTAGAAATGTTCTAAAGGTGATAAGAAATGATTTTGAAGGTTTGATTTGGCACGAAAATCAAGAAAAATGAGGATTTGAGGACAAAGAAACCTTCGGCTGCGCAACAATGGTGGAAACGGTGAAAGGGTAATTGGAGAAGGAGAAGAAAACCTTTGAACAGTTTTTATACTTTGCGAAAACGGTTAACCGTTTATTGAAACGGTTAAAGGGTAACTTCCAGGGACTAAGTAAAAAATTAACGGTGAAGGCTTAAACGCATAACGGCTAGGGACTAACTGTTAGAGAACTCTCTGTTGAAAAAACGGTTCACCGATTGTAACAAACGGTGAAAGGGTAAACGAACAAACACATAATCTCGTTTCTGGCATTAAACGGTGATCCGTTTATAGGAAACGACTAACCGTTTATTTTATCTGTAATTTCGCACATTTGATTTAATTTTTGGCCAGCAAATAATATATTCCAAGATCATTTTATTGATTTGAGAATATTTTATGAGCCATTTTAATGCATGATTCATGGACATGTTTTCAACCAATCAATTCATATAATCAAGAGTTATCAATGCAAATTCATCATTTGTCTACCAAGCTCAAGCATTTCATAAATAGTAGTCAATCAATTCAGTAGACTCAAATAGCATGTATAGAGACGTTAATGCAAAAATTTCATCATCCCAAGTTCATGCCGAATTTTTGAAAATTGTTCTTCGCAAAGCGGTTTTGTGAAAATATCGGCAAGTTGTTTTTCCGTGGAAATAAACTCTAATGCAATATCACCCTTTTGAACATGATCTCTCAAGAAATGATGTCTTATTTCTATATGCTTGGTTCGAGAGTGTTGAATGGGATTCTTTGAAAGGTTTATAGCACTAGTATTATCACACTTAATAGGAATTTGTTCAAGATTAATGCCATAATCTCTAAGTGTTTGTTTCATCCAAAGTGCTTGTGCACAACAACTTCCGGCAGCTATATATTCAGCCTCGGTAGTTGAAAGTGCGACAGAATTTTGTTTCTTGCTAAACCATGAAACAAGAGAGTGTCCTAGAATATAGCAAGTTCCACTAGTGCTCTTCCTATCCACTTTATAACCAGCAAAATCCGCATCCGAAAAACATGTTAAATCTATATGAGTTCCCCTAGGATACCAAAGGCCAATATCTATGGTTCCACTCAAATAACGGAAAATTCTTTTAACAGCGAGCAAATGAGATTCCTTGGGACAAGACTGAAATCTTGCACACAAACATACACTAAACATGATATCGGGTCTACTTGCAGTCAAATAAAGTAGGGATCCGATCATACCTCGATACATTTTGATATCCACTTCTTTGCCTTTTTCATCTTTGTCCAGCTTGGTTGTTGTGCTCATTGGTGTATTCTTGGTCTTTGAATCATCAATGCCGAATCGTTTGAGTAGATCCTTTACGTACTTGGCTTGATTTATGAAAATTCCTTCCTCGTTTTGTTTGATTTGAAGTCCAAGGAAGTATTTCAACTCTCCCATCATACTCATCTCAAATTCTTTGCTCATACACGATGAAAATTCTTTACACAACAACTCATTAGTAGAACCAAAAATAATATCATCAACATAAATTTGAACAATAAGTATGTCTTGGTTCTTATACTTAACAAATAGAGTAGTATCCGCTTTACCCATAGAGAAGTCATTTTCTAGCAAGAAATTCTTAAGTCTATCATACCATGCTCTAGGTGCTTGTTTTAATCCATACAAGGCTTTAAGCAACTTATACACATGATTTGGAAATTTTTCATTTTCAAAACCAGGAGGTTGTTTCACATAAACTTCCTCCAAAATATATCCATTTAAGAAAGCACTTTTGACATCCATTTGATATAAAATAAAATCCTTATGACATGCATATGCTAACAACATCCTAATGGATTCTAACCTTGCTACAGGTGCAAAGGTTTCATCAAAATCAATTCCTTCTTCTTGGTTGTAACCTTGAGTCACTAATCTAGCTTTGTTTCTTACAACCACACCGGATTCATCCATCTTATTTCTAAATACCCATTTAGTACCTATTATAGATTGATGTTCAGGTTTAGGAACTAATTCCCACACATTGTTTCTTTCAAATTGATTTAACTCCTCTTGCATTGCCATAATCCAAGATTCATCATTTTCTGCATCCTCAAAGGATTTTGGTTCAATTTGAGAGATGAATGCATTATGCTCACAAGTATCTAGTTGTAATACCTCGTGAGGGATCTCCTAAAATTACATCTTTAGGGTGAGAAGAGACATACCTCCACTCCTTGGGGAGTGTTTGAGAAGTACCTTCATTTTGCTCCACATTTGGTTCTTCATGATGTTCCTCTTGAATTCCATGTGGTGTATCCTCTTGATTGTCATTTGATGCTTCTTCTTCTTGTTCTTCTTCTCCTGCATCATCATCAACAACTACTTTCTCCGTAGAGGAGGGGTTAGACTCATCAAATATGACATGCATAGATTCCTCCACAACTAAAGTTTTTTTGTTATAGACTCTATAAGCTTTGCTTGAATTTGAATAACCAAGAAAGATACCAACATCAGATTTTGGGTTAAATTTACCAAGATTATCTTTTGTGTTCAAAACAAAACATTTGCATCCAAAAACTTTAAAATAGCCAATGTTGGGTATTCTATCTTTCCAAAGCTCATATGGAGTTTTATTAAGATTAGGTCTAATCAACACCCGATTTAAAACATAACAAGCGGTGTTGACCTGAAAAAATATTTTGGTAATGCATTTTCATTTAACATGGTCCTAGCCATTTCTTGAATAGATCTATTCTTTCTCTCAACAACTCCATTTTGTTGTGGAGTTCTAGGTGATGAAAATTGATGCTCAATACCTAGATTATTGCAAAAACTCTCAAATGCATGATTTTCAAATTCTCCTCCATGATCACTCCTAATGCATACAATACCATGCCCTTTTTCATTTTGTAATTTCTTACAAAGCACTTTAAAAGCATCAAGAGCATCATCCTTATTGGCTAAGAATAATACCCATGTATATCTAGAATAATCATCCACTATCACAAATGCATAATATTTGCCATTTAGACTTGCATATCTAGATGGCCCAAAAAGATCTATGTGAAGAAGTTCAAGTGGTTTTGAAGTAGAAATATGGTTTTTATTCTTGAAAGAAGTTTTAATTTGTTTTCCAAATTGACAAGCTTCACAAATCTTATCCTTTTGAAAACCAATTTTCGGAAGACCTTTAACTAAATCATCTTTCGAAATTTTTGAAATCAAATCCATACCAGCATGTCCTAACCTTCTATGCCATAACCAACAATCATCATGCAATGCCGAAAAACATTTATCAAGAGTAGATGCACATTCTATGTCAATGATATAAACATTACCACATCTATTTCCAACAAATAAGGTTTTGCCATCACATGAGTTCTCAATAACACAACTAAATTTATCAAAGATAACTTTATAACCTTTGTCACATAATTGACTAATGCTAATTAAGTTGTGTTTCAAGTTTTCAACCAAACATACATTCTCAATTAGAGTTGAAGAGACTTTACCAACATTTCCAATTCCAAGAATTTTTCCTTTTGAGTTGTCTCCAAAAGATACGTCTCCACCATTTTCAATTTTGGTGAAGCTTGAGAACCATGCATAGTTTCCGGTCATGTGTCTTGAACAACCACTGTCCAAGTACCATTTATTTTTCTTCTTCTTCAAGCCCTACAAGAAAAAATCTCAAGTTTTAGGTACCCAAAGCTTTTTGGGTCCTTGAGAGTTAGCAACGGTTCCTTTTGGAACCCAAATGCATTTGACACCATAATATGCATTCCTTTTCACGGGACATCTCAATTTCATGTGACCATTTTGATTACAATAATGACATACAATTTTATGATCATTTGTGGAGGTAGCTTTAACAAAATAATTCTTATAATACTTTTGCTTCAAGTTAGGCTTATATCCAAGTCCTCCTTTATCAAAAACACATTTTTGTGAGTTAAGCATATTATCCAACATCTTTTGCCCATTTGTAAATTTCAAAACAATTTCATTCAATTCATTACTCTTTTTCTTGAGCATTTCATTCTCATTTTTCAACTCATCTATGTGTGATTCTAAATGCTCATGTAAGATGCTAGGTTTCTCATTTGATAATGCAATTTCATCATGCAATGTTTTGTTCCCTACTTCTAGGCAAGCAATTTTAGCATTTAGAGATTCATTTTCATTTTTAAGCTTTGTCATTTCCTTTTTAAGACATACATTCTTTTTACCAATCTTCATCAACTCATTATGTAAGTCTTTAAAAGCATCATACAATTCATCATAGGTGGGATCACTTACCTCATTGAGATCATCATTCTCTCCTATTGCCATGAGTGCTAGGTTTGATACTTCTTGCGATCCTTCTTCATCACTTGATTCTTCCTCACTATCATCCCAAGTTGCAACCATTGCTTTCTTCTTGAGTTTGTTGATAAGTGGGCACTCCGATCTTATATGTCCAGGCTTCTTGCATTCATAGCATGGGATTGCCTCATTCTTCTCCTTGTAGTTCTTGAAGTTTCTGAAATTTCTTCGCTCTCCGGTTTTCTTGAAGAATTTTCTGAACCTCCTTGCTAGCATGGCTAGTTCTTCATCATCCGGTTCACTCTCCCCATCACTCTCATGTTTTGAAGCTTTGAGGGCAATGCTTTTCTTCTTCTCTTCAAGTCCTTTTTCTACAGCTAAATCCTCTTCATATGAAATAAGAGAACCAATTAAATCATCAAGAGGTAAAGTATTTAAATCTTTGGCCTCTTCAATAGCAGTTCTTTTAGGTCTCCATTCTTTTGGAAGTGACCTAATAATTTTCTTAACTTTCTCACTATTTGAGAAGGTCTTCCCCAAGGCACCTAGAGTGTTCACTATGTCCGTGAATCTAGTATACATAGAATACACATTCTCATTTTGTTCCATTTGGAACTTTCATGTGTGTATCTACTGATTTTAGACTCTTTAACTTGATTTGTCCCTTCATAGACAACTTCAAGTTTATTCCATATTTCTTGTGCACTTTCACAACTAGATACTCTATGGAATTCTTTCTTATCAAGGGCACAAAACAAAGCATTCATAGCCTTGGAGTTTAGAGACATCTATCTCTTTTAACTCACTCCATTGACTCGATGGTTTAGGAATATCATCTCCTACTTCATCTTTGAACGTAGGCATGAATGGACCATCACAAACAACTTCCCAAATTTCATAATCTAAGGCTTGCAAATAGATTCTCATTCTAGTTTTCCAATAAGCATAGTCATTACCATCGAAAAATGGTGGTCTAGTTGTGGATTGCCCTTCTCTAAAGGTTGAGTCATTTAGGGTTGCCATGGATCTTTTACTCTAGACGATTAAGTCTTAACAAGAGAACGAGGCTCTGATACCAATTGAAATACAAGTATGCAACCCAAGAGGGGGGGGGGTGAATTGGGATTCTAAAAATTATTCAATTTATTAAAGAAAATCTTATTGCAATTATAAATCAAATTCAAAGCAATAACAATTAAGTTGATCACAATATAAAAAGATAAGGGAAGAGGAATTCAAACACCGAGATTTTTACGTGGTTCGGCCAACCTCGCCTACGTCCACGCCTCCAAGCTTTCGGGCTTGAGGATTCCACTAAGCAAGCCTCCAAGGCTTCAAATGCTTACACTTGACTTCCAAGGTGTCAATGGACCTTTACAACAAGAGATTAGCCCCAATCTCTTAACCCAAGTGTATCCCAACACTTACAATCACTCAAAGTAAATGATTACAAATTGTTTTTCTCTCACATAATATCTAAGATTACAAATCAATGCCCAATGTGTGAATAGATGAAAGAAGAATGTGTTTTAAGCTCTATGAAGATTGTATTCTCGGATATTTGCTCAAAGGTCGTGTTGTGATCAGCCTTCTTTGAATTTGAATGAGCTTATTTATATTTGGAGCTAAAAATATAGCCGTTACAAACTGTCGGACAGAAAACGGTTCGCCGTTAACCATAAACGGTTAACCGTTTAGGTTGGTCAAAGTTACCGTTGGGCCAGATTTCAAATAAACGGTTTGCCGTTTAGGATTGCCCTTTCGCCATTAACTTCCAGAGACCTGCAAGATGAGCATTCGTTATCCGTTTACGCTTTGGACTTGCGTGAGGTAACGCTTACGGATATTATCGGTTAACCGCTTTGCAATAAAACATTTCTCCGCAAAAATGAACATCGATTAATCCGTTTTCATTTAGCGGTTAAGGGTTTGCATAAAGTGGCTTCTGCAGGAATTATCGGTTGGCTTTAAGCCAAGCGGTTTACCGTTTCTCCGCACAACAATTTAGCCTGATCAGTTTTTCGTTAATCAATGCCAGAGGAGGACAACCTTCAATTCTGGACATTATCAGTTCACCGTTTAAAATAAACGGTTCACCGTTAGTTTTCAGTAGCCTTCCCATCTTTGGTGTTTTCCGTTAAACATAAACGGCTAGAGCTTAAGCAATATGTTGCTCTCTGGTGATAATCGATTGTTTAAAAAGCGGTTCACCGTTAATTTCCAGTAACCTTTCCATCTTTAGTGTTTTTCGTTTTTCATAAACAGTTAGAGGTTTAGGAAATGTGTTGCTCTCTGCCTGTAATCGGTTAACCGTTTTAAATAAACGGTTCACCGTTTATAACCAGAATTGCAATTTTAAACGAGTTTTTGTAGAGAATCTCTTTCTAATATGAAAATTCATCTTTTATGAAGAAATAGGGTAATGATTAAAAGGGCTTTCGTTTATTAAGAAATAGCTCCAATATTTTTGTCAAAAACCATATAAAATTTGTTATCATCAAAATCAATATTATTAACATATTCATGTTAACATCATCCTTATTGAAACAAATAATATCCATTCAAAATTATATTGATGTGAATATGAATATTTTAAGATAATATTATTGTTGTAGGGAGGGGAGAAATATGGGTGCAAATGTGTGCCAATGGCATGATAATAGGTGGCAGAAAGAGTAAAAAAAGTTAAGGTAAGTCATTTGACCAAGACACCAGGATAACATAAAGTAAGCAAGGAGGTAAGCTATCCGAAAGAAGGGTAGTACCAGTAAAACAAGTGATATATATATATATATATATATATATATATATATATATCAGGACTTGTTCCCCAATAGCATCTGTATAAGTCAGTAGTCTATATTACTTGTTTTATTGAATTCAAGCTTAAAGTTGATTGTTTCCTAGGTGTACTTAGAATTCTCTTGCATGTAGTCCATTGAGGCTCTAGAGCACATTGCATAAACGAACTTAATTTGTTAGTTCTGAATGAGATATCAAGTCTAGTTAAAGTAGCATATTGCAAAGCTCCTATTACACTTCTATATAGAGTAGGATAAAAAAAATGCCTTGCCTTTCTATCTTGACAGTTTGACGGTGTTTAATGGTGTTGAGATTCCCTTGCAACTTGCCATTTCAACTCTTTCAAGTAGATTAGTCAAGTATTTTCCTTATGATAAGGTAAAAAGATCATTATTTCTTGTAACTTATATCCCAAGAAAATAATGTACATTTCCCATATTTTTAAGTGTAAAGGTATTCTTTAGTTTCTGAAACAATTTGCTAAGTGTTGTTTCATGTCATTTCCATATACACTGAGACCAGCAATAATTTTGATTCATTCCTTTCCTTGAGTAATAAAACCCCAAGAAACTAGAATTGTTTTAAGTTTTTGAAACTAGGCTCTAGGTGCTTTGCTTTATGCTTATGGAGTCTTTTTGAGTTTGTAGACATGCCTTGGTTCCTCAGAAAGTTCAAATCCTTCTAGTTTTACCATGTAAAAAATTTTGGTCAACTCACCATTAAAAAAAAGCACATTTGAGATCAACTTGTCCTAATGGCCAATTATAAATAGTCGTAAGGCTTAAAACAACTCTAATGGTACAATGCTTCACCACTAGGCTATAGGTTTATGTGAAATCTATCTCTAGAATTTGAAGAAATCCTTTTGTTACCAATCTGGCTTTGTACTTATCAATGGTTCCATCAGGGTTTCTTTTCACCTTATACACCCATCTGCTTCTTGTTAACTTCATCTCTGGTGCATAAAAGACCAGTGGCGAAGTCTAGTTTTTCATTAATCTGTCATGCTCTTATGATTTTTCATTTTTCTACAATCGATTTCTGGGATGTTTTAGGTGTAGAATTTAGGTTTGAATGTTCCAATTTTAGATCCAGTTATCATATTATGAGTTCATTGTGTAGGTTATTATTGAGAGATTTATGGTTTTGGAGTAGGTTTTGGCTAAGTCTGCAATAACATACTTTGTGGTGATGAAATCTCAATAACATACTTTCTTCTACAAGTGGTTGTTTTTCTATGTAATGTTGTGTGTCATTGATATGAGTAGTAGAGATGTTACCTAAATCTACAGTTGTAGGAAGAGCTTTATCTATTGCTGGGAAGTCATCAACTTGACATGTTATTGTATAAAACTAACTCATAAGGTTTGAGATTTCTACATGCCTTGTTTAACTTAGGATCATCAGTAAAAGGATAACATTCTTTGTAAATTTAACATGTCTTACTATATATATTCTTCCATTGTGTTGTAGACGTAGGTGGATTTTGATTGAAGGAATTGGTATGGCTGGTTGGGTTGTGTGCATTTGTTGTATTGCTTGGATTACTGAGACACTCTCTAGGTCAGAGTGATCTTCTGTAAGAACAAAAGCAGTTACATACTTTAATTTATGAAAATCAAACTTTTGTGTGTAGTAAGGTCTTAATATGGGTAACACTTACATCCAAATGTTTTAATTAAAGAACAATGAGATTTGTTCTCATATAACTCATTTGTTTCCACCAGATGCCTATGTTCTCTCTCAATTGTAAAATTCTGGCTGTGAATGCATGGACAGGAGTATTTGAGCTTAATTCCTTTTATACAAGTTATTGATTTCTTAATCAACTTTAGAAACACTATTTATTGACTCTTCAACTTAAAAAAAGAGACACCTTAGACATAGGATTAGACAAAAGATTATTTCTTAAACACAAAACCAATGCAAACATGGTATTCTTACTCCTCTTTATTAGATGACTTTGCAACTAATATAGGTCCTCTCTAGACAACCTTAAAGAATGAATCAATTGAAAAAATGGTAGCTTGGTACGAAGGCGAGTGTCAAAGAGCACCCCAACTTAGCAGAAGATCTCTGCACAGCATTCCAAGAGTTCCTTAATCTGGGGTTCATATTTATGGATAGATGGTACTTCAGAAACCAACTTCCCTCCTATACCAATCTATTCAATGGCCCAAGGGTGTGTGGAGCGTAAGTGCACAAATGGTGCCAATCCCACATCGCCTGCAAGCGAGGTCCTGGCATTGCTTATAAGCTTTGGGCAGCCTTCATCCTTTGAGAGCTCTTTTGGGGCTGAGTTAGGCCCATGCCCAACGTGGTATCAGAGCCTTTGCCTGAGAGGGGGCAACAATGGCCCAAGGGTGTGTAGAGTGTAAGTGCACAAATGGTGCCAATCCCACATCGCCTGCAAGCGAGGTCCTGGCATTGCTTATAAGCTCTGGGCAGCCCTCACCCTTTGAGAGCTCTTTTGGGGCTGAGTTAGACCCAGGCCCAAGGGTAGTTGTACGTGGCGTTGTTACACCAGATCTATAACAGAACAAAGTCTGTCCTTAGGGCCAGTAGCCCGCAAGTTCTGGTATACACTTATCCGTTAAATACCAAATCTGAAAATCTCATTTGAAAACATTTTTTCATGATACCACCCGAAAACACGGCACTCATGGCCTTCAAAGAGGGTGAACATTGCGAGAAAACAATTTCATTTTACAAAAATCAGTTTTAGAGGATAAACAGGACCTTTCTGATGCACAGGATCCTTAGGCTTAAGGCAAGTGCAAAGCATACTCAATATTGAAATTAGAGATGAACGTATCGTTATTATTCCAAATAGGTTTCTTGACTTCTAGAAGAGAGAAGAGTGTTTAGAAAAACATGATGTAAGAAAACTTATATGTTTGATTGATTTTTCTCCCTTATACAAAAGGAAAGAGAGATCCTTATATAGAGATCTCGAGGAGGGAAGAGATAAGGTGGGTCCTTTCTCTTTTACAAAAGAGGAACATAATTATGAAAGCAATAAACCAAGAAAGCACACCACGCCAAATTAAAAAGCAAAAGCAAACTTTAGACAAGACAGGACCCTTGTCTAATTATTAAAGCACACTTTTAGCAAAGCAAAAGCAAAAGATTCCCAAGTGTGTCGACCATTATGGAGTGGATGGGTATCGCAATAGTGACACGTCTCCTGTCTCTTTTTCATATTGGCGTTTGTGCCGGCGTATTTGTCTTTGATCTAGATATGCTTCAGCTTGCTAATATTTGTCTTCATCAGCGTCAGTCATGTGCTGTGATGTAGATGCAGCAGGAGAGTCTGGGTTGGTGACAATATACAGAGGATCTTCAGTATTGAGAAGAGACTGAAAGTCTTCATGGGTCCTGAGCGTCTTGGAATAGAACATTAGTGTAATTAGGACGTTGTTCCATAACCAAAATGCCGTGAGGACTTGAACTTGAACCTGGAGTACAGGTTTGTGTCTTTGGGACTATTTCTAGGCTGTGTGATGGTCCGATAGAGGTGTGGTGGATGTTTGTGGCAGGTGGCTGGACATTATTAAGTTCCATAAGATAGGCTCGAAGAACAGATGTGATTGATGTGTCATCGATAAGAGGGTAAGGATGAGGGTAGGTTTTCCATTCGTAAGCCATGTCTTGGGTCTAGTAGTCTCTGGTTTCAGGGTGTTGGAAATATGGCCGGTGAACAATGAAAACGGAGGTGAACATGTTTGCTTCATGTTCTAGCATCCTATTTAATCCGTGAAAGGAACACAGATTTTGGAGCTGCTTACGCCACCAGGTGAGGGGTAAATGCCATTCTAAGAGAGTCCATAGAAGGTCAGAGGAGAACTTAAGAGTGGTGATGTGGCGGAGGACTGGCTTGACAGGGAAGACCAGTTTGGTAGCATACAAGGTTGTGAGACACCACATATACCATAACTCATCTTCTGAGATGGACAGTTGAGACAGGGTGAGACCTGTGAGAAATAAGTTGTCCATATAGAGGGTAGGAAAACGATCAGGAGTTTTGCTGTGGACATTAAAGAAATACCTGTAGAGGAATTTCTTAGCAAAGTCTTGGATTTGGTAGGCTGAAGAAAAAGGAATGTTCATGGGGAACGACCTTTGGTTGAGAGCTTTGAAAGGAAGTTGTCGATTCATGGCTATGACTGGGATGATGTGAGTGGAAGAGAGGAGTGAAGGTTTACTTATAGCTGGGCGTGTAAGGAAGTCTGGGATGAGGTTCTGTTTACCTTTGATGTGCTGGACAATAAAGTCATATTTGGAGAACCAAGTTTTGAGGTTGAGTAGCTGCTTGTCAGGGAGCAACTTGTTCTTGAAATCAAAGATTTTAGGAAAAGAGGAATTTTCTATGTTGATTAGAAATTTATGGCTAATTAGATGAAATTCAAACTTTTTGATTCCATACTTGACCGCCAAGATTTCTTTGTAGATCACATGGTAGTTCTTCTCAGAGTCTTTGAATTGTCCACTCGCATGTGCACAGAAGTGGTCTGTGCCATCTGTTCTTTCGAGGAGAATGGCACTCCAGTAATCATCGCTGGCATCTGTCTGTAGAATATGTTGTCTAGTTGTAGGAATTCTGAGTGGAGGAGGTGATTGAGCTATTACCTTTAGCTGCTTAACAGATGCAGTCTGTGTTGGTCCCCATGGAGGACACTACTTTTTAAGCATGCGAGACAGCTGGCTGGTGTGGATTGCAACTTTAGGAATAAAATCTCGAACATAATTAATAATCCCGAGGAACTGTTGTATTTGCTTCGTAGTGAGATTTGTGTTAGGAAACTTTAATAATTCAGTTGCAATGTGCGGACCAGGTTGGTAGTGGCCATTTGTGATCACCATGCCAAGAAAGTCAATAGATTCCTTTGCTATGCTGCTTTTCTTTTCAGAAAGCATGATTCCATGATGATCGAGTGAGAACAATAGGATATCATCGATGTAAACCAAAGCATGATGGAGGATAGGACTGAAAATTTTTGTCATGGCTTTTTGAAATAAAGACGGAGCGACTTTAAGATTTAAAGGCATAACAGTCCATTGATAGTGAGCATCAAGAATGCAGAAGTCAGTTTTGGGACGGTCAACTGGTGAAATACCAAGTTGCCAAAAACCAGCTTTTAAATCGAACTTAGAGAAGATACGTGCCCCTTGAAGATGAACAAACAGGGTCTGGATTTTTGGAAGGGGGAACTTATCATCTTTAAGGAAAGAATTGAGTGGCTGATAATCAATGACTAATCGTTTTTTACCACGAACTAATTCAGATCATTTTTCAACATAAAAGGCTTGACAAGCCCAGTTTGAATCAGTGGGTTCAATGAGACCTTGCTGAAGCAACTGAGAACATTCTTTCTTAGCAAGTAAGAGGTCTGAAGGAGACATGCCTAGATGAGAGGCTTTTGTAGGGTTGATGTCTTCGTTGAGTTTAAAAGGAAGGTGAATGAAGAACTGTTCATTTTTCCAGAGAGGGGAAGGATGATGAAATTGAGAATGATTGTCTGGACAAAACTCAAGAAGTTTTTGTGAAATGTGACTGTATGGAGTTGGGACATCAGAAATGGTATACAGACGGAGTGTATCTGTATAAGGCAAAAACATCTGTTTGTAGCGAATTCCAGAACTGGTAATGAATAGATTTTTGACTAGATGGAGGATGTCAAAACCTATAAGCAAGTCTTTATCTGGAATGGTAGAGGCTACAATTTTCTTCCAAATTATGCAATTAGGAAAGAATTGAATACCAATGGGTTTTTTGGTAATCAGATTGGTTTCAAATGTTTCACCATTGACGGCCCTAAATAACTTAGAATGGTGTTCCCAACAATCAGAGGGAAGAACAGAAGGATCGATCATACTGGTATCTGCACCAGTATCAATAAACCCGATGGCAGGAATAGGTTTATGAAACTTTGAAGGGAGGATGGACATTTTGAGGGAAGGTCTGGGAATAGATGAGACTTGGTTGACATTTTAGACTGTAGAGATGATGGAAATGTCATCAGAATCGGATGATTCTGCGAGGATGAATGCAGTCTGATCATCTTGGCTTGACTGTTCAGAGAAGTTGGATTCAACATCTTCGTTTTCAGATAACAATGAAGAATGTTGGAGATGTTAGCTAAGACGAACAACTTTAGCAGATTTGTGAGGATAGTTTCGAGCAAAGTGACCGCGTTTCTTGCAGATGAAACAATAGTTATGCTTCTTTTTTCTGTACTGAGAAACATCTTTTTTCTTAAAGTACCTGAAAGGTTTTTTGGAAGATGATTTTTTGTGGAAGTGTTTCTGGAAATGCTTTTTCATTTTGGTTGGACAAAAACATTTCTTCTCATTTTTGCACTCGATCTGGAGATGGGGTTTTTTGCAGGCTTCAGAAAAGGGTTTTTTGTCTGCCATGAGATCTTTGAAGAACTCTTTCTGTTCACAGATTTTGTCAAGGCATTTGTTGGCTACTTGAAAAATCTTTCCCAGAGAAATTTTAGCTATGCTAAGGTTTGTAGCATTGAGCTGTCTTTGAAGATCAGGTTGGAGTTCTGTAGGAAGGGAGGCAATGAAGACATGCTTAAGGGACGGTTCATTGAAACCGTTTAGCTTGTAAAACAAAATACTCATTCTTTTGTAATGAGATTCTAAAAGATGTCTTTTAAGAGAACAATATCTCATCTGGTGATATTCTTTTCTATCAGCTTCCTTGGAAGCTGTGCGTTCACTAATGAATTGTTCATGGATGATGTTGAGTGCTGTGCCGACTGGGGCTTGCATGAACTGGGTCTGTCTGTATTCTCCCAAGCTTTCTAACTTATCTCATAAAGAACCCGTTGAACGGGCCATAAATTCACGAAGAACACTTTTTGGCTGTGCATTTGGTTTAGTTCCTTGGAGATCAATCCATGTAGTAAATTCTTGAAGACGAGCATGCCATTTGTGACATGGAATGTCGTCAAATGTGAACCAGGATACTAAAGATGGTTTTGTGGAATGATTAGAAACCGGTGGAACTGGTGGAGGCATTGATGGTTCTGGCTCTGTTGGAGTTGCTGAATGTTCAGTATCAGAAAAACTTTCTTCAACAATAGGTGTGGCAGTTGAAGTACTAGGATCCTCAATCTTAGTGGCCATCAATATGCTTGTAATATCAGCATATTCAGATTCAGAGTCAGTGGACGAACCAACTGAGCTTGGGGATGAGGAAGTGGAAGACGGGTTTGATTCAGATGGATTGGACTCATAGTGTGTGTCAGGGTCAGAGGAGGCAGAAGATATTTGATGGACAGTATGATAATGATATTGATCCATTGGGCCTTTGTCTTGTTTAGGAGGTTCTGGAGTGGCTTTTGTTGAATCTTCTGGTGGGATTTTGGTTTTTTGGGTGAAGTTGGCGTTGGTTGAGGTATTGGTTGGAGACTGGAAAAACCAAAGAACTGATTGTAAACAGGTTGTGGTTGAGGCTAGGACGGAGTATAGAAAGGTGTATAGGGGTCAAACATTGGAGTATGGATAGGAGTGGACGATGCTTGCATAAAAAGTGATGGCCTGGTTTTCTCAGCATCTATTCTGGCTATCTCAGCCTTAAGACGTCTGATCTCTGCTTCTTTTTTGTTAAATTCAGGACCCCAGATATGATTGTTTATCATGCGTTTGAGATCTGTGTCTAATTCAGAGATTCTGTCCTGAAGATGGAGATATATCTGATCAAGACAATTGGTGATTGTATCGACCTTAGTTTCAGTCTGAGAGACCTGACTGGCGACTCGGTCAATTTTCTTTCCGAGTTAGTGAAGAGTTTGATTCTAAGCACTGGCGTTTTTGGTTTGCTAGTTTAAAACATATCGTACATTTTGGCTTTTTTAGCTCTTCAAAGTAGCTGGCAGGCGGCTTGGATTGGACAAAAGGTTTGGAAGTGACTCTGGATTGTGTGTCTGTTTGTTTTTCAAGTGGAGGAAAGGAGTTTGTTTGTTTTTCAAGTGGAGGAAAGGAGTCCTCATAAGATTGACTTTGACTTGAAAATATTAGGCACGACCGTAGCCGTTGAATATGAAGTTTTGGGTCTGACGGAGGTTGTAAAGGATAGGATTTGCAAGGGGATTTTGGATGAGAAGATTTGGTCTTTTTCTTTTTCTTTCTTCTCATAATTTCTAGTTCTTTATCAATATCCATATCATCCAAACAAGGACAATCCGGATTGCACATATGGGCTTCAGGAACATCCCATAGAAAATGACCATTGATATTGTCAGGGTAAACTAGATACCCTTCAGATGAAAAACCATGGATTGGAAGGTTCTTTTCCTGACCAGTTTGAACTGTAGTAATCATTGCAGCATAGGAAAGCTGAGGAGTGTCTGAAACGGGCTTAGTATCAGGTGTTTGAAAAGACAGTTTGACTTGACCATTTTGTCGTCTTTCAAACGTGGCTTCTGTTGTTTGAACTAGGTCAGAGTTTTGGTGGAAGTGCTCATAATTGGTTAGCCATTCAAGAGGCATAAGTTTGAGCAATTCTTGTACGTACAACTGGGTCAGACTTTGTTCTGTTACAGATCTAGTGTAACAACGCCACGTACAACTACCCTAATGGTATCAGAGCCAACCCTTACTTCGACGAGGTGGTATCATTAGATATTCCAAATAATCTTTCTTAGATTTCCTAGAAGAAGATCTCAAAACATGGAAACAACTACGATTTCATCAGCGACTCCTTCTTCTTCCTCATCTCATATTTCTCTTTCTTCGACTCTGTCACTTCCTAAATCTTGTTCGAAGCACGTAACCTTTAAAATTGAAAACCTTGTTGAGTACTCCTACATTCCTAAATTTGCTCAGATCAATGAATCTCATTTTCCTGTTATGAGTCCCTACAATCTGTACAAATAGAAAACTTCCCTCACTAGAAGTATTCGTACCCTAATCTCTACCAAAAGACCACTTCCCAAACAATACATCCAGTCTTCCAGACTTGATCAGTGTGCTTTACAGGCATCTCAAAGTGAACAATATGTCACTTTGGAGATCCCTCCAGATCTTGTAGCAAACTGAAAACGCGAAGGGTATACACATCTCCATCTTGGTGGTGTTTGTTTAATTCTCACCCTCCATGGCAGAAAAGGCTTACCAGTCACAGCCAGAATTGCCCTTCTTGATACCCGGTTCAAACAGTATCAACATGCTGTTATTGGAACCATTTTGACAACTCTTCATGCTGGTAGTGTCCTGTTAACCTTTTACCCAAACTTTAACCTCTCTCTAGAGGATCCCAACTTGCCCACAACCATTAGAGTCCAGATCCAGCTCCAAGGAGCCGAACAAACTCCCACATCCAAGATTGCAACCCTCCATCATCGAATAGTGCACTAGACCTACCTACACTTCACACTTCATCAGATGCTCTGATGATCCTTGCGGATACAAACACAGTTCCAACCATCATTCAGATCCCTAAACAGATCCAAAAACAAGAATTGCTCAAACTTATGCCTCTTGAATGGCTAACCAATTATGAGCACTTCCACAAAAACTTTGACCCAGTTCAAACAACGGAAGCCATATTTGAAAGACGATAAAATGGTCAAGTCAAACTGTCTTTTCAAACACCTGATACTAAGCCCGTTTCAGACTCCTCAACTTTTCTATACTGTAATGATTACTGCAGTTCAAACTGGTCAGGAAAAGAACCTTCCAATCCATGGTTTTTCATCTGAAGGGTATCTAGTTTACCCTGATAAAATCAATGGTCATTTTCTATGGGATGTCCCTGAAGCCCATATGTGCAATCCATATTGTCCTTGTTTGGATGATACGGATGTTGATGAAGAACTGGAAATTATGAGAAGAAAGAAAAAGAAAAAGACCAAATCTTCTCATCTAAAATCCCCTTGCAAATCCTATCATTCACAACCTCCATCAGACCCAAAACCTCCTATTCAATGGCTACGGTCGTGCCTAATGTATTCAAGTCAAAGTCAATCCTATGAGGACTCCTTTCCTCCACTTGAAAAACAAACAGACACACAATCCAGAGTCACTTCCAAACCTTTTGTCCAATCCCCGGTTTCTGACTCAGGCCAACCTAAAGAGCCAAAACAGTATGAAGCTGTTTTAAACTGGCAAACCAAAAACGCTAGTGCTCAGAATCAAACTCTTCACTAACTTGGAAAGAAAATTGACCGAGTCGCCAGTCAGGTCTCTCAGACTGAAACCAAGGTCGATACAATCACCAATCGTCTTGATCAAATATATCTCCATCTTCAGGACAAAATCTCTGAATTAGACACAGATCTCAGACGCATGATAAACAATCATATCTAGGGTCCTGAATTCAATAAAAAAGAAGCAGAGATTAGACGTCTTAAGGCTGAGATAGCCAGAATAGATGCTGAGAAAACCAGGCCATCACTTTTTACGCAAGCATCGTCCACTCTTATCCATACTCCAATGTTCGACCCCTATACACCTTTCTATACTCCGTCCCGGCCTCAACCACAACCTGTTTACAATCAGTTCTTTGGCTTTTCTAGTGTCCAACCAACACCTCAACCAACGCCAACTTCACCCAAAAAACCAAAATCCAAAGTTCCTACTTCATCTTCAACAGTTCCTCCAATCCCACTAGAAGATTCACCAAAAGCCACTCCAGAACCTCCTAAAAAAGACAAAGGCCCAATGGATCAGTATCATTATCATACTGTCTATCAAATATCTTCTGCCTCCTCTAAACCTGCCTCCTTTGACCCTGACACACACTATGAGTCCAATCCATCTGAATCAATCCCGTCTTTCAGTTCCTCATCCCTAAGCTCAGTTGGTTCCTCCACTGACTCTGAATCTGAATATGCTGATATTACGAGCATATTGATGGCCACTCAGACTGAGGATCCTAGTACTTCAATTGCCACACCTATTGTTGAAGAAAGGTTTTCTGATACTGAACATTCAGCAGCTCCAACAGAGCCAGCACCATCAATGCCTCCACTAGTTCCTCCGGTTTCTAATCATTCCACCAAACCATCTTCAGTATCCTGGTTCACATTTGATGACATTCCATGTCACAAATGGCATGCTCGTCTTCAAGAATTTACTACATGGATTGATCTCTAAGGAACTAAACTAAATGCAAAGCCAGAAAGTGTTCTCCGTGAACTTATGGCCCGTTCAACGGGTTCTTTACGAGATTGGTTAGAAAGCTTGGGATAATACAGATAGACCCAGTTCATGCAAGCCCTAGTCGGCACAACACTCAACATCATCCATGAACAATTCATTGGTGAACGCACAGCTTCCAAGGAAGCAGATCGAAAAGAATATCACCAGATGAGATGCTGTTCTCTTAAAAGACATCTTTTAAAATCTCATTATAAAAGAATGAGTATTCTGTTTTACAAGCTAAACGGTTTCAATGAACCGTCCCTTAAGCATGTCTTCATTGCCTCCCTTCCTACAGCCTGATCTTCAAAGACAACTCAATGCTACAAACCTTAGCATAGCTGAAATTTCTCTAGGAAAGATTTTTCAAGTAGCCATACAATGCCTTGACAAAATCTGTGAACAGAAAGAGTTCTTCAAAGATCTCCTGGCAGACAAAAAACACTTTTCTAAAGCCTGCAAAAAACCCTATCTCCAGATCGAGTGCAAAGATGAGAAGAAATGTTTTTGTCCAACCAAAAAGAAAAAGCATTTCCAGAAACACTTCCACAAAAAATCATCTTCCAAAAAACCTTTCAGGTACTTCAAGAAAAAAGATGTTTCTCAGTACAAAAAAAAGAAGCATAACTGTTGTTTCATCTACAAGAAACGCGGTCACTTTGCTCGAAACTATCCTCACAAATCTACCAAAGCTGTTCGTCTTATCCAACATCTCCAACATTTTTCATTGTTATTTGAAAACGAAGATGTTAAATCCAACTTCTCTGAACAGTCAAGCCAAGATGATCAGACTGCATTCATCCTCGCAGAATCATCTGATTCTGATGACATTTCCATCATCTCTACAGTCCAAAATGTCAACCAGGTCTCATCTATTCCCAGACCTTCCCTCAAAATGTCCATCCTCCTTTCAAAGTTTCATAAACTTGTTCCTGTCATCGGGTTTATTGATATTGGTGCAGATACCAGTATGATCAATCTTTCTGTCCTTCCCTCTGATTGTTGGGAACACCATTCCAAGCTATTTAGAGCTGCCAATGGTGAAACATTTGAAACCAATCTGATTACCAAAAAACCCATTGGTATTCAGTTCTTTCCTAATTGCATAATTTGGAAGAAAATTGTAGCCTCTACCCTTCTAGATAAAGACTTGCTTATAGGTTTTGACATCCTCCATCTAGTCAAAAATCTATTCATTACCAATTTTGGAATTCGCTACAAACATATGTTTTTGCCTTATACAGATACACTCTGTCTGTATACCATTTCTGATGTCCCAACTCCATACAGTCACATTTCACAAAAACTTATTGAGTTTTGTCCAGACAATCATTCTCAATTTCATCATCCTTCCCCTCTCTGGAAAAATGAACAGTTCTTCATTCACCTTCCTTTTAAACTCAACGAAGACATCAACCCTACAAAAGCCTCTCATCCATGCATGTCTCCTTCAGACCTCTTACTTTCTAAGCAAGAATGTTCTCAGTTGCTTCAGCAAGGTCTCATTCACTGATTCAGACTGGGCTTGTCACGCCTTTTATGTTGAAAAATGATCTGAATTAGTTCATGGTAAAAAGCGGTTAGTCATTGATTACCAGCCACTCAATTCTTTCCTTAAAGATGATAAGTTCCCCCTTCCAAAAATCCAGACCCTGTTTTTTCATCTTCAAGGGGCACGTATCTTCTCTAAGTTTGATTTAAAAGCTGGTTTTTAGCAACTTGGTATTTCACCAGTTGACCGTTCGAAAACCGCCTTCTGCATTCCTGATGCTCACTATCAATGGACTATTATGCCTTTCGGTCTTAAAGTCGCTCCGTCTTTATTTCAAAAAGCCATGACAAAAATTTTCAGTCCTGTCCTCCATCATGCTTTGGTTTGCATCGATGATATCCTATTGTTCTCACCCGATCATGACAGCCATCAACAACTCCTTTTGGATTTCTTTACTGTTGTGCAGGATCATGGAATCATGCTTTCTGAAAAGAAAAGCAGCATAGCAAAGGAATCTATTGACTTTCTTGGCATGGTGATCACAAATGGCCACTACCAACTTGGCCCGCACATTGCAACTGAATTATTAAAGTTTCCTGACACAAATCTCACCACGAAGCAAATACAACAGTTCCTCGGGATTGTTAATTATGTTCGAGATTTTATTCCTAAAGTTACAATCCACACCCGGCCCGGCTACCTATCTCGCATGCTTAAAAGCATGATGTCCTCACTGGACAAGGGGCCGACAGATGTGTGGCATGCTAGCAGCTAAAGGTGATAGCTCAATCACCTCCTCCACTCAGAATTCCTACAACTGGACAACGTATTCTACAGATAGATGCCAGCGATGATTACTGGAGTGCCATTCTCTTCAAAAGAATAGATGGCACAGACCACTTCTGTGCACATGCGAGTGGACAATTCAAAGACTTTGAGAAGAACTACCATGTGATCTACAAAGAAATCTTGGCGGTCAAGTATGGAATCAGAAAGTTTGAATTTCATCTAATCAGCCATAAATTCCTAATCAACATGGACAATTCCTCTTTTCCTAAAATCTTTGGTTTCAAGAACAAGTTGCTCCCTGACAAGCAGCTACTCAACCTCAAAACTTGGTTCTCTAAATATGACTTTATTGTCCAGCACATCAAAGGTAAACAGAACCTCATCCCAGACTTCCTTACACGTCCAGCTATAAGTAAACCTTCACTCCTCTCTTCCATTCATATCATCCCTATCATAGCCATGAATCGACAACTTCCTTTCAAAGCTCTCAACCAAAGGTCGTTCCCCATGAACATTCCTTTTTCTTCAGCCTACCAAATTCAAGACTTTGCTAAGAAATTCCTCTACAGGTATTTCTTTAATGTCCACAGCAAAACTCCTGATCATTTTCCTACCCTCTGTATGGACAACTTATTTCTCATATGTCTCACCTTGTCTCAACTGTCCATCTCAGAAGATGAGTTATGGTATATGTGGTGTCTCACAACCTTGTATGCTACCAAACTGGTCTTCCCTATAAAGCCAGTCCTCCGCCACATCACCACTCTTGAGTGGTCCTCTGACCTTTTATGGACTCTCCTAGAATGGTATTCACCCCTCACTTGGATCTGAGCATTTTTCAGATAAGTGAACATGCTTTGTCTTTTTGGCAAAGGGAATTTGTCATCTTGTAAGAACATGTTTAGAGGTTGATAGTCTATAACTAATCGTTTTTCCCTCTAACAATCTCAGAATGCTTTTCAACATAAAAAGCTTGACAAGCCCATTGAGAACTGGTGGGTTCAATAAGACCTTGGGCTAGCAACTGGGAACATTCCTGTTGGGCTAGGACTAAGTCAGAAGGACTCATTCCTGGATGGGTGGCTTTGGTTGGATTGATATCTTTATTCAACTTGAAAGGTAATTGAACAAAGAATTGTGGATTTTTCCACAGAGGATTTGGATGGTGAAAATCAGCATGTGACTCAGGACAAAACTTCAAAAACTTTGTGGAAATGTCTTGGAAAGACTGGGAGGTTTCAGATAAACCATAAAGCTTTAAAACATTGGTGAATGGTTTAAACATGGACTTGACTCGGATTCCAGTAGGAATAATTTGGAGGTATTTTATTTGGTGAATATATCAAATCCTGACAAGATATCCTTATTAGGTAGATGAGAACCGATGACTTTTGTCCAGATAACACAATTTGGAAAGATTTGAATACCAATGGGTTTTTTGGTAATCAATGTGGTGGTGAAGAGTTTTCCATTGACGGCTTTGAAATTTTCTTCATAATGTTGCCAAGACTGGGATGGAAGTATGTCTGGGTTTATCATACTTCTTTGGGCTCCGGTATCAAGAAGTCCAATGGCGGGAATTGGTCTCTGGAATTTGGAGGGTAGGATGTGGAGTTTTATAGAAGGAATAGGGATGGTAGTGTCTAGAGACAAAAGTTGTTGGTGAAAAATAGTTTGAAACTCATCATTTTCAGAATCATCAGATGAGTTTTGCAGTGCGAACACTGTTTCATCAGTGGGCTCCTCCTATTCTGAGAAATAGAACTCAATTTCATCTTTGTGAGGAGAATAATCAGTGGTGGCTTGTAAATGCTCAAGAAGTCTGATGGGGCAGTCTTTTTTGTTCGGCCAGTCTTTTGCATAATGGCCTTTCTTTTTACAAATGAAGCATCTGCTTGACTTGTTCCTTTTTTGTTCTCTGAAAGAGCTAGATCTTTTCCTGAAAAATCTGTATGATTTGCGCCTGGATTTTGATCTAGGAGACAAGTTTGGGTTTTTGAATTTTCAGAAATGCTTCTTCTTTTTGGTGCTGCAATCACAATCCTTCTTCTTTTTGCATTTGATTTGCAAGTAAGGCATTTTGCAGGCACTTCAGAAAGGCTCTTTGTCTTTTAACAACTCTTTGAAGAACTATTTTTGTTCACATAATTTTTCCAAACATCCTTTGGTGATCTGGAAGATCTTTCCCAAGGAAATGTTGTCAATGGTGAGATTGAGACTCGTAAGCTGCCTCTGTATATCTGGTTGCAATTCTTCAGGTAAAGATGCTAGAAATACATGTTTGAGAGTTGGATCATTGAACCCATTGAGCTTGTAAAATAGGATTGACATCCGTTTATAATGGAAATCAAGATCTTTAGAGTTGAGTGAGCAGCATTTCATATTGAGGTAGTCTCTCCTTGCAGCTTCAAAGACTGCTGCTGATTCGCCGATGAATTGTTCATGGATGACAGTAAGAGCAGTTGAAACATTAGGAAGCTGCACAAACTGTAATGGTCTGTACTCTCCTAAAGTATCAAACCAATCTCTTTAAGATCCCGTAAAACGGGTAGCAAGTTCTCTAAGGATTGATGCTGTAGTAGCATTTGCTCTTAACATTTGGAGATCTGTCCAAGCAGCCACCAGACTTTGTGCTGTTGTAGATCGGGTAGAACAATGCCATGTACTTTAATGGTATCAGAGCCATACTTGTCCTTGAAAAAATTTTTGTTTTCTAAACCTCCGTTTTTCATGCCCAAAATGGTATGATTTAAGTCTTATTCTGTTTTGATCTCTAGAACTTCAGGAGCAGAGAGACTTTCTCCTTCATGGCTTCCACTTCTTCTTCCTCCTTCCCTCCAGTAGAAACTCACACCGATTCTCAAAGAAATGTGGTATCCAAACCTTTCATCCCTTCAGCCATTACCTCCACTGGCCACCTCGATCCTCCCAAACCTTTTGAATCAGTCCTTAACTGGTAAACCCACAATGCCAGAGCACAAAATGATACTTTGTTGCATATCAATTCAAAGGTTGAGAAAATCAGTTTACGAACTGAACATATTGAGTCAAAAGTTGACTTCATTACTACACAGATGCAGCAGATCCACCACAATCTTCAATCCAGAATTACTCAACTCGATTCCGAGTTACGAACCATGCTCGCTCACAGATACTATGGCCCAAAATTTGATAAAAAAGAAAAGGAAATCCGACAGCTGAAAACAGAACTCGAACAGATCGAGCAGGAAAGGCAAAGGCCAACTTTATTTACCTCATCTCCATCCTTACCTACTATTAGCCCAACCTTCCATCCTTTTGCATCTATGCTTTCTCCAATCAAGCCCTAAGACCCATCTAAACTATTTGGTATGACCCATACTTTGTTTAGGAAGCATCCTCTGCAAAAAGCATCTAAATCCACATCTCATCCTCGTCCACGTCCCAATAAACAACCTTTCCATCCACCTTTGTCTATTACAGAACCGCAACCGCCCATCTATACTCCACTTCCTTCCCAACCAACACCCACTTAGGCTAAAGATAAATCACCAATGCAACAATATAGTGCCCAGATCATCCCAGACCCATCTGATATAGACTAAACTTCTGATTCAAACCTAGCCGTTTCAGCTAATTCATCTGAATCTGAAACATAATCTTCCCTCGAATCTTCCATCTCATCCAGTGATTCTGAAAAATCTTATGCCAACATCACTAGAATCCTTATGGCCCAACCTGAAGACACTGAACCTGCTCAATCCTCAAGAACTAACCCCTTCCTTGAAATACCCTCAGATATTGAGGAAGAAATTAAAGTACGTGGCGTTGTTCTACCCGATCTACAACAGCACAAAATCTATTCTTAGGGCCAGTAGCCCGCAAGTTCTGGTTTCCAGCCGATATACTTAACTAGGGAATCAGAAAAACCTTTTAAAACATTTTCATCTCAGGTTATATAACCCAAAACAGACTTTCCTTTAGTGTAGTCGAAAACAGGGTACCAAACCAGATAAGAAATTATCAAAAGTTTTCTGATGCACAAGATCCTTCCTGGAAGGCAAGTGCAGAGCATACTTCCTTAAGGTTTCAAAATGAACAAATTTAATTTTTTATTCATTTTTTTCTCTAGAGATCTTCATTTGCAGAGAGAGAAGAGAGTTTAGAAATTCATGGTTTGATGAAAACACACAAGGGTTTATTTTTTCAAAAAACTTATATCTTACATACGAGGGGAGAACTCTTTATATAGGAGAATTCTTGGAGAAGATAAGACAGGACCCCTATCCTTTACAAAAGTAAAAGTAAAAAGACACATCATGACATCTTTCATGATTACAAAGGACAAAGGGTGCTTTAATAATTAAAGCATGACTTTGACAAAAGCAAAAGCATAAAATAAAAGCAAGCCTTAATAATTATACAGGACAAAACCATAAAGGAGAACATAATTATTACAACAAGACAAACTACTTTATGGAGAGCATCAAGACAAACGACTTTATGGAGAGTGGAGATTTATGTAGTCATCTTTGGATGAGCTTTCGGTTTCATCTGGGTCAGTGTCACGGTTGGATTTTGAGAAAAAGGTTTTGGAGAGCTTTGGATGCTTACAGTGGGGACCACGGCAAGGTGGATAAGGGCAATCTCTTCAGTATCCTGGCCTGGGTGATGTTTGAGTGGCTTTGTCAACTTTGGAGGGTTGGGATGAGGATCCTGGTTCATACATGGTTGGTTGTGGAAACTGTTGGAGATGTTGGCTTAGAGGGAGGAATTCTTCCCATGGGTCTTGGGAGTCTTGGAAAAGGAAGTCAGTGTAGGCTGGCTTTGAGAACATAATTATTACAACAAGACAAACTACTTTATGGAGAGCATCAAGACAAACGACTTTATGGAGAGCGGAGATTCATGTAGTCGTCTTCGGATGAGCTTTCTATTTCATCTAGGTCAGTGTCACGGTTGGATTTTGGGAAAAAGGTTTTGGAGAGCTTTGGATGCTTACAGTGGGGACCACGACAAGGTGGATAAGGGCAATCTCTTCGGTATGGCCTGTGAATGATAAATACTGATGTGAACATTTGTGCTTTAGAGGCAGGCATATGTTCAAGGTTGTAAATCTCTGACAGTTGTTGGAGCTTCTTTCTCCACCATGGGATTGGGAAGAACCATTCAAGTAATGTCCAAGTAAGAGAGGTAGCTTTATCTGGATTAAGGAGATAGTTCAAAGTGGGAGTGATAGGTAGGACGAGTTTGGTTGCATAAAGAACAGTTAGGCACCAGATGTACCATAACTCATCTTCAGTGATTTCATAGGATGGGGCAAGGGTTAAACCTGTAAGGAACAGATTTTCTGGGTGGAAGGTAGAAAATGGAAAGGAGTCTGTTACAAGGTAGGCTTTCATGAAGAAGCGGAAATAGCTTTCCTTGCAAACTCTTGGATGGCAAAGACAGAAGAAAAGTTTTTGTCAAAGGGAAAAGTTTTCTTGGTGAGGGCTTCTGGAGGTAGTGATGTAGTCATGGAGATGATCGAAAAGTGGTATGTTGTGGAAAATAGAATGAGAGGAGTTGCTGGTTTTGAGAGTCTGGAGAGCATATCAGGGATGAGGTTCTGGGATCCCTTTATATGCTTAACCGAAAAATCATATTTGGAAACCAATCTTTTAATCTGAGTAACATCTTTTCGGGAACAGTTTTACCTTTGAAATTGAGAATATTGGGGAAGGCTGAACTGTCCATACGGATAAGAAAGTGGTGTCCAATGAGATGATACTCGAATTGTTTGATGCCATTTTTTACTGCTAAGATTTCTTTAAACACGCTATGGTAATGCTTCTGTGTGTCAGAAAATTGTCCGCTAGCATAAGCGATAAATGTTCTTTGCTGTTGATTTTTTCGAGGAGGATGGCACCCCATGATTCATTACTTGCGTCTGTCTGTAGTATGCGCTTTCCATCTGTAATCAACTTTAAGGGAGGTGGATTTTGCGCAATTTGCTTGAGGGTAGTGACAGCATTTGTATGGTCATAATTCCACTCTAGGGGCTTCTTTTTTAATAAATCCGAGAGGTGGCGAGTGTAGTTGATAATACCGAGAAACTGTTGAACTTGCTTTTTGGAAAGTTGCTGATCTGGAAAGTGAAGCAACTCTTGGGCAATGTGCTTTCCTGGCTGATAATGACTATCTTTTATTATCATACCAAGGAATTCAATATTGTCTATAGCAATGGTGCTTTTCTTGGCCGATAACATGATTCCATGACTTTGGACAATATCATAGAATTGAGTTAACAGCTGGTGATGCTCATCATGTGATCCTGAAAAAAGCAAGATATCATCAATGTAAATCAATGCATGATGCAGGATAGGATGAAAGATTTTTACCATAGATTTTTGAAAAATGGACGGGGCAGTTTTGAGGCCGAAGGGTGGGACTGTCCATTGGAAGTGGGCATTGGGGATACAAAAGGCAGTTTTGTAACATTCAGAGGGTTCAATGCCTAATTGCCAAAATCTTGATTTTAAATCAAATTTTGAAAAGATCTGGGCATTTTTTAGAAAAGTAAACATGCTTTGTCGGCGAGGCAAAGGAAACTAGTCAATGACTAGGCGTTTCTTTCCTCGGACAATTTCAGAATGCTTTTCAACATAAAAAGGTTGGCAAGCCCATTGAGAACTTGTGGGCTCGATTAAACCTTGGGCTAACAGTTGTGAACATTCTTGTTGGGCTAGGAGTAAGTCAGAAGGACTCATTTCTGGATTAGTAGCTTTGGTCGGGTTAATGTCTTCATTGAGTTTGAAAGGTAATTTGATGAAGAAAGATGGGTTTTTCCATAATGGAGTTGGATGGGTGAACTCAGAATGGGATTCTGGACAGAAACTCAAAAGTTTAGTTGAAATATCCTGGTAGGACTTGGGGGTTTCAGACAAATTGTAGAGTTTCAGTATGTCTGTGAATGGTTTGAACATGGACTTGACTCGAATTCCAGTGGGGATGATTTGGAGGTGTTTGATCTGGTGAAGGATGTCAAAACCTAACAAGAAATCCTTATTAGGAAGAGTTGAAGACACAATTTGGGAAGATTTGAATACCAATAGGGTTTTTGGTAATCAAAGAGGTGGTGAATAGTTTGCCAAAATGTTCTTCGATTTGTGATGGAAGAATGTGTGGGTTTAACATGCAATGGACAAGCCTTTGGAATTTCATGGAGTTTGATGGAAGGTATAGAAGTGAGTGTCGGGATAGTAGCTTGGTGAAACTTACTTGGGACCGATCACCGCTCGAGTCATGAGAGATTTACAGGCTGAACACAGTTTCATCATTGGGTTCATCTTGTTTAGAAAAATAGAATTCTAGTTCATCCTTATCGGGAGAATAATCTGTAGTGGCTTGAAGATGCTCAACTAGCTGAATAGATTTTTCCCTTTTGTTGGGACAATCTTTGGCGTAATGACCTTTCTTCTTGCAGATAAAACATCTACTTGATTTTCTCCGTTTAAAGTCTCTGGAAGAAGATGATTTCTTTCGGAAAAATCTGTAAGGCTTTCTGGATTTGCGAGGTCTGGATGAAAATTCTGGAGTCTTGAATTTCCTAAAATGCCTTTTCTTCTTAGAATTGCAACCACAATCCTTTTTCTTCGGACATTTGATCTGCAAATAAGGCTTTTTGCAAGCACTCCGGAATGGCTCTTTGTCTTTCAACAGTTCCTTGAAAAACTGTTTTTGCTCACAGAGTTTATCAAGACAAGTTTTGGCAAGTTGGAAGATTTTGCCAAGAGAGATGTTGTTAAGGGAAAGATTGGATGCTGTGAGCTGTCGCTGTATATCGGGTTGGAGTTCATCTGGAAGGGAAGCTAGAAAGACATGCTTTAATGTCGGTTCATTGAATCCATTGAGCTTATAGAACAATAGGGACATTCATTTATAATGGAAATCAAGATCCTTGGCATTAAGAGAACAGCATTTCATATTGAGATAGTCTCGTCGTGCAGCTTCAAAAACTGCAGAGGGGTCTCCAAGGAATTGATCATGAATAACCGCTAGGGCACTTGAGACTTCTGGTAATTGAACAAATTGTAATTGTCTGTATTGGCCTAAGGAATCAAACCAATCTCTTAGAGCACCCGTAAAACGAGTAGCAAATTCTCTAAGGACTGATTCAGTTGTGGCTCCTGGCCTGAGCATTTAGAGGTCAATCTAGGCAGACATTTCATTAAGGCGGTCACGCCATTTATGAGATGGAAGGTCATCAAATGTGAACCATGGGCCATTGGACGATTTCTGACTGGGTGAATTGGTCTGGGCCTGGGCTGGAGGGGGTTGGTTTGTTGCCGAAGATTCAGGCATTTCTTCTTCAACTTCTGATGGAAACCCGAACTTGCGGACTACTGGTCCAAAGTACAGTCTTAACTGTTGTAGTTCTGGTATAACAACGCCACATACTCTCTCTTTTGGTATCAGAGCCATACCCGTCCTTGAAACTTTTGTTTTCTTAACCTCCGTTTTCCATGCTCAAAATGGTATGCTTTTATTCTTTGTTCTTCTTTCCTTTTTAGTCCTTCAGGAGCAGAGAGATTCTGTCTTCATGGCTTCCACTTCATCTTCCAATCCTGTTACTCTTTCTTCTACTCTTTCTTTTCCCAAATCTTGCACTTCTCATACTACCAATAAGATCGAAAACCTTGTTGAATATTCTTACATCCCTGAATCAGCCCAAATCAGTGAGTCCTCTTACCCTCTCATCAGCCCTTACCAACTATATAAACGGCCCAGTTCCTTTACCCGTAGTATTCGCACCCTAATCTCTACCAGACGCCCACACCCTAAAGAATATATCCAGTCTTCTCGCCTAGATCAATGTGCTCTCCAAGCAACCTCTGCTGAACAATATGTCACTTTGGAAATACCCTCCGAATTGCTTTCTAATTGGAAAAGAGAAGGTTATACCCATCTCCATCTTGGAGGAATCCGATTAATCCTTACCCTTCATGGGAGAAAAGGGTTACCGGTCACCGCTCGCATTGCTATGCTTGACACCCGGTTTAAACAATACCAAGATGCTGTTATAGGCACTATCCTTACAGCCCTCCATGCAGGAAGTGTTTTACTCACCTTTTATCCAAACTTCAACCTTTCTCTTCAAGATCCCAACTTGCCCACAACCTTGAAGGTTCAAGTCCAAATTCAAGGTGCAAAACAAATTTCCTCTGCTAAAATTGCCACCCTTCATCACCAACTGGTCTATAGGCTCCAAAATCATGCCTTAGATCTGCCCACTCCAAAACACCACTCGTTCCCACCATCATCCGTCCAAGACAAATTCCCCATCATGAGCTCCTCAAACTTATGCCTCTTGAATGGATCTCCAATTATAGCATACAATGTTTGATGTTTGAAGGCGACAAGATGGCACAATGACTTTTAAACCACCTGTGCTCCTCGCTCTCTTTTCACTTATTCTTCAATGATCACAGCTCGAAGATCTCCCATTCAAGGTTATCCAAAAAGCACAATGGCCATTTCCTCTGGGATGCCCCTGGCTCCGGCATGTGTGACCCAAATTGTCCCTGCTGGGATGATTGGGACGAAGATGATGACTATGCAACCACCAGGAAAAAGAAATCCAAAAAGAAAAAACCTCCAACCTCATGCCAACCCTATGAACCTAAATCACCAAAAGAGCCTCCACCTCCACCAGCCCCTTTACCCATCTACAAAGCCGAACTCCGATGGATTGCAAAACATTGCACACCTGAGCTTCCATCTCCTATCCCCCACTCAACACCTATCATACAACCTTTGGCTTGTATGATGTTTTCTCCTACCTTTTCAGACTACTCTTCTTCCTTTCCTCCCTTACAACCTCACACTGACCCCCAACGAAATGTTGTGTCCAAACCTTTTATTCCTTCAGCCATTACCCCTACTGGCCACCTAGAACCTCCCAATCCTTTTGAATCCATCCTCAATTGGCAAACTCAAAATGCCAGAGCACAGAACGATACTTTACTAAATATTAATTCTAAAGTTGAGAAAATCACAACAACTTGATTCCATCACTACGAGTCTCGTTACGAACTATGCTCGCCATTTGATCAAAAGGAAAAGGAAATCAGACGCTTAAAAGCTGAGCTTGCTCACATTGAATCTGACAAACAACGACCTACCCTTTTTACCACATCACCTCTTATCCCTTCCATCGGCCCAACTTATCATCCATTTGCTTCTATGCTTTCCCATGATCCTGGTATGACTCATACTCTTTTTCGGGATAATCCATTACCACCACCACCTAAACCTAAACCAAAGTCTAAACCACAATCTCGACCCATCACAATTCATCATTCATCCATTTCCAACAATCTCATACGCATCAATCCCAACCTCCTACCCAATCCAAGGATAAAGAACCCATGCACCAGTTTAGTGCCCACACACTCAACCACTCCTCTTCCCTAGATGACCGAACTTCTAATTCAACTCTAGTTGTTGCCATAGCCATCTTCATCCGACTAAAAGTCCTATGCTGATATCACTAAAATCTTGATGGCTCAACCTGATCAACCTACCCAAGGCTAAACCTCTCATACCGAACCATATGTTGATATTCCTTCAGAAGTTGAAGAAGAAATGCATGAATCTTCGGCAACAAACCAACATCTAAGCATGTTACTTTATCAGCATGGGCCCTGTTATTCAAAGCCACTGATTTTAAACGGACCGTAACTTGGGCATATGATGCTGGATTTAGGCCCACCATATACCCTTTCAAAGCTCTTGATGTAAGGAATGCAGTTACAATTTTAGAATTGTTTTTCCAGCCCTTTTTCTACTTCAATCCTCTCCAATGCTCACCACCTCGTTACCTCGAATCAAGTATACCAAGGCTGGTTCCTGATGAGATTGAGGACAAAACTATCACAAGCACGTGGGATGAGGCTTATTCAGATCCTATTCAAGTGTTTAAAAGGTTGATTCAAGCAACTTAGGCTCAATCAAATTCATGGAGTCTGCTGTTGAAGGAATCACACATGATAAATGCATGATTCAGGCTCTTGAAGTTTTCAAATAATTACTTCCATGAAACGGGAAGTTGGCTTGCACATTATGATGGGAAAATATATTATTTTCCTTTTTTGGATACTTTCCCATTTGGAAAATGTACTACTTTCCTTTTTGGATACTTTCCCATTTCTTGAGGAGGCTAGTGGAGAAACAAATAAGTTATTTCTTTTTTAATTGGTAGGTTTCAATTTTAATTGATGTAAGGCATTTAAGCTAATTAGGATTTTGATTGGATTTAGATTCTTTTCTATTTACTTAGATTAGGATTTTGATTTGATTTAGATTCTTTCCTATTCACTTAAATTAGGATTCTGATTTGATTAGATTCTTTCCTTATTTGCTTTAGATTAGGATTCCGATTTGATTTCGGTTTAGGATTTATTTACAAATATTCTTGTAACCAACCCTATATACTCGCATTCAATAAACAAAGACAAATCAGTTTTGATGCAATTAGTGCGAGAGTAAATTCTCTTTGGTTCTTACACAAACTCTTTGAACTTATCGGATTTTCGTGGCATTTGAAACTCTTGACTTATCAATCAGATCATCCATAACTGATTGTGGCGTCCTCACATACCAAGGTTCATGCTTTCATTGAGCATCAGGTCGTGGTTTCAGTTAATTCTCAATTTTGATTTGATCTTGGAGACTAAATTGATTAGGGTTGCATCAGTTCTTGGTGGGGTTCGTATCACTTCCTCCTCTTTCAAGCCCATCTTTAATATTGGACTCTTGTAAATTGAATTTGAATTGAATTCATCCAAAGTAGCTTGAACGAATCCTTCATAAGTGTTAGGAACCTTGAAACAGGACATCAATGTAGTCAGACTTTTCTTCTTTGATGAGAATACCTGTTGCTGGAGGAGTGTTGGTTGTGGTATGTTGAATGTCAGGATGATGAGAACCATCAAGGGAATACCATTAAAACTTTAAGTGATCCTTTGCACATTCATGGAGGCCCAATTACAAGAGCAAGAGCCAAAAAGATGCAAGTTGCTTTAAATGAATTAATTGAGAAAATATGGATTGAAAATGCAATTCAAGATGCAAGACATCATGAATTGGGCTTGAAGAGAAGACAAGGCATTGTGGGCATTATTCAAGTTATTGGGCAGCCAAATACACAATTTGTATCAAATGCAAAAAGGTCAAATACGGAATAAAAACTGTATTGATTGAGCTAGAATTAATGTGCAAACTATATACCGTTGGAAAGATAATTAAGTTAGCTTTCCAATAAATTTTATAGAGCTAGATTTGGAGTTCTCTAGAAAGAGTTATGACCAATTCATTACAACTTGTTCAGACTTGGGATTTTCAACGACTCCTTTGTTTTTCAACTTCATTTGTTTGTTTTGTTTCAAGTTTGTCAATGTGTAAGGTAAGTCTACCATCAATGATGGTGGGCTAACATTAAGTTTTTCAATGATAGCATTAATTATAGTAGGCTAGCATTAACTTTGTCAAAGATAGCATTAATTATGGTGGGTTGGTGAAGACTTTTGAAACATCTTTTGACAAACCTACTTGGAGGGTTGTTCCAATGTTTCCATTTGTATTTTTAGGATCTTGAGTTTCTTTTAGCCTATGTAATAATATATCAGAGATGAATGTTATTTGGATTTGAAAGATTATTCTTTCTTTAGTTCTTTTGAGAACTAGTGAACTTATCAAGAATTTGCATTCTTGTGGCGTTCCAAATTTAGACTTATCACTCACCTTCTCATCTATTCCTTGAGTGTGGCGTCAATATCATTCTCTATACCTTTGGTTCATGTTTTCTTAAGCATTGGGTCAAGGTTTTGTTTGTCATAAATCTGTTTAGAACTTTCTTGGGAAGTTGAAACTACAAATTAAGTGTGGGTTTGAAAGTTTCATTGTGGGATTCGCATCACAGGAGGTGGAGGTTTGACATGGTTAAGCTCAAGAAGAAAGGATCTCAGATTGTTAACCAATTGTGGATCATGAGAAAGGGGAAATGGATGTGGGACAATCATTCATTCATAAGCTTGATCTTGAGTCTAAAATAATTTTGTCACAGGATGTTGGAAATAAGGACGATGGACTATGAAAACTGTGGTGTACAAATCACCTTATGATTCTAGGAGAATGTTAAGATGATTTTTATCACAGATTGACTAAAGTTGTTTACGCCACCAAGAAAGTGGTGAAAACCATTCAAAAAGTGTCCAAAGGAGGGAGGAGGTTTGGGAAGGAGGGAGGAGGTTTGGGAAGGGTCGAGGAGATGACGAAGAATAGATTGGACTGGGAAGACAATTTTTATGGCATAGAGGACAGTGAGACACCAGAGATACCAAAGTTCATCTTCTATGATAGGCACAGACTGGTATCAGAGCCATACCTTTCCTACCTAAGGTGGTAAATATGGAGTTTATAGTATCTTTCTAATCACACAGAGAAAACATCTTCACAAACATGGCATCTACTTCAAGCACTTCACCTTCCTCCCAAATTACCTCTGATCAATCTGCTATATCTATTTCTTCTACTCTTTCACTTCCTAAAACCTGCACTAAACATGTGGCCTCCAAGATTGAGAATCTTGTAGAATATTCGTATGTCCCAAATTCAACCCAAATTAGTGAATCTTCTATGCCCTTAATCAGTCCATACCAACTCTATAGATATGGAAACAATTTTACTCGTAGTATCAGAACTCCGATTTCTACAAAAAGGCCTGCTCCAAAAGAGTATGTCCAATCATCCCGCCTTGATCAATGTGCTCTCCAAGCGACACAATCAAAACAATATGTTATGCTTGAAATTCCCACAGATTTAATAGCACAATGGCAAAGAGAAGGATACACCCACCTTCAACTTGGTGGTGTACGCCTAATCTTAACTCTCCATGGCCGAAAAGGTCTTCCTATTACAGCCAGACTAGCCTTGCTTGATACAAGATTCAAAGAGTACCAACATGCTGTAATTGGTATTGTTTTGACCACTCTTCATGCTGGCAGTGCTCTCCTTACCTTCTACCCAAATTTCAATCTATCTTTACAAGACCCAAACCTACGCTTTTACAAATTCAGAGAACAAAAACTGGCCACTCTCCATCATCAACTAGTGTATAGGTTACAGAATCATGCACTAGATCTTCCAAGCCCCCAAACTTCTTTAGACGCTCTTATGATTCTTGTAGATACAAAGACTATTCCTACAATAGTCCAGATTCCTAGACAGATCCCAAAGCAGGAGCTTCTCAAATTAATGCCAATGGAATGGCTTTCCAGTTATGAGAAATTCCATCAAAATTCCCAGCCAATCCATACTTCTAAAGCTTTCTTTGAAAAAAGAGATGATGGTACAGTAAAAATGACCTTCCAGCCACCATCCGAGCCAGCAGCTCTAAGAATCTCTTTTTCATACACATCCATGATTACCGTAGTATCAGATGCGGTTGTTGATCATTCATCTGAGATCTGTATCTAGCTCAAAGATACGATCTTGTAAATGTTTATACATTTGGTCAAGATGATTGCTGATTGAATCAACCTTTGTTTCAGTCTGGGAGACTTGACTAGCAACTCGATCAATTTTCTTACCGAGGTGTTGAAGAGTTTGATTATGAGCATTGGCATTTTTGGTTTGCCAGTTTAAAACAGCTTCATACTATTTTGGTTCTTCAGGTTGCCCAGAGGCCGTAACTGGGGATTGGACATAAGGTTTGGAAATAACTCTGGTTTGTGTATCTGTTTGTTTTTCAAGTGGAGGAAAGGATTCTTCATAAGATTGACTTTGACTTGAAAACATTAGGCATGATCTTATTTGGTGAATAGGAGGCTTGGGATCTAGTGGAGGTTGTGGAGGAAAGGATTGCAAGATGTTTTTGGATGAGAAGGTTTTTTCTTCTTCTTTTTCTTTCTCCTCATAACTTCCAGTTCATCATCAACATCCGTGTCATCCAAGGAAGGACAATCTGGATTGCACATATGGGTGTCAGGAACATCCCAAAGAAAATGACCATTGATTTTGTCTAATTATTAAAGCAAACTTTAAAAAAGCAAAAGCTAAAGATTCCCATCCGTGTCTGCAATCACGGAGTGGATGGGTAGTGTGATGGAGACACATCGCCAGTTTCTTTCTCATATTGGCGCTTGGCATGACGGATTTGTCTGTGGTCAAGATATGCTTCAACTTGCAGATAGGCTTCTTCATCAGCGTCAGTCATCTTTTTTGGTGCTGATGGGGCAGGAGGATCTAGGTCTGTGATAGTGTAGTGGGAATTTTCAGTATGGAGAAGAGACTGAAAATCTTTCCATGGATCCTGGGCGTCTTGGAATAAGACGTTATTGTAATCAGGACGCTGTTCCATGACAAGGATTCCTTGAGGACTTGAACTGAAACCTGGAGTACAAGCTTGTGTCTTTGGAATTATTTCTAAGGTGTGTGATGGTCCAACAGAAGTGTGGTGAATGTTTGTGGGAGGTGGCTGAACATTGTTGAGTTCCATGAGATATGCTTTGAGAACAGAGGTAACTATAGTATCATGAATGAGGGTATAAGGATGGGGATAAGTTTTCCATTCATAGGCCATATCTTGTGTCCAAAAGTCTCTTGTTTCTGGGTGCTGGAAGTAAGATCTATGAACGATGAAGACTGTAGTGAACATGTTGGCTTCTTGTTCTGGCATTTTGTCTAATTCGTGAAAAGTACACAGATTTTTGAGTTGTTTTTGCCACCACGTGAGTGGTGAATACCATTCCAGGACAGTCCAGAGAAGATCTGACGAAAACTTAGGAGTGGTGATGTGAGTGAGGACTGGTTTAACAGGAAAAACTAGCTTTGTGGCATACAGGGTTGTGAGACACCACATGTACCATAACTCATCTTCGCAGATGGTTAGGGAAGATAGGGTAAGACCTGTGAGAAACAGGTTTTCCAGACAGAGGGAAGGAAAATGATTAGGTTTTTTGCTTTGAACATTGAAGAAATACCGATAAAGGAATTTCTTTGCAAAGTCTTGGATCTGGTAGGCTGAGTTAGGCCCGACCCAAGTTGGTATCAGAGCCAAGGCCCAAGGGCGAGGGTAGAGTGAATGATAAGCTCTTATCCCACATCGCTGGAAAGCCAAAGCTACCCCATCTATCCTGATAAATTAGATGGACATTTCTTATGGGATGTCCATGTCTTGAAGAAGAATCAGGCAATGATGATGCGATCTATTACCAAAAACGTCGATCACGACGTAAAAAGAAGTCTGTTCTTTTGTCTCCACGCAAGACTCAACCTCCATTTTCCTCCACATGATCTAGAAGCCAAAACTAAAACCTCATTTCCTTTGTATAACTCCACACCCTAAAAGCATAAGCCAATACAAACTTGTCGACAACAAGCAAGTTTCATTTATGCTCCTCAACCATTTTCTTGTATGATGTTCTCATCTACATCAGCATCATATAAAAAACAATTCCCCTCCTTAGAAAAGGATAGACCCTCAAACAAAAGTCACTACAAGACCTTTTGTTCCATCACTAGTAACTCTCAATGGTTAGACTGAAGAACCTAGACCTTTTGAGGCAGTCCTCAACTGGCAGTCTGAGAATGCTAGAGCCCAAAACAGAGTGTTGCAAAGGCTTGATGCTAAAGTTGATTCAGTAGCATCTCAGGTCCGTAGTACTGATGGCAAGGTTGATTCAATTGCTGCTCAACTTGAAAAAATGTATTTTGACATGAAAGCCTGTGTCTCTCAACTGGACTTAGATCTTCATCAGATGATAAGAAACAGATATTGGGGTCCTGAGTTTGACCAGAAAGAAGCTGAGATTCGAAAGCTTAAAGCTGAGTTAGAATGAATAGATGCAGAGAAACAACAACCCTCCTTATTTTCTCCATCCCCCTCTTTACCATTACCAACACCATCTTTTGGTTCATACAAATCCTTCTACTCTCCAATGATGTATGCTCATCCGTTGAATTATAAAAAATTCTTTAGAATGACGCATACTCTATTCCAAAACCTACCTACCCAATCTCCACCAAAACTATCAAGATCTTTCACTTCTTCACAACCCATATCAGATCTTCATGTTCCTCCACTATCAACACTAGACCCTACAGCTAAGGACAAAGCCCCTATGCACCAATATTCTTCTCAGCAGTTAACAAGATTAGTGGCAATCTCTCCCTCTGCTTCTGACCCTAACACTTCAGAATATGAGCAAATAGAATCAATTTCTAGTTCTGACTCAGAATTAGAATATGCTGACGTCTCTAAACTATTGATGGCTCAACCTACTGATGAACCATCTTCTTCCACTTCTCCCCTAGAGACGCTAATTGTTGATGAGTCAGCAGTTGACAACGAACCAACTGCCCCTGCTCTAATCCTACACTAAGACCTACCACTGGTCCATGATAGATTCCAGGAGTTCTCAGCTTGGATTGATGTCCAAATGATCAGACCCGATGCAAACACTCAATCAGTCCTCTGAGAATTCATGTCCAGAACTATCGGATCTTTGTGTGACTGGTTTGAAAGTCTTGGCCAGTATCGCCAATTATAATTTGTCCAAATCCCTGACTCTCCTACTGCTTTAGGACTCATCTATGAGCAATATCTAGGTGAACCGTCTACAGCCCAAGAATTGGCAAGAAGAGAGTTCCATTAAATGAAATGTTGTTCTTTACAACAAAAAGATTTGGATTTTCATTACAAAAGGATGTCCAGTCTTTATTACAAGCTCAATGGCTTTAATGATCCAACACTCAGTCATGTTTTTGTAGCATCCTTACCCAAGGAGTTGTTACCTGAACTGCAACGACAACTTAAAGTGCACAATCTGGAGGTATCCAATTTATCTCTTGGAAAGATTTATCAATTTGCTATAGGTTGTCTGAGAAACTCTGTGAGCAGAAAGAATTCCTCAAAGTTCTCATGAAGGATAAACCACCCTTCAAGAGTGCATGTAAAAAACCATATCTTGAGATCAAGTGCAAAGATGACAAGCATTGCACATGTTTCCCAAAGAAAAGTCTCATTTCCACAAGTACCCAACAAAACCCAAACACAGGTCTTCCAAACACAAAAAACCTTATAGGTTTTTCAAAAGAAAAGACCCAGCTCGAACCCACAGAACCAAAGGCAGTCGATGCTTCATTTTTTCCACTTTGTAAAAAATTATCCTAACCGACCAACCAAAGCTGTGCGCCTTATTAGTCACCTTCAACAATCCTCTATGATTTCTGATCATGAGGACATTAAGTCTCTCTTTACTGAGCAAGATGACTATGATGATTTCACTGCTTTTGCATTAGATGATTCAAGCGAGTCTTCAGACTCTGATAATATGACCATCATACACACAGTCCAACAACTCTCTGTTTCCCAACAGGCACCCATACCTTCAGTCAAGCTTCACCTGCTGCCTTCTAAATTTGATAAACCAATCTCATATCTCTTATTAGTTTCATTGATACAGGAGCTCAAAGAAGCATGTTAAATCCTTTCATACTTCCTTCCCATTGCTGGAAAAACCATACTGAATATTTCAGAGTTGCAAATGGTCAATTGTTCCAAACCAAACTTATTACCAAAAAGCTAGTTGGAATTCAGTTCTTTCCCAACTGTCCTTTGGGTAAACATTGTTGGTTCGGATCTACTTGACAAAGATCTTCTCATAGGATTTGATATTCTTCATCTCATAAAAAAACTTCAAATCACTGCATTTGGAATTTGATTTAAGCAAATATTCCAACCATATACACCTCCTTCCTACACTTCCATCAAAAACTAACTTCTCCCCTTTTGTCCAGAAAGTCATAATCTATTCTCCCATTCCAGACCGTTATGGAAAAATCAAGATTTCTTCATTCAGCTTCTATTTAAGCTCAACGAAGATATCAACCCCACAAAGGCAATCCATCCGGGAATGACACCCTTTGATCTCAACTTAGCACAGGCAGAATGTTCTCAACTCCTAGCCCAAGGTCTCATTGAACCAGACCATTCTGATTGGGCCTGTCAAGCCTTTTATATTGAGAAAAGGTCAGAACTTTTTCGAGGAAAAAAGAGGTTAGTAATTGATTATCAACCTTTGAACTTTTTCCTCAAAGATGACAAATTCCCATTACCCAAGATCAGAACCCTTTTTGTTCATATTCGTGACGTAAAAATATTTTCCAAATTCGATCTCAAAGCCGGATTTTGGCAACTTGGGATCCATCCATTTGATCATCACAAAACAACATTCTGTATCCCAAATGCTCACTACCAATGGACCGTAATGCCTTTTGGTTTAAAGGTAGCACCCTCTTTGTTCCAAAAGACAATGATCAAAATATTTGAACCCCTTCTACACCATGGCCTAATCTACATTGATGACATTTTACTATTCTCAAAAGATCATGATTCACATAAAAAACTGCTTTGTGAATTCCTATCCATAGTAGATAAGCATGGCATTATGCTTTCTGCTAAGAAAAGTATCGTTAGTCAGCCCTCAGTTGAATTTCTCAGGATGATTCTCAAAGATGGAAACTTCCAGCCTGGACCACACATTGCCCAAGAACTTCTCCATTTTCCAGATCAAGATTTGTCTTGCAAACAAATTCAACAATTCCTTGGAATTGTGAATTATCTCAAAGACTTCATTCCACATGTTGCTAGACACATAAGCCATTTGTCAATAATGCTTAAAAAATCAGCCCCCCCTTGGGGCCCCATCCAGACTAAAGCAGTCCAAGAACTCAAGCAACTCTGCCAACAACCAGTTCCATTAAAGATAGCCACAGATGGCCAGAGAATTCTCTAGACAGGCGCAAGTGATAATTACTGGGGCGCAATCCTTTTGGAAAGGTTAGATGACAAAGAATACTACTGTGCCCACGCTAGTGGTCAATTCAAAGAATCGAAAAACACTACCACTTCATCTACAAAGAAGCCTTAGCCATGAAATATGGAATTCAGAAATTTGAGTTTCATCTAGTTGGCCATAACTTTTTGGTCATATTAGATAACTCATCTTTTCCCAAAATTCTAGACTATATGAACAAGACACTACCAGACAAACAGTTGCTTCATCTCAGAAATTGGTTTACTAGGTATGACTTCACAGTCCAGCATATAAAAGAAGACAAGAACCTGATCCTTAACCTTCTATCTAGACCTCCTCATAAATCAACTTCTAGTTCCTCATCCATTTTAGTCACCTCTCTATTAACCATTTTTGTCATAGCAATGGCACCATCCTTACCTTTCATAGCCTTTACCAAAAAATCCTTTCCATTCAATATAACATTTTCCTCACCACACCAAATTCAAGACTTCGCAACCAGATTTCTTTTTCAATATTTCATGAACATCCATCAGCGCAAGCCCTACAATTTCCCAAGTTTCAACCCAGAAAAACTCTTTCTCACAGGCCTTACCATTGATCCCTTTGTACCTATCATAGAAGATGAACTTTGGTATCTCTGGTGTATCACTGTCCTCTATGCCACAAAAATTGTCTTCCCAGTCCAATCTGTTCTTTGTCATCTCCTCGACCCTTCCCAAGCCTTCTCCCTCCTTTGGACACTTTTTGAATGGTTTTCACTACTTTCTTGGTGGCGTAAACAACTTTAGTCAATCTGTGATAAAAATCATCTTAACATTCTCCCAGAATCAGAAGGTGATTTGTACACCACAGTTTTCATAGTCCATCGTCCTTATTTCTAACATCTTGTGACAAAATTATTTTGGACTCAGGATCAAGCTTATGAATGGATGATTGTCCCACATCCATTTCCCCTTTCTCACGATCCACAATTGGTTAACAATCTGGGATCCTTTCTTCATGAGCTGAACCATGTCCAACCTCCATCTCCTGACATTCAACGTACCTCTCTTGGACCAAAACACGAGATTCTCTACATACCAACCCATACCACAACCAACACTCCTCCAGCAACAGGTATTCTCATCAAAGAAGAAAAGCCTGACTACACTGATGTCCTGTTTCAAGATCCCCAAAACCCTTGGGAAGATTTTACTTCTCTCCTCTAGACATTTGGTGAGTCGTCACAACCAGATCCTTCCCAAATGGCACCAACTCAACCACAAGGAACAACACCATCTCCTTCATAACCCTATCTCCATTGGTCACAAGAGCCTTTTGCAAAGATTGATAGTGGTATGCTCTGCACTTGCCTCTAGCAAGGATCCTGTGCATCAGAAAACTTATGATGATTTCTTATCTGGTTTGGTACCCTATTTTAGACTAAAAGAAAGTCTGTTTTGGGTTATATAACCCGAGATAAAAATTATTTAAAAGTTTTTCTGGTATCACACAACTTTTGATGCAGTAGCCCATGTGACTCCCGTGTGTCCCTTATCTTGTAAATATCAACTTTGGATGCTTTGCTTTGTCTTATGTAAAAGTCTTAGTTGGTGTGCTTTACTTTCTAAAAATGTGTGCTTTACTTTCTAAAAGCGTGTGCCCGTTTGTCGATTATAATCATTCAAGGGGTCCTGTCCTTGATGATTTTGTCGTTTATAATCATCCAAGGGGTCATGTCCTTGATGATTTTCTACATAAGGCACTTTATGTTTCAGTTGTAAGCAGAAGAGTTTTATGAAATAAAAATTTCCCTGTAAGATATTCTACCATGACCTTCTAAGTTTCTTCCAAGTTTTCTTTGTTACGTTAGAAGAACTATAGACTTCCATAACCGTTCATCTCTATCTATAACAAGTATGCTCTACACTCACCTCTCTGAAGGATCTTGTGCATCATAAAGTTCTCTTTAAGCCCAGTTCTAGACAGTTTAACACTGTTCACTCTTTTCCCTAGTGCCATGGTGGCATTCATGTCTGAGTGGTAAGTGTGCCCCTACTAGTCACCTAGCCAGATTTGTTTCTAAGTGTATTGGCTAGAAACCCGAGCATGCAGACTATTGGTCTAAAGGATAACTCTGTTATCATTGCTTTGGTATAACAACGCCACGTACTTAGTTCACAGACTGGTATAGCTCGTGCTCTTATAGTTGGCCCTTATGGAACAAGCAACAGATCTGAGCACTCTGGATCACATCATTCCCCTTCTCCTCGAAATGATTTGTCCTTGAATCTCAACCTACATCAAACAGAGAGAGGTTAGAAACATTAAATGTAGTGAACATGTTATACTCACCTGGAAGATTCATTTTATAAGCGTTGTCATTGATACACTCAAGAATCTGAAATGGACCATCACCTCGAAGGTGCAACTTAGATTTCCTGTGAGCTGGAAACCTCTCCTTCCGCATGTGAATCCAAACCCATTCATTGGGTTAAAAAAATCAAACATTTCCTACCCTTATTAACCTGAGTAGCGTACTGCTCATTCTTTTTCTCAATGTGAATCCGTGCTTTCTCTTGAGTGGACTTTGCCAACTCCTCGTTCTTTTGACCATCTAAGCTATTTCTCACATCAACAGGCAAAGGAAACAAATCCATTGGAGTCAACACATTAAAATCATAAACAATCTCAAATGGAGAATAAGAAGTAGAAGAATGAATGCTCCTATTATATGCAAACTCTATAAATGGCAAACAGTCTTCCCAAGACTTCAAATTCTTATTAATGATAGTGCGCAAAAGCTGAGATAAAGTAGTTTGGGCATCAGTCTAAGGGTGACAAGTAGTAGAAAACAAAAGTTTAGTACCTAACTTGCCCCATAATATCTTCTAAAAGTGACTACTAAGGAACTTAGCATCTCTATCTGAAATAATACTCCTAGGAACACCATGAAGTTGCACTACCTCCCTGAAGAACTAATTAATATAAATACTAAAATTAAAAAAATAAAGAATGAATTAGGGAAAAACGATCCTAGGCGAAACAACGCCAAAAATGATGTTGCTTAAAGTGCATCACATAATACCTTACCTTAAATATTATCATTATTGAGTATAGAAATAAGCAGGGGTCACCCTGCAGAAGATTGTTCCCAATTAACTAGTGAAAATCATACGAAACACATAACCTGACCTGAAACATTAATTAACTTAAAAAACCTATACAAACTTAATTAAATTGACTCAAACTTTCTAAATCTACTAAGGACACACTAAAAAACAGGCACACAAATTTTGGAGGGATTTGGAGTTGATTTGTTATGTAAACTAAACTAAAGAATTTAAGGTAGAAAATCTGATTTAATTCATTCTTAAAAGGATAAACTAAAGTCAGTTGCCAAGTAATATGCGTGGGATGACCCATATTTATAGAAGCATTGTCTAAGAAAATGTTTAACTAATTATGAATGTTTCCAGATATTAACCTTTTGTCATTTTTTTGCATGTGGTAATCACTTTGGATGAAAAGAACTGCACTCGAAGTACTTTAGAGTGGATTTTATTGGCCTACTTAATTCAAAGATATATTTATTTTCTGCAAGTCATATGATCATTGTCAAAGAGCAGGTAACTTAGGTGCAAGAAATTAGATGGCTCAATGAAACGACCCGCCCTGAACCCCCAGGATGAGTCTATCCAATCTTATCAAAACTAGATTGATAATAATCTAATTACTAAGGATTCTGTAGAAAATTCGGCAAAGTCTCCTTTATAAATATACAACCAACTCCAATGATCATCATCCTGAACCAAAATACTAAGTTTTCCCTAAGATATTTCCAGAGTATCAAAAGATTATATTATAACTACTATTAACATACATTGGTTTATTCTTAATCTTAAAAGAATAATACAAAAAATTATACAATTCCAAAAATGAGATGATTAGGATGTCCTAACAAAAATCATCTATGTCTTCTAACACCATCATGTGGCCAAAATTCAAAATATCTACAATTTATGGGTCAATTTAGTGTACCTACAACCTCCAATTTGGGGGGAGGGGGGGAGGAATATAATAAAACGGGATGAGTATAAAACTCAGTGAGTTCAATGAGTGGGATAGTAGTTTTTGAAAAGAAATTTTTACTTTAAAAAAAATAATCATATAATTTCTAAACATGATTTCATCAAACCATATATGAGAAAACATTACCGTCATGCCCCAGAGCTACACGGATAGACAGGGAAGTGACATTTCATATCTCGTCATATATCTAATCATATCTGTGCATGCATAATATAGTCTCCAAAAGACAAAAGTGCCCAAGCACATGGCCCAAAGCCTTTGTGTATACTCAGACGGGCCCCAAAGACCTGTATCTCATTTGTATAATGTATATTTGATCACTGTTATCATCATATCATATGAATATGCCCCCAAAAGGTAGAAGCACCCATACACATGGCCCAAAGCCTCTAAGTGTGTTCAGACAGGCCCAAAAGGCCTCATTATATCTATATCACTGTAACTGCGGAAGGGTACTGTCCAATGTACACATATACATAAACATATAATCATAATATAAATCTCATTTCTTTATTATTTAACATACTTAAAATCCATTTTCTTTTTATTATCATATCTAGATCCACTTTTCCTACCTTTGAAATACTATCATAATATATTCAAAGTCGATACGGAAAACCATTAACCAAACATTTTAATAAAATATCAATGCGTGAATAAAATCCATTTCGAGACAATTATTAAATCAGAACATTTAAAATACTTATTTCATGAATATGCTTTACTATCATAATTAACTGTGAAAATAGGTTTTGTATATTCCACTCACAATTGACGATGTTCAGACTCGGTTATCGTCCATGCCCGCGGACTGATTTTCACTCGTTGATCCTCCTAAATCAAAGAAATGACATAATTACTTTTTATAAATCTGAATTAGGACTAAATTTATGCAATAAACTCAAAACAAATATCTATCCATAATTTACAACTCTGCGCTGATAAAATTACAAAAATACCCTCGCATCCGTAAATTATTAAAATACTTCAAAATTGTAAATCACCAGATTTACCTCGGAATCATAATTAAAATCAACCTTGAATTTCAAAATTACTAAAATCTCTACAGGGTCAGAAATTGCAAAATTGCCCTCAACAGTCAACAATGACTGAAATTCAAGTGACGGTGACTGAGAAGCTCAGATTAGACACTTCTGGCCGAGTTGAGTTCAATAGTACCTACAGTGAGCTCCCACATGCGGCGACAATACCAAAATCTAGCTTGACAGTAATGAAACTTCAACGGCTGAACAACGACAAATCAGTGGCTTCTGGTGGTTGTGAATGGTCAGAAATGAAAGGTAGTGATGTGAGGAGTAAGACCCAACTGGTGACAAGGTTAGAAACCAACCAAATTGCGGTGAACCAAGGCAGCGATTCTGCAGTTGTGAACAACTTTGATCGGTGCCTTTATGGTTGTTTTCCAGTAGCAATGATGAAGAAAAAATAACCAGCGGCTTAATGGCTTTTGATCGATACCTTCCTTAGCTGGTGGGATGGTCGGAAATTGAAATGTGGCTGGGTCAGGTTCACAGGTAGGGTCAGGTTTTCCAGGTCGGCTGACAACTTCCTCTCTCATGTGTGGTCTCTCTCTCTCCTTCAAGAAAATACTTGGTTGTCTTTTATTGTTTTATTTTTCTTTTTAACCGCTTTCCCTTTTTCTTTCACATATGTTACACTAAAACACCCACAATTATTGTTAAAATCTTTGATGTTTGGGGTATTGATTCATAGTACCTTTTTTTGGTATTGATTTTATGCGACCCTTTCTTACTTCATATGGTAAATTTTATGTACTTTTTACTACTGATTATGTTTCTAAATGGGTGGAAGCAAAAGCTACAAAAACTAATGATTCTAAAGTAGTTGTAGATTTTGTAAAGACTGACATATTTGCAAGGCTTGGAACACCGACAACTACAATCAGTGGTAAAGGAACCCATTTTTGAAGCTGTACATTTGAAGCAATGCTGAGGAAATACAACATTACATATAAGCTATCTATAACATACCATCTTCAAACTAGTGGGCAAGCTAAAAGTTTCAAATTGAGAAGTCAAATCTATTTTAGAGAAAGCAATGAATCCCATTAGGATGAATTGAGTTTATGACTTGATGACACACTTTAGGCGTACAGAACAACATTTAAAATACCAATTGGGATCTCACCTTTTTGGCTTCTGTATGGTAAGCCATGTCATTTTCTAGTTGAGCTTGATCACAAGGAATATTGGGCAATCAAGCAATGTAACACGGACATCGATGCTGCCAGTAAACAAAGGAAACTACAGTACAAGGACAAGACTAAGGCTTTTCGTGATAAGATGATTTCAAGGAAGGATTTTAGTTTTAGGCAGAAAGTTTTGTTCTATTCATGCTTTAAGTTATTTCTAGGTAAATTTCGATCTAGGTGAGTCTAATACAAGATGAGGTTGATTCTTGATTGGAGGTTAAAACTTTGCCAATATTTGAATTTTTCTCTAAGCTATATATACTATCATGCAATCTTTGATGTGACTTATATAAAATATGACCTAAATTGTGTGAAGTTTATGTAGTTTTATTTACTTGATTTTCTATATATAGTTAATCATTGTTGATGTTTATGGGTCTCATCATTTGAAACCCTCATGAGACTATAACTCTCCTCACTAATTGCAATTGCTATCACCTGCAAAAGTGGTTTAGTTAGGATTTTATTTTCATTTATTCATTCTCAGTTTAGTTTTGTACGAGACCTAGCAAAACGTAAGAGTGCGAAGTTTGATAAGTAATTAATTTCACATCAGCTTTTATTACTTTCACTGTAATTATTTGACATTTTCATGAACTTCTTGAATCGTTATTTGTGATCTAAAGAAACAAAATGGAGCAGAAAAGCCACAAATCGGTGTGAGAAATTTCCAGATTATGACTTCATGGATTTTAGTTGCTTCTTGGATGAATTTTTAGGCTCTATTCAATTTATTGAGCTATTATGGACATGTTCTTGATGGGCTAGTCACATTTCTTAATTGAGCTTATAATAGTAACTGATTTTGGAGTTATTTTGCCACATGTACCTACTCCTAGAAGGATTAGGATAGCAATTCTATATAAAGGAAACAAGTTAAATGCCCTAAAAAGGAGAGAAGAATGCAAAGAAGAGAGGAGTGGCCAAATTGGAGAGAAGACTTGGCTGCTATAGCTATAATTCATTAAATAAGCCTTTCTTTCTCTTGTATTTTGATTAATTTGATATTCAATAATTCAGATGTGTGAGTAGTCTTTTTATTGGTTAGGGTTGATTTCAAAACCCTGGACATGGATTTTTATTAACAACGTTCCAGAATCAAAATTTATTCATCTTTCTCAAGAAAATTTTACATTTCAATTATTTTAGTGTTCAAGAATTGCTATCTTGTTTGTTTAGGTGGCCAAATAGATGAATTTGATGGTGTTTTGATTGTTAGTTTAGGGGTTTTGATCCATAATTGTCAAAGAACAAAACCTGAGTGGCAGATTGTGATTGCATGTGGAATATAATTCGCTTGATTTGAAGAGAATGAGCAGTGTAGTGATTGACCAAGCTTTTATGTATTCGAGATAAATAAATTGAGCTTGTGTGTATGTTTCTTGATTCAACCTATTTCTTTCTTGATTCTAATGAATTAAATCTAGAGAGCTTTTTTTGGATTGTTTTTTGGAAAGAGATAAAGTAAAGAGATTGTTTCAAGATAATTGAGCTTGTAATTATCTTAGGGTTGTTTCTTTTTGAAAGAAAGCGAACAATGATTCTGATAAATAACCTAAAATTCAATGTTTAGTGGTGGAGAATGATTCCTTAACCATATTTTGCAACATAATTCAACTTCTTTAAAATTGTTTTCTATAATTTCAGATTTTCTTGTTTAAATATTTTAGTTTAGTTTACATAGAAAATCAATTCCAAATCCTCCAAATTTTGTATGCATGTTTGTTAGTGTGTCCTTAGTAAATTTGGAAAGCTCAAGTTAATTTCGTTAAGTCTAGATATGATTTTTAATTTAATCTTTGTTACTGGTCAGTTTTCGTGTTTGTGTGTTTTGTGTTAATAACTTGTTAGTTGGGAATAATCCTCTGCGGGACTAACTCTTACTTACCTCTATACTCAGCAATGATAATATTTAAGGTAAGGTCCTAATTGATTAGTTTTTTTTTTGTTTTTGTTTTTTATTTTAGTTTTAGTATTTGTGTTAATTAGTTCGCTTTTCATTGTTTTAGGTCTTTATTAGTGAATGTCCAATCTTACTCCAAAGGGGAACACTCAAAGACTTTAAAGAATCCTGGAATTCACCACTTCACTTTGTAGTTGATCAATTTGCATCTTTACTACCTATACCATCATCTTTACATCAGATTTCTAGTCCGCCAAAACTTGATAGAGAGCATTGAATGATGCTCTTCCACCTAGTCCACCACCATAGGATCCTTTAAAATGTTATATATAGATTTGAGCAAGAAGATATGGCAATAGCAAACGAATAAACACTTGAGGAGTTAATAGTACAACTCTAAATCAACAGCCTCCTTGCATTGAATACCAAGCAATTGAAGTTGCTTTCTGAGAACTAGATTGTTAAAGCTCCACATTGATATGAACCCCATCAACAACTGATGCGACCCTAATAAATTTAGTCCCCAAGATTGAATCTAAACCTGGAATTGAATGGAATTGCATCCCTATACTTAATGAAAGCACGAACCTTGGTATGTGAGGATGCCACAATAAGCTATGGATGATTTGATTGATAAGTCAAGAGTTTGAATGCCACATAAATCTGATAAGTTCAAAGAGTTTGTTTCATAACCATAGAGAATTGACTCTCTCGCCAATTGCATCAAAACTGATCTTCTGATACCAGTGGGTAGTTGTACCAAATCCGAAATTCATTTTTTGAAAACCATTTTTCACGATACCACCCGAAAACCTTTAAAGAGGGTGAACGTTGTGAGAAAACACTTTCAAGTTTAGAAAACTCGGTTTTGGAAGATAAACAGGACCTTTCTGATGCACAGGATCCTCATGTTTGAGGCAAGTGCAGAGCATACTCAGTGTAGAAATATTTGAGGTGAGCGTATCATTTGAAACTCGAATGATTTCTTTGATTCCTAGAAGAGAGAGAGAGGTTTAGGGAAACATGATGTATAGAACTTAGGATTTTTATTTCTGAATTGGCTCCCTTACAACTGAGATCAAGGGTGCTTTATATAGAGGATCCTTGAGAACAAGACCTCTCAAGTGATCATATTTTATAGCACACCTTTTTAGAAAGCCAAGCCCGCCGATCAGGACTTTTACAAAAGATAAAGCATACTTACAAGGACTTTGACTAAATTAAAGTAGACTAACAAAGACTTTAATTTAAAGTAAAGCACACCGAAAAGGACTTGAACTAAAGACAAACGAGAGTCACATGAGTGCTTGCATCGAGAGCTATCATGGAGTGGATGGATAGCGCGATGGTGACACGTCGCCTGTGTCCTTTTCATATTGTCGCTTGTGCCGACGCCGTTGTCTCTTGTCGAGATAAGCTTCAGCTTGTTCATACTTGTCTTCATCAGCTTCAGACATGTGCTGTGAGGGAGATGCAACAGGAGAGTCTGGGTTGGTGACAGAATATCGAGGAGTGTCAGTAGGGAGAAGGGACCGAAAATCTTCCCATGGATCCTGAGCGTCTTGGAATAAGACATTTGTGTAGTCAGGACGTTGCTCCAAAACAAGAATTCCTTGAGAACTCGAACTTGGACCTGGAGTACAGCCTTGTGGTTTTGGAATTATCTCAAGGGTGTGTGATGGTCCAATGGAGGTGTGGTGAATATTTGTGGCAGGTGGAGGGACATTGTTAAGTTCCATGAGATAGGCTTTGAGAACAGTGGTGACTGATCTGTCATGGATGAAGGTATAAGGATGAGGGTAGGTTTTCCATTCATATGCCATGTCCTGTGTCCAATAGTCATGTGTTTCTGGATGCTGGAAATAAGGCCTGTGGACAATGAAAGCGGTAGTCCACATGTTAGCTTCTTGCTCTGGCATTTTATTTAATCCATGAAAGGCACACAAGTGTTGGAGTTGCTGGCGCCACCAAGTGAGGGGAGAATACCATTCAAAGAGGGTCCATAAAAGGTCCGGTGCGAACTCGGGAGTGGTAAGATGAGTCAGGGTATTTCACTAGAAGTATCCGAACCCTCATCTCCACAAAAAGACCACTCCCAAAAGAATACATCCAGTCTTCCAGATTAGATCAGTGTGCTCTCCAAGCCTCACAGAGTGAACAATATGTCACTTTGGAAATACCCTCAGATCTCTTCGCCAACTGGAAACGAGAAGGCTACACACACCTCCATCTTGGTGGTGTACGATTAATCCTCACTCTTCATGGTCGCAAAGGCTTACCTGTGACAGCAAGAATTGCTCTTTTAGACACCAGGTTCAAGGAGTACCAACATGCTGTCATTGGCACAGTTCTCACAACTCTTCATGCTGGCAGTGCCTTATTAACCTTTTACCCAAACTTCAACCTCTCTCTTGAGGATCCCAATCTTCCAACAACCCTTAAAGTCCAGATCCAGCTCCAAGGAGCAGAACAAACACCTACTTCAAAGATTGCAACTCTTCATCATCAAATAGTGTATCGATTACAAAATCATGCACTAGATCTTCCCACGCCATACACAAATTCTGATGCCTTGATGATATTGGCGGACACAGACACCATTCCAACCATCATTCAAATCCCCAAACAAATCCAGAGACAAGATTTGCTCAAACTTATGCCTCTTGAATGGCTAACCAACTATGAGCACTTTCACCAAAATTAACTACCCAGAGTCAAGTCAAACTCTATTTTCAGACTCCTAAACCCAAAACCGTTTGATACCCACAGATTTCTTATACTATGATCACAAAGCGGGTCAAGAAAAGAAACTTCCTATTTATGGTTTTTCATCAGAAGGGTATCCAGTATACCCTGGTAAAATCGATGGTCATTTTCTATGGGATGTTCCTGAAGCCCATATGTGCAATCCGGATTGTCCTTGCTTGGATGATACGGATGTTGATGAAGAAGTTATGCGGAGAAAGAAAAAGAAAAAGAAAAAAGCTTCTTCTCCACCATCATCTTGCAAATCCTTTACTCCACAACCTCCACCGGATCCCAAGCCTCCTGTTGAACCAATCCGATCTTGTCTTATGTTTTCAAGCCATTCCTATGAAGACTCCTTCCCTCCTCTTGACAAACAGACAGACACACAAACCCGTATTACCTCAAAACCGTTTATCCAATCTCCAGTTACAGCCTCTGGGCAACCTGAAGAGCCAAGACAGTATGAAGCTGTTCTAAACTGGCAAACCAAAAATGCCAGTGCCCAAAACCATACTCTTCAACAACTCGGTAAGAAAATTGACCGTGTTGCCAACCAAGTCTCCCAGACTGAAACTAAAGTGGATTCAATCAGCAGTCGTCTTGATCAGATGTATTTACATCTCCACGATCGTATCTCTGAGCTAGATGTCGATCTCAGGCGAATGATCCATAACCATATCTGGGGTCCCGAGTTTAATAAAAAAGAAGCTGAGATCAGAAAACTCAAAGCTGAATTATCCAGGATTGATGCTGAAAAGGTTCGACCTTCCCTGTTTACTCAACCACAACCTACACCAGTATCTCCTCCAATCCTTGACACCTATGCACCTTTCTACACACCATCCCGGCCTCCACAACCTGTTTATAATCAGTTCCTTGGTTTCTCTCACCTTCAACCATCTCCTCAACCATCTTCACCCAAAAAACCAAAATCTAAGGTCAAAATCTCCGAGCCACATCCTAAGGCCACTCCCTCTTCCTCTGCCTCTACAATCCCTCAAGAAGAATCACCACAAGACATTCCAGAGCCTCCTAAAAAAGATAAGAGCCCAATGGACCAGTATCATTATCATACTATCCAGACTCTTCGATTCCTCCGACTCCTCCGAGCAAAGCAGATCCCTCATCTTCGTCCTCATCCTATGACTCATCAAAAGCCTCCTCTACAGTTTCCTTTGACTCTGAGTCTGAATATGCTGACATTCCCGGCATATTAATGGCCACTGAAACTGCAGATGCAGATCCCAATGCCTCTACCTCCACACCTATTGTTGAAGACTATCCTTCAGACCAAGCCTCTCAAACAAACCCAGTACCTCCACCAGTTCATGAACACTCAACAAAACCATCTTCAGCATCTTGGTTTACATTTGATGACATTCCCCGTCACAAATGGGCTGCTAGACTCCAAGAATTTACTGCTTGGATTGATCTCCAGGGTACCAAGCCTAATGCTCAGCCTCAAGCCATTCTTCGTGAATTCATGGCCCGCTCCACGGGTTCTTTACGAGACTGGCTCAAAAGCTTAGGGGAATACAGACAACTCCAATTCATGGAATCCCCAGTTGGTACAGCCCTTAATATTATTCATGAGCAATTCCTTGGTGAAAAAACTGCTTCCACTGAAGCAGACAGAAAAGAATACCATCAGATGAAATGTTGTTCTCTCAAAAGACATCTTCTGGATGCTCATTACAAAAGAATGAGTATTCTATTCTACAAGCTCAATGGTTTCAATGAGCCATCTCTTAAACATGTCTTCATAGCCTCTCTTCCTTCTGAGCTACAACCTGATCTTCAAAGAAAAATCACAGCCACCAATCTGAGCATCGCCGATATCTCTCTAGGCAAGATCTTTCAAATGGCCATGCTATCTCTTGATAAGATCTGTGGGCAAAAAGAATTCTTCAAAGATCTCATGGAAGACAAGAAACCATTCTCTGAAGCTTGTAAAAAGCCTCATCTCAAGATAGAATGCAAAGATGAAAAGAAGTGTACTTGCTTAACTAAAAAGAAAAAGCATTTTCACAAACACTTCCACAGAAAATCATCCTCCAAAAAACCTTTCCGGTATTTCAAAAAGAAAGATGTTTCTCAATACCGAAAGAAAAAGTCCAACCGTTGTTTCATTTGCAAGAAACGCGGTCACTTTGCCCGAACTTGTCCTCATAAGCCATCCAAAGCGGTTCGACTTATTCAACACCTTCAACATTCTTCTCTATTATCTGAGAATGAGGATGTCGAATCAAACTTTTCTGAACAATCAGCACACGATGATCAAACTACCTTTCTTATTGGTGAATCTTGCGAATCTTCGGATTCTGAAGATATTTCCATCATCTCTACAGTCCAGACTGTCAACCATGTTTCCACTATTCCTAGACCTTCCCTCAAAATGTCCATCCTTCCTTCGAAATTCCACAAACCTGTTCCTGTTATCGGGTTCCTTGACACTGGTGCATGATTGATTGATCCTTCTTTCCCTCGGTGGGGAACGCGTCATTCCAAGCTCTTCAGAGCTGTTAATGGCGAAACTTTTGAAACTACCTTGATTACCAAAAAACCCATTGGTATTCAATTCTTTCCGAATTGTATAATTTGGAAAAAGATTGTAGCTTCCAAACTCCCTGATAAAGATTTACTTATAGGTTTTGACATCCTTCATCTCGTTAAAAACCTATTCATCACTAGTTCTGGAGTTCGCTACAAACAGATGTTCTTACCCTATACGGATACACTACGTCTCTATACACTCTCTGAAACATCGTCTCCATACAGTCACATCTCCCAAAAGTTCTTAGAATTCTGTCCAGAAAACCATTCACAGTTCCATCATCCTTCACCTCTTTGGCAAAATGAGCAGTTCTTCATCCACCTTCCATTTAAACTCAACGAAGACATAAACCCCACAAAAGCTTCACACCCGGGTATGTCTCCTTCAGACCTCTTGCTTGCTAAGCAAGAATGTTCTCAGCTACTTCAACAAGGTCTTATTGAGTCTACTGATTCAGATTGGGCTTGTCAAGCCTTTTATGTTGAAAAACGATCTGAATTAGTCCGTGGAAAAAAGAGATTAGTGATTGATTACCAGCCACTCAATTCCTTCCTTAAAGATGATAAGTTTCCCCTTCCAAAAATCCAAACTCTGTTTGTCCATCTTCAAGGGGCTCGTATCTTCTCTAAGTTTGATTTAAAAGCTGGTTTTTGGCAACTTGGTATTTCACCAGTTGACCGTCACAAAACTGCATTTTGCATCCCTAATGCCCATTACCAATGGACTGTTATGCCTTTCGGTCTTAAAGTCGCTCCCTCCTTATTTCAAAAAGCCATGACAAAAATCTTTGGTCCTATTCTCCATCATGCATTAGTCTACATTGACGACATTTTATTATTTTCCTTTGACCATGAGAGCCATCAAAAGCTCCTTTTGGATTTCTTTCATATTGTGCAGGCACATGGCATCATGATTTCCGAAAAGAAAAGCAGCATAGGAAAGGAATCAATTGACTTTCTTGGCATGGTGATTAAAGACGGCCAGTATCAGCCTGGTCCCCACATTGCAACTGAGTTATTAAAATTTCCGGACACTTATCTCAACAAAAATCAGATACAACAATTTCTCGGAATTGCTAACTATGTCCGTGACTTCATCCCCAAAGTTGCAATCCACACCCCATGCTAAAAAAAGCCCCACCATGGGGTCCTACTCAGAAGGCCAAGCGGTAAAGATGATAGCACAATCACCTCCTCCACTTCGAATTCCCACAAGTGGACAACGCATCCTCCAGACTGATGCCAGCGATGATTATTGGAGTGCTATTCTTCTAGAAGACATTGATGGCGTGCGTCATTTCTGTGCACATGCAAGCGGACAATTCAAAGACTCTGAAAAGAATTACCATGTGATCTACAAAGAGATTCTGGCAGTTAAGTATGGCATTAAAAAATTTGAATTCCATCTTATCAGCCACAAATTCCTCATCAACATGGACAATTCATCTTTTCCCCGAATCTTTGACTTCAAGAACAAATTGCTACCTGACAAGCAATTACTCAACCTCAAAACCTGGTTTGCCAAATATGATTTCACTGTTCACCACATCAAAGGCAATCAAAACCTCATTCCAGACTTCCTCACCCGTCCAACTATAAATAAACCTGCACTCATCTCATCGATTCAATCCATTCCAGTTATAGCCATGAATCGCCAACTCCCTTTCAAAGCTCTCAACCAAAGACATTTCCCCATGAACATCTCCTTCTCCTCAGCTTACCAATTACAAGATTTTGCAAAGAGTTTCCTTTATCGGTTTTTCTTTAATGCCCAGACCAAAAAACCTGACCGATTTCCTAATCTTTGCATGGAGCACCTGTTTCTCACAGGCCTCACTTTGTCCTCTCTGACCATCTCTGAAAATGAGCTTTGGTATATGTGGTGTCTCACCACCTTGTATGCTACGAAGCTACCAAATCCGAAATTCATTTTTTGGAAGCTACAATCTTTTTCCAAATTATACAATTCGGAAAGAATTGAATACCAATGGGTTTTTTGGTAATCAAGGTAGTTTCAAAAGTTTCGCCATTAACAGCTCTGAAGAGCTTGGAATGACGTTCCCAACAGTCTGAGGGAAGAACAGAAGGATCAATCATACTGGTGTCTGCACCAGTGTCAAGGAACCCGATAACAGGAACAGGTTTGTGGAATTTCGAAGGAAGGATGGACATTTTGAGGGAAGGTCTAGGAATAGTGGAAGCATGGTTGACAGTCTGGACTGTAGAGATGATGGAAATATCTTCAGAATCCGAAGATTCGCAAGATTCAGCAATAAGAAAGGTAGTTTGATCATCGTGTGCTGATTGTTCAGAAAAGTTTGATTCGACATCCTCATTCTCAGATAATAGAGAAGAATGTTGAAGGTGTTGAATAAGTCGAACCGCTTTGGATGGCTTATGAGGACAAGTTCGGGCAAAGTGACCGCGTTTCTTGCAAATGAAACAACGGTTGGACTTTTTCTTTCGGTATTGAGAAACATCTTTCTTTTTGAAATACCGAAAAGGTTTTTTGGAGGATGATTTTCTGTGGAAGTGTTTGTGAAAATGCTTTTTCTTTTTAGTTAAGCAAGTACACTTCTTTTCATCTTTGCATTCTATCTTGAGATGAGGCTTTTTACAAGCTTCAGAGAATGGTTTCTTGTCTTCCATGAGATCTTTGAAGAATTCTTTTTGCTCAAAGATCTTATCAAGAGATAGCATGGCCATTTGAAAGATCTTGCCTAGAGAGATATCGGCGATGCTCAGATTGGTGGCTGTGATTTTTCTTTGAAGATCAGGTTGTAGCTCAGAAGGAAGAGAGGCTATGAAGACATGTTTAAGAGATGGCTCATTGAAACCATTGAGCTTGTAGAATAGGATACTCATTCTTTTGTAATGAGCATCCAGAAGATGTCTTTTGAGAGAACAACATTTCATCTGATGGTATTCTTTTCTGTCTGCTTCAGTGGAAGCAGTTTTTTCACCAAGGAATTGCTCATGAATAATATTAAGGGCTGTACCAACTGGGGATTCCATGAATTGGAGTTGTCTGTATTCCCCTAAGCTTTTGAGCCAGTCTCGTAAAGAACCCGTGGAGCGGGCCATGAATTCACGAAGAATGGCTTGAGGCTGAGCATTAGGCTTGGTACCCTGGAGATCAATCCAAGCGAAATTCTTGAGTCTAGCGCCCATTTGTGACGGGAATGTCATCAAATGTAAACCAAGATGAAGATGGTGTTGTTGAGTGTTCATGAAGTGGGTTTGTTTGAGAGGCTTGGTCTGAAGGATAGTCTTCAACAATAGGTGTGGAGGTAGAGGCATTGGGATCTGCATCTGCAGTTTCAGTGGCCATTAATATGCCGGGAATGTCAGCATATTCAGACTCAGAGTCAGAGGAAACTGTAGAGGAGGCTTTTGATGAGTCATAGGATGAGGACGAAGATGAGGGATCTGTTTCAGGCTCAGAGGAGTCAGAGGAATCAGAAGATTGGGTCTGGATAGTATGATAATGATACTGGTCCATTGGGCTCTTATCTTTTTTAGGAGGCTCTGGAATGTCTTGTGGTGATTCTTCTTGAGGGATTGTAGAGGCAGAGGAAGAGGGAGTGGCCTTAGGATGTGGCTCGGAGATTTTGACCTTAGATTTTGGTTTTTTGGGTGAAGATGGTTGAGGAGATGGTTGAAGGTGAGAGAAACCAAGGAACTGATTATAAACAGGTTGTGGAGGCCGGGATGGTGTGTAGAAAGGTGCATAGGTGTCAAGGATTGGAGGAGATACTGGTGTAGGTTGTGGTTGAGTAAACAGGGAAGGTCGAACCTTTTCAGCATCAATCCTGGATAATTCAGCTTTGAGTTTTCTGATCTCAGCTTCTTTTTTATTAAACTCGGGACCCCAGATATGGTTATGGATCATTCGCCTGAGATACGATCGTGGAGATGTAAATACATCTGATCAAGACGACTGCTGATTGAATCCACTTTAGTTTCAGTCTGGGAGACTTGGTTGGCAACACGGTCAATTTTCTTACCGAGTTGTTGAAGAGTATGGTTTTGGCATTTTTGGTTTGCCAGTTTAGAACAATCTTGTCTTGGCTCTTGAGGTCCAGAATCGGAGATTGGATAAACGGTTTTGAGGTAATACGGGTTTGTGTGTCTGTCTGTTTGTCAAGAGGAGGGAAGGAGTCTTCATAGGAATGGCTTGAAAACATAAGACAAGATCGGATTGGTTCAACAGGAGGCTTGGGATCCGGTGGAGGTTGTGGAGTAAAGGATTTGCAAGATGATGGTGGAGAAGAAGCTTTTTTCTTTTTCTTTTTCTTTCTCCGCATAACTTCCAGTTCTTCATCAACATCCGTATCATCCAAGCAAGGACAATCCGGATTGCACATATGGGCTTCAGGAACATCCCATAGAAAATGACCATCGATTTTACCAGGGTATACTGGATACCCTTCTGATGAAAAACCATAAATAGGAAGTTTCTTTTCTTGACCCGTTTGAACTGCTGTGATCATAGCAGTATAAGAAATCTGTGGACTGTCTGAAACGGGTTTGGGGGTAGGAGTCTGAAAAGAGAGTTTGACTTGACCATCTGGTCGTCTGTCAAATATAGCTTCGGCAGTCTGGACTGGTTCAGAATTTTGGTGAAAGTGCTCATAGTTGGTTAGCCATTCAAGAGGCATAAGTTTGAGCAAATCTTGTTTCTGGATTTGTTTGGGGATTTGAATGATGGTTGGAATGGTGTCTGTGTCCGCTAATATCATCAAGGCATCAGAATTTGTGTATGGTGTGGGAAGATCTAGCGCATGATTTTGTAATCGATACACTATTTGATGATGGAGGGTTGCAATCTTTGAAGTAGGTGTTTGTTCTGCTCCTTGGAGCTGGATCTGGACTTTAAGGGTTGTTGGAAGATTGGGATCCTCAAGAGAGAGGTTGAAGTTTGGGTAAAAGGTTTAATAAGGCACTGCCAGCATGAAGAGTTATGAGAACTGTGCCAATGACAGCATGTTGGTACTCCTTGAACCGGGTGTCTAAAAGAGCAATTCTTGCTGTCACAGGTAAGCCTTTGCGACCATGAAGAGTGAGGATTAATCGTACACCACCAAGATGGAGGTGTGTGTAGCCTTCTCGTTTCCAGTTGGCGACGAGATCTGAGGGTATTTCCAAAGTGACATATTGTTCACTCTGTGAGGCTTGGAGAGCACACTGATCTAATCTGGAAGACTGGATGTATTCTTTTGGGAGTGGTCTTTTTGTGGAGATGAGGGTTCGGATACTTCTAGTGAAAGAAGTTTTTTGTTTGTAGAGATTGTAAGGACTCATGATGGGAAACTGGGACTCATTGATTTGGGCAGATTCTGGAATATAAGAATATTCAACAAGATTCTCGATTTTGGAGGCTATGTGTTTAGAGCATGAGTTGGGGAGAGAGAGTGTAGAAGAAAGAGAAATAGGAGAGGAAGATGAGGAAAGAGCTGAGCTTGACGATGAAGTTGTTTCCATGGTGTAGGAGTCCTCTTCTAGGAGACCAAATAATATTACCCAAATTACGAATGATACCACCTCATCATGAAGCATGGCTCTGATACCAGTGGGTAGTTGTACCAAATCCGAAATTCATTTTATAGGGGTTGGTTACAAGAATTTTTAGAAGTAAATCCTAAACCAAAATCAAATCTAAATCTAAATCTAAATCTAAGCAAATAGGGAAGAATCTAAATAAAAATCAGAATCCTAATCGGCTTAAATGCCTTACATCAATTAAAATGGAAACTCGGTAATTAAAAGAGAAATAACTGATTTATTTCTCCACTAGCCTCCTCAAGAAATGAGAAAGTATCTAAAAAGGAAAGTAGTATATTTTCCCACCGTAATATGCAAGCCAACTTCCTGTTTGAGGGAAGTGATTATTTGGAAACTTCAAGAGCCTAAATCATGCATTTATCATGTGCGATTCCTTCAAGGGGTCTCCATGAATTTGATTGAACCCAAGTTGCTTGAATCAACCTATTAAGCTCTTTTTTTAATTTCTTTGCTCAAGCTCTTGTGACGGGTCCGACGGGAACTTGAATAAGATTTGAATATGCCTCATCCCACGTGCTTGTGACAATTTTGTCCTCAATCTTATCATTCCTCTCCTCTTGAAGAGGATTTGTCCTCAAATCATCAGCTACATAAAAAGGACTCAAATAAGAAACATTAAAAGTAGCATTTACGTTGTACTCACTAGGCAAATCCAGCTGGTTTGCATTGTCTTGGGACGGACTATCCCTTCAAGGTAATAACTTAGATTTCCTTCGTTTTGAAAATCATTCATTGCGCATGTGTAACCACACCTAATCACCAGGTTCAAAGACTAGCTTATGTCACCCTTTGTTGGCTTATTTAGCATATTGCTTAGTTCTCCGCTCGATGTTGAACTTTGCCATCTCATGCATCTGTTTAACAATTTCAACATTTTTCTTGCCATCTAAGTTAACACACTTAGAAATAGGTAATGAAGTTAAATCTAATAGGGTTAAAGGTTAAAACCATAAATAAATTCAAACGGTGAATATTTAGTAGCAAAATGAACAGAACGAATATAAGCAAACTCAACATGTGGCAAACAATCTTCCCAAGTTTTGATGTTCTTTTTAATGATAGACAGCAACAAAGTAGATAAAGTTCTATTCAACTTCTGTTTGACCATCAATTTAAGGGTGACAAGCAATTGAAAACAACAACTTGGTTCCTAACTTAGCGCATAATGTTTTCCAAAAGTAACTTAAAAACTTATCATCCATACCAGAAACGATTATCCTGGGCATACCAGGCAACCTCACAATCCCCCTAAAGAATAGGTTAGTGACATTATAAGCATCATCTGTTTTGTGGCATGGATTACAATGTGCTATCTTTGAAAATCTATCCACAACAATAAAGATTGAGTCTTTCCTTTTTTAGACCTAGGTAGACCTAGCATAAAATCCATTGAAACATCAGTCCAAGGTGCACTGGTTATTGGCAACGGGGCGTATAAGCCATTGGGTTGCACTTTCGATTTGGCTTGCTTACAAATGAAACATCCGTCACAAAATCTCTTGACATCTCATTTCATATGTGGTCTATAGAAGTCCTCTTGCAAAACTGCTAAAGTCTTTACAACTCCAAAATGCTCCATTAACCCTCCTCCATGGGATTCTCTTACTAACAAATCTTTCAAAGAACAATTAGGCACATATAGTTTATTCTCCCAAAATAAGTAACCATCATGCCTAAAGTACTTAACAACCGTGGTCTTTTCACATGCTTGATATTCAACACTAAGATCATGGTCATTAGCATACACTTAATATGTTCAAAACCAAGCAATTTAGCATTAAGTGTGGAGATTAAGACATACCTGCAGGAAAGCATAACTGCAACAACATTTCCTTACCTTACTTGTAATGAATGACATATGGAAACATCTCTATGAATTCTACCTATCGTGCATGCTTCTTGTTTAGCTTGTATTGGCCTTTAAGATGTTTCATGGACTCATGATCGGTGTGAATACAAACTTCTTAGGCCATAGGTAGTGCTGCCACGTTTTTAATGCTCAAACCAATGCATACAACTCCTTATTGTAAGTAGGGTAGTTTAAGGCTGCCCCACTTAGTTTCTCACTAAAGTAAGCAATTGGTCGTCCTTCCTGCATTAGGACTGCGCCAATACCAATACCTGAGGCATCGCATTCAATTTCAAATGTTTTATTAAAGTTAGGCAAGGACAATAAAGGAGCATCGATTAGCTTTTGCTTGATCATTTGAAATGCCTTCTCTTGAATCCAACATCTTTTTTTATTACTTCAGTAAGTGGTGCGACTAATGTGCTAAAGTCTTTCACAAATTGTTGGTAGAAAGATTCTCACATTACTTACGCTTGTGGGACTCTACTACTCTTGGATTGCACGTACCTTCTCCTTATCAACCTGTGTTCCATGTGCACTAGCAACAAATCCTAGAAATACAAGTTTATTAGTGCAAAAGGTACACACTTCTTCAGATTTGCAAACAACTTTTCTTTTCTAAGTACATCTAAAATAAATTTCAAATGTTCTACATGATCGTCTTGAAGGACAACATTTGTCCATGAGGTTCCTAAAATCGCAACTTTTGCGCAGTAAAATTAAAACGGACGGCGGAAGCTCTAGAAACCTCGGATCGGCTTCATTCAAAAACGAAAATCAAGAAGAGAGATTGAAGTTTAATTACCTCACTTGTAGTTTAGAAAACGACTTCGTGAGGTAGGAGAAAACGACTGAAAACAGCAAGCAACGATCACTGTCCAGAAAATACAGCTCTGCACGAACAGCTTCTGTTTTGCCACGATCTGAGATCCTTAAAGCACCCCAATTGTGATGCCTCTAATTAGTCCACACTTAGAAATGTTCTAGGAGTTCAGAGGATTTGGAATCTCGAAATTTCGTTAAGAAAATAGAGAGATAATGAAGAAACATGAATGCTAGTTCATGATGATGCCTTCCACCAAATAAAGCTACCATTATCTCTAATAATGGCACCAAACATTATCATGTGCTAGACCCACCCACTTAGCTATTATTTATTGAAAGTGATCTTATCACTTAAATAAATTATTTAATCAATTAAATAAATAGCTAAATTAATTAATTTCGGAATTAATTAATTAACCCCATTTTGATCATATCAAATGGTTAAATGTGGGCTCATTTTGTGACATGTTCTAATGCTTTCTCTTAATCCATATAAGATCCAATAAAAGCCCAAAAATCTAAACCCAAAATTGGTCTAGAAGTCCATAATCATATATGAACCCGAACATGTCCAAAATGGTCATTTTACGTGCTCGATATTACATAATGTTTAATGGAGGATTTACGAAATTTATTTTGTTCCTTAAACTATTTATGGAACATCTAAATTTCTATCTTAAATCATATTTAAGATATATTTATATATATATTCATTCTTAATGAATAATAATATAAATATTGATTTTCCTAAAATTAGGAAATTTAACTTCTCATTTTCTAGTAACTCCTTTTTCATTTCTATTTAGTGTGTGACCTTTTAGGTTCTTAGTTATAAGGTAGTAGAACTATTTTAATGATAACTCTTTATTCATTAAATGATGCTAAACTCTTTAGTCATCAATTAGAACTCTTCTAATGACCTTAAGATGCATTGATAATACGCTTTACCAATATTGATCTTAAGGTTTCTACAAGTCATGAGTGACACCTAGCAGTATATCACAACCATCCAAATAACAAGAATTGCTGGATCTATAGAACCTATTCCATTGTATCTCTATGTCTTGGTCTCTTCATCATCCATGTCCAGAAAAGCACACTTATGGTTTATTATGTTAAGCACTTATGCTTTATCTCAAAACAAATCTAAATGAACTTGACATGAAAATATAATTTGAACTCCTTCAAATATATTTCACCTTGGCCAATGATTTCTCATGCCAATTCATATTATCTCATAGGGACATCCTTTTTGTATATTACAAAGTGATGAATTCCATATTGGCCATACACTTGTCTTCATACATAGCCAACCATGACAATTGCTAGATCTCTTCCGTGATTAGGAATCAATCGTTATGCTTTCACATATCAGAGATGTCTATGTATAAGACATCTGTTATGCCTCAGGTCTAAAGACCATTACTAAACATAGTGTCTAATACAATGTATAATAAGCCATTAACACCCAAAACCATATGGCTTACTATATTTGGTCAAGTTCAGTAAACTTGTTCTCTCAACAAGTACCTATGTGTTTTACTTGACATCTCATGTCAATGGTATGAAACTCACCATCCATTTTAGTATCACATACCATAAGGAGTCATAACACATACTAGTGTTTATAGGAATTTATAATGTCCAATTATAAATCCACCACTAGGAACTATTTTAGAAGTATAGTACAAAGGATGCACGTTTCATATTCTCGACAAACTCGAGAATGTGTTCCTTAACTATTTTACTTCTTGGACTATATTCATTAAATTAATTTATGAATATTGATAACTTTGCCATTTTATAAATATCAAAATGCTATTCAAATACAATAATTTCCTAAACAATCAAACACCATTTGATTGGCCTTTAGGGCATATTACTAACAATCTCCCACTTGCACTAAAGCCAATCGCTATGGTATCTCATACCCATCTTCTCAAGATGACGATCTAACTGCTGTTGAGTAAGTGCTTTAGTCAGAGGATCCGCAGTGTTATCAGCGGAGGCTACTTTCTGCATAGTGATATCACTCCTTCCAATGATTTCTCTGATAATGTGATATCTTCTCTCAATGTGTTTGGACTTCTGGTGAGACCTTGGTTCCTTAGCTTGTGCTATAGCTCCATTGTTGTCACAATATATTGAGATTGGCAACGCAATGGTTGGAACCACTCCAAGTTGTTGAATAAACTTCCGTATCCAAACTTGCATCGATTATATATTCCGGTGGTAGAATCTGCAGTAGTTGCTTGCTTAGAACTTTTCCAGCTTACTGCTCCACCATTGATAGTGAATAAAAATCCTGATGTAGATTTTCTATCATCTACATCTGACTGGAAATCTGAATCTGTGAAGCCTTCAATTTTTAGCTCACTTTCTCCATATGTTAAGAACAAATCTTTAGTTCTTCTTAAGTACTTAAAGATATTCTTAACTGCGGTCCAATGTTCCTCACCCGGATTACTCTGGTATCTGCTAGTGACACTCACTGCATGAGCTATATCCGGTCTAGTACATAGCATAGCATACATAAGACTTCCAATTGCAGAAGCATATGGAATCTTATTCATTCGCTCTCTCTCATCATAAGTTTTAGGACTCATGCTTTTAGAGAGATGAATTCCATGTCTGAAGGGTATAAAACCCCTTTTGGAATCCCACATATTAAATTTCTTTAATATCTTTTCTATGCACTTAGCTTGACATAGACCTATTAATCTTCTGGATCTATCTCTATAAATCCTGATTCCCAAGATATACATTGCATCTCCTAGGTCTTTCATGGAGAAGTTTTGAGAAAGCCAAATTTTGACAGAGGACATTTGTCCAATGTCATTTCCTATAAGCAATATGTCATCTACATATAGCACAAGGAAAGTTATTGCACTCCCACTGACCCTTTTATAAACACATGGTTCATCCTCATTCTTGATGAAACCAAATGATTTGATTGCATCATCGAATCGGATGTTCCAACTCCTGGAGGCTTGTTTTAGCCCATAAATGGACTTTCTTAGCTTGCATACTTTATGAGGATTTGTCTTAGATTCAAAACCACAAGGTTGTATCATATAGATATCTTCCTCAATATACCCATTAAGAAATGCAGTTTTGACATCCATTTGCCAAATCTCATAGTCATAGTATGCTGCTATAGCCAATAAGATTCTGATGGACTTTAGCATGGCTACTGGTGAAAAGGTTTCCTCATAGTCGATACCTTGTATTTGACGATAACCTTTAGCTACCAACCTTGCTTTATAGGTCTCTACCTTTCCATCTAAGCCTATCTTCCTCTTGAAGATCCACTTGCATCCGATAGGTATAATACCTTCGGGTGGATCCACTAGAGTCCAGACTTGGTTGGTTCTCATAGAGTCCATCTCTAAATCCATGGCTTCAAGCCATTTCTTAGAGTCAATATCTGATATTGCCTCTTCGTAACTAGTAGGATCATCTCTATGATCAGTATCACCCAATAAAAATATATCGTTCATCTGATGAAGAAAACCATATCTTTCTGGTGGGTGAATTATCCTACTAGATCTACGGAGCTGCTGTGTTCCTTGTATTTGTACTTGAACAGGCTCTTCATTGGATTTATCCTCATTAGAATTCTCAATAAATTCTAATTTTCTTCCTTGTCCACCTTCTTGAATAAACTCTTTTTCAAGAAATATGGCATTTCTACTGACCACTACCCTTTGGTCAGATTGGATGTAAAAGTAATAACCCAAAGTTTCCTTTGGGTATCCAATGAACCTCCCACTATCCGCTTTAGCTTCAAGTTTCTCACTCTTGAGTCTCTTGATAAAAGCAGGACATCCCCAAATCCTAAGATGATTTAGGCTTGGTTGTTTACCATACCATATCTCATATGGTATTTTAGGTACAGACTTGGAAGGTACTCTGTTTAGTACATATGTTGCAGTAAGGAGAGCATATCCCCAAAGAGAAATTGGTAAGTCTGTATAACTCACCATTGATCGCACCATGTCTAACAGTGTGCGATTTCTCCTCTCAGATACTCCATTAAGCTCTGGTGTACCTGGAGGTGTCCATTGTGAAACAATACCATTTTCTTTAAGGTAAGACTGGAATTCTCCACTGAGATATTCACCACCTCGATCTGATCGTAGGGTTTTAATAACCTTTCCAGTCTGTTTCTCTACTTCATTTCGGTATTCTTTGAACTTCATTTCAGATTTATACTTCATTAAGTATACTGAACTATACCTTGAGTGATCATCGATAAAAGTTATGAAGTAGTAATATCCACCCCTTGCCATTTCATTAAATGGTCCACATACATCAGTATGTATAAGTTCAAGTATATCAGTGGCTCTTGTACTTCGTCCAACGAAGGGTGCCCTGGTCATTTTTCCTTGAAGACATGATTCACAAGTTGGATAAGGTTCTAAACCAAATGGACCTATTAGTCCATCTTTAGCCAATTTTGTGACTCTATCTTCTCCAATATGACCTAGCCTTAAATGCCACTTATATTTGGGGCTTATTTCTTCTCTTTCACGTTTATGTGTTATGGTATTTACATTCACAACATGCTCATTATTTTCTTTCATGTTTAGTACATAAAGATCATTATCTAAAGTACCATGTGCAACATATTTATTCTCATAATAAATGTTACAAATTTTATTTCTGAAATAAAATTCATAATTGTCTTTGCATAAACATGAAATTGAAACTATGTTCCTTACAGCAGAAGGAACAAATAAACAATCATTCAAACTTATTACATGCCCAGATGTCATTTTTAAGAAAAATGTCCCTATAGCTGAGGCATCAACCATTGCTCCATTTCCCACTCTAAGAGACACTTCTCCTTGTTTAAGTCTTCTACTTCTTTTTAGATCCTGCATTGACATACAAATATGTGTGGTTGCAGCAGAATCTAAAATCCAAGAAGTAGAATGAATGATTGAAATATTAGTTTCAATAATGAGCATACCTTCAGAAGGATTCTCTTTAGGCTTGACTTTCAAGCTGTTGAGGTAAGATTTGCAATTCCTCTTCCAATGCCCATCCTTACCGCAATGGAAACATTTTCCCTTGTCATTGGGCTTATTAGCTTTCCCCTTCTTAATCCCACCTTTAGCCTTGGGTTGAAACTTTTTCTTTTTACCCTTTTTAGTTGAGGGCCCTTCTATAGCCATAACATCTTTTGGCTTCTTTATGCAAGTTTCAGCAGTATTAAGCATCTTTAGCAGTTCAGCAAGACTGCACTCCATTTTATTCATGTTAAAATTCATGATAAATTGGGAGAATGAGTCTGGCAAGGATTGTAGGATAAGGTCGATATCTAATTCCCCATCCATTGAGAAATTAAGAGCTTCCAACTGCTCTATGTAGTCAATCATTTTGAGTACATGCTCATTGACCGATCCTTCAGTCATTCTCATTCTGAACAGTTTCTTAGATATCTCATATCTAACTGTTCTGCTTTGTTCACCATACAACTCTTGTAGATGAAGTATCATGGAACTTGCATTAGGCATATTTTTATGTTGCCTTTGTAGTTCATTGGACATCGATGCCAATATATAGCTTTTAGCACTTAGGTCATCATCTTGCCACTTCTGATAAGTGACACGATCTGCCTCACTTGCTCCCTCCGAAATTTCATTTGGCTTAGGTGTATCAAGAACATAGCTAATTTTCTCATAATTAAGAACAATTCTTAAATTTCTGAACCAATCAACGTAATTGGGTTCCGTCAAACGGTAGTTTTCCAGAATTCGTGCTAACGGATTATTCATTATTAAGTATTTTTGCAGAAAGTATAAATTAAATTATTAGCATTTTATTTTATTATAATCTATTTGATTTTGGTCTTTAAACCAAATAGTACCTCCCACTATTTTATCATTTCATTACACTCCCATATGCAAGAAACGGAAACTCTCATTGGTAAAAGTTTCTAGTAGGAATCGGATTCTCATTAGCCTAAGTTTACCTCACCTGACAGTTCTTGGCTTACTTATTATAATGAGTAGGTAACTCTTACCAAATGCATCTCATGCATGTGCCGATTATCCTTCGGCCTCTAAATCATTAATACCTCACCTAACAGTTCTTGGTATAAATGATTTAGTTAAGTTTACCCTAATACCCTTGCATATTTTCAAAACATCTTACTAACCTCACCTAACAGTTCTTGGTAGCTTAATGTATGAATTACGCATCATCGCATGATATATGGTTTATTTTCAACATTTTAATGAGTGAGTAGCCCATGTATCCATGACAACTAGCCCAAGCATAAAATATTTTAAATATTCCATTGGTATTAGTAGGCCATGATGGATATTCTCAATATTCATCATTACAACTTAACAATAATTAAGTTTATATAATAAGGGAGTATTTGGTGATTATTATGGTCTCACTTTTTAGCATGTTATTCCATTTTCAATATTCAAATATGTCTAAGCACCCTAATATACATCTCATGCATATTATAGACAAACCAACTAAGGATGATCATGGAATTTTCTAATAAAACCAATTTGAGCCAAAATTGGTTTTAAGGTCCACCTAGGTATCAAGCAAACAATAATAATTATGAGACATCTCATGCCTCAAATTATCAAGCAAACAATAATTATTATGAGACATCTTATGCCTCAAATTATTACAATTATTAATATCTATTTGAATGGCTAAAAATTATTACAATTAAAGTCTTCTTGCTCCAACCTCCAAGGCATCGTAAATCGTCGTTCCTCCTTTTCCAATCATCTTGTAGAAATTACATATTTAGAAGAATTGGGGTACAAATTTAGGGTAATGGGATACAATCAAATCTTAATAGAAGGAGGGACATGCAAGTCCCTATTTAAAAATATTACAACCATTTAAGCCTTTAGAAATCGGCCAAATCATCAAATAAATCAATAGCTCATTCAACCACGCATATATTCAATCATCACATGACATAAATATATCATAAAATATCTAGGTCTTTCCATGATCATCCTTCATGCTATTATAAATGGAAATAACATAAATCATGCTTCAAAAATTCGAAATTGAATGAAGATGGCTCTGATACCACTTGAAGGACAACATTTGTCCATGAGGTTCCTAAAATCACAACTTTTGCGCAGTAAAATTAAAACGGACGGCGGAAGCTCTAGAAACCTCGGATCGGCTTCATTCAAAAACGAAAATCAAGAAGAGAGATTGAAGTTTAATTACCTCACTTGCAGTTTCGAAAAAGACTTCGTGAGGTAGGATAAAACGACTGAAAACAGCAAGCAACGAACACTGTCCAGAAAATACAGCTCTGCACGAACAGCTTCTGTTTTGCCACGATCTGAGATCCTTAAAGCACCCCAATTGTGATGCCTTTAATTATTCCACACTTAGAAATGTTCTAGGAGTTCAGAGGATTTGGAATCTCGAAATTTCGTTAAGAAAATAGAGAGATAATGAAGAAACATGAATGCTAGTTCATGATGATGCCTTCCACCAAATAAAGCTACCATTATCTCTAATAATGGCACCAAACATTATCATGTGCTAGACCCACCCACTTAGCTATTATTTATTGAAAGTGATCTTATCACTTAAATAAATTATTTAATCAATTAAATAAATAGCTAAATTAATTAATTTCGGAATTAATTAATTAACCCCATTTTGATCATATCAAATGGTTAAATGTGGGCTCATTTTGTGACATGTTCTAATGCTTTCTCTTAATCCATATAAGATCCAATAAAAGCCCAAAAATCTAAACCCAAAATTGGTCTAGAAGTCCATAATCATATATGAACCCGAAACTAGAAGTCCATTACATAATGTTTAATGGAGGATTTACGAAATTTATTTTGTTCCTTAAACTATTTATGGAACATCTAAATTTCTATCTTAAATCATATTTAAGATATATTTATATATATATTCATTCTTAATGAATAATAATATAAATATTGATTTTCCTAAAATTAGGAAATTTAACTTCTCATTTTCTAGTAACTCCTTTTTCATTTCTATTTAGTGTGTGACCTTTTAGGTTCTTAGTTATAAGGTAGTAGAACTATTTTAATGATAACTCTTTATTCATTAAATGATGCTAAACTCTTTAGTCATCAATTAGAACTCTTCTAATGACCTTAAGATGCATTGATAATACGCTTTACCAATATTGATCTTAAGGTTTCTACAAGTCATGAGTGACACCTAGCAGTATATCACAACCATCCAAATAACAAGAATTGCTGGATCTATAGAACCTATTCCATTGTATCTCTATGTCTTGGTCTCTTCATCATCCATGTCCAGAGAAAAGCACAGCTTATGGTTTATTATGTTAAGCACTTATGCTTTATCTCAAAACAAATCTAAATGAACTTGACATGAAAATATAATTTGAACTCCAAATATATTTCACCTTGGCCAATGATTTCTCATGCCAATTCATATTATCTCATAGGGACATCCTTTTTGTATATTACAAAGTGATGAATTCCATATTGGCCATACACTTGTCTTCATACATAGCCAACCATGACAGCTATTGCTAGATCTCTTCCGTGATTAGGAATCAATCGTTATGCTTTCACATATCAGAGATGTCTATGTATAAGACATCTGTTATGCCTCAGGTCTAAAGACCATTACTAAACATAGTGTCTAATACAATGTATAATAGGCCATTAACACCCAAAACCATATGGCTTACTATATTTGGTCAAGTTCAGTAAACTTGTTCTCTCAACAAGTACCTATGTGTTTTACTTGACATCTCATGTCAATGGTATGAAACTCACCATCCATTTTAGTATCACATACCATAAGGAGTCATAACACATACTAGTGTTTATAGGAATTTATAATGTCCAATTATAAATCCACCACTAGGAACTATTTTAGAAGTATAGTACAAAGGATGCACGTTTCATATTCTCGACAAACTCGAGAATGTGTTCCTTAACTATTTTACTTCTTGGACTATATTCATTAAATTAATTTATGAATATTGATAACTTTGCCATTTTATAAATATCAAAATGCTATTCAAATACAATAATTTCCTAAACAATCAAACACCATTTGATTGGCCTTTAAGGCATATTACTAACACGTCTGTGCTTTTGCTGCAAATGAGGATATCATCAAAATAAAAAACAATAAACTTGCTAATAAAAGCTTGCAAAACATGATTCATAAGTCTCATAAAGGTGCTCGGAGCATTAGTCAAACCAAAAGGCATGACTAACCATTCATTATAACCATATTTCGTATCATAATTCAACTTCTTTACAATCGTTTTCTACAATTTTCAATTTTTTGCTTAAACTTTTTAATTTAGCTTGTGTGCGTGTTTGTTAGTGTTTCTTTAGAAAATCTAGAAAGTTTGAGTTAATTTCGTGAAGTGTAGATAGGGTTTTTAATTTAATCATTGTTGCTGGTCAGTTTTCGTGTTTGTGTTTTGCGTTAGTAACTCGTTAATTGGGAACAATCCTCCACAAGAATGCCCTTTGCTTACATCTATACACAATAACAATAATATTTAAGGCCAGGTTTTAAGTGATACACTTTATAGCTTATTAGTACTAGTTCCAATTATGGGTATTTTTGTAATAAATAATTTTATTAAAATTAAAGTGCTCAAAGTAACTTGTAGAAATTTTAGGATTCGGTAGAAAATGATACTATATTTTCGACCATCAATCTGTATCATTGAAAATAATATGTATTTTGACCATCAATCCTTATCATTGAAATAATATCAGCGCCCATGTCTATGTGCCAAAAACTTTTATACCTACTACTCCTATTTTACTAGTTTGATAGTTAATTGAAATTAAACTTCTATTATTGACTGAAATAATGTGGTAAAAGATAATCAAGTATTTATGTTTTTTATAGTTACTTATTGTAATAAAATGGAGTAACTAATCAAAGTAGCATCACGTGGGTGATTAAAGTAAAATATCACATGATCCATATGATTTATTATATTATTTTATATTTTCAATCAATCAATCATATCATGCCTCATTAATTTGTACAAGCATTATTTGAGTTTTCCTAAAAGTTAATTACAAGGGATGAATTGCTAAAATTATTCCACTTGAAATATACAGGATATCACCTTTGTTTTTAGCAATGAAGTGATTTTTGTAAATCGAAAATAGTCCTACATAAAATTATACAGCAATCAATAATGTTGGTCAAACAAACAAACTAACTTTCTTATTGTACACGTTGACTACTGTAATTTTCATTTCATGTGTACGGTGAATGCATTTCAAATATATAGAAACAATAAAATGACAAACATGGTATGCAGTCAATACAAGATGATGTCAAAAACCGTGGATTTTTTTCTAATAAAAGCATTCCATAAAGAGGAAAATTCCTTTTCTGACAAACTCAAAAAAGTTCAACTAATTAATAAGAGTTCTATTAGTTTCATAAAAAAAGTTATGATAATTTTTTATTTATTTTCATATATATAAGGTCAAAGAACGTACCCAGAAAATGTAAAAAAAAAAATTATCTTTCTTTTCTAAAGATGAATGCATATAATGCCAATTAACATAGTATTTGGGTATGAGTACTAAAACATTAACTTTTGAACCTTTTATCATATTTGGTAATTTTGATGCAATGCAAAATCTCACTTTCCTTGATTTTCGCTGACTTTGATTATGTTTTAGCTATTACAAGGAAAAATGACTAAACAAATAAGAGTGATAATAATACCAGCCGCAAAAATTAGAGACTCTATCAAAAGGAGGAAAAAAATCTCTAGACAAATCGTAATCTTATTCTTTTTTGTTGTGTTTTCATTTTGCTTTCTTTATATGGAATTGGGTTTGTAAGATCTGAATACATATATGCTCAGTTGCTGAATGTATTGCATTTAAAAATAAGAACAAGACAGTGAATTTGCATATCAGATTAGTTTTTTAGTTGTCTCGAGGGCTGATAATGGATTTTGTTATGGGAAACAGTGGTGATTTAGGTGATGAACAAGATGCTACTAATTCTCAAAATAAGGGAAAGATAACATGCCATCGCCACACAACTCACCAGATACAGACACTTGAAGCGTAAGATCAATAATCCTATAAATATTAACTTGATCTTCGTTGAGAAGGGGTTTTTAAGTCATTAATTTTATTTTCCATAGAAGCTTAGTAAGTTGGTTTCAATTTACTGTTTATAGTCAACATCAGTTCATACCATATTTTTTGCTAAACACTAGATCAACAATTAGGATTCATTTATTTCCCTTGCCTAATATTAAAAAATCATACTATACAGACTCTTTCAACTAGTTTTTTTTTTTTAATTTGAAATAATCAATTAGCATTTTCTCTAACAAATTGTCTTTTGTTATAATTAAGATTTTTCAAGGACTGCCCTCACCCAGACGAAAATCAACGTCGTCAATTGAGTAAGGAATTAGGCCTGGATCTAAAACAAATCAAATTTTGGTTTCAAAATAAGAGGACTCAAACTAAGGTTGGTTGTTTCTTTTAATTAAATAATAATCATTTCTATATTGTTTTGCCTAATCGATATTTAATTCTTGATTAATTATTCATAGAAAAAGCAAGCTTGCCTGGGCTAAGCCAAACTAAAATTTTGAAACGATGACACATTGTTGATGGTTTATCATTGTTTTTGTCAATATTTTGTTTAATATTTCCGTTTATAATTATTTGTGCTACTACTGTAGGTTCAGAATGAGCGAGCTAACAACTCGGTGCTTCGGGCAGAAAATGAAAGAGTACAGTGTGAAAACCTAGCAATTAGAGAGGCACTGAAGAATGTGATTTGCCCATCATGTGGTGGCCCTCCCTTTGGAATAGAAGAACGTCAACGTAGTCTACAAAAACTACAAATAGAAAACTCGCAGTTGAAAGAAGAGGTTATTACTTTTGAATTCAATAATGTTATTTCCAAAAACATGCACAGAATAATAATAAGAATGAATTTCATAAAGAATTAGAACTTAGTACTAAACTGAGATTTTATTGAATACTGAATCATTGGTCAAGATTTATTTTTATTTTTATATTTTTGCTTGTCAACAACCACTGATTTAGAACTTAACACTAAATTCTTGTCTTTTCATAATTTTTTTTTTGTAAAATGATAATTTTATGAGCCTAATAAAATTTGTTGTTTGTGTACGTATTATGATTAAATAGCATTTATTTATACTTTTTTGAATTTGACTTATATTAATTAATGTTTTAATACACAAATCAATTGACTGATAAGATTAATTTTATTTTTTAAACAGCATGAAAAGGTATCGAACCTTCTTGCCAAGTACATAGGCAAGCCAATATGTCAAATGAACTCGTCATTGATGCCGTCTCTTCCTAGATCAGCAATATTGGAACATCAAAATGTCCTACCACCGCCAATTTTCCCTGTTCATCAAGAAATGGATATTGGTCTTGATCTTAATCTTCAATTTAAAGGAATCAATGATTTGGAACAATCACTCATGATGGAGACTGCTACTAATGCCATGGATGAACTAATTAGGCTTATGCGAATCAATGAGCCTTTATGGATCAAGTCTCCATCATCAACAAATATTGAAAGATATGTCATTCACCCTGAAAGCTATGAAAAAGTTTTCCCAAGGGCTAATCACTTTAAAACTTCAAGTGCTCGTGTGGAGTCATCAAAATATTCAGGAATGGTGACCATGAATGGGATGCAATTGGTTGACATGTTGTTAGATTCGGTTAGTGCTCATAATTAATAACTGTGTGTTTATGATTTTATTTTGGAAATTATAATAGCTAAGATAAATGGTGAATTTAAATTTTTTAAAATCCAAATGTTCAACGGCATGGCTCTAATTAAGACATATATACACATATATTTCTTCATAGGATAAATGGGTGGATCTTTTCCCAACAATTGTTTCCAAAGCAAGGACAATTCAAGTTCTCGAACCTGGAATCAATGGAAATAGAAATGGTTGCTTGCAGCTGGTAAGTTATATATACATTTAATTACCTTGATACACACACACACACATATAGTCATTCTCTAGTACGGACGCCCTCGTTTTTTTATGCAAACACGCTGTTAAACCGTGCAATTTAATAGAGTCAGTACAAACATATTATTAAACTGCACGATTTTATAGTGCATTAAAAACTCACTCTACTAAGTTGCATTGTTTAACAGCATGTCCGCATTATGAGGGTGACCGCAACTTATATATATATATATGTGTGTGTGTGTGTGTGTGTGTGGACCATCAGCATATATATCGATCAAATTTAATACAATTCAAGATTCTAATTGAATGTAGATGCACGAACAAATGCACATTCTTTCTCCTTTGGTGTCTCCTCGGGAGTATTACTTTCTTCGCCATTGTCAGCAAATTGAGCTAGGCTTGTGGGTTATAGTGGATGTATCTTATGAATGGCCGAAAGATAATATTTCATCTTCTCATTGTTGGAGGCTTCCTTCTGGTTTCATGATTCAAGACATGACCAATGGGTGTTCCAATGTAAGTAAAATGTAATTAATAGCATTATCAAGATGATTAGGTGGAAAGCCAATTAATTTGTCCAAACTTTCACCAAACATTATCATTTTGAATTTTGGTTTGTCTAGATAAACTAGAATTATTAAAGAATCTCAATATTTAAGTCCCAACTAACTAAACAGTTTATATGTAACTATTATATTAGGTTAGTTAATAACTACATCACATGTATTAATGTTTAACATGATAACACAAGTATAAATAAGCTACCACATCAATTGATACTCAAATACTCAAATATTGAGATTCCTAATATTATTCATTCTCTTATAATTACCTAGAGTTGTGTTGGCGGCAAACAACATGGCAACCCCATCATAATGGGTCATTTTGCTGTTTGACCTATACTGGCAAAATTCGAGCCATTCACACCAGGCGCAAAATAGCATTGTTTTATTTGATTTTGATTCTCTTCTGCATGTAATAGCAATTTTTTAATATATATATTTTTTATTAATCTAATAAACATGTATAATTATTTGCTATTTGCATGTAGGTTACGTGGCTAGAACATGTAGAAGTAGATGATAAAACCCAAACTCATAGGCTTTACAGAGATCTTATATGCAACAATTGTGCATATGGAGCGGAAAGGTGGGTTGTCACTCTTCAGAGAACATGTGAGAGATTACTAGCTGAAAACTCACAAAGTATTCAGGAGGTTGGAGGAGGTACTGTATATATACTTAATTATTTTTTTTTATTGATTCATGTCAAATGCAGACGTTTGCATTTTATAAATTAAGTACAGACTCACTCTTTTACATCAATGTAAAAGTTCTTACTCACTTTTTTCTGATTTGAAATTTTTTAACATTATATAAGTCCTTTACTTTTATGTAAAATGACAAGTTTGTACTTTATAAAGTGCAAACATTCACACTTAAGCAATTCTCACAGATCTAGCTATCCATTAATATTTAGTTCCTTAAACTAAGAAAATTTGATTAATTAATTATATAAGTTATGGTCAGTGATAAATTTGCCTCAAGGTAGAAAGAGCTTAATGAAGCTTGCGCATAGGATGGTGAAGAATTTTTGTTCAATGTTGAGCATGTCAGGGAAATTAGATTTTCCTCAGTTATCTGAAGTAAACAACAGTGGTGTTCGAGTCTCTGTACGTAAAAGCTTAGGACACGGCCAGCCAAGCGGAATTGTAGTCAGTGCTGCTACCTCCCTTTGGCTTCCATTACCATCTCATAATGTCTTCAATTTTTTCAAAGATGAGAAAATGCGAGTGCAGGTAACAATTCATTCTCACAAGAACAAAGTTTTTGTTACAAATATATTCAAAAAGTTTAATTACCATCAATTGCTTAAATGTATAAATAGACCTCTATGATTGCGAAAATGATCAAAAAGACCTATTTTTGGACAAACCTTGAAAGTCTACGTGACCATTTCTGAACCCAAAAGGGAATCTATGCGCATGTATAAACAAATTGTTGAGGGTGGTATTGATGGTTTTTTCTCTATTAGCAATTGATTAATGTATTTTATGTGACAGTGGGATGTGTTTTCCAATGGAAGCCCTGTGCAAGAGATTGTACATATCTCAAACGGTTCTCATTTAGGCAACTGTACATCGATTATTTGGGTAGTTTATATTTATAACAAAAGCTTTCTAATTTTGTTTGCTAAATAAACTTTAAGAAATCAACTTACTAATTTGTTTTTGTATAATTTATTTGTGGAGCATGTAATGCAGCCTTTCATCCCCGCCGAGAATAACATGTTGATGCTTCAAGAAAGTTGTATAGATCAGTTAGGGTCAATGGTAGTCTATGCTCCAATTGACATACCATCCATGAATTTGGCAATAAGCGGAGATGACTCTTCAAATATTCCCATACTACCCTCAGGTTTTGTAATATCTAGTGATGGTCGTCAAAGAGATCATTATAGAGCCTCAACAAGCACTGAGACTGGCTTTGGGACAGGGACTGGGATTGGGACTGGTGGTTCACTTCTTACGGTTGCTTTCCAGATATTAGTTTCTAGTCCATCATCGTCAAAAGAACTCAACATGGAATCTGTGGCTACTGTCAATACACTCATTAGCTCTACCGTTCAGAGGATAAAGGCCACTTTGAATTGTTCTAATTTGGATTGACTTATTGTTCTTGTATTACATTAGAAATTGTTGCATTTTATAACTAAAATAATATTGTAATTTGCTATTTTTTTAGGTTTGATTACTAGTACAATAAAATTTTATCCTCAATTTTTATAGATTATCATGATATTCTCCTTTTAATTTCTCTCCAAGTAGATTTTAATGATCTAATGGCACACGACTTTAAGCAAATTGAAAGGCTAAAATTGAATTTTTAGTTTTTAGTGCTCCATCTATTGTTAAAATTTTCTTTTATTAACTATTTTTACCAAGATTTTCACTCTTCTTTCTCAATGCTTTTAATTTATTTAATTATTTTCATCTTGAAGAGAAAAACACAAAAAAAAAATGCTAATCCATTTTTTCTCTCGGTTTTTGGGAGCATACTATGCAAATGATTTCAGAATATGGCTATCGCTATGTAAGCTTCTTTAGAATATACTGTCCTTACAAAATTCTTTAGAATATACTGTCCTTACAAAATTCTCTTCGAATATGGAAAGATGATCATACATTATGATGGAAACAATTTTTCGTTTTTTTTCTTTTTACTTGATTGGCGGTAGAAACAATTTAATTTGAAGGATAAGATTAATTAAAATTATCAAAATTTTAAAGAATTTGTGAGTTTTAGTCCGATAAGAAAAAGTTCCTGAAATTGTAAAATCCCAATACAGTACACACTCAAGTTCAAAGCTCAATGGTTTATGACATTTACACTAAGTCCAGATTAATTTATTGAGATCTTATTATATAATTTCTACTGAATTGATGATTAAGCTAGCTTTTTTTTTGGCCAAATCTAAATAGGTTTAAATTTGGCTAAAGTCTAAATTGATTTGAATAAAAATTTCTTAAAATTTTTAATATTCAAGTGTAAGCGGCACCTTTTTAAAAAAATAAAAAATTTTAAACTTAATTATTTTACATTTATGTCTCAAAACGAATAAAAGAATAGGTTTTATAGTTGAGGAAATAAGTATATTTAATATAGATAGTTTTGGGATATAGTGTTTACTTCTCATTAGTTTTGGGATATAGTGTTTACTTTTTATTTAGACTTTTTTCCATTCAGATAAAAGTTATAAAAAATCACTTTTTCTATTCAAATATAAATGTCTAAAATTAATAAAATTTCAAACTTCAAACATTTAATAAACAAGCCCCAAATTTATTTTTAACCTTAAAATTCACAACAATTATGACAATTTATACACATTCTGTTTGTTATGGAAGTTGGTGGCTATCCAGGCTTGATAATAGGCCCATCCAAATTTAGACAAGCTTCTGTAAATTTTTTAAATAAATTTTTAATAAAACTAAAAGGAGGAAAAATAACACTTAAATTAAATATGGTTATCCAATACAAAAATAGACTAATAGTACAACACATTAAATACTAAAAAACACAACTTGTTTAATCTTAGGGATTGTTGTGATTTGGGAAATTTGGCATTTTGTTTTCTTCTCTTTTTTTTGAAAAAATTTGATTTTTATTTTTTATTTATAAATTATAAAACCTAAGCTTGACCTAGGCATTTTCCATAAGCCCTTAACAGGCCCATTTGCAGTATGCTAGGCCTAAAGCCCGTGGGCCTACTTTTTGCCTACCCTAAGCTAAAGTATGCACCACTAGTTACAATTGATTAAATAAACAAGTCAGCATAGACACATATGAAGACAAAGCCAATTACCTCGATGAAGGTAAATCTGGTGAGCAAGAATCTGTTTAACTACACACATAGCTCTATTTAAATTAGTTATGCTTGACTGGATAACTTAGGGTTCCATTATTAAATGTCCAAAGATTGTAATTTTACTAATTTCAGACCTTTTTAAAAATTTACTTGTTTGATTTTTGCAACTAATGTCTTTGTAAATCTAAGTGAAAAAAATAAATTTTTGTGACTTTTATTTAAATAGAAAAAGGTCTATACTAAAATTAAATATTATATTCTAAAAATATGTCTATAAAATATACTTGTTTCATTAACTATAAAACCTAATTCCCAAATAACAATTTTTAAGATTTTTTATTGATAAAAATAAACCAATATGTCATTCAAATAATTTGAACCCATTCAGATTTTAAATAAAAATAAATAAATGTTACGTTAGTAAGATGTGCCTAGATTTAATTGGACAACAAATAGGGTGCAAAACCTTGCTTTTGGTGTACAATTCAAAAGTAATAATTTTCTCTCTAATTTTACTTATCTAACTCCCTTGTTATATATGACACTATTTTATATGATTCCATTCTAGTAATATTACATTAAATAGCGATATTACATTAAATAGTAATATTTCAAAGCAAACAAAGGAGTTAGATATGATGAGATTGAGGACAAAACTATCACAAGCATGGGGGATGAGGCATATTCAGATCCTATTCAAGTTTCCATCGGACCCGTCACAAGAGCTCGAGCAAAGAAATTCAAAGAAGCGCATAATGGGTTGATTCAAGCAACTTGGGCTCGGACATGATAAATGCATGATTAAGGCTCTTAAAGTTTCCAAATAATCACTTCCATGAAATAGGAAGTTGGCTTGCATATTATGGTGGGAAAATTTATTATTTTCCTTTTTCGGATACTTTCCCGTTTCTTGAGGAGGCTAGAGGAGAAACAAATCATTTATTTCTCTTTTAATTGTTGAGTTTCCATTATAAGTAATGTAAGGCGTTTAAGCCGATTAGGATTCTGATTTGATTTAGATTCTTTCCTATTTGCTTAGATTAGGATACTGATTTGATTTAGATTCTTTCCTATTTGCTTAGATTAGGATTCTGATTTGTTTTATATTCTTACCTATTTGTTTAGATTTAGATTCTGATTTGATTTTGGTTTAGGATTTATTTCCAAAAATTCTTGTAACCAGATCCTAGTCAAGTCCCAATTGGATACATCATAAGAGCTCATATAAAGAAATTCAAAGAAGTGCTTAATGGGATGATTCAAGCAACTTGGGCTCAATCAAATTCGTAAAGGTTTAATAAAGAATTACTACCATGACATCAGCAAGTTAGCTTGTAAATATGCTACTTTCCTTTTTGGATACTTTCCCTTGAAGAGGCAAGTGGTGAGACAAATAAACTATTTGTTTGATGCGAACCCCATAGTTTCCTTTTAATTGATGTAAGGCATTAAAGCCATTTAAGAGACTTTCTTATGAGCCCTACAATAAAACTTCAAGACCCACACTTGATTTAAAGTTTCAATTGCTCAAGAAAGTTCTAAATAGATTTAAGCCAAACAAAATCTTGACCTAATGTTTAAGAAAATATGAACTAGAGGTATAGAGAATGATATTGATGCCACACTTAAGATGTAAACGATAAGGTGAGTTAAAAGTCAAGATTGGAATGCCACAAGATGCAAATTCTTAATAAATTCACTAGTTCTCTAAAGAACCAAAGAAAGAATGATATTTCAAATTCAAATAACATTAGTCTCCCAAAGGAAGGTTGCTGAGTTTAAATAGGCTAATAGAAACTCAAGATCCTAAAAATACACTTGGTAGTTGTACGTGGCGTTGACAAGGTGATGGGATCCTTGGCAGTTCTTTTAGCCAAGATATTTAATTCCCCTTTGGACCAGTAGCCCGCACACTTTGGTTTCCAGCCGATATACACTTATCCAGTTAATACCAAATCCGAAATTCATTTTTGAAAACCATTTTTCACGATACCACCCAAAAACCTTCAAAGAGACTGAACGTTGTGAGAAAATACTTTCAATTTTAGAAAACTCGGTTTTGGAGGATAAACAGGACCTTTCTAATGCACAGGATCATCAGGCTTGAGGCAAGTGCAGAGCATACTCAGTTTTGAAATTTTTGAGGTGAGCGTATCATTCTTAATTCGAATAATTTCTTCGATTCCTAGAAGAGAGAAAGAGGTTTAGGGAAACATGATGTAGAGAACTTAGGATTTTATTTCTGAATTGGCTCCCTTACAACTGAGACCAAGGGTGCTTTTTTATATAGAGGATCCTTGAGAACATGCCCTCTCAAGTGATCATATTCTAATGCACACCTTTTTAGAAAGCCAAGCCCGCCAAGCAAGACTTTTACAAAAGATAAAGCATACTTACAAGGACTTTTACTAAAATAAAGCACACCGACAAGGACTTTGATAAAAGTAAAGCATACCGACAAGGACTTTGATAAAAGTAAAGCATACTGACAAGGACCGTAATAAAAGAAAACATACCAACAAAGACTTTAATTAAAGAAAAGCACACCGACAAGGACTTGAACTAAAGACAAACGAGAATCACATGAGTGCTTGCATCGAGATCTATCATGGAGTTGATGGATAGCGCGATGGTGACACGTCTCCTGTGTCCTTTTCATATTGGCGCTTGTGCCGATTCCTTTGTCTCTTGTCGAGGTAAGCTTCAGCTTGTGCATACTTGTCTTCATCAGCTTCAGACATGTGCTGTGAGGTAGATGCAGCAGGAGAGTCTGGGTTCGTGACAGAATATCGAGGAGTGTCAGTAGGGAGAAGGGACCGAAAGTCTTCCCATGGGTCCTGAGCGTCTTGGAATAAGACATTTGTGTAGTCAGGACGTTGCTCCATAACAAGGATTCCTTGAGGACTTGAACTTGAACCCGAAGTACAGCCTTGTGATTTTGGAATTATTTCAAGGGTGTGTGATGGTCCAATGGAGGTGTGGTGAATATTTGTGGCAGGTGGAGGAACATTGTTAAGTTCCATGAGATAGGCCTTGAGAACGGTGGTGACTGATCTATCATGGATGAAGGTATAAGGATGAGGGTAGGTTTTCCATTCATATGCCATGTCTTGTGTCCAATAGTCATGTGTTTCTGGATGTTGGAAATAAGGCCTGTGGACAATGAAGGCTGTAGTCCACATGTTAGCTTCTTGCTCTGGCATTTTATTTAATCCATGAAAGGCACACAAGTGTTGGAGTTGCTGGCGCCACCAAGTGAGGGGAGAATACCATTCAAAGAGAGTCCATAGGAGGTCTGGTGCGAACTCTGGAGTGGTAAGGTGAGTCAAGACCGGTTTGATGGGAAAAACTAGCTTTGTAGCATACAAGGTGGTAAGACACCACATAGCTTTGTAGCGAACTCCAGAACTAGTGAGGAATAGGTTTTTAACGAGATGAAGAATGTCAAAACCTATAAGCAAATCTTTATCAGGGAGTTTGGAAGCTACAATCTTTTTCCAAATTATGCAATTCGGAAAGAACTGAATACCAATGGGTTTTTTGGTAATCAAGGTAGTTTCAAAGGTTTCACCATTAACGGCTCTGAAAAGCTTAGAATGACGTTCCCAACAATCTGAGGGAAGAACAGAAGGATCAATCATACTGGTGTCTGCATCAGTGTCAATAAACCCGATAACAGGAACAGGTTTATGGAATTTGGAAGGAAGGATGGACATCTTGAGAGAAGGTTTAGGAATAGTGGAAACATGGTTGACAGTCTGGACTGTAGAGATGATCGAAATATCTTCAGAATCCGAAGATTCACAGGATTCGGCAATAAAAAAGGCAGTTTGATCATCTTGTGCTGATTGTTCAGAAAAGTTTGATTCGACATCCTCATTCTCAGATAACAGAGAAGAATGTTGAAGATGTTGAATAAGTCGAACTGCTTTGGATGGCTTATGAGGACAAGTTCGGGCAAAGTGACCGCGTTTCTTGCAAATGAAACAACGGTTGGATTTCTTCTTTCGGTACTGAGAAACATCTTTCTTTTTGAAATACCGGAAAGGGTTTTTGGAGGAGGATTTTCTGTGGAAGTGTTTCTGAAAATGTTTTTTCTTTTTAGTTGAGCAAGCACACTTCTTTTCATCTTTGCACTCTATCTTGAGATGAGGTTTTTTACAAGCTTCAGAGAAGGGTTTCTTGTCTTCCATGAGATCTTTGAAGAATTCTTTTTGCTCACAGATCTTATCAAGGGATAGCATGGCCATTTGAAAAATCTTGCCCAGAGAGATATCAGCTATGCTTAGATTTGTGGCTGTGATTTTTCTTTGAAGATCAGGTTGTAACTCAGAGGGAAGAGAGGCTATAAAGACATGCTTGAGAGATGGCTCATTGAAACCATTTAGCTTGTAGAATAAAATACTCATTCTTTTGTAATGAGCATCCAGGAGATGTCTTTTGAGAGAACAACATTTCATCTGATGGTATTCTTTTCTGTCCGCTTCAGTGGAAGCAGTTTTTTCACTGATGAATTGCTCATGAATAAGATTGAGGGCTGTACCAACTGGGCATTCCATGAATTGGAGTTGTCTGTATTCCCCTAAGCTTTCTAGCTAGTCGCGCAAAGAGCCCGTGGAACGGGCCATGAATTCACGAAGAACGGCTTGAGGCTGAGCATTAGGCTTGGTACCCTGGAGATCAATCCAAGCAGCAAATTCTTGGAGTCTAGCAGCCCATTTGTGATGGGGAATGTCATCAAATGTAAACCAAGATGCTGAAGATGGTTTTGTTGAGTGTTCATGAACTGGTGGAGGTATTGGGTCTGTTTGAGAAGCTTGGTCAGAAGGATTGTCTTCAACAATAGGTGTGGAGGTAGAGGCACTGGGATCTGCAGTTTCAGTGGCCATTAATATGCCGGTGATGTCAGCATATTCAGACTCAGAGTCAGAGGAGGCTGCAGAGGAGACCTTAGATGAGTTATAGGATGAGGATGAAGATGAGTTATCTGTTTCAGGCTCAAAGGAGTCAGAGGAAGCAGAAGGTTAGGTCTGGACAGTATGATAATGATACTGGTCCATTGGGTTTTTATCTTTTTTAGGAGGCTCTGGAATGTCTGGTGGTGATTCATCTGGAGGGATTGTAGAGGTAGAGGAAGAGGGAGCGGCCTTTGGACGTGGTTCTGAGATTTTGACTTTAGATTTTGGTTTTTTGGGTGAAGATGGTTGAGGAGATGGTTGAAGGTGAGAGAAACCAAAAAACTGATTATAAACAGGTGGTTGAGGTCGGGATGGTGTGTAGAAAGGTGCATAGGTGTCAAAGATTGGAGGAGATACTGGTGTAGGTTGTGGTTGGGGTAAATAGGGAAGGTCGAATCTTTTCAGCATCAATCCTGGATAATTCAGCTTTGAGTTTTCTGATCTCGGCTTCTTTTTGATTAAACTCGGGACCCCAGATATGGTTATGGATCATCCGTCTGAGATCGGCATCTAGCTCAGAGATACGGTCTTGGAGATGTAAATACATCTGATCAAGACGATTGCTGATTGAATCCACTTTAGTTTCAGTATGGGAGACTTGGTTGGCAACACGGTCAATTTTCTTACCGAGTTGTTGAAGAGTATGGTTTTAGGCACTGGCATTTTTGGTTTGCCAGTTTAGAACAGCTTCATATTGTCTTGGCTCTTCAGGTTGCCCAGAGGCTGTAACTGGAGATTGGATAAAGGGTTTGGAGGTAATACGGGTTTGTGTGTCTGTCTGTTTTTCAAGAGGAGGGAAGGAGTTCTCATAGGAATGGCTTGAAAACATAAGACATGATCAGATTGGTTCAACAGGAGGCTTGGGATCCGGTGGAGGTTGTGGAGTAAAGGATTTGCAAGATGATGGTGGATAAGAAGCTTTTTTCTTTTTCTTTTTCTTTCTCCGCATAACTTCCAGTTCTTCATCAATATCCGTATCATCCAAGCAAGGACAATTCGGATTGCACATATGGGCTTCACGAACATCCCATAGAAAATGACCATCGATTTTACCAGGATATATTGGATACCCTTCTGATGAAAAACCATAAATAGGAAGTTTCTTTTCTTGGCCCGTTTGGACTGCTATGATCATAGCAGTATAAGAAAGTTGTGGACTGTCTAAAACGGGCTTGGTGTCAGGAGTTTGAAAAGAGAGTTTGACTTGACCATTTGGTCGTCTGTCAAATATGGCTTCTGTGGTTTGTACTGGTTCAGAATTTTGGTGAAAGTGCTCATAGTTGGTTAGCCATTCAAGAGGCATAAGTTTGAGCAAATCTGGTTTCTGGATTTGTTTGGGGATTTGAATGATAGTTGGAATTGTGTCTGTGTCTGCCAATATCATCAAGGCATCAGAATTTGTGTATGGTGTGGGAAGATCGAGTGCATGATTTTGTAATCGATACACTATTTGATGATGGAGGGTTGCAATCTTTGATGAAGGAGTTTGTTCTGCTCCTTGGAGCTGAATCTGGACTTTAAGGGTTGTTGGTAGATTGGGATCCTCAAGAGAGAGGTTGAAGTTTGGGTAAAAGGTTAATAAAACATTACCAGCATGAAGGGTTGTCACAACTGTTCCCATAACAGCGTGTTGGTACTCCTTGAACCGGGTGTCTAAGAGAGCAATTCTTGCTGTAACAGGTAAGCCTTTGTGACCATAAAGAGTGAGAATTAATCGTACACCACCAAGATGGAGGTGTGTGTACCCTTCTCGTTTCCAGTTGGCGACGAGATCTGAAGGGATTTCCAAAGTTACATATTGTTCACTCTGTGAGGCTTGGAGAGCACACTGATCGAGTCTTGAAGACTGGATGTATTCTTTTGGGAGTGGTCTTTTTGTGGAGATGAGGGTGCAGATACTTCTAGTGAAAGAAGTTTTTTGCTTGTAGAGATTGTAAGGACTCATGATAGGATACTGGGACTCATTGATTTGAGCAGATTCTGGAATATAAGAATATTCAACAAGATTCTCGAGTTTGGAGGCTATGTGTTTAGAGCAGGAGTTGGGAAGAGATAGTGTAGAAGAAAGAGAAATATGAGATGAAGATGAGGAAGGAGTTGAGCTTGAAGATGAAGTTGTTTCGATGGTGTAGGAGTCCTCTTCTAGGAGATCAAATAATATTATTCAAATTACTAATGATACCACCTCAACATGAAGGATGGCTCTCTGATCCCATCACCTTGTCAAAGAATGCTTCAAAAGTCTTCACCAACCCACCATTATTGTTGCAAGTTATTGTCAAACTTAATGCTAGCCTACTATAATAGCCCACCATCACACAATAAATAAATGAAGTTGAATAAACATAGGGGTGGCGGGAATTCCCAAGCCTGAACAAGCGATAATAAATTGGCCATAATGTCTTCTAGAGAACTCCAAATCCAGTGTCCAAAGGTATATAACTTGCACATTAATTCCAACTCAATTAACACTAGTTTGGTTCTTAATTTGCCCTTTTTACATTTGACCCAAATTTTGTATGTGGCTGTCCAATAGCTTGAATAATGTCCAAAAGTATATAGCTTGAACAATGCTTTGTCTTCTCTCCAAGCCTAATTTATCATCTCTTGCATCTTGGATTGCATTTTCAGCCCACATTTTCTCAATTAATCCATTTAAAACAGCTTGAATCTTTTTGGGCTGATGGTGTAGAGTATCCTGTTGATGGTAAATTGATGGTTGCTAGGCGTGCTCTCAGCTTGCAAGTGAAAGAGGATGCAAAGGTATAACATGGTAACATCCTTCATTCTAGGTGCAACATCAAAGATAAGGTATGTAGTATGATGATTGATAGTGGAAGTTGTACTAATGTAGCTAGCACTAGCATAGTTGAAAATCTGAATTTGAAAACTTTGAAACATGCTAGGCCATGTAAGCTACAATGGCTTAATGAATGTGGGGAAGTTAAAGTAAATAAACAAGTGCTCGTTTCATTCTCTATTGGGAGATCCAAGGATGAGATTCTATGTGATGTAGTACCTATGCATGCTGGACACATTCTTTTGGGGCTACCTTGGCAATATGATAGAGGTGTGGCACATGATGGTTACTTAAATAGATATTCTTTTGTAATGAATGAAGAGCCCATCACACACCTTGGAAATTGTCTGGACTCTCCTTGAATGGTTAGGCTCTGATACCAGTCGGTAACTGTACGTGGCATTGTTACACCAGATCTGTAATAGAACAAAGTCTGTCCTTAGGGCTAATAGCCCGCAAGTTTTGGTTTCCAGCCAATATACACTTATCCGTCAAATACCAAATCCGAAAATCATATTTGAAAACAGTTTTTCACAATACCACCCGAAAACACAGCACTCTTGGCCTTCAAAGAGGGTGAACGTTGTGAGAAAACAATTTCATTTTACAAAATCAGTTTTGGAGGATAAAACAGGACATTTCTGATGCACATGATCCTTAGGCTTAAGGCAAGTGCAGAGCATACTCAGTTTAGAAAATTAGAGGAGATCGTACCATTCTTAACCCAAATAATTTCTTTGATTCCTAGAAGAGAGAAAAGGGTTTAGAGAAACATCATGTCAAGAAAACCTGAATTTTTATTAATTAACTCCTGCCTTACCAAGGGATAGAGAGATCCTTATATAGAGATCTCGAGGAAGGAGAGATAAGGTGGGTCCCTTATCTTTTACAAAAGCAGAATGATTAAAGCACACCACGCCAAAAACAAAAAGGAAAAGCATAAAACACACTTTAAAGTAAACTTTAAAAAAGCAAAATTCTTCATCAGCGTTAGTCATTTCTTTTGGGGCTGATGTAACAAGAGGGTCTGGGTCTGTGACAGTGTAATGGGAATTTTCAGTATGGAGAAGAGACTGAAAATCTTCCCATGGATCCTGAGCGTCTTGGAATAAGACGTTAGTGTAATTAGGACGTTGTTCCATGACAAGGATTCCTTGAGGACTTGAACTGGAACTTGGAGTACAAGTTTGTGTCTTTGGGACAATTTTCAAGGTGTGTGATGGTCCAACAAAGGTGTGGTGGATGTTTGTGGTAGGTGGCTGAACATTGTTGAGTTCAATTAGGTATGATTTGAGAACAGAGGTAACAGATGTATCATGGATGAGGGTATAAGGATGGGGATAAGTTTTCCATTCATAGGCCATATCTTGTGTTCAGAAATCTCTTATTTCTGGGTGCTGGAAGTAAGGTCTATTAATGATGAAGACTGAAGTGAACATGTTGGCTTCTTGTTCTGGCATTCTGTCTAATTCGTGAAAAGTACACATATTTTTTAGTTATTTTCGCGACCACGTGAGTGGTGAATACCATTCAAGGAGAGTTCAGAGAAGATCTGACGAGAACTCAGGAGTGGTGATGTGAGTGAGGACTTGTTTAACAGGAAAAACCAGCTTAAGGAAAGAATTAAGTGGTTGGTAATCAATAACTAACCTCTTTTTACCACGAACTAATTCAGATTATTTTTCAACATAGAAGGCTTGACGAGCCCAATCTGAGTCAGTAGGCTCTATGAGACCTTGCTGAAGCAACTGAGAACATTCTTGCTTAGCAAGTAAGAGGTCTGAAGGAGACATACCCGGGTGTGATGCTTTTGTGGGGTTTATGTCTTCATCCAAAGAGGTGAAGGATGGTGAAACTGGGAATGGTTTTCTGGATAAAATTCTAGGAATTTATGTGAAATATGACTGTGTGGAGATGGTTTTTCTAAAAGTACATACAGACGTAGTGCATCTGTGTAGGGTAAGAACATCTGCTTGTAGCAAACTCCGGAACTGGTGAGGAATAGGTTTTTAACCAAATGAAGAATGTCAAAACCTATAAGTAAATCTTTATCTAGGAGTTTGGATGCTACAATTTTTTTCCAAATTATGCAATTCAGAAAGAATTGAATATCAACGGGTTCTTTGCGAGACTAGTTAGAAAGCTTGGGAGATTACAGACAGCTCCAATTCATGCAATCCCCAATTAGTACAGCACTCAATATCATCCATGAACAATTCATCGGTGAAAAAACAACGTCTACCGATGCAAACAGAAAAGAGTATCATCTGATGAAATGATACCATTTTTGGAATCTCATTTTAGGTGAAAACTTCGAAACCGTTTTCTTTCTCGGGCTATATAACCCAAAACAGACTTTCCTTTAGTCTAAAACAGGGTACCAAACAGAATAAGAATTTGTTTCAAAAGTTTTCTGATGCACAAGATCCTTACTGGAAGGCAAGTGCAGAGCATACTTCCTTAGGTTTCAAAATGAACAAATTTAATCTTTATTCCATTTCTTTTCCCTAGGCCTTCATTTGCAGAGAGAGAGAGAGGAGAGTTTAGAAATTCATGGTTATGAAAACACACGAGAGTTTATTGCTTCTATATGACTTCTAAAACACTGGGTTTCATGTAGTCATCTTCAGAGGAACTTTCCGTTGCGTCTGGGTCCGTGTCACCAGAGTGCTTTTGGAAAAAAGGTTTGGAGAGCTTTGGATGCTTGCAAGAGGGACCACGGCATGGTGGCCGAGGGCAATGATAATCCCTGGGAGTACACTTTGGAGTATACCTTGGGGATGTTTGGGTGGCTTTGTCAACTTTGGAGGGTCGGACTGGGGTCTTGGAAGGTTGGGTTGATGGTCCTGGGTCAGAGGGTCCGGGTTCATCCATTGTTGGTTGGGGAAACTGGTTAAGGTGTTGGGTTAGAGGAAGAAATGCATCCCATGGGTCTTGGGAATCCTGGAACAGGAAGTCAGTGTAGTCTGGTTTTTCTTCCTTGATAATGATACCTGTGGACTTTGGTTTGGATATGGCGGATGGAGTAGGGATCATGATGAGGTCATGTTGTGGACCTAAGGAGGTGTGAAAGATATCTCGGTGTGGAGGAGTTTGATGGTTTAATTGACAAAGGTAATTTTGTAGGGTAGTCTGGATTTCATTGTCAATGATAGCTGGATGAGGGGCAGTGAACCATTCATATACCTGATCTTGGGTCCAAAAGAGGTTTGTATCTGGATGTTGGAAATATGGTCTGTGAATGATAAAGACTGATGTGAACATTTGGGCTTCAGAGGCTGGCATACGATCGAGATTGTAAATCTCTGTTAGTTGCTGTAACTTTTTTCTCCACCATGGTATTGGGGAATACCATTCAAGCAATGTCCAGGTAAGAGAGGTGGCTTTTTCTGGATCAAGGAGATGGGTTAAGGTAGGAGCGATTGGTAAGATCAGCTTGGTAGCATAAAGAACAGTTAGGCACCAGAGGTACCATAACTCGTCTTCAGTGATTTCTCTGGATGGGTCAAGGGTCAAATCTGTAACGAACAGATTTTCTGGGTGGAAAGTGGAAAATGGAAATGAGTCGGCCATAAGGTAGGCTTTCATGAAAAAACGAAAGAGAGCTTTTCTTGCAAACTCTTGGATGGCAAAGACAGAAGAAAATGTTTTGTTAAGGGGAAAAGTCTTTTTGGTCAGAGCTTCTGGTGAAAGGGAGGTAGCCATGAAGATGATGGGAAAATGATAGGTGGAGGAAATTAAGGCTAGAGAGTGTTCTGGTTTTGAGAGTCTGGAGAGCATATCAGGGATGAGGTTCTGGGATCCCTTTATATGCTTGACAGAGAAGTCATATTTGAAAAACCAATCTTTTAATCGGAGTAACATCTTTTCTGGAACAGTTTTACTATTGAAATTGAGGATATTGGGGAAGGCTGAACTGTCCATTCGGATAAGAAAATGGTGTCCAATCAGATGGTACTCAAATTTCTTAATGCCATTATTTACCACTAAGATTTCATTGAATACGCTATGGTAGTGCTTCTGTGTGTCAGAAAAATGTCCACTAGCGTAAGCGATAAAGTGTTCTTTTCCATCAAGTTCTTCAAGGAGGATGGCACCCAAGATTCATCACTGGTGTCTGTCTGTAATATGCGTTTTCCATCTGCAATCAGCTTTAAAGGAGGCGGATTTTGCGCGATCTGTTTGAGAGTAGTGACAGCATGTGTGTGGTCATCATTCCACTTTGGGGGCTTCTTTTTCAATAAAGCCGAGAGATGATGAGTGTAGTGGTCCACATGTGGGATAAAGTCTCGGATGTAATTGATGATGCCGAGAAACTGTTGAACTTGCTTTTTGGAAAGTTGTTGAGCTGGAAAATGAAGCAACTCTTGGGCAATGTGCTTTCCTAGCTGGTAATGGCCATCTTTTATGATCATACCAAGAAATTCGATGTTGTCTGTGGCAATGGTGCTTTTCTTGGCAGATAGCATGATTCCATGACTTTGGACAATATCATAAAACTGGCTTAACAGCTGGCGATGTTCATCATGTGATCCTGAAAAAAGCAAAATATCATCAATGTAAATTAATGCATGATGCAGGATTGGCTGAAAGATTTTGATCATGGATTTTTGGAAAATGGATGGGGCAGTTTTGAGGCCGAAGGGAAGGACAGTCCATTAGAAATGGGCATTGGGAATGCAAAAAGCAGTTTTGTATCGTTTTGAGGGTTCAATGCCTAATTGCCAAAAATCGGATTTTAAATCGAATTTTGAAAAGATCTGGGCATTTTTTAGAAAAGTAAACATGCTTTGTCGGCGGGGTAAAGGAAATTTGTCGTCTTGCAAAAACATGTTTAGTGGCTGATAGTCTATGACTAGGCGTTTCTTTCCTCGAACAATTTCAGAATGCTTTTCAACATAAAAGGCTTGGCAAGCCCATTGAGAATTTGTGGGCTCGATGAGACCTTGGGCTAACAATTGCGAACATTCTTGTTGGGCTAGGAGTAAGTCAGATGGACTCATTCCTGGATGGGTAGCCTTGGTGGGATTAATGTCTTCATTGAGTTTGAAGGGTAACTTAATGAAGAAAGACTTGTTTTTCCACAAAGGGTTCGGATGGGTGAACTCAGAATGGGATTCAGGACAGAAGCTCAAAAGCTTGGTTGAAATATCCTGGTAGGACTGAGGAGTTTCAAACAGATTGTAAAGTTTTAGGATGTCTGTGAACGGTTTGAACATGGACTTGACTCGGATGTCATGGGGAATGATTTGGAGGTGTTTGATCTGGTGAAGAATGTCAAAACCTAACAAGATATCCTTATTAGGAAGGGTTGAACCAATAGCTTTGGTCCAAATGACACAATTTGGAAAGATTTGAATGCCAATGGGTTTTTTGGTAATCAAAGAGGTAGTGAACAATTTTCCATTGATAGCTTTGAAATGTTCTTCAGACTGTATCCAGTAGTCTGGTGGAAGGATATGTGGGTTAAGCATACTGTGTTGGGCGCCAGTATCAACAAGACCAATTGCTCGAATGGGCCTTTGGAATTTGGAGGGTAAGATCTGGAGTTTGATGGAAGGTATAGGAATTGTAGTGTCAAGGGACAATAATTGTTGGTGGAAAATCACTTGGGACTGGTCACTGTCTGAGTCATCAGAGGATTGTTGAAGTGCAAACACTGTTTCATCATTGGGTTCATCTTGTTCAGAGAAATAGAATTCCAGTTCATCCTTGTCTGGAGAGTAATCTGTAGTAGCTTGAAGATGTTCAACAAGGCGAATGGACTTTTCTCTTTTGTTAGGACAGTCCTTGGCAAAATGACCTTTTTTCTTGCAGATAAAACATCTGCTGGACTTCCTTCATTTTGAGTCTCTGGAAGAAGAAGACTTCTTTCTGAAGAATCTGTAAGGTTTTCTGGACCTGCGGGGTTTGGAGGAAAATTCCGGGGTTTTGAATCTCTGAAAATGCTTTTTCTTTTTGGAACTGTAATCACAATCCTTCTTTTGTTTGCATTTGATCTGCAGATAAGGTTTTTTGCAAGCACTTCTGAATGGTTCTTTGTCTTTCAACAGTTCTTTGAAAAACTGTTTCTGTTCACACAGTTTATCAAGACATGTTTTGGCAAGCTGAAAGATTTTTCCAAGAGAGATGTTGTCAATAACAAGATTGGAGGCAGTGAGCTGCCGCTGTATGTCTGGTTGGAGTTCTTCTGGAAGGGAGGCTAAGAAAACATGCTTTAGTATAGGCTCGTTGAATCCATTAAGCTTATAGAAAAGCAGAGACATGCGCTAGGAATGGAAATCAAGATCTTTGGCATTGAGTGAGCAGCATTTCATGCTGAGATAATCTCGTCGTGCAGCTTCAAAGACTGCAGCTGGGTCTCCGAGAAATTGATCATGAAGAATTGCAAGAGCACTGGAGATTTCTGGTAATTGGACAAATTGCAATTGTCTGTATTGACCGAGAGAGTCAAACCAATCTCTTAGAGCTCCCGTAAAACGAGTAGCAAATTCTCTAAGGACTGATTCAGTGGTGGCTCCAGGTCTGAGCATTTGGAGGTCAATCCAGGCAGACATTTCATTAAGGCGATCACGCCATTTATAAGACGGGATATCATCAAAGGTGAACCATGGACCATTTGATGATTTTTGGCTAGATGAACCAGTCTGGGTTGGAGGAGGCTGGTTTGTGGCAGAAGATTCAGGCATCTCTTCTTCGACATCGGAAGGAATGTCAACATATGGGTCAGTTCGGGATGTTTGGCCTTGGGTATGTTGATCAGGTTGAGCCATCAGAATCCTGGTGATATCAGCATAAGATTTTTCAGAATCACTGGTAGATACTGAAGAATCTATGTCAGTCTCAGTATGGCTATCTGAAATGGCTAGATTTGAATCAGAAGTTTGATCATTTGTAGTAGAGGAATGGTCAACTGTGTGGGCACTGAACTGGTGCATGGGTTATTTATCTTTGGATTTAGTAGGAGGTTGGGATAAGAGTGGTTCTGGTGGGGATGCTGGTGTATAAGCTGGTGATTGCTGGTCAGAGGTAGTAGTGGAGGATGGATGAACTGTAACGGGTCGTGGCTGAGGTTTAGGCTTTGGTTTTGGCTTGGGTGGTGGTGGCAATGGATTTTCTCTAAAGAGTGTATGAGTCATACCAAATAACTTGGAAGGCTCATATTGTCGAATAGGGGAAAGCATAGAGGCAGAGGGATGATAAGTGGGACCAATGGAAGGAATTGGAGGTGAAGAGGTAAAAAGAGAAGGGCGTTGTTTTTCAGCTTCAATTTGAGAAAGCTCAGCTTTTAAGCATCTGATCTCCCTTTCTTTTTGGTCAAATTCTGGGCCATAGTATCTTTGGGTAAGCATGGTCCGCAACTCAAAATCAAGTTGAGCAATTCTGGACTGAAGATTTTGGTGGATCTGTTGCATTTGTGCAGAGATGGAGTCAACTTTCGTCTCAAGTTTTTCAGTTCGTAAACTGATGTTCTCAACTTTGGAGTTGATATTTAACAAAGTATCATTTTGGGCTCTGGCATTTTGGGTTTGCCAGTTGAGGACTGATTCAAAAGGTTTAGGAGGTTCTAGGTGGCCAGATGAGGTAATAGGTGAAGGGATAAAAGGTTTGGACACAACATTACGTTGGGGATCTGTGTGAGCCTTTAAAGGAGGGAAAGAGGAAGAATAATCTGAAGAAGTAGATGAAAACATCATACAACTCAGTGGAGGAATTGGATCTGGGACAGGTGAAGGAGTCTTAGATTTGCAATACTTTGCAATCCATTTGAGTTCCTTTTTGTAAATAGGTAAAGGAGCTGGTGGAGGTGGAGGGTCTTTTGGTGGTTTAGGGTGACAAGAGGAGGTTTTTTCTTTTTGGGTTTCCCTTTCCTTTTGGTAGCATAATCATCGCCCTCTTCCCAATCATCCCAGGGGACAATCAACATCCCATAAGAAATGGCCATTTTGCTGGATAAACAGGTAGCCTTTAGAATTGAACAATGGCAGATCTTCTCAATGAGGTAAAAGAGAGCCGGGGCACTTGTGGAGCACCTGGGAGGTGGTTTGAATGTCATTCCGACTGCCCATCTTGTCGTCTTTCAAACATGCTTTCATGTCCGAATATGGAATTGTTCATAGTTGGAGATCCATTCAAGAGGCATAAGCTTGATAAGCTCATGGCGAGGAATTTGTCTTGGGATCTGGATGATGGTTGGGATTTGGTCGATTAACACCATAAGAGTGTCGAATGGTGTTCCAGTGGATAGATCTAAGGCATGGTTTTGAAGCCTATAGACCAGCTTGATGGTGTAGGTGGCAATTTTGGCAGAGGAAATTTGTTCAAAGACCTTGGATTTGGATTTGAACTTTCAAGGTTGTGGGTAGATTGGTATCTTGAAGTGAAAGGTTGAAATTTGGATAAAGGTGAGTAAAACACTTGATGTTGAGAGGAGACCGATCAATGCAAGGCTATGCGAGCGGCAATCCTTTTCGCCATGAAGGGTAAGGATAAGTCGATGCCGCCAAGATGGAGGTGAGTGTATCCTTCACGTTTCCAATTAAATGAGCTCGGAAGGATTTCTAGAGTAACATATTGCTCAGAGGTGGCTTGAAGAGCACACTAATCCGGATGGATATTCTTTAGGGTGAGGCCGTTTGGTAGAGATGAGAGTACGGATACTACGGGTAAAGGAACTAGGGCGTTTGTACAACTGATAAGGGCTAATAAGGGGGTAGGTAGATTCACTAATTTGAGCTGATTCAGGGATGTAGGAATATTCAACAAGGTTTTCAATTTTATTGGTAGTATGAGAAGTGCAGGATTTAGGCAAAGAAAGAGGAGAAGAAAGAGTAACAGGGGTTGAAGAAGATGATGTAGAAGCCATGAATGAGAAGTTCTCTCTGCGCCTGAAGTCTAAAGAGCAAAGTAGAAATAAAGATATAAATTATACCACTTTGGTAAAAATGAAAGGGTTAGGCTCTGATACCATTTTAGGTGAAAACTTCGAAACCATTTTCTTTCTCGGGCTATATAACCCAAAACAGGGTACCAAACCAGATAAGAATTTGTTTCAAAAGTTTTCTGATGCACAGGATCCTTACTGGAAGGCAAGTGCAGAGCATACTTCCTTAGGTTTCAAAATGAACAAATTTAATCTTTATTCCATTTCTTTTCCCTAGGCCTTCATTTGCAGAGAGAGAGAGGAGAGTTTAGAAATTCATGGTTATGAAAACACACGAGAGTTTATTGCTTCTATATGACTTCTAAAACACTGGGTTTCTTGTTTTAGGTGTATCTTTGGGTAAGCATGGTCCGTAACTCAGAATCAAGTTGAGCAATTCTGGACTGAAGATTTTGGTGGATCTGTTGCATTTGTACAGAGATGGAGTCAACTTTCGTCTCAAGTTTTCAGTTCGTAAACTGATGTTCTTCGAAACCATTTTCTTTCTCGGGTTATATAACCCAAAACAGACTTTCCTTTAGTCTAAAACAGGGTACCAAACCAGATAAGAATTTGTTTCAAAAGTTTTCTGATGCACAGGATCCTTACTAGAAGGCAAGTGCAGAGCATACTTCCTTAGGTTTCAAAATGAACAAATTTAATCTTTATTCCATTTCTTTTCCCTAGGCCTTCATTTGCAGAGAGAGAGAGAAGAGTTTAGAAATTCATGGTTATGAAAACACACGAGAGTTTATTGCTTCTATATGACTTCTAAAACTTATTTTACAAGAGAGGAGAGAACTCCTTATATAGAAGAATTCTCAGGAAGATAGGACAGGACCCCTATCTTTTACAAAAGAAAAAGTAAAAGTTTCATCATGACACACCTTTAATTATTACAAAGGGACAAAGGATGCTTTAATAATTAAAACATGACTTTGACAAAAGCAAAAGCAAAAGCAAAAGCTTAAAGTAAAAGCAAGCTGCAATAATTATACAAGACAAAAGCATAAAGGAAAAACACAATTATTACAAGAAGACAAACTACTTTATGAAGAGTGGAGATTCATGTAGTCATCTTCAGAGGAACTTTCCGTTGCGTCTAGGTCCGTGTCACCAGAGTGCTTTTGGAAAAAAGGTTTGGAGAGCTTTGGATGCTTGCAAGAGGGACCACTGCATGGTGGCCGAGGGCAATGATAATCCCTGGGAGTACACTTTGGAGTATACCTTGGGGAGGTTTGGGTGGCTTTGTCAACTTTGGAGGGTCGGACTGGGGTCTTGGAAGGTTGGGTTGATGGTCCTGGGTCAGAGGGTCCGGGTTCATCCATTGTTGGTTGGGGAAACTGGTTAAGGTGTTGGCTTAGAGGAAGAAATGCATCCCATGGGTCTTGGGAATCCTGGAACAGGAAGTCAGTGTAGTCTGGTTTTTCTTCCTTGATAATGATACCTGTGGACTTTGGTTTGGATATGGCGGATGGAGTAGGGATCATGATGAGGTCATGTTGTGGACCTAAGGAGGTGTGAAAGATATCTCGGTGTGGAGGAGTTTGATGGTTTAATTGACAAAGGTAATTTTGCAAGGTAGTCTGGATTTCATTGTCAATGATAGCTGGATGAGGGGCAGTGAACCATTCATATACCTGATCTTGGGTCCTAAAGAGGTTTGTATCTGGATGTTGGAAATATGGTCTGTGAATGATAAAGACTGATGTGAATATTTGGGCTTCAGAGGCTGGCATACGATCGAGATTATAAATCTCTGTTAGTTGCTGTAACTTTTTTCTCCACAATGGTATTGGGGAATACCATTCAAGCAATGTCCAGGTAAGAGAGGTGGCTTTTTCTGGATTAAGGAGATGGGTTAAGGTAGGAGCGATTGGTAAGATCAGCTTGGTAGCATAAAGAACAATTAGGCACCAGAGGTACCATAACTTCTCTTCAGTGATTTCTCTAGATGGGTCAAGGGTCAAATCTGTAACGAACAGATTTTCTGGGTGGAAAGTGGAAAATGGAAATGAGTCGGCCATAAGGTAGGCTTTCATGAAAAAGCGAAAGAGAGCTTTTCTTGCAAACTCTTGGATGGCAAAGACAGAAAAAAATGTTTTGTTAAGGGGAAAAGTCTTTTTGGTCAGAGCTTCTGGTGGAAGGGAGGTAGTCATGAAGATGATGGGAAAATGATAGGTGGAGGAAATTAAGGCTAGAGAGTGTTCTGGTTTCGAGAGTCTGGAGAGCATATCAGGGATGAGGTTCTGGGATCCCTTTATATGCTTGATAGAGAAGTCATATTTGGAAAACCAATCTTTTAATCGGAGTAACATCTTTTCTGGAACAGTTTTACTTTTGAAATTAAGGATATTGGGGAAGGCTGAACTATCCATTCGGATAAGAAAATGGTGTCCAATCAGATGGTACTCAAATTTCTTGATGCCATTCTTTACCGCTAAGATTTCTTTGAATACGCTATGGTAGTGCTTCTGTGTGTCAGAAAAATATCCACTAGCGTAAGCGATAAAGTGTTCTTTTCCATCAAGTTCTTCAAGGAGGATGGCACCCCAAGATTCATCAGCTCCATACGCAATCGCTTTAAAAGAGGCGGATTTTGCGCGATCTGTTTGAGAGTAGTGACGTGTGTGGTCATCATTCCACTCTTCTTTTCAATAAAGCCGAGATGATGAGTGTAGTGGTCCACATGTGGGATAAAGTCTCGATGTAATTGATGATGCTTGAAAGCTGAACTTGCTTTTGGAAAGTTGTTGGTGGAAAAAATGAAGCAACTCTTGGGCAATGTGCTTTCTGGTAATGGCCATCTTTAATGATCATACCAAGAAATTCGATGTTATGCATGGTGCTTTTCTTAGCATGATTCCATGACTTTGGACAATATCATAAACCGCTTAACAATCATGTGATCCAAAAAAGCAAAATATCATCAATGTAAATTAATGCATGATGCGATTGATTTTGATCATGGATTTTGGAGAATGGATATTTTAAAGGAAGGGCAGTGCATTGAAATGGGCATTGGGAATGCAAAAGCGCTTTGTATCGTTCGAGGGTTCAATGCCTAATTGCCAAAAATCGATTTTAAATCGAATTTTGAAAAGATCTTTTAGAAAAGTAAACATGCTTTGTCGGGGTAAAGGAAATTTGTCGTCTTGCAAAAACATGTTTAGTGGTGATAGTCTATGACTAGGCGTTTCTTTCCTCGAAGAATTTAATGCTTTTCAACATAAAAAAAGCCCATTGAGAATTTGTGGGCTCGATGAGACCTTGGGCTAACAATTGCGAACATTCTTGTTGGGCTGGAGTAAGTCAGATGGACTCATTCCTGGATGGGTAGCCTTGGTGGGATTAATGTCTTCATTGAGTTTGAAGGGTTCGGATGGGTGAACTCAGAATGGGATTCAGGACAGAAGCTCAAAAGCTTGGTTGAAATATCCTGGTAAGACTGAGGAGTTTCAGACAGATTGTAAAGTTTTAGGATGTCTGTGAACATGGACTTGACTCGGATGCCATGGGGAATGATTTGGAGGTGTTTGATCTGGTGAAGAATGTCAAAACCTAACAAGATTTCCTTATTAGGAAGGGTTGAACCAATAACTTTGGTCCAAATGACACAATTTGGAAAGATTTGAATACCAATGGGTTTTTTGGTAATCAAAGAGGTAGTGAACAATTTTCCATTGACAGCTTTGAAATGTTCTTCAGACTGTATCCAGTAGTCTGGTGGAAGGATATGTGGGTTAAGCATACTGCGTTGGGCGATGGACTTGACTCGGATGCCATGGGGAATGATTTGGAGGTCGACATCTTTTGGAATCTCATTACAAAAGGATGAGTATTATATTTTATAAGCAGAATGGGTTCAATGAGCCATCTCTCAAACATGTCTTCATAGCCTCACTTCCTCTGGGTCTGTGATAGTGTAATGGGAATGTTCAGTATGGAGAAGAGACTGAAAATCTTCCCATGGATCCTGAGCGTCTTGGAATAAGACGTTAGTGTAATCATGACGTTGTTCCATGACAAGAATTCCTAGAGGACTTGAACTGGCACTTGGAGTACAAGTTTGTGTCTTTGGGACAATTTCCAAGGTGTGTGATGGTCCAACAGAGGTGTGGTGGATGTTTGTGGCAGGTGGCTGAACATTGTTGAGTTCCGTTAGGTATGACTAGAGAACAGAGGTAACAGATGTATCATGGATGAGGGTATAAGGATAGGGATAAGTTTTCCATTCATAGGCCATATCTTGTGTCCAGAAGTCTCTTCATTTTGTCTAATCCGTGAAAAGTACACAGATTTTTGAGTTATTTTCACCACCACGTGAGTGGTGAATACCATTCAATGAGAGTCCAGAGAAGATCTGACGAGAACTCAGGAGTGGTGATGTGAGTAAGGACTGGTTTAACAGGAAAAACCAGCTTTGTGGCATACAGGGTTGTGAGACACCACATGTACCATATCTCATCTTCGCAGATGGTTAGGGAAGACAGGGTATGACCTGTGAGAAACAGGTTTTCCAAACAGAGGTGGTATCATTAGTAATTCCAAATAATATTATTTGATCTCCTAGAAGAAGATTAACCAAATATGGAAACAACTTCATCTTCAATCTCAACTCCTTCATCATCTTCCTCTCATATTTCTCTTTCCTCTACTCTATCTCTTCCAAAATCATGTTCCAAACACATAGCCTCCAAAATTGAAGACCTTGTTTGAATATTCATATATTCCTGAGTCTGCTCAAATCAATGCATCTCAGTTTCCTATCATGAGCCCTTACAATCTCTACAGACAAAAAACTTCTTTCACTAGAAGTATCCGAACCTTGATCTCCACCAAAAGACCACTACCAAAAGAATATATCCAGTCTTCTAGACTAGATCAGTGTGCTCAGTGTGCTTTACAGGCCTCTCAAAGTGAGCAGCATGTCACTTTAGAAATACCCCCAGATCTCGTCGCCAACTGGAAACGAGAAGGGTATACGCATCTTCATCTTGGCGGTATTTGTTTGATTCTGACCCTCCATGGTAGAAAAGTTTTACTTGTTACGGCCAGAATTGCTCTCCTAGACACCAGGTTCAAATAGTACCAACATGCTATTGTAGGAACCGTCCTGACCACACTTCATGCTGGCAGTATCTTGTTAACCTTTTACCCAAATTTCAACCTCTCTCTTGAGGATCCCAACCTTCCCACGACCCTTAAAGTCCAAATCAAGCTCCAAGAAGCAAAACAAACACCCACATCAAAAATTGCAACTCTTCATCACCAAATAGTGTATCGATTACAGAATCATCACCCCACACTACATCTGATGCCTTAATGATCCTTGCAGATACAGACACAATTCCAACCATCATCCAAATTCCCAAACAAATCCAGAAACAAGAATTGCTCAAACTCATGCCTCTTGAATGGTTAACCAACTATGAGCATTTCCACCAAAACTCTAAACTAGTTCAAACAACAGAAGCCACGTTTGTGCAACCCAGATTGTCCTTGCTTGGCTGATACATATGTTGATGACGAATTGGAAGTTATGAGGACAAAGAAAAAGAAGAAAAAAAAATTCTCTCCTCCAAAAACATCTTGCAAGTCCTTTCCTCCACAACCTCCACCAGATCCCAAACCTCCTGTCCATCCAATAAGATCATGCCTCATGTTTTCAAGTCAATCTTATGAGGACTCATTTCCTCCACTTGAAAAATAGACAGACACACAAACCAGAGTTATCTCAAAACCTTTTGTCCAGTCCCGATTCTGACCTGGCAACTTGAAGAACCAAAACAAGATGAAGTTTTTAAACGGCAAACCAAAATGCCTTTCGAAATCAAACTCTTCAACAACTCGGAAAGAAGATTGATCGAGTTGCCAACCAAGTCTCCCAGACTGAAACCAAAGTTGATTCAATCAGCAATCGTCTTGACTAGATGTACATACATCTACAAGACCGTATCTCTGAATTGGACACCGATCTCAGACGAATGATTAACTATCAGAGTCCATCACACACCTGATCTTCAAAGGAAACTCACAGCCACTAATCTCAGCATAGCTGATATCTCTCTGGGAAAGATTTTCCAAATGACAATGCTATGTCTCGACAAGATCTGTGAGCAAAAAGAATTTTTCAAAGATCTCATGGAAGATAAAAAAATCCTATCTCAAGATAGAGTGCAAAGATGAAAAGAAGTGTATCTGTCCAACCAGAAAGAAGAACATTTTCAGAAACACTTCCACAAGAAATCATCCTCCAAAAAACCTCTATGATATTTCAGGAAAAAGGATGTTTTTGATACTACATGAATGCGTGGCGTTGTTCTGGGAATCAAAACTCTTAAAACATCTCCTTTCTCGGGTTATATAACCCAAAGCAGACTTTCCTTTAGTCTAAAACAGGGTACCAAACCAGATAAGAATTTGTTTCAAAAGTTTTCTGATGCACAGGATCCTTACTGGAAGGCAAGTGCAGAGCATACTTCCTTAGGTTTCAAAATGAACAAATTTAACTCTTTATTCTTTTTCTTTCTCTAGAGGGCTTCATTTACAGAGAGAGGGGAGAGGTTTAGGGATTCATAGTGAAAAACACGAGAGTTTTTTGCTTCAAACTTTTTTATTTCTCACGCTTCTATTTCTCTTATTTTACAAGAGAGGAGAGAACTCCTTTATATAGGAGAATTCTTAGGAAGATAGGACAGGATCCCTATCTTTTAAAAAAGCAAAAGTAAAACTTACATTATGACACACCTTTAATAATTACAAAGGGACAAAGTGCTTTAATAATTAAAGCATGATGCTGACAAAAGCAAAAGCAAGCTGCAATAATTATACAAGACAAAACCATAAAGTAAAACACAATTATTACAAGAAGACAAACTACTTTATGGAGAGTGGAGATTCATGTAGTCATCTTCAGAGGAGCTGTCCGTTGCGTCTGGGTCCGTGTCACCAGAGTGCTTTTGGAAAAAAGGTTTGGAGAGCTTTGGATGCTTGCAGGAGGGACCATGGCACGGTGGCCGAGGGCAATAATAGTTTCTTGGGCAAGCTTGGGGTTTTGGATGAGACTTAGGGGACATCTGGGTTGCTTTGTCAACTTTGGAGGGTCGGACTAGGGTCTTGGAAGGTTGGGTTGATGGTCCTGGTTCAGAAGGTCCGGGTTCATCCATTGTTGGTTAGGGAAACTGGTTAAGGTGTTGGCTTAGAGGAAGAAATGCATCCCATGGGTCTTGGGAATCCTGGAACAAGAAGTCAGTGTAGTCTGGTTTTTCTTCCTTGATAATGATACCCGTGGACTTTGGTTTGGATATGGCGGACGAAGTAGGAATCATGATGAGGTCATGTTGTGGACCTAAGGAGGTGTGAAAGATATCTCGGTGCGGAGGAGTTTGATGGTTCAATTGACAAAGGTAATTGTGCAGGGTGATTTCATTTTCAATTGGTGTGAACCATTCATATACAGTCTTGAGTCCAAAAGAGTTTTGTGTCTGGATGTTGGAAGTATGGCTGAATGATAAAGACCGAGGTGAACATTTGTGCTTTACGTTCAAGGTTGTAAATTTCTTGTTGGAGCTTTTTCTCCCCCATGGTATGGGAGAACCATTCAAGTAATGTCCGGTAAGAGAGGTGGCTTTATGCAGGTCAAGGAGATGTGCCAAAGTGGGAGTAATTGGTAGGACCAACTTGGTGGCATAAAGGATTAGGCACCAAATGTACCATAACACATCTTATGGTTTCTGGATGGATCAAGGTTAAACTTGTAGTTTTCTAGGTGGAAGGAGGAAAATGGAAAGGGTTACTGACAAGGTAGGCTTTCATGAAGAAGCGAAAGAGAGCTTTTCTTGCAAACTCTTGGATGGCAAAGACAGAAGAAAAGGTTTTATTAAAAGGAAAAGTCTTTTTGGTGAGAGCTTCTGGTGGAAGGGAGGTAGCCATGAAGATGATGGGAAAATGATAGGTGGAGGAAATTAAGGCTAGAGAGTGTTCTGGTTTTGAAAGTCTGGAGAGCATATCAGGGATGAGGCTAAACCAATCTTTTAATCTGAGTAACATTTTTTCGGGAACAGTTTTACCTTTGAAATTGAGAATATTGGAGAAGGCTGAACTGTCCATACGGATGAGAAAATGGTGGCCAATTAGATGATACTCAAACTTTTTGATGCCATTCTTTACCGCTAAGATTTCTTTGAACACACTATGGTAATGCTTCTGTGTGTCAGAAAATTTCCGCTAGCGTAAGCGATAAAGTGTTCTTTTCCATTGAGTTCTTCAAGGAGGATGGCACCCCATGAGTCATCACTTGCGTCTGTCTGCAATATGCGCTTTCCATCTGCAATTAACTTTAAAGGAGGCGGATTTTGCGCGATCTGTTTGAGAGTAGTGACAGCACGTATGTGGTCATCATTCCACTCTGGGGGCTTTCTTTTTCAATAAAGCCGAGAGATGATGAGTGTAGTGGTCCACATGTGGGATAAAGTCTTTGATGTAATTGATGATGCCGAGAAATTGTTGTACTTGCTTTTTGGAAAGTGGAGCAACTCTTGGGCAATATGCTTTCCTGGTTGATAACGACTATCTTTTATGACCATACCAAGAAATTCGATGTTGTCTGTGGCAATAGTGCTTTTCTTGGCAGAGAGCATGATTCCATGACTTTGGACAATATCATAGAACTGGCTTAACAGCTGGCGATGTTCATCATGTGTTCCTGAAAAAAGCAAGGTATCATCAATAGAAATCAATGCATGATGCAGGATTGGCTAAAAGATTTTGATCATGGATTTTTGGAAAATGGATGGGGCAGTTTTGAGGCCGAAGGGTAAGATTGTCCATTGGAAATGGGCATTGGGAATGCAGAAGGCGGTTTTGTATCGTTCCGAGGGTTCAATGCCTAATTGCCAAAAACCTGATTTTAAATCAAATTTTAAAAAGATCTGGGCATTTTTGAGAAAAGTAAACATGCTTTGTCGGCGGGGTAAAGGAAATTTGTCGTCTTCCAAAAACATGTTTAGTGGTTGATAGTCTATGACTAGGCGTTTCTTTCCTCGAACAATTTCAGAATGCTTTTCAACATAAAAGGCTTGGCAAGCCCATTGAGAATTTGTGGGCTCAATTAGACCTTGGGCTAACAATTGGGAGCATTCCTGTTGGGCTAGGAGTAAGTCAGATGGACTCATTCCTGGATGGGTAGCCTTGGTGGGATTAATGTCTTCATTGAGTTTGAAGGGTAACTTAATGAAGAAAGACTTATTTTTCCACAATGGGTTTGGATGGGTGAACTCAGAATGGGACTCTGGACAGAAACTCAAAAGCTTGTTTAAAATATCCTGGTATGGTTGAGGGGTTTCAGACAGATTGTAGAGTTTTAGAATGTCTGTGAAGGGTTTGAACATGGACTTGACTCGAATTCCATTGGGAAGGATTTGGAGGTGTTTGATCTGGTGAAGGATGTCAAAACCTAACAAGAGATCCTTATTAGGAAGGGTTGAACCGATAACCTTGGTCCAAATGACACAATTGGGGAAGATTTGAATACCAATGGGTTTTTTGGTAATCAAAGAGGTAGTGAAGAGTTTGCCATTGACAGCTTTGAAATGTTCTTCATATTCTGTCCAGTATTCTGGTGGAAGAATATGTGGGTTTAACATGCTGCGTTGGGCACCGGTGTCGATGAGACCAATTGCTAGAATGGGCCTTTGGAACTTTGAGGGTAAGATTTGGAGTTTGATGGATGGTATAGGAATAGTAGTGTCAAGGGACAGTAAGGAAGTATGCTCTGCACTTGCCTTCCAGTAAGGATCCTGTGCATCAGAAAACTTTTGAAACAAATTCTTATCTGGTTTGGTACCCTTTTTTAGACTAAAGGAAAGTCTGTTTTGGGTTATATAACCCGAGAAAGGAGATGTTTTAAGAGTTTTGATTCCCAGAAATGATTCCATGACTTTGGACAATATCATAGAACTGGCTTAACAGCTGGCGATGTTCATCATGTGTTCCTGAAAAAAGTAAGGTATCATCAATAGAAATCAATGCATGATGCAGGATTGGCTGAAAGATTTTGATCATGGATTTTTGGAAAATGGATGGGGCAGTTTTGAGGCCGAAGGGTAAGACTGTCCATTGGAAATGGGCATTGGGAATGCAGAAGGCAGTTTTGTATCGTTCCGAGGGTTCAATGCCTAATTGCCAAAAACCTGATTTTAAATCAAATTTTGAAAAGATCTGGGCATTTTTGAGAAAAGTAAACATGCTTTGTCGGCGGGGTAAAGGAAATTTGTCGTCTTGTAAAAACATGTTTAGTGGCTGATAGTCTATGACTAGGCGTTTCTTTCCTCGAACAATTTCAGAATGCTTTTCAACATAAAAGGCTTGGCAAGCCCATTGAGAATTTGTGGGCTCAATTAGTCCTTGGGCTAACAATTGGGAACATTCCTGTTGGGCTAGGAGTAAGTCAGATAGACTCATTCCTGGATGGGTAGCCTTGGTGGGATTAATGTCTTCATTGAGTTTGAAGGGTAACTTAATGAAGAAAGACTTATTTTTCCACAATGGGTTTGGATGGGTGAACTCAGAATGGGACTCTGGACAGAAACTCAAAAGCTTGTTTAAAATATCCTGGTATGGTTGAGGGGTTTCAGACAGATTGTAGAGTTTTAGAATGTCTGTGAAGGGTTTGAACATGGACTTGACTCGAATTCCATTGGGAAGGATTTGGAGGTGTTTGATCTGGTGAAGGATGTCAAAACCTAACAAGAGATCCTTATTAGGAAGGGTTGAACCGATAACCTTGGTCCAAATGACACAATTGGGGAAGATTTGAATACCAATGGGTTTTTTGGTAATCAAAGAGGTAGTGAAGAGTTTGCCATTGACAGCTTTGAAATGTTCTTCATATTCTGTCCAGTATTCTGGTGGAAGAATATGTGGGTTTAACATGCTGCGTTGGGCACCGGTGTCGATGAGACCAATTGCTAGAATGGGCCTTTGGAACTTTGAGGGTAAGATTTGGAGTTTGATGGATAGTATAGGAATAGCAGTGTCAAGGGACAGTAACTGTTGGTGGAAAATGAATTGGGACTGATCACTATCTGAATCATCAGAGGAGTTCTGCAGGGTGAACACTGTGTCATCATTGGGTGCATCTTGCTCAGAGAAATAGAATTCCAGTTCATCCTTTTCTGGAGAGTAATCTGTAGTGGCTTGGAGATGCTCAACTAACCGAATAGATTTTTCTCGCTTGTTGGGACAATCTTTGGCAAAATGACCTTTCTTCTTGCAGATGAAACATCGGCTTGATTTTCTTCGTTTAATGTCTCTGGAAGAAGATGATTTCTTTCTGAAGAATCTGTAAGGCTTTCTGGAACGACGAGGTCTGGATGAAAATTCTGGATTTCTGAATTTCTTAAAATGCCTTTTCTTTTTAGGACTGCAATCACAATCCTTTTTTTGTTTGCATTTGATCTGCAGATAAGGTTTCTTACAGGCACTTCTGAATGGTTCTTTGTCTTTCAACAGTTCTTTGAAAAACTGTTTCTGTTCACAAAGTTTGTCAAGACATGTCTTGGCAAGCTGAAAGATTTTGCCAAGAGAGATGTTGTCAATGACAAGATTGGAGGCGGTGAGCTGCCGCTGTATGTCTGGTTGGAGTTCTTTTGGAAGAGAGGCCAAGAAAACATGCTTCAAGGTTGACTCGTTGAATCCATTAAGCTTATAGAAAAGCAGAGACATGCGCTTGTAATGGAAATCAAGATCCTTAGCATTGAGTGAGCAGCATTTCATGCTGAGATAGTCTCGGCGTGCAGCTTCAAATACTGCAGAGGGGTCTCCAAGGAATTGATCATGGATAACCGCAAGGGCACTTGAGACTTCTGGTAATTGAACAAACTGCAATTGTCCTAAAGAATCAAACCAATCTCTTAGAGCACCCGTAAAACGAGTAGTAAACTCTCTAAGGACTGATTGAGTTGTGGCTCCTGGACGTAGCATTTGAAGGTCAATCCAGGCAGACATTTTATTAAGGCGATCATGCCATTTATGAGAGGGAAGATCATCAAATGTGAACCATGGGCCATTTGAAGATTTTTGATTGGGTGAATTGGTTTGGGCTTGAGCTGGAGGGGGTTGGTTTGTGGCAGAGGATTCAGGCATTTCTTCTTCAACTTCTGAGGGAATATCAACATATGGTTCTGTATAGGAGGTCTGGCCTTGAGGAGGGTGGTCAGGTTGGGCCATCAAGATTCAGTGATATCGTAAGACTTTTAAATCACTAGTGGAAGATTCAGTCTCAGTATGGCTATCAGAAACAGCTAGATTTGAATCAGAAGTTTGGTCATCTTTAGGAGAAGAGTGGTCGACTGTATGGGCACTAAACTGGTGCATTGGTTGTTTATCTTTGGATTGAGAAGGTGGTTGGGATTCAGTTGGTGGTGGAGGTACTGGTGGCGATGTCGGAGTATGACCAGGAGAGTGTTGGCCTGGGATGGTAATGGGTGATGGATGAAATGTAATGGGTCGTGGTTGAGGTTTAGGCTTTGGTTTAGGTTTAGGTGGTGGTGGTAAGGGATGGTCTCTGAAAAGAGTATGGGTCATGCCAAATAACTTGGAAGGATCATATTGTCTGATGGGGGAAAGCATAGAGGCAAATGGATGATAAGTTGGACCTATGGAAGGGAGAGAAGGTGATGTGGTAAAAAGGGTAGGTCTTTGTTTTTCAGATTCAATCCGATCAAGCTCAGTTTTTAAGCGTCTGATTTCCTTTTCCTTTTGGTCAAATTCTGGGCCATAATAGCACTGGGCAAGCATGGTTCGTAACTCAGAATCAAGTTGAATAATTCTGGACTGAAGATTTTTGTGGATCTGCTGCATCTGTGCAGTGATGAAGTCAACTTTTGTCTCAAGTTGTTCAGTTCGTAGACTGATGTTCTCAACTTTGGAGTTGATATTCAACAAAGTATCATTTTGTGCTCTGGCATTTTGGGTTTGCTAATTGAGGACTGATTCAAAAGGTTTGGGAGGTTCTAGGTGGCCAGATGAGGTAATTGGTGAAGGGTCAAAGGGTTTGGACACGACATTTCGTTGGGAATCTGTGTGAGTGTCTAAAGGAGGAAAAGAGGAAGAATAATCTAAAGAAGTAGATGAAAACATCATACAAGCCAGTGGTGGTGTTTGGAGTGGGATTGGTGATGGAATTTCATATTTACATTGCTTTGCAATCCATTTGAGTTCTTTTTGGTAAAGGGTAATGGAGCTGGTGGTGATGGAGGATCGTGTGGTGGTTTGGGATCATAATGGTGGCAGGAGACTGGAGGGTTTTTCTTTTTGGGTTTCTTTTTCCGTGTGGTGGCATAATCATCGTCCTCTTCCCAATCATCCCAGTAGGGACAATTTGGGTCACACATGCCTGAGCCAGGGGCATCCCATAGGAAATGGCCATTTTGCTTGGCTGGAGAAACAGGGTAGCCTTCAGAATTGAACCCTGTAATGGGCAGATCTTCTTGGGCTGTCTGAACAGCTGTGATCATTGAAGAATAGGTAAAGGAGAGGCGAGGGGGCTCTTGTGGAGCACTTGGAGGTGGTTTAAAAGTCATTCTGACTGTTCCATCTTGGCGTCTTTCAAACATGCTTTCAGAGGTCTGAATTGGAGCTGTATTGTTATGGAACTGTTCATAGTTGGAGATCCATTCAAGAGGCATAAGCTTGATGAGCTCATGACGGGGAATTTGTCTTGGGATCTGGATTATGGTGGGGATCTGGTCAGATTCAGCTAAGACCATGAGGGTGTCAGAGTGATGTTCTGGAGTAGGTAGATCTAAGGCATGGTTTTGAAGCCTATAGACCAGTTGATGGTGTAGGGTGGCAATTTTGGCAGAAGAAATTTGTTCAGCACCTTGGATTTGGACTTGAACTTTCAAGGTTGTGGGCAAGTTGGGATCTTGGAGAGAAAGGTTGAAGTTTGGGTAAAAGGTAAGTAAAACACTTCCTGCATGGAGGGTTGTAAGAACAGTGCCAATAACAGCATCTTGGTACTGTTTAAATCGGGTATCAAGCATAGCAAGGCGAGCTATAACCGATAATCCTTTTCTTCCATTAAGAGTAAGGATTAATCTGATGCCTCCAAGATGAAGATGAGTATAACCTTCTCGTTTCCAGTTGGAGAGCAATTCGGAGGGAATCTCCAGAGTGACATATTGCTCAGCAGAGGTGGCTTGAAGAGCACACTGATCCAGGCGGGAAGACTGGATATATTCTTTAGGGTGAGGGCGTCGGGTAGAGATGAGGGTGCGAATACTGCGGGTAAAAGAACTAGGTCATTTGTACAACTGATAAAGGCTAATGAGAGGGTAGGAGGACTCACTGATTTGGGCTGATTCAGGGATATAGGAATATTCTACAAGATTTTCAATCTTATTGGTGGTATGAGAAGTACAAGAGCGGGGCAAAGAAAGAGTAGAAGAAAGAGTAACTGGAGTTGAAGATGAAGTGGAAGCCATGAATGAGAAGTTCTCTCTGCGCCTGAAGTTCTAGAGAGCAAAAGAGAAAAAGCCTTAAATTATACCATTTTGGTCAGGAAAACGTTGATTTAGAAACACGAAAGGTTCAAGGATGGGTATGGCTCTGATACCACATGAATGCGTGGCGTTGTTCTGGGAATCAAAACTCTTAAAACATCTCCTTTCTCGGGTTATATAACCCAAAACAGACTTTCCTTTAGTCTAAAACTGGGTACCATGTCCAAAGTCATGGAATCATGCTCTCTACCAAGAAAAGCACTATTGCCACAGACAACATCGAATTTCTTGGTATGATCATAAAAGATAGCCATTATCAACCAGGAAAGCATATTGCCCAAGAGTTGCTCCATTTTCCAGATCAGCAACTTTCCAAAAAGCAAGTCCAACAATTTCTCGGCATCATCAATTACATCAGAGACTTTATCCCACATGTGGACCACTACACTCATCATCTCTCAGCTTTATTGAAAAAGAAGCCCCCAGAGTGGAATGATGACCACACACGTGCTGTCACTACTCTCAAACAGATCGCGCAAAATCCGCCTCCTTTAAAGTTAATTGCAAATGGAAAGCGCATATTGCAAACAGACGCAAGTGATGACTCATGGGGTGCCATCCTCCTTGAAGAACTCAATGGAAAAGAACACTTTATCTCTCACGCTAGCGGACAATTTTCTGACACACAGAAGCATTACCATAGCGTGTTCAAAGAAATCTTAGCGGTAAAGAATGGCATCAAAAAGTTTGAGTATCATCTGATTGGACACCATTTTCTCATCCGTATGGACAGTTCAGCCTTCCCCAATATTCTCAATTTCAAAGGTAAAACTGTTCCCGAAAAAATGTTACTCAGATTAAAAGATTGGTTTTCCAAATATGACTTTTCAGTCAAGCATATAAAGGGATCCCAGAACCTCATCCCTGATATGCTCTCCAGACTTTCAAAACCAGAACACTCTCTAGCCTTAATTTCCTCCACCTATCATTTTCCCATCATCTTCATGGCTACCTCCCTTCCACCAAAAGCTCTCACCAAAAAGACTTTTCCTTTTAATAAAACCTTTTCTTCTATCTTTGCCATCCAAGAGTTTGCAAGAAAAGCTCTCTTTCGCTTCTTCATGAAAGCCTACCTTGTCACAGAACCCTTTCCATTTTCCTCCGTCCACCTAGAAAATCTGTTCCTTACAGGTTTAACCCTTGATCCATCCAGAGAAACCACTGAAGATGTGTTATGGTACATTTGGTGCCTAACAGTCCTTTATGCCACCAAGTTGGTCCTACCAATTACTCCCACTTCGGCACATCTCCTTGACCCAGACAAAGCCATCTCTCTTACCTGGACATTACTTGAATGGTTCTCCCCCATACCATAGTGGAGAAAGAAGCTCCAACAACTGTCAGAAATATACAACCTTAAACGTATGCCTGCCTTGGAAGCACAAATGTTCACCTTAGTCTTTATCATTCACAGGCCATACTTCCAACATCTAGACACAAAACTCTTTTGGACTCAAGACCAGGTATATGAATGGTTCACTGCACCACATCTAGTTGTCATTGAAAATGAAATCCAGACCACCCTGTACAATTACCTTTGTCAATTGAACCATCAAACTCCTCCGCACCGAGATATCTTTCACACCTCCTTAGGTCCACAACATGACCTCATCATGATTCCTACTCCGTCCGCCATATCCAAACCAAAGTCCACAGGTATCATTATCAAGGAAGAAAAACCAGACTACACTGACTTCCTGTTCCAGGATTCCCAAGACCCATGGGATGCATTTCTTCCTCTAAGCCAACACCTTAACCAGTTTCCCCAACCAACAATGGATGAACCCGGACCTTCTGAACCAGGACCATCAACCCAACCTTCCAAGACCCCAGTCCGACCCTCCAAAGTTGACAAAGCAACCCAGACTTCCCCTAAGTCTCATCCAAAACCCCAAGCTTGCCCAAGAAACTATTATTGCCCTCGGCCACCGTGCCGTGGTCCCTCCTGCAAGCATCCAAAGCTCTCCAAACCTTTTTTCCAAAAGCACTCTGGTGACACGGACACTCCTCCAAGATGACTACATGAATCTTCACTCTCCATAAAGTAGTTTGTCTTCTTGTAATAATTGTGTTTTACTTTATGGTTTTGTCTTGTATAATTATTGCAGCTTGCTTTTACTTTAAGCTTTTGCTTTTGCTTTTGTCAACATCATGCTTTAATTATTAAAGCACTTTGTCCCTTTGTAATTATTAAAGGTGTGTCATGATGTAACTTTTACTTTTGCTTTTGTAAAAGATAGGGATCCTGTCCTATCTTCCTGAGAATTCTCCTATATAAAGGAGTTCTCTCCTCTCTAGTAAAATAAGAGAAATTGAAGCGTGAGAAATAAAAAAGTTTGAAGCAAAAAACTCTCGTGTTTTTCACTATGAATCCCTAAACCTCTCCCCTCTCTCTGCAAATGAAGCCCTCTAGAGAAAGAAAAAGAATAAAGAGTTAAATTTGTTCATTTTGAAACCTAAGGAAGTATGCTCTGCACTTGCCTTCCAGTAAGGATCCTGTGCATCAGAAAACTTTTGAAACAAATTCTTATCTAGTTTGGTACCCTGTTTTAGACTAAAGGAAAGTCTGTTTTGGGTTATATAACCTGAGAAAGGAGATGTTTTAAGAGTTTTGATTCCCAGAACAACGCCACGCATTCATGTGGTATCAAAGCTGTCAATGGCAAACTCTTCACTACCTCTTTGATTACCAAAAAACCCATTGGTATTCAAATCTTCCCCAATTGTATCATTTGGACCAAGGTTATCGGTTCAACCCTTCCTAATAAGGATCTCTTGTTAGGTTTTGACATCTTTCACCAGATCAAACACCTCCAAATCCTTCCCAATGGAATTCGAGTCAAGTCCATGTTCAAACCCTTCACAGACATGTTCAAACCGTTGCTTCATCTGCAAGAAGTGCGGCCACTTTGCTCGAACCTATCCTCACAAGTCTGCCAAAGCTGTTCGTCTCATACAATACCTTCAACATTCTTCTCAGATAAAGGCTGTAACTGGGGATTGGGCAAAAGGTTTTGAGATAACTCTGGTTTGTGTGTCTGTCTATTTTTCAAAAAGACATCTTTTGGAATCTTATTACAAAAGGATGAGTATTCTATTTTATAAGCTGAATGGATTCCAAGTTTGGGCCGAAGCCTAACTCAGCCTCAAAAGACGTCTCAACAGTTGAGGACTGCCCAACACTTATAAACTGGCCAGGACCCAGCGCACCCAAGCGATGTGGGATTTACAACAACTTAACACTTAGACAAGTGTATAAGGATCAAATGTCAATACAAAAGAGAGTGATACAAAAAAAGAAAAATGAGAGTACAAAAGAAAGAGAGATTGAGAGAAAAAAGTGAAAAGGTCGAAAATAATGATAATTAAAATTAATTTTTCTAACATCTAGAATGTATTATCTAATACAAACTACATGAAAATCTTCAATTGCAGAGGTTAAATTTCCCATAAGAAATTTTAAAATAAACCAAGAAATTTGATAAATATAAAAGGAGTATAAAATAAGTATTACAACGAACGAAGAGGGGGTCTTCAAAAACAAGTGTAAATGCTTTAATTTATTTCCTCCGAATAAGACTATAAGAAGTTTATCTATTCAATCCTCCTTTAATTAGTTAAAAAGGTTTGTATGTATTAGTTAAGAAGGGCTGCATATTTATTTTTTCTGTTATGTCGTTTTACGAGCTAATCATTATCATGTGATTCCCTATAACTTAAATTCTAAGCATTATTTTGGTTGTATAAATTTCGAATCGTGACCAAACAATGTAAAAAAGCCAAAAAGGCAACAAGGGTTTAGATAACGGCTTTAACAAGAAATGCTTGAAAGTGGGTGGTTAACAACCTTTTTGCCGCTTTTTGGCTCTCTTTGGAAATTATTAGTTGGACGATAATTACATTAACCAAAAAGCAATAGTACTTGGATTACCTGGATCACTTTGTACCATGCTCAAATTTAAGTTTCCTTTATAGATCTAATCCGATGGATTTAATATCCGTTGTACTAACCAAACGACTAAGGCCTTCGTCCCTACTCAATTACAAACCTATAAGATATTATAAGATATAACGTAATTGGTTGAATTTCATAATTCTTAGGTGACATGAATTTTTTTATTATTTTGTATTTTCATTTAATTAATAAATTTATGTCATATCAAAATAAAATAAATTTGTAAAAGAGTTTATAACTATATCATCATTCAATTTACTTATATAAAATATAGGATTTTCCCCTCAGGTTGTACTCACTCTCAAAAACATTTTAGACTTTGTAATTGTAGAGACTCTTACCCTTTTTAATAATTACGTTGGGTAGGTAATTATTTTCATAATTGTGATATTAATTGGAAAAGTTATATTTCTCGAATTGAAATAAATGCTTGTTGCGTCACAATAGAAATGATTTAAGTTGGCTACAATAGATTTCTTACTATAAATATTGGCAGACTTAGCATAAAAATTTAGGCTATATAACAATATAAATAATTTAGGTTGTTGTAAGTAGATTCCTAATTGTAAATCAAACAGCTTTAAAATTAGTCCAAATCTTTTTTTCAAAAAAAAAGTAAAAGTATTTTTATTGTTTTCCCCTGTTTTCTGTAAAAATTTCTTAATTCATATTATCAGTAATGCTATCATGGGATATATTTAACATATACATATTAGAGAATTTTGGAAACTTAAGCACAAATATACCCATTTCATTGAATAAAAGGATAAGTAAAGTTAATACTGTTATAACAATAAGAGGGTTTGAATGTATTTTAAAATAACCAGAAAGTTTTGCTTAATTTCACCAAATAATTAACTAGAATTATGTCCATTTTCCCTGCAAACTAAGATATGTAAAATTGGAGTATGAACATTTTCTTGATTTCTAATAACACGACTAAATTAATTATCTCAGTAGTTAGTTTGTTCTAGTCACTTTTTTTTCTTGGGGTTTGATTGAAGATAACTGAGTGGTTTGATTACTTATATTAGTTTGAAACAAGAAATTAAGTACGTTGTTTAATAAGCAAGAAGAGATTTGAAGGAATTTATTAGTATGGTATATGACAAATAAGCAAGCATGAGAGCGAGATTTAATCAGAAAGTTTGGTACAAGAGAGAATGGAAATGCTGGTGATGTTCCAGCAGAAAGAAAGACAGCTACAAATCTCCAAACTTTGATCTTTTTGTGCCCTTTAAATTCAGTTTAATTCTATGATAATGTTGTGGTTCAATTGTCGCAACTAGCCCAACATGGAGAAAGCACGCACCAAGTCTGCACTAAAGGTTTTTATGCTTCCTGTCAATAAACTCCTCCATTTTGGCTATTGGTTTCTGTAGAATAAATTTCTAATTAAACTTTTTTTTAATAAGTTTGTCAAAGCTAGTTCACAATCTGAAGGATCGTGGAGTACCACAGCAAATGGAATGGTGAGATACATTAAACTTTATCCAACTTTAAAAGCCCATTCAAATTTATTGCCGCGTCGGCAATCCAATCGAGTCTAAAATGAAAAATATTTAATGATATTGGCTGACATCGGAGTGATAAAAACAGTGAAACTATACAGTGCTCCGAGTTGGTATATTATAAAGACACTGTTTGTGGGACAATGTTGGGGCCAAATATCATTATTACTCATAATTTAAAAAGTCCTATCACATGCCCATTTATTTTAAAAGTTGTTGAATAAGCATGTAATTAAAATAAATGAATCCACATCAGAAGTTTCACATTAATAGCTGACGAAAAATTCGGGGATTTTATACGTTCTAAACTAATATGATCAGCGGTTATCAACTGCGATAAAAGGAAAAAAATATAGCGGATACATTATTTTTATTATTATTGGGTACAATTTGAAACTGACAGCTTTCATAAAAGATTTTGTAATATTTTTTTTTTGCAAGTAATTTAACTGAATTCAAAAGCAGAACCTTCTTTCTATCATAACCTTAAAAATTCAAAGTGATAATGATGCAATAATTCATTTATAGCAGCGCTAGCTCTTTCATAAATATTACATTGCAAGCTTTATTTTTATTTTTCCATTTTTCATCTGGGGAATTAGATAACAACCTTTAGATCGCCACTTTGATTTTTTGCATCAATATATCATGTATAAAGGAATTCTTGACAGGCAAAAGACTTTAATAACAAACTTTATAAAGTAGGCTTCTTTATATTTTAATCAAATATCAATCCTGGAATCTCTCTTTGAAGTATAATTGAGAGATAGATCCCATGCATTCATATTTATCTTCAATAACAGGCAAAAGAAAATACAAAGCCGCAAGAGTTCACACTCCATACTCAACAAAGAGCTGTTAAACGAGCAATGTTCAACTATTCTGTGAGTATGCAATATATGTATTTAATTATAAGTTTACTCTAATGTATCAACTTGCTATTTAGGTCAGAGTCGAAGCCTTTTCTAACCTCTTTGATGCACACAGGTTGCAACAAAACTATACCTTGAGCAGGTACAAAGGAAGAGAGTGGAGAAGTTGCAGAAGGTATAGCTACTCTCTCGTTAGTGGATGCTCAATTTATGGGAGTGACCCTACCACGTGGTGCTGTTTAATTAATCATTACTTCAATATTATTTACAAAAAATTACAAAATTATGCCATGTTATGTCTAGATACTCACCATGTATGTGTATATAATTTAACATTGTGTCTAAGTTGTCATTTCAATTGGATGATCTTGCAGATGATAGAAGAAGAAGAGATACGATTGATGAGAAAGGAGATGATTCCAAGAGCCCAGTTGATGCCTCTATTTGATAGACCTTTCTTTCCCCAGAGGTTTTTATATATATAATCTAGAGCAGATCTATTATATAATTAATTTGAGTTAACTAGTTAGATTAAGATTTCCATTCTCAACTATAAACCTTATTTGTTATTAAAGAGAGGATAAATTATATTATTTAGTCCCTATAGTTTGTGCTAATTATTCATTTGTTATATAATTTAAAATATTTTGAAAATATAGATAACAATTGAATAGGTTTTAATGAAAATAGAAGTACGATCCTTTTGGATTTTATCAACTTAAATTGTCTTTTTCCTTATAATTTGCAGATCAATTTGACCATTAACGTTCCGAGAGAGCCAAGTTTCCGTATGGCGAACAACAACTGTTGGAGTTGCATTTCTAATAATGAAATCTACAATTTTGAGCACTCTCATGCTTGGAAGCCCTTAAAATAATATACTTAATAAGATTACCATTTGTTTGATTAATATTTGTGTATTCATAAATGTTATTTGTGCATTTATGCTGTACAGCTAATTTGTCAGATAGACTATTGAGTGTACGTAGTAGATATGAATAGATAATTTTAGCGGTGATTGTTTCATTGTCAAAATTTCTTTGATTTAGCAAACTTTACATAATGTATTCAAAATATTAAAAAGTAAATCTTATTTTATTGTTTTGATCCATTTTAATTAGTAGATACACTTGTTCAAAATTTCATTAGAGTCGTACAACCAATATAAAAATGTAAATTGTTGATAAAAGCTATACAATTTTAGTTTTTAGATTTCAACCTTTCCACATGTCCTAAATTGATTGTCTAGACATGCTTTCATTTTCTTGGATTTTCTTTGCATTGAAATGGGTTTTCAGCTTATAATATAATGGAGGTGTTGATTTGCTGAGTTGTCAATTCAGGAGTTACACTCATGATAAGTGATGACATAATCATGCTCATGTTAAAAATTACAATAGTGACACTGTTTTTGTTGAATGAATCATATTTAAATAGATAAATAAGATAATCAACTTATGTATAGATAGTAGTTTGGGACCATAATACCCCAAGTGAGAAATGGAGAATTAGATGGAAGGGACGTTAAAAATAAATTGGTTGTAGTTATGGTGTTGAATGAATAATTTGGACTGAAGTAGAAGTATTCTATGAAGCTTATTACTAAAAAAATCCTAAAATTAGACTAAATATAGTCGTGGGTCTTGAATGAATAATTTGAACAAAAGTAGAAGTGTTCGATTTGTGAGTTGGTATTTCAAAATACCAATATCTCACATTGTTAAGAAAAAATAGCACAAGTTTATTTATATATAGAATCCAAATATGGTGTGTCAACAAGCCTATTAATAGAAGGCCTAGCGCATGAAACCAAGCCCAAAAAAGGATCCCATTTAGGAAAGCTTTTAACTGGGTGCTAGCACCCAAAATCTTACACCTTGTGGGATCCCCCTCATCTGCATGAAGTGTCGTGCATGTGTTGGAGCTTGGCTTAATTTTGCATTTTTTCCCTTTGTTTATTTTTACTTATTTTAATTTGAGTTATATTGATTCATTTATAGCCTTACCAATTATCTAAAGTCATTATGACGGGGAATTATTGACTTAGAATGCTGGTAATAAAGTCATGGGTGCACAATACTGAAATCTCTTGGTAGTTTCTACTATGATGTTTATTACCCATAAAGAATGCATTTGAGATTTTATAAACTAAACAAAAAATAAGTAGTTGAAGCTATTAGGACCTAACAATATTATATTGGTGATTTTCTGCACTTTAGGTACAGTAGATGGTAAATATGTGTCTGGTCATTTGTTGGTTAATATCTTAAAAAGGAGGAAGTATTTCTCCTTGAATGCTTTGAATCTGGTTTATATTAAAACTATGAAACATAAGAAGAAATAAGTGAGTCTTGAAGATGCTATTATTCATATTGGGATTGAGGAGAGAAATAGAATTAGAGATGCATCTGATTAAGCTAAAGAATTACATTCTAATGTAAATCTAATTGAGAACACTCCTTAACATAATTAAAATAACCAAAAAGAAAGGCCGTTGCCTTATTTGTGGAAAAATTGGGCACTATGCCTCAACAAAAATCCTCCTAAAGCTATTGTTGTTGAGGGAGAAGGAGAAGACACCATTGCTACTGTAGTTGTCTCTAAGGTGAATATAGATGACGGAAACAAGGATTAGGTGATTGATTCTAGAGCTATTAAACATATATATAGCTCTTTCTTTGACTATACTTTAGTGACAAAAGGAGAGGAAGTTATTTACCTTGGTGATTCTCGGTCAACATCAGTCCAAGGCAAGGGTAAATTTCTTCTCAAGCTTACATCTAGGAAAACCCTCTTACTTACTAATTGATGCAAACCCCGCGGTAAAACTTCGAGACCCACACTTGATTAAAAATTTCAATTGCTTAAGAAAGTTCTTGATATGAACCTCATCAAGAACTGGTGCGACCCTAATCAATTTAGTCCCCAAGATCGAATCTAAACTTAGAATTGAGTGGAACTGCGACCCAATGCTTAATGAAAGCACGAACCTTGGTATGTGAGGATGCCACAATAAGTTATAGATGATCTGATTGGTAAGTCAAGAATTTGAACGCCATAGAAATCTGATAAGTTTAAAGAGTTTGTTTAAGAACGAAAGAGAATTAACTCTCTCACCAATTGCATCAAAACTAATCTTCTCTTTTTATTGGATGCGAGTACATTATATAGGGTTGGTTATAAGAATTTTTGGAAGTAAATCCTAAACCAAAAATAAATCAAAATCTGAATCTAAACAAATAGGAAAGAATCTAAATCAAATAAGAATCATAATCTAAGTGAATAAGAAAGAATCTAAATCAAATCAGAATCCTAATCGGCTTAAATGCCTTACATTAATTAAAATGGAAACTAGGCAATAAAAAGAGAAATAACTAATTTGTTTCTCCACTAGCCTCCTCAAGAACCGGGAAAGTATCCGAAAAAGGAAAATAATATATTTTCCCACTACAAACTTCCTATTTCATAGAACTGATTATTTGAAAACTTCAAGAGTCTAAATCATGCATTTATCATGTGTGATTCTTTCAACGGGCCTCCATGAATTTGATTGAGCCTAAGTCGCATGAATCAACCCATTAAGCACTTCTTTGAATTTCTTTACTTGAGTTCTTGTGATGGGTCTGACAGGAACTTGAATAGGATCTGAATATGCCTCATCCCACATGCTTGTGACAGTTTTGTCCTCAATCTCATCATTCCCCTCCTCTTGAAGAAGATTTGTCCTCAAATCATCACCTGCATAAAAAAGGACTCAAATCAAAAACATTAAAAGTAGCACTTACGTTGTACTCACCAGGCAAATCCAACTTGTATGCATCATCATAAATCCGTTCCAAAACTTGGAAAGGACCATCCCCTCGATGTAATAGCTTAGATTTCCTTCGTTCTGGAAATAAATAACCATCATGCGTAAAGTACTTACCATCTGCGGTCTCTTCACAAGCTTTGTACTCAACACTAAAATCATGGTCGTTGGCATACAATTCCTTAATATGTTCAAAACCAAGCAACTTAGCACTAAAGGTTGAGATTAAGACATACCTACGAGAAAAAGCATCTACAACAACATTTTCCTTACCTTACTTGTAACGAATGACATATAGAAACGTCTCTAAGAATTCTACCCATCTAGCATGCCTCTTGTTCAACTTATGTTGGCCTTTAGCGTTGATCATAAACTCCTGAGGCCACAGGTAGTGTTGCCACATTTCTAATGCTTGAACCAACACATACAACTCCATATCGTAAGTAGGGTAGTTTAAGGCTGCCCCACTTAGTTTCTCATTAAAGTAATCAATTGGTCATCCTCCTGCATTAGGACTGTGCCAATACCAATACTTGAGGCATCACAAATTCTTTTGGCCAAAGATAGTGCTGCCATATTTCTAAAGCCCTAATTAATGCATACATTTTTTTTTCATGTGTACGGTAATTTAAGGCTACAATGTTTTCACTAAAATATGTAATAGGATGTCCTTCTTGCATTAGAACAGCTCCAATAGCTATTTCTTAAAGCATCACACTCAATTTCAAAAGTTTTAGCAGAGTATAGGTAATGCAAGCAGAGGTGCTTTGGTTAATTTCTCTTTAATAAAATTAAATGCCTTTTCTTGTTCTTCCTCCCACTTCTTTTTAATTACTTCAGTTAAAGGTACAGCTAGACTACAAAAGTCTTTCCCTAATCTTCTATAAAAGAGCCAATCCATATAAACTTCTAACATTACCCACACTTGTAGGCTTTGGCCAATCTTGAATTGCTTTTACCTTTTCTTCATCTACTTTGATTCCTAAGAAATACACGCTTATCTATGCAAAAAGTACACTTTTTGAGGTTAGCAAACAACTTTTCTTTTCTTACAACATCTAAAACAAGATTTAAATGTTCAACATATTCATCTAAGTTTATGCTATTCTAAGTACGTGGTGTTGTTAGACCAAAGCAATGATAACAGAGTTATCCTTTGGACCAGTAGTCTGCATGCTCGGGTTTCCAGCCGATATACCTAGAAAACGAGAATGACGTGGCTGCGAGATACCAGACATTCCGTATCTTACGATGAACCAAGAACCTAGACAACCCAAAAAGACACAGACTCTCCTTGGTCACTTAGTTTAAAGGCAGGGTTTCGTCTATTGTCTCAGAACAAAGAAAGAATAAGAGCATACTTGCAGAAGATAGACATTGAACAAGGGTAAGAGTTCTAAACCTAAAGAATCTTAGGATTAAAGAATAGAAACGAAGGTTTTAGTTATCCATAGGGTGGAATATTGAAACTTGAAATGTTATCAAAAACCTCTTAATTTTTATTCAAATAACTTCTCCTTATATAAAGATAAGGAGGGGAAAAGACAAAAGCTGGATCGAGATCATTCTAGCTGGCATACAGGCACACTTATTTTACAAAAGTAGGTAGGGCTCACTAGTACAGTAGTGACCGACAAAAGTAAAGTGCATGATTACATAAGGACAAACAACTTTAAAAAGCTAAAGCATAAAGTACTTTATTTTACATTATTACAAATTGAAAAATCTCTTAAAGAGATATGGTTCCATCTTCAGATGAGGATTCAGTCTCGTCAGGGTCACGATCAGGGTCCTTGTCTTTTTTTAAGATTCTTTCTCGATGAGAACATCCTAGAACACATGGCCAAGGGCAATCTCGGACTTTTGGTGAGAGAGGAGTTTGCTGAGGGAAATGTTCTGGTTGGGTTGAAAATGACAGATATTGAGAAGAGGATGATCCAGGAAAATCATATGGTGATGGTGAAGGTACTGGAGTGAAATCTTCATAAGGGTCTTGGGAATCTTGGAATAAAAAGTCTGTGTAATTTGGCTTTTCTTCTTTTATGATGATTCCACGGTTGGGAGGTTAGGAATTTAAGGATGGTATAAGGATCATAAATGTTTCATGTTTTGGTCCAAGAGATGTGTGGAGGATTTCTGGCTGGTCTAGAGGAATATGGTTAAGTTCCATAAGGAAGTTCTTCAAGGAAGTCTTGATCTGGAAATCTTGTTCGAGACAAGCAATGTGAGGGATTGTCATCCATTCATAACTCTGATTCTGGGTCCAAAAATCTCTGGTATGAGGATGTTGGAAATATGGACGGTGAATGATAAAAACAGAAGTGAACTGTTGTCCTTCTTGGTCTGGAAGGTCGAGAGGGTGGTGTGTGTCAGCAATCTATTACAGCTTCTTGCGCCACCATGGTAATGGTGAAAAGCATTCAAAAAGAGTCCAAGTAAGGGAGGTGGATAACTATGGATTATTGAGTCTGTTGAGAAGGGGTAAACAGGAAAAACCATTTTTGTGGCATACAGAACAGTAAGACACCATGTATACCAAAGTTCATCTTCGGTAATATCTCTGTGAGGTGGAATTACTAATCCTGTTAAGAAAAGATGATCAGGATGAAAACTGGGAAAAAACATAAGTTCTTTACTCATCTGATAGATGTTCATAAAAAAACCTAAAGAGGAATTTCCTGGCGAAGTCTTGAATCAAGTGAGGTGATTAGAAAGTCATGTTGAGTGGGAAAGACTTATGGGTGAGAGCTGTTTTAGGGAGTGAACTAGCCATGGCAATGATCGGGAAGGAAATCTGAGAAATGATACAAAAGAACTGGGAAGGTTTTGATTTTGGAGGTCTGGATAGTAAGTCTGGAATGAGGTTATGATCTCCTTTTATATGCTGGACATGGTAATCATATCTTGAAAACCATTCTTTAAGCCGAATTAGGGTTTTTTCTAGGACAACTTTATGCTTAAAGTTCAAGATATTGGGAAAAGCTGAATTATCTAATCTGATCAAGAATCTATGATCAAATGGAATTCAAATTTTTTGATACCATTTTTCACGGTTAAGATTTCTTTATAGACTGTGTGATAACTTGCATAGGCAATAAAGTGTTCTTTTCCATTGCATTCTTTAAGGAGGATGGCCCCCCATGACTCATCACTGGCGTCGGTTTGCAGGATTCTTTTGCCATCTATGATAAGTTTCAGAGGTGGAGGATTCTGGGCAATCTGCTTTAGTTGCTTTACAGCATCTGAGTGGATTTCTGACCAGGATGGTGGATTCTTTTTTAGAAGGGCAGATAACTTGCTTGTGTGGTGATCGACATGTGGCAGGAAATCACGGATGTAATTGATGATTCCAAGAAATTGTTGGACTTGCTTTTCGGTAAAGTTACTTTCGGGAAAGTGAAGTAACTCTTATGCAATGTGGGGTCCAGGCTAATAATGGCCATCTTGGATTTTCATGCCAAGAAAGTCAACAGAGGTAGTCGCAATCGTACTTTTCTTGTCAGAGATCATGATCTTGTGTTCTTGAATAATCTAAAAAAATTGTTGAAGTAGCTTGTGATGTTCATCATGAGTACCTGAAAAAAGAAGCAAATCGTCAATGTAAACAAGGGTATGGTGGAGGATTGGCTGAAAGATAGTGGTCATGGCCTTTTGAAAAATGGAAGGGGCTGTTTTGAGGCCAAAAGGAAGTACTGTCCATTGGTAATGGGCATTTAGGATACAAAAAGCAGTTTTGTATCTTTCAGAGGGATGAATGCCAAGTTGCCAAAAACTAGACTTCAAGTTGAATTTTGAAAAGATTCGAGCATTTTTTAGGTGGACAAAAAGGGCGTGTCTGTTGGGTAGTGGAAATTTTTTATCTTGGAGAAAATTATTGAGTGGCTGATTCTATGACCAACTTATTTTGTTCACACAATTTGTTAAGACATCCCAGAGCAATCTGGAATAATTTTCCCAATGATAATGTGTCAATGTTGAGCCTGTGAGCAGCTAACTGACGCTGAAATTCTGGCTGTAATTCTTCTGGAAGAGATGCTAGAAATACATGCCTAAGTGTGGGATCATTGAATCCATTCAGCTTATAATAGAGCAAAGACATTCGCTTGTAGTTTCATGTTGAGATAATCACGTCTTGTGGCTTCAAAAGTAGCACTTGGTTCTCCAATAAATTGATCATGTAGAATGGCTAAAGCCTGAGAGACATAATAAATTTGGATAAACTGAAGTTGTCTATACTGTCCAAGACTGTCAAACCAATCTCGAAGAGAACCCGTAAACCGAGTACTGAATTCTCTTAGAACAGATTGGGTTGTTGCATCTAGAGCTAACATCTGGAGATCAATCCAAGCAGACAACTCTTGTAGTCTTTCTCTCCATTTTGTTGGAGGGATATCATCAAATGTAAACCATAGACCATTGGAAGGTTTGGAAACTTTTGGCTGAGGTGAAATTGACTAAGAAGATTCACCGGTTTCACTAGTTGATTGGTTTTCTTCATCAGTGTCAACAGGTTCAGTTCTTGGGCTAGGGTCAGTGGCACTAGACTGTTCAGTAGGTTCTGCCATGAGGAGTTTGGAAATATCAGCTAGATTTGAATCAGAAGTGTCTGAGTCAGACAAATCGGATGACTCAATGGATGATGAATCTGATTGTCAAGGGGAATTTTCAGTAGAGGAATCTAGAGATGGTGAATGGGAAAGTTATTGAGCAGAATACTGGTACATGGGCTGTTTTTCTAGTTGGTGGTGGTTGAGTAGATTCAAGTAAAGAAGTTGGTGATGGAGAGGGTGAGAGTTCAAATCTGGATGTCTGAGAATTTTGCTGAGGAATGGGTTTTTGAACTAGAGTTGGTTTTGGTGTCTTCTTTGGTTTTAGTTGCGGTCGTGGATGTGGAGGAAACAAAGTATGGGTCATGCCAACAAGTTTAGAATGTTCATATGTTCGGGAGGAAAAAGATGGCAAGAAAGGATGATAGGTAGGATTAATTACTAGTAATGGAGCAGAACTTGTAAACAGGGTAGGCTGGACCCTTTCTGAGTCAGTTCTGGCAATTTCAGCTTTCAAAGCTCTTATCTCAGCTTCTTTTTTTTATCAAAATCAGGACTATAGACTCGTTGAGCAATCATAGCCCGAAGTTCAGAGTCAAGTTGAGTAACTCTGTTATAAAGATTTTCATAAATCTGATTTAACTTATCTGAGATAGTATCAACCTTTTTTTCAACCTGGTTGGTTTTGTGTGTAATGTGGTCTACCTTATGATGCAAGGTAGTGAGTGCTTAGTTATGTGCAACAGCATTTTGAGTTTGCCAGTTTAAGACTGCCTCAAAAGAACGAGGTTCTTCTAAATGGCCAACAGGAGTTACTGCAAAGGGGACGTATGGTTTGGAGATGAAATTCTTTTGTTGGTCAGTTTGTTTTTCCAAAGGTGGGAATTGGGCTTGGTATTCTGTAGATGTTGATGGGGAAAACATCATACAGGATTGTATTTTGGGAGTGGGACTAACATGGGTAGTCTTATGGGTTGATTGAAGTCTGCAGCTGAGCAAAGGGGGTTCATGTTTTCGGATCCAGGCAAGACCTTTATCATAGATGGGTAAAGGTGCTTGAGAATCAGGCTCAGGTGGATCTTCAGGATGAGCAGCATGATAGCGGCAAACCAGATAAATGATCTTTTTAGACTTGCACTTGTGTCTTTTTGGTTCGTCATCATCTTCTTCAATATCTTCCCAACAAGGACAGCCTGCATTACAGTTGCCAGAGGCTGGGACATCCCATAAGAAATGTCCATGGAGTTTTGCTGGGTAGATAGGAAAACCTTGATCATTAAAGGCTTGAATGGGTAGGTTTTCTTATTCTGTGTGTACAGAAGTGATCATTGAAGATAACCTGGGTGGTTCTGAGGACAAACTGGGTGGTGGTTTGAAAGTAAGACGAACAGTTCCATCTGAATATTTCTGAAAATGACTTTCAGAAGTTTGTATGGGTTGGAAATTTTGATTAAATTGTTTATAATTCGACAACCATTCTAAAGACATGAGTTTGATCAATTCTTGTCGGGGAATTTGCCTTGGGATTTGAATGATGGTTAGGATCTCTTCAGATTCTGCAAGAATCATAAGAGCTTTCGAATTTGCAGTTTGTGGAGTTGGCAAATCCAAAGCATGATTTTACAGTCGATAAACAAGCTGATGGTGCAGGGTAGCTATTTTAACTAATGAGATTTGTTTAGCTCCTTGAAGCTGGATCTGAACTTTTAAAGTGGTAGCAAGGTTGGAATCAAGAAGTGAAAGATTAAAATTGGGATAAAAGGTAAGCAAAGCACTTATGGCATGGAGCGTGGTTAGGACTGTGCCAATGATGGCATGCAGATATTGCTTAAACCTGGTGTCAAGTAAAGCAATTCTGGCTGTGACAGGTTAGGCTTTTCTCCTATGATGAGTGAGAATAAGACAAACACCTCCAAGGTGAAGATGTGTATAGCCTTCACGTTTCCATGTAGAGATCAATTCTGAGGGGATCTCAAGAGTGACATATTGTTCAGTTGTGGTAGCTTGCAAAGCACACTGATCGAGTCGGGATGACTGGATATATTCCTTCGGATGGGGTCGTTTGGTGGAAATCAGGGTTTTGATACTTCTGGTAAAGGACGGTTTTTTATACAAGTGATAGAGACTGATGAGAGGTAAAGAGGATTCATTTATTTGAACAGATTCAGGAACATAGGAGTATTCAACAAGATTTTCTATTTTACTAGCTGTTTGTTTAGTACAGGATTTAGGTAAAGAAAGAGTAGAAGAAAGAGTAGAAGAAAGAGTAACTGGAGAAGACGACGAAGCAGGAGTAGCTGAGGATGATGATGAAGCCATGAGATTAAGATTTTCTATTCTTTAATGCTTTGATTCCTAGGTGGTTAAACTCTTATAACCTATACCAAAATTTACAACCACAAATTTACCAATAAAAGCATGTGAAGCATGATTTATTAATCTCATGAAAGTACTAAGTGCATTTGTTAATCCAAACAACATAATATAAGCCATATTTTGTTTTAAATTCAGTTTTCCATTCATCACCTTTTCTCATCCTAAGCAAATGCAGTTTTAAATTTAGTTTTCCATTCATCACCATTCGTTTTAGGCATCAGCAACACTGAATTGCACAAGGACTCATACTTTCATACACATACCCTTCTCCATAAGCTCACTCACATGCCTTTGAAGCTCCTTTGTCTTCTTAAGATTGCTTCTACAGGTTGGGCTATTTGGAATTGAGGCTTAAGTAAAATTTGATGCTCGATTCCCCTTATTGGTGGCAAAAGATTAGGTATCTCCTCAAATTCTTGTAAAGAGAAACAATAACACTAGGTGAAGAAACAAGTCGTTTTGTACATAAGTACAATCATAGCCTGTTTTAAAGTTAAAGCTTATGAGAATTGATAAGTACAATCATAGCCAATATGATCTGAATTCAGATAAAAGATCCAAACCCTTGAGAAGCTAAGTCTCAAGAACCTAGATTGCTAAGTCCATTTTCTCCAATAATATCAAACTCAAGAATTGTCAAAAGTCTGTTCAAAGAACATAAAAGAGCGTTTATATAAGGTGGCTAACCCTAATTTAACTTAAAAACACGAAAAAACCATAAAATTAAAACCCAGAGCTACATGGGCCCTTGCCTGCAAAGGGACTACTTTAAACGGACCGTACCTTGGGCATATAATGTTGGATTTGGGCCCATAATATACTGTTTCGAGGCTCTCGATGTAAAGAATGCAGTTATAGCATTAGGATTATTTTTCCAGCCCTTCTCCTACTCCAAAAATCATCCTCTCTGATGCTCACCACCTCATTAGTTTGAATCAAGTATACTAAGGCTAGTTCCTCCTCTTTTAAGCCCATCTTGAATATTGACTTGCAAATTGAATTTAAATTAAATTCGTCCAAAGTAGCTTGAATAAATCCTTGCATTACTTCCTTGATCTTCTTAGCTCGTACTGTCGTAATTGCCCCCTCTGGAACAAGCAATAGATCTTTAAAGCTCTGAGCACTCCAGATCACATCATTCACCCTCTCCTTGAAAGGATTCGTCCTCGAATCTGAACTTGTATCAAAGGGAGAAAATCAGAAACATTACATGTAGCGGACATGTTATGCTCACCTGGAAGATCCACTTTATAAGAATTGTCATTGATACGCTCAAGAATCTAAAATGGACCATTGCCACGAGGGTGCAACTTAGATTTCCTCTAGGCTGGAAACACTCCTTCCACATGTGAGCCCAAACCCAATCACTGGTTTAAAAAATCAAACGTTTCCTACTCTTATTAATTTGAGTAGAGTACTGTTAATTCTTCTCAATTTGAAGCCACGCTTTTTCATGAATAGACTTTACCAACTCCGCTTTCTTTTTTACCATCAAAGCTAGCTCTTGCATCAACAGGGAAAGGAATCAAATCCAGTAGAGTCAACAGATTAAAAAGCCATAAACAATCTCATATGGAGATTATGCAGTAGAAGAATGAATCGTCTTATACAGATGACATAGGGAAATGTCTTAATGTACTCCATCTAAGTAGCATGCCTTCGATTAAACTTTCTTTGGCTCTTTAGATACTTTAAGGACTCTTGATCAATGTGTATCACAAATTCCTTAGGCCATAGGTAATGCTACCAAGTTTCTAAGGCCCTCACAAGTGCGTAGAGGTCTTTATCATAGGTAGGATACTGCAAGGCTCCTCCAGTCAACTTCTTACTGAAATAAGCAATGGGCCTTCGATCCTACATCAAAACAACTCTAATACCTATTCTTGACGCATCACACTCAATCTCTATAGTGTAGTTAAAACCAAGTAATGCTAGAACATGTGCAAACTATAACCTTTCTTCATGATCAGTGAATGTTTTATAATCAGTAAATGCAACATTCTTTTTAACAACATCAATAAGAAGTGCGGCAATAATGCTAAAATCCTTAACAAATCGCTGATAAAAAAGTAGCTAAACTATGAAAGCTCTTTACCTTAGCAATGCTCTTAGGCATCGACCACTCCCTAATAGCCCTAACCTTCTCTTGATCCATCTCTATACCGTTTGCACCAACAACAAAGCCAACAAAAGCAACTTTTTCCATGCAAAAAGCACATTTCTTATAATTAGCGTAAAACTTTTCTTTCCTCAAAACATCTAGCACACATCACAAGTGCCCAATATGCTCATCTAAGGTCTTATTATACACTGGAATGTCATCAAAGTAAAAAAACAACAAACTGACCTATAGATGCACATAGAACATGATTCATTAATCTCATAAAAGTACTAGGTGCATTAGTAAAAGCATAACTAATCATTCATACAACCCATACTTGGTCTTAAAGGTAGTTTTTCATTCATCACCTTCTTTCGTGCAAACTTAGAGATAATCACTTTTTAAATCAATTTTAGAAAATAAACAGGCTCCATGCAATTCATCCAGCATATTAGAACCTAGGAATGGGATGACGATACTTTACCATAATATTATTGGCGACTCAGCAATCAAAACACATTCTCCAATTTCCATCCTTCTTTGGTACTAATAGCACTGGTATTGCACATGGGCTTATACTCTCTCTGACGTACCCTTTGCCTATCAACGCTATAACTTGCCTTTGAAGCTCTTTGGTCTCCTCGAGATTACTTTTATAGGATGGTCTATTAGGTATGACAACTCCTGGTATGAAATCAATCTAATGCTCAATGCCTTTAATGGTTGGTAAGTCGATAGAAATTTCCTTGAGAAACACATTTTCAAACTCCTATAATAAAGAAGTAACAACACTAGGGAGAGGAGGGTTAATGTCATCAAAGGTTAGATATGATTCTTTGAACACAAGACAAACCACGAAATTGCTTGCTTTATATGCTCTCCTAATCTCACCCACTCCTGCAAAGAAGCTCTTTTTCACTCTTCCCTATTTTACACTCTTTTCTTTTCTCTCACTTTTGGCCTCACTCTCTTTCTTTTTGTTCTCAAAAATCTCGGCCTCACATTTTTTGTATTGTCCTTCCTTTTATCTCATCTTCATTTGGTCTTTGTAGACTTTTTTTGGTGTTAAAGGAACAAGCGTCGCAATTCTCCCATCCTCGACAAAAGCTATATCTACTCCTAAACCCATCATGTGTCACCTTCCTATCATACTGCCATGGCCTCCCCAATAATAAATTCCCAGCATGCATAGGAACTACGTCACAAAGCACCTCATCACTCTACTTCCCAATAGTAAATGTTACCAATACTTGTTTATTAACCTGGACCTCTCCACAATCATTTAACCACTGCAATCTATAAGGCCTAGGATGTGTTAGCAAGGGCAACCCTAACCTTTCTACAAGGGTAGTAATAGATACATTGGTGCAACTCCCACCATCTATTATTATACTACACACTTTGCTATTCACAATGCATCTAGTATGGAAGATGATCTTTCTGTACTGCTCCATGTTATCAGCTCTCATTTGTGTACTCAAAGCACGCATAGCAACTAAAGATTCACCTTTCATAGGGTATTCTACTTCATCATCACCACTAGCATCAATCAACTGTGGCATCTCTCCACCATCACTCTCACTCTCACTCACTACTTCCCCACTCTCTTGCATAACCATAACTCTATTATTTGGGCATTGAGAAGCAATATGTCGGAACTTAAATACTTAAAGCACTTGATAGGTGGCTCAGTCTTCTCTTGCCTTAGGTGGCTCAGTCTTGATAGCTTTATTTCGGCTCTCATTACTACTCCACTTTGGTTTCCATCGGTTTGAAGACGCTGAAGTATATCTAGCTGCACCCTTCCTCTTTAATTGCCTCTCCACCTTCATAGACATGCGGATCACATCCTTCAATTCCACATAATAATGTAGCTCCACTACATTGGCAATCTCTTTGTTCAACCCAATAAAAAATCATGCCACATTAGCCCTAATAAGAGCAATTTCCATCTACTTATGGTAATCCTCTACACTCTTCGATATGAATTCTTCTTTGTTTGTTGCACATTATGAGCTTTATGTGGCTGCCCATTTTGCGAATTAGATTAAACATCATCTTTTCTCTAATTCACCTCATTTGTCCTTAATTCCAAGTGCTCAAATTTTTGTTCTATTGACTTAAATTTAAAGTCTATCTTTTCCTGACCATCATTGGAAGTAGGCTAATTTTTGTCTCAAGACATATTTAGCAACCTGCAAACAAAAGTTAGAAAACCTTGTAACACTCATGTATTTCCACTCATGATTGATAGTACTCACGCTCTTGTTTACTTATATATGGCTTTTACCCTCTTATAAGCTCATACTCTCTTGCCTTTTTTCACTCTTAAATTTTCTCTTTTAGTTCCTTAGTAAATTGAAATGAATTCAATCAAAATTCACTTGCAATAATCGAAACCTAACAAATTAGAACTTAAATAAAGAAAGATAAAGAAGAATATGAATCATGATGCAATTAGGATTCCCCATTTTTTTTGTTGAATCTCAAAAAATAGGAGTAGGCAAGACTTGAATAGCAAGCCACTCTTTAAATTCAATTGATTTTTGAAATTTCCTTTCTTTTCTCTTTTTCAATTTTTTCTTCTTCATTTTTTTTTAAAGTTTTGAATGAGAGAGAATAGTGGGGGTGGCAATATGGTCAAATTTGTTTATTCAGTTCGATTCAACGCTAATTAAATGGGTTTGGGTTTGAAAAAATTGATTCGTTTAATAAATGGGTGAATTCAATCTGATTTGCTAATTAAATGAATCAAATCCAAGTTTGAAGATATTGATTCATTTATTCCTTTAGAATTCATTTAATAAATGGGTCATAAATGAATCAAATACAGGTTGATTCATTTAAAATTCATTTATTATTCGTTGAATTAAATTATTCGTTTATTATTTGAATTTTTTTTTAAATTTGGAGGTTAATATTGTAATTTTTAGCAATAATAAGAAAGCCCTAATTTTGCATTTCACATTCTTTCTTTCCCTTTATCTCTCAATCGACATCCCTCTTCTCTTCACAGTTTCTCAACAGACAGCCACTATCTCACTTAACTCACACTTGCACAGTAAGTTCCAATTCTTTTTTTTTAATTTTTGAGCTATTTAGAGGCATATCTCACATTATTGTATATTCTTTGCCTTTAGATTTCTCCATCCCCCAAGATTATTTTAAATTGATATAATTCTTTTTCTTTTATTTTTTTTCAAATGTGCTGTCATGCGTTGAAATTCATCTCCAGTTTTTCTTCTCAAATCTTTCTAATTATTAAGCAGTAAGCTCTAATTCTTTGAAAGTCATGCGTTGCATCCCACAAATGCTACGTTTCTTGACATTAATGAATCCGAAACTTCCGTAACAAATCTTACCAAATACATAATTAAATAACTATTATGCATTGAAATTATGACGGTATTACAGGCATACTTAACATTTTGTATTACATCAATAATTCATATTATAACAAATGAATAGCTGAAGTATCAATACATTGATCTTGTATTCTGGCATTTCCCGAAGATTTCATAAAAGCACTTCTTTTTCCCCCTTTATTCATCTTGTTTTGGGTTTGTCTTTAGAGGATCCACTAATTGGTGGTTCAGAAAAAAATATATGTTGTACACCATAAATGATTAATAATTTACATAGAGTTGCATAATCTCCAAAAAATACAAACAAAGACAAAATGAGTAGAAGACCTTCTTATATATTATTATTATGTGTGTGTGTGTGATCTTTTATTATTTAAGTTAAATTGCAAATTTATCTTGCTAAATAATTTTGAATTATTATTTTTAGGAGAATGGACATAATTCAAACTACACAATTAATGATTCTAGTGTTGGAGATGACAATGTAAATGACATAATAAAAATCAAAGAAGAGATTGAAAAAGGCTCAAGGCCAGCAGAACAAAAGGGACCGCAGCAAAGGAAACTAACTTTAAAAGTTTAGTCATTGTTCTATAAGGTTCCGGGGGATAAGTATCCAAATAACAAGCTGAGAGCGGTGTGTAAAAAATGCGGCATTGAGTATGTGGCTGTGCGCAATTCTAGTACAGGTAATTTGAAAAGACATTATGAAACTTATGCAAAATTTAAAAAGCGTGACCTGCACAAATGATGCTAGGTCATAGTGATGTACTGTCAACTCGTATTCCCATGTCTAAAGCTCATGTGTTTCATGAGTTATTGTCTTATACCATTATTATGCATGAGGGAAATAGAAGAATTTGGAATTATTTGTGTGATGAAGTCCCCAACATCTGCAGGAAACTGCGAAAGCAAATGTGTTATAATGCATAATAAGGAAAAGGCAAAAATTAGAAAACATGTTAGAAGAAGCTCCTAGTAGAATATGTCTTACTACTGATTCATGGACTTCTATACATATGGTTATTTGTGTCTCACTGCACATTTCATTGATAAGGGATGGAATTTACAGAAAAAAGTGTTGAATTTTTTGTGAGATGCCAACTCAACACATTGAGGTTGCTTTGGCTGAAAAATTATTGTCATTGTTTTGTGAATGGACTATAGACAATGCTTCAAGTAATGACATTTGTGTTGTAATGTTAAAAAGTCAATTGAGATTAAGGAATGCTTTTGTGTGTGATGGGGATTTCTTTCATATTCGATGTTGTGCTCATATTATTAATTTGATTGTTCAACAAGGATTGAAGGAATTGATAAAGAAATAGAAAGAGTCTGTGAGAGTGTGAAATATGTCAAAGGGTCACAAATGCTAAAAGGAAAATACTTGGAGTGTGTTAAGCAAGTGTCTCTAGATGACAAGAAAGGACTAAGATAAGATGTTCATACAAAATGGAATTCAACTTTTCTCATGCCTGATAGTGTTTTGTATTACAAAATTGCTTTCTTTCATTTACAATTGAGTGATTCTAATTACAAGAATTGTCTTTCTGAAGAAGAATGGGAGAAAATAGAAAAGATTGGCAAATTCTTGTCTATATTTTATGAGATTACATTTTTTCTGGGTTCAAAATACCCCATTTCAAATTTGTATTTTCCTAAATTATTTGTGGCTAAGGTTGCTTTGGATCAATTATTGTGCAGTGAAGATTTGTCAATGAAAACTATGGCACACAAAACCCACAACCCACAGGTCCCAGGATCAAAACCTGGCTCTGATACCATTTAGGTCAGTGAGAATACGTGGCGTTGTTATACCAGAACTATAACAGTTAAAACTGTACTTTGGACCAGTAGTTCGCAAGTTTGGGTTTCCAGCCGAGATACCTCTGAGATAAAAAACTTTTAAACATTTTCATCTCAGGTTATATAACCCAAAACAGACTTTCCTTTAGTCTAAAACAGGGTACCAAACCAGATAAGAAATTATCAAAAGTTTTCTGATGCACAGGATCCTTGCAAGAGGCAAGTGCAGAGCATACTTCCTTAAGTTTCAAAATGAACAGAGCTTCATTGATAGAGAGAAGAAGAGAAATTAGAAACTCATGATTATAGAAGGCTAGAGATTTTTATTCGTTTTTGCTCTGCGTCTAATAAAGAGAAGCTGAGCTTATATAGGAGGAAAACCAGGAAAAGGATAGGATAGGGCCCCTACCACTTTTCTAAAAGCAAAAACATAATTACAAGCGACAAGCCTTTGGAAAAGTAAAAGCAATAAAGACAAATTAAAGCATGACTCATGCTACAAACTTTGAAAAAGCAAATGATGCCAATTTGCATGAATCACGGAGATGAGAGATTCATGCAGTCTTCATCAGATGAGCTGTCGGTCTCATCTTTATCTTTCGAAAAGAGGACTTTGAGTGACAAACTTTGATAGTCATTCCAAGGAATTCAATGTTAGTGGTGGCAATTGTGCTTTTCTTAGCTGATAACATGATGCCATGAGATTGAATAATATCAAAGAATTGATTTAACAAATGGCGATGTTCATCTTGTGTACCTGAAAACAACAAAATATCATCAATGTAAATCAATGCACTATGCAAAATGGGTTGGAAATTTTGGACCATGGAATTTTGGAAAATAGATGGGGCTGTTTTAAGACCAAAGGGTAAAACTGTCCATTGATAATGGGCATTGGGGATGCAAAAGGCAGTTTTGTAACGTTCTAAAGGTTTAATTCCAAGTTGCCAAAATCCATATTTAAGATCAAATTTTGAAAAGAGTTTAGCATCTTTAAGATAGGTGAACATGCTCTGTCTTTTTGGCAAAGGGAATTTGTCATCTTGTAAAAACATGTTTAGAGGTTGATAGTCAATGACTAATCATTTTTTTCCTCTAACAATCTCAGAATATTTTTCAACATAAAAAGCTTGACAAGCCAATTGAGAACTAGTGGGTTCAATAAGACTTTGGGCTAGCAACCGAGAACATTCCTTTTGGGCTAGGACTAAGTTAGAAGGACTCATTCCTGAATGGGTGGCTTTGGTTGGATTGACATCTTCTTTCAACTTGAAAGGCAAATGAACAAAGAATTGTGGATTTTTCCACAGAGGATTTGGATGGTGAAAGTCAGCATGAGACTCAGGAAAATATTTCAAAAACTTTGTGGAAATTTCTTGGAAAGGTTGGGAGGTTTCAGAAAAACCATAAAGCTTAAGAATATTGGTGAATGGTTTAAACATGGACTTGACTCAGATTCCAGTAGGAATGATTTGGAGGTGTTTTATCTGGTGAATGATATCAAATCCTAACAAGATATCCTTATTAGGTAGATGGGAACCGATGACTTTGGTCCAGATAACACAATTTGGAAAGAGTTGAATACCAATGGGGTTTTTGGTAATCAATTTGGTAGTGAAGAATTTTCCATTGACTGTTTTGAAATTTTCTTCATAATGTTGCCAAAACTAAGATGGAAGAATGTCGGGGTTTAACATACTTCTTTGGGCTCCTGTATCAAGAAGTCCAATGGCAGGAATTGGTCTCTAGAATTTGGAAGGTAAGATATGGAGTTTTATCGAAGGGATAGGTACGATAGAGTCAAGGGACAAGAGTTGTTGGTGGAAAACAGTCTGGAACTCATCATTTTCAGAATCATCAGATGAGTTTGGCAGTGCAAACACTGTTTCATCAGTGGGCTCCTCTTGTTCTGAGAAGTATGACTCAATTTCATATTCGTGAGAGAATAATCAGTGGTGGCTTATAAGTGCTCAAGAAGTCTGATTACTTTATCTTTTTTATTGGGGCAATCTTTAGCATAATGGCCTTTCTTCTTGCAAATAAAGCATCGGCTTGACTTTTTCCTTTTCTGTTCTCTGAAAGAACTAGATCTTTTCCTAAAAAACCTGTATGATTTTCGCCTGGATTTTGATCTAGGAAACGAATTTGGATTTTTGAATTTTCAAAAATGCTTCTTCTTTTTGGTGCTACAATCACAATCTTTCTTTTTCTTGCATTTGATCTGCAAGTAAGGCTTTTTGCAAGCACTTCGGAAAGGCTCTTTGTCTTTTAAGAATTCTTTGAAGAACTTTTTCTGTTCACATAATTTCTCCAAACATCCTTTGGCGATCTGAAAGATCTTTCCCAAGGAAATGTTGTCAATGATGAGATTGAGACTCGTGAGCTGCCTCTGTATGTCTGGTTGCAATTCTTCAGGTAATGATGCCAAAAATACATGTTTGAGAGTCGGATCATTGAACCTATTGAGCTTATAAAATAGGATTGACATCAGTTTATAATGGAAATCAAGATCTTTAGGGTTGAGTGAGCATCATTTCATATTGAGGTAGTCTCTTAGAAATTTGTTCGTGAATGACGATTGAGACATTAGGTAGTTGCACAAACTGTAATTGTCTATATTCTCCTAAAGTATCAAACCAATCCCTTAAAGATCCCGTCAAACGGGTAGCAAGTTCTCTAAGGACTGATGCTGTAGTATTATTTGCTCGTAACATTTGGAGATCTGTCCAAGCAGCAATTTCGGATAGTCTATCTCTCCATTTAGCTGTAGCGATATCATCAAAAGTGAACCATGGACCATTTGAAGGTTTATGATCATTTTGAGGTTGAGATTGAGCTGGCCGGTTTGGAGCTGAGGTTGCTTCTGGTGGATCTTCCTCAATATCTGAGGGTATTTCAAAGAATGGGTCGGTTCTTGAGGATTGAGCAGGCTCGGTCTCTTCAGGTTGGGCCATAAAGATGCTAGTGATGTCAGCATAAGATTTTTCAGAATCACTAAATGAAATGAAAGATTCCAGGGAAGATTTTGTTTCCGATTCAGATGGATTTTCTGAAACGGTTAGATTTGAATTAGAAGTTTGGTCTGTATCAGATGGATCTGGGATTATCTGTGCACTGTATTGTTGCATTGGGGATTTATCTTTGGCCTGAGTTGGTGTTGGTTGAGTAAGAAGTGGGGTATAAGAAGGTGGTTGCTGTTCTGGGATTGACAAGGGTAGATGAAAAGGTTGTTTATCGGGTCTTGGTCGAGGATGAGGTGTGGTTCTAGATGGTTTTGGCAGAGGATTATTTCTGAACAAAGTATGTGTCATGCCAAATAATTTGACGGGTCTTGTGGTTTAATGGGAGAAAGCATAGGTGCAAAGGGATGGAAGGCTGGGCTGATGGTAGGTAACGATGGAGAGGTGGTAAATAATGTTGGCCTTTGCCTTTCTAACTCAATTTGTTCAAGTTTTTCTTTTAATTTTCTGATTTCCTTTTCTTTTTGATCAAATTCTAGGCCATAGTATCTATGACTCAGCATGGTTCTTAATTCTGAATCTAGTTGAGAGATTCTGGATTGAAGATTCTGGTAAATTTGCTGCATCTGGGAAGTGATCGAATCCATCTTAGACTCAATATGATTAGTTCGTAAACTAATATGATTAACCTTCTTATGGATATCAACCAAGGTTTCATTTTGAGCTCTGGCATTTTGTGTTTGCCAGTTGAGAACAGCTTCAAAAGGTTTGGGGTCTTCCAAGTGACCTGTGGGAGTTATGGCTGAAGGAATAAAGGGTTTGGTTATGACCTTTCGTTGTAGATCGGTGTGGGTTTCTAGAGCAGGGAAATTAGAGGAATAATCTTCTGAGGTTAATGAAAACATCATACAAGCCATAGGCTGTATGGGTGGTTTGGAGTTCTGGATATGTGGAAGAACTTCAGTTTTGCAATTTTTTGTAAGCCATTTAAGTACTTTTTGGTAGATAGGTAATGAAGCTAGTGGTGGTGGAGGATTATGAGGTAGTTTAGGTTGGTTGTGTGAGCACGGAGTTTTAGGTATTTTCTTTTTGGGTTTTCGTCTCCGTTGTGGTTCAACATCATCTTCTTCCCAATCATCCCAACAGGGACAATCTGGGTCACAATTTCCTAATCCTGGTGTATCCCAAAGAAAGTGGCCATTAAGTTTGGCAGGGTAGACAAGATATCCTTCTGAATTGAATCAAATTAATGAATAAGTGAATGAGAGTCGTGGAGGCTCCTCTGGTGCTATTGGTGGAGGTCAAAAAGTCATTTGGACAGTTCCATCATATCTTCTTTCAAACGTACGTTCTGCTGTCTGGATAGGAGAAATATTGGTGTGGAACTTCTCATAATTTGAAATCCATTCCAAGGGCATGAGTTTTATGAGTTCATGTCTAGGGATATGTCTTGGAATTTGGATGGTAGGTATCTGATCGGATGCAGGGCGTCAGTGGTGCAGGTAAGATCTAAGGCATGGTTCTAAAGCCTATAGACCAATTGATGGTGAAGAGTTGCAATTTTTGCAGAAGAGATTTGTTCTGCTCCTTGAATTTGCACTTGGACTTTCAAGGCAGTGGAAAGATTAGTGTCTTGAAGAGAAAGGTTGAAATTGGGATAGAAAGTGAGTAAAACACTTCCAGCATGAAGAATGGTTAAGATACAACATCTTGGTAATGTGTGAACCTAGCATCCAAAGATTTCCTTCCATGTAAGGTTAGGATTAGTCTGACTCCTCTGATATGGAGATGAGTGTAACCTTCTCTTTTCCAATTGGAAATCAACTCTGGGGGAATTTTCAGAGTGACATATTGTTCAATAGCACAAATGATTGGATATATTCTTTTGGATGTGGTCTTTTAGTGGAAATAAGGGTTCGGATACTGCGAGTAAAGGAGTGTGGACATTTATAGAGGTGATAAGGACTAAGAAGGGGAAAAGAAGATTCACTGATCTGAACAGATTCAGGGATATAGGAATATTCAACTAGATTTTCTATTTTAGTAGCAGTTTGTTTAGAGCAAGATTTGGGTAAGGAGAGGGTGGAAGAAAGAGAAACTGGAGTAATTACAGATGAGATAGAAGCTTCGTTGGAGGAAGTTGATGCCATGAGTGCTCTAACGAAAAAGAATCATAAGAAAACTTTTATCATACCATTTTGGGATATGAAGAGCAGAATGGTGATGGCTTACAAAAAATTACAAAACTGAAGTTCTTTCACATATCCAGAACTCCAAACCACCCATACAGCCTATGGCTTGTATGATATTTTCATCAATCTCACAAGATTATTCCTCCAATTTCCCTGCTCTAGAAACCCACACTGATCTACAATGAAAGGTCATAACCAAACCCTTTATTCCTTCAATAACTCCTTTTTCTCAACAAACAAAATGCCAGAGCTCAAAATGAAACCTTGGTTGATATCCATAAGAAGGGTAATCATATCAGTTTATGAATTGATCATATTGAGTCTAAGATGGATTCGATCACTTCCCAGATGTAGCAAATTTACCAGAATCTTCAATCCAGAATCTCTCAACTAGATTTAGAATTAAGAACCATGTTGAGTCATAGATACTATGGCCCAGAATTTGATAAAAAAGAAAAGGAAATAAAAAAATTGAAAGCAAAACTTGAACAGATTGAGTTAGAAAGGCAAAGGCCAACATTATTTACCACCTCTCCATCGTTACCTACCATCAGCCCAGCCTTCCATCCCTTTGCACCTATGCTTTCTCCTATTAAACCACAAGACCCATCCAAATTATTTGGTATGACACATACTTTGTTTAGAAATAATCCACTGCCAAAACCATCTAGATCCATACCTCATCCTCGACCAAGACCCGATAAACAACATTTTCAACCACCCTTGTCAATCCCAGAACATCAACCACCTTTTTATACCCCACTTCCTACTCAACCAACACCAACTCAGGCCAAAGATAAATCCCCAATGCAATAATATAGTGCACAGATAATCCCAGATCTATCTGATACATACCAAACTTCTGATTCAAATCTAGCCATTTTAGAAAATCCATCTGAATCTGAAATAGAATCTTCCCTGGAATCTTCCATTTCATCTAGTGATTTTGAAAAATCTTATGCCGACATCACTAGCATGGCCCAACCGAGGAATCAACCCATTCTTTGAAATACCCTCGATATTGAGGAAGATCCACAAATCGATCAAAACCTTCAAATGGTCCATGGTTTACTTTTGATGATATCCCTGCAGCTAAATGGAGAGATAGACTATCCAAACAAATGTACTACAAAGATCTACCCGCTTTTACGGATCTTTATGGTTTGATACTTTAGGAGAATACGCCACTACTTAATGTCTCAATTTCATTCACGGAGAATCGTCTCCTCAATATGAAATGCTGCTCACTCAACCCTAAAAATCTTGATTTCTATTATAAACTGATATCAATCCTATTTTATAAGCTCAATGGGTTCAATGATCCGACTCTCAAACATGTATTTTTGGCATCATTACCTGAAGAATTGCAACTGCATATAGGCTCAAATCTCATCATTGACAACATTTCCTGGGAAAGATCTTTCGATGTTTGGAGAAAAATTATGTGAACAAAAGTTCTTCAAAGAATTGTTAAAAGACAAAGAGCCTTTAAAAAGCCTTACTTGCGATCAAATGCAAGAAAAAGAAAGATTGTGATTCTAGCACGAAGAAGCATTTTCGAAAATTCAAAATCCGCATTCGAGATCAAAATCGAAAATCATACAGGAAAGATCTAGTTCTTTGAGAACAAAAAAAGTCAAGCCGATGCTTCATTTGCAAGAAGAAAGGCCATTATGCTAAAGATTGCCCCAATAAAAAAGATAAAGCAATCAGACTTCTTGAGCACTTACAAGCCACCACTGATTATTCTCTCACAAAGATGAAATTGAGTCATACTTCTTAGAACAAGAGGAGCCATGATGATTAAAATAATGAGTTCCAAACTGTTTTCCACCAACAACTCTTGTCCCTTGACTCTACTGTACCTATCCCTTCGATAAAACTCCACATCTTACCTTCCAAATTCTAGAGACCAATTTGAACTTCCCCAAAGAAGTATGTTCATCTTAGTTTTGGCAACATTATGAAGAAAATTTCAAAACAGTCAATGGAAAATTCTTCACTACCAAATTGATTACCAAAAACCCCATTGGTATTCAACTCTTTCCAAATTGTGTTATCTGGACCAAAGTCATCGATTCCCATCTACCTAATAAGGATATCTTGTTAGGATTTGATATCATTTACCAGATAAAACACCTCCAAATTATTCCTACTGGAATCTGAGTCAAGTCCATGTTTAAACCATTCACCAATATTCTTAAGCTTTATGGTTTGTCTGAAACCTCCCAACCTTTCCAAGACATTTCCACAAAGTTTTTGAAATATTGTCCTGAGTCTCATGCTGACTTTCACCATCCAAATCCTCTGTGGAAAAATCCACAATTCTTTGTTCAATTGCCTTTCAAGTTGAATGAAGATGTCAATCCAACCAAAGCCACCCATCCAGGAATGAGTCCTTCTGACTTAGTCCTAGAAAAAGTTCTCGGGCTGTCAAGCTTTTTATGTTGAAAAACATTCTGAGATTGTTAGAGGAAAAAAACGATTAGTCATTGACTATCAACCTCTAAACATGTTTTTATAAGATGACAAATTCCCTTTGCCAAAAAGACAGAGCATGTTCACCTATCTTAAAGATGCTCAACTCTTTTCAAAATTTGATCTTAAATCTGGATTTTGGCAACTTGGAATTAAACCTTCAGAAAATTACAAAACTGCCTTTTGCATCCCCAATGCCCATTATCAATGGACAGTTTTACCCTTTGGTCTTAAAACAACCCCATCTATTTTCCAAAAATCCATGGTCCAAATTTTCCAACCCATTTTGCATAGTGCATTGATTTACATTGACGATATTTTATTGTTTTCAGGTACACAAGATGAACATCGCCATTTATTAAATCAATTCTTTGATATTATTCAATCTCATGGCATCATGTTATCAGCTAAGAAAAGCACAATTGCCACCACAAACATTGAATTCCTTGGAATGACTATCAAAGACGGCCACTATCAGCTAGGAAAGCACATTGCCGAAGAGCTAATTTACTTTCCAGATCAGAATCTTTCCAAAAGGCAACTATAGTAATTTCTTGGTATTATTAATTATATCAAGGATTTTATTCCTCATGTTGATCACCACACCTGCCACTGTCAGCCCTGCTGAAAAAGAATCCACCTTCGTGGAACAACAACCACACACTTGCTGTCAAAACTCTAAAGCAAATTGCGCAAAATCCGCCACCATTAAAGCTCATCACCAATGGCAGGCGAACATTGCAGACTGATGGAAGTGACGAATCATGTGGGGCCATCCTCCTTGAAGAAACAGATGGCAAAGAACACTTTATTGCCTATGTGTTCAAAGAAATTTAGCTGTCAAGCATGGTATTCAAAAGTTCGAGTATCATCTTATCGGCTATCACTTTCTTGTCAGAATGGACAACTCAACTTTTCCCAACATCATGAATTTCAAAGGAAAAAATGATCCAGAAAAGATGCTGCTTAAGCTAAAAGACTGGTTTTCAAAATATGATTTTTCTGTGAAGCATATAAAAGGAGACCACAACCTTATTCCTGATATGCTCTCACGACTTGCTAAACCAGATAAATCCTTGTTTTTTATATCCTCAGATTACCATTTTCCTATCATCTTCATGGCCTCTTCACTCCCCTCACAAGCCCTTACCAAAAAACCCTTTCCCCTTGGAAAAACTTTCACCACAGTCTTTGCCATACAAGAGTTTGCAAAAAAAAATTGTATTTAGGTTTTTCATGAAAGCCTATCTCTTATCAAACTCATTTCCATTTTCAACTTTCCATCTAGAAAACTTGTGTCTTATAGGTTTAACCCTGGATCCTTCCAAAGACATTTTAGAAGACGAATTATGGTACATCTGGTGCCTAACTGTCCTCTATGCCACCAAACTGATTGTTCCAGTCACAGCCACCTTAGAACATTTGTTCACAGCCACCTCACTCATCTAGACACTCCTTGAATGGTTTTCTCCAATTCAATAGTGGAAAAAGAAACTCCAACAATTGTCACAATTTCATAATTTGGAACGTATGCCAGCATTAGAAGCAAAAATGTTCACATCTGTGTTCATTATTCATAGATCATACTTCCAACACCCAGACACACACTTCTTCTAGACTCAAGACCAAGTTTTTGAATGGTTCACCACACCTCACCCATCCATCCTTGAACAAGACGATAACGTCCAAAAGGAACTCTATAATTTCCTTTGTGAGCTGAACCACCAACCTGCTCCACACAAAGACATTTCTCACACCTCCCTGGGTCCACAACATGATATCATCATGATCCCCACTCCTTCAGCAATTTCAAAACCTAAATCCACGGGAATTATCATCAAGGAAGAAAAACTAGACTTCACTGATTTTCTATACCAAGATGCACAAGACCCATGGGAAGCATTCTTACCATTAAGCCAACATCTTCAAAACCTCCAACAAACTCCACAAACACATGCCTCAGACGATCCAACAAATAAAGCTAGTTCTAGCACACCAACCGGCTCCAATGAACACCCATCTTCTTCTTGGCGCAAGATATTTTGCCCTTGGCCACCCTATCACCCAGATCATCAACATCCACCAGAAAATCAAAGTCCGTCACTCAAAGTCCTCTTTTCAAAAGATAAAGATGAGACGACAACTCATCTGATGGGGGGCCATCCTCCTTGATGAGACAAATGGCAAAGAACACTTTATTGCCTATGCTAGCGGACACTTCTCTGACACACAAGTCCACTACCACAGTGTGTTCAAAGAAATTCTAGCTGTCAAGCATGGTATTCAAAAGTTTGAGTATCATCTTATCGGCTATCACTTTCTTGTCAGAATGGATAACTCCGCTTTTCCCACCATCATGAATTTCAAAGGGAAAAATGTTCTAGAAAAGATGTTGCTCCGATTAAAAGACTGGTTTTCAAAATATGACTTCTCAGTGCAGCATATAAAAGGAGACCACAATCTAATTCCTGATATGCTTTCAAGACTTGCCAAACCAGACAAATCCTTGTTTCTCTTATCCTCAATTTCCCATTTTCCTGTTATTTTCATGGCTACTTCCCTTCCCTCACAAGCTCTCACCAAAAAACCCTTGCCCCTTGGAAAGACCTTTACCACAGTCTTTGCCATCCAAGAGTTCGCCAAAAAAGTTATTTTTAGGTTTTTTTATGAAAGCCTAACTCCTATCAGTCTCTTTTCCATTCTCAACCTTCCATCCTGAAAACTTGTTTCTTACAGGTTTAACCCTGGATCCCTCCAGAGAAATTTCCAAAGATGAATTAGGATACATCTGGTGCCTCACTGTCCTTTATGCCACCAAATTGATTGTTCCAGTCACATCCACCTTAGAACACTTGCTCAATCCAGATAAAGCCACCTCCCTCCTCTGGACACCTCTTGAATGGTTTTCTCCAATCCCATGGTGGAGACAGAAACTCCAACAATTATCTCAGGTTCATAATTTGGAACGTATGCCATCCTCTGAAGCAAAAATGTGGACATCTGTGTTCATTATTCATAGACCATACTTCCAACACCCTGACACAAACTGCTTTTGGACTCAAGATCAAGTCTATGAATGGTTTATTGCACCTCATCCAGCAGTCATTAACAATGAACTCCAGACTAACCTACACAACTATCTTTGTGAATTGAATCACCAGACTCCACCACACTGGGATATTTTTCACACCTCCTTAGGTCCACAACATGACCTTATCATGATCCCCACTCCATCCGCCATATCCAAACCAAAGACTACAGGCATCATCATCAAAGAAGAAAAGCCAGACTACACTGACTTCCTTTTCCAAGACTCCCAGGACCCATGGGAAGTGATGCGAATCCCACAATGAAACTTTCAATTCCACACTTAATTTATAGTTTCAACTTCCCAAGAAAGTTCTAAACAGATTTAAGAGAAACAAAACCTTGACCCAATGCTTAAGAAAACATGAACCAAAGGTATAGAGAATGGTATTGATGCCACACTCAAGAAATAGATGAGAAGGTGAGTGATAAGTCCAAATTTGGAACGCCACAAGAATGCAAATTCTTGATAAGTTCACTAGTTCTCAAAAGAACCAAAGAAAGAATAATCTTTCAAATTCAAATAACATTAATCTCTAATAATCATTACATAGCAAGGTTGCTGAATTTAAATAGGCTAAAAGAAACCCAAGATCCTAAAAATACAAATGGAAGCATTGGAACAACCCACCATAATTAATGCTATCTTTGACAAACTTAATACTAGCCTACTATAATTAATATTATCATTGACAAAATTAATGTTAGCCCATCATCAATGATGGTAGACTTACCTTACACATTGACAAACTTGAAACAAAACAAACAAATGAAGTTGGAAAACAAAGGAGTCGTTGAAAATCCCAAGTCTGCACAAGCTGTAATGAATTGGTCATAACTCCTTCTAGAGAACTCCAAATCCAGCTCTGTAAAATTTATTGGAAAGCTAACTTAATTATCTTTCCAACGGTATATAGGTTTTACATTACTTCTGGCTCAATCAATACAGTTTTTATTCCGAATTTGACCTTTCTGCATTTGATACAAATTGTGTATTTGGCTGCCCAATAACTTGAATAATGCCCACAATGCCTTGTCTTCTCTTCAAGCCCAATTCATGATGTCTTGCATCTTGAATTGCATTTTCAAACCATATTTTCTCAATTAATCCATTTAAAGCAGCTTGCATCTTTTTGGCTCTTGGTCTTGTAATTGGGCCTCCATGAATGTGCAAAGGATCACTTGAATTTTTAATGGTATTCCCTTGATGGTTCTCATCATTCCCCCTCTCCTCAAAAGGATTCGTCCTCAAATCTTCACCTACATCGAAAGGAGAAAGATCAGAAACATTGAAAGTAGCACTCACATTATACTCACCAGGAAGATCCAATTTGTAGGCATTGTCATTGATCCATGCAACCACTTGAAATGGATCATCTCCCCTTGGAAGCAACTTGGAACGCCTTTGTGCTGGGAACCTCTCCTTTCTCATATGCACCCCCAAACCCAATCTCTAGGCTGAAAAACCACTTGCTTACATCCTTTGTTGGCTTGAGTAGCATATTGTTCAGTTCTCTTTTCTATGTGTTGACGTGTTCTCTCATGCAATTGCTTGACAAATTCATCTTTCTTTTTACCATCCATACTAGCACACTCATCAAAGGTAAAGGTAATAAATCCAAAGGAGTTAATGGATTAAAACCATATACAATCTCAAACGGTGAAAATTTAGTAGCTGAATGGACAGTTCTATTGTAAGCAAATTCAACATGTGGCAAACATTCTTCCCAAGTTTTCAAGTTCTTTTGAATAATGGCACGCAACAAAGTAGACAGAGTTCTATTTACAACCTCAGTTTGTCCATCAGTTTGTGGATGACAAGTAGTAGAAAACAAAAGTTTAGTACCCATCGTACCCCACAATGTTTTCCAAAATGGGCTCTAGAACTTATCAAATCTATATGAAACTATGATCCTTGGTACTCCATGAAATCTGACTATTTCATTTAAAAACACATTTGCTATGCTTGTCGCATCATCAGTTTTATGACATGGAATGAAATGTGCCATCTTTGAAAACCTATCAACAACAACAAAAACATAATCATTTCCCCTTTTTGACCTAGGTAAACCCAAAACAAAGTCCATAGAAATATCAACCCAAGGTTCACTAGGTATGGGCAGAGGGTTATACAATCCATGGGGTAAAACTCTTGACTTAGCATGTTTACAAGTGATACACTTCTCACATATTCTTTCAACATCACGTTTCATATGTGGCCAAAAGAAGTGTTCTTTTAAAACATCTAAAGTCTTTGCAATGCCAAAATGTCCCATTAAACCACCCCCATGAGCTTCACGCACAAGCAATTCACGCAAAGAACTATGAGGCACGCACAATTTATTTTCTCTAAATAAAAGCCCATCATGCCTATAGAATTTACCAAATGCAACTTTCTCACAAGCATTAAACACATTAGCAAAATCAAGATCGTTAACATATAATTCTTTAATGTACTCAAATCCTAACAACTTTGCATTTAATGTAGAGATAAGTGCATACCTTCTAGATAATGCATCAGCCACCACATTCTCCTTACCTTGTTTATATTTGATCACATAAGGAAATGGCTCAATAAATTCAACCCATTTGGCATGTCTCTTATGCAACTTACCTTGCCCTTTCAAATGCTTCAAGGACTCATGATCAGTGTGTATAACAAACTCTTTAGGTAGAAGATAATGTTGCCAAGTTTCCAATGCTCTCACCAATGCATACATCTCCTTGTCATAGGTAGGATAGTTTAGGGCTGCTCCACTCAATTTCTCACTAAAATAAGCAATTGGTCTCCCTTCTTGCATCAAAACAGCTCCAATACCTATACCTGAAGCATCACACTCAATTTCAAAAGTTTTAGTAAAATCAGGTAAAGCAAGTAATGGTGCAGAAATCAATTTCTCCTTAATTCGATTAAATGCCCTTTTTTGTTCACTACCCCACTTAAATCCCACATGTTTCTTCACAATTTCAGTTAATGGTGCAGCAAGGGTGCTAAAATCTTTCACAAATCTTCTATAAAAACTAGCCAAACCATGAAAACTTCTTACCTCACTTACACTTTTAGGTGTAGGCCACTCTTTAATAGCCTTTACCTTCTCTTCATCAACCTCAATTCCTTTAGCACTTACAACATAACCAAGAAAAACAATCTGATTTGTACAAAAGGAACACTTCTTCAAATTAGCATACAACTTTTCCTTCCTTAAAACAGTCAATACACTTTGCAAATGTTCAATGTGTTCATCTAAGCCTTTGCTATAGATCAAAATATCATCAAAATAGACAACTACGAATTTACCAATAAAAGCAAGCAAAACATGGTTCATTAACCTCATAAAAGTGCTAGGTGCATTAGATAACCCAAATGGCATCACTAACCACTCATATAAACCATATTTTGTTTTAAAGGCAGTTTTCCACTCATCTCCCTCTCTAATCCTAATTTGATGATATCCACTTTTAAGATCAATTTTACTAAACACACAAGAACCATGCAATTCATCAAGCATGTCATCAAGTCTAGGAATAGGATGTTGATACTTTACAATGATTTTATTAATTGCACGACAATCAACACACATCCTCCATGTTCCATCCTTTTTGGGCACTAGTAAAACACTCATGCTCTCCCTCACATATCCTTTTGCCAAGAGTTCTTCAACTTGCCTTTGAAGCTCCTTTGTCTCCTCGGGTTACTTCTATATGCAGTCTATTAGGAATGGTAGCTCCAGGGACGAAGTCTATTTGATGCTCAATTCCCCTAATAGGTGGCAAACCGTTAGGGACTTCATTTGGAAACACATCATCAAAGTCCTGCAAAAGAGTCACAATAGCACTAGGCAAAGAAAAGTTAAGCTCATTAGTGTGTAAACAAGCCTCTTTGCACAAAAGTACTATGATAGGCTGTTTTGAAAAGAAAGCCCTCTTAACCTCGCTCTCTTTTGCAAACAAGTTCACTTGCTGCCTCTCTTTTCTCTCAACAATATTTTTTTCTATCTTTTCACTTGCTTTTCTCTCAATCTCTCTTTCTTTTGTACTCTCATTTTCATTTTTTGTATCACTCTCTTTTTTTATTGACATTTGATCCTCATACACTTGCCTAGGTGTTAATGGTACAAGAGTGATTTGCCTTTTATTCATTACAAAAGAATATCTATTTAAGTATCCATCATGTGTCACATGCCTATCATATTGCCAAGGTCGACCCAAAAGAATGTGTCCAGCATGCATGGGTACTACATCACATAGAACCTCATCCTTGTATCTCCCAATAGAGAATGAAACTAGCACTTGTTTATTTACTTTAACTTCCCCACAATCATTCAGCCATTGTAGCTTATATGACCTTGGATGTTTCAAAGTTTTCAAATTTAATTTTTCAACTAAACTAGTGCTAGCTACATTAGTACAACTTCCACCATCAATTATCATACTACATACCTTATCTTTGATGTGGCATCTAGTATGAAAGATGTTATCACGTTGTACCTCTGCATCCTCTTTTACTTGAATGTTGAGAGCACGCCTAGCAACCATCAATTTACCATCAACAGGATATTCTACACCATCATTAGCATCCTCCAAAGGTGGCATAGGATCATCATCTGATTCACTCTCGGTTTCAACATCACCATCATCCCTCAAGATCATTACTCTCTTATTTGGGCATTGAGATGCAATATGACCTGTCCCCAAACATTTAAAACACTTAATATCTCTATTTCTAAAGTGTTGGGAATCAGATTTACCTTTGGTTTGGTTGCCTCCCTCTTTATGATCCTTGATTGGCTCAATCTTAGGCTTTGAAACAACCTTTTCATCTTTGCTCCATGAGGAAGATGAACCCAAATTGGTTCTAGCGGAACCTTTCTTTTTCAATTGTCGTTCCACTTTCATGGCCATGTGAACCATGTCTTCCAACTCAACATAGTGCTGCAAGTCAACCACATTAGCAATATCTTGATTTAACCCATGTAAAAATCTTGCCATAGTGGCCTCTCGTTCTTCTTCAATGTTGGCTCGAATCATGATTATTTCCATCTCCTTGTGGTAATCTTCTACACTTCTAGAACCTTGTGTAAGACTTTCAAGCCTTTGGTGCAGCTCCCTATAATAATGACTAGGAACAAATCTCCTCCTCATAATGGCCTTCATCTCCTCCCAAGTGTTTATAGGCCTTTCACGATTTCGTCTCCTACTCAAAACAAGTTGATCCCGAAATAATAGCATAATCAAATTCAGCTAGTTTTACCTTTTTCTCCAGTAGTTGTGGCAATCAAATACTAGCTCCACCTTTTTCCCACTCCAAATAAGCTTCCAGATCATTTTACCTTGAAAAGAAGGAATTTTCAGTTTTATACTCCCCAAATCACGATCTATACGTCTTGCCCTTCTATTATCTCTTCCACGCATGTCAATGGTGGCACTCATCAAAATCGTCTATGTCATCGCCATCTTCTTCTCCCATGACCGCCCTTACCTCTTACATTAGGAGCTATTGGTTGTTGCCCCCTTTGTAGGTTGGCTATGGCTGTCTTGCCTCTCAATTTGTCACGGATCTCTCCAAACATCAGATTCATGTGCTCAAATTGTTGTTGCATGGCTTTGAGCATGATTGATTGGTCTATAGCTTCTTGATCTTTTGACATATTTGTGATCTGAAAAGAATGTTAGCAAAAAGACCTCACAACACTCCCTCACGTGTTTCACTCAATTTGATGTCACTTAACTCTCATGTTTAACACACAAATTGGCTTTTACCCTCTAATGATCTCACAAACTTTTGCCTTTTACCACACTTAATTTTCTTCTTTTTATTGAACTAAATAAACAAAATCAAGAAAAAAAAAACCAAGTGGCACACTAAATATGACAATCCAGCACACTAACAAAGAAAAGAAATTAAGAGGACACAAAGAATGAAAAGGAAATTGAGGAAAGGAAAGCACGCAAGCAAAGCAACACAATTGATATGTGTGTAAACTATGTCAAGGAAAATGAATAACTAAAATTCAATTTGATGAAAGTAGAAATAATTGAATACTTTTGTAATCTTTTTTTTTTGTACTTTTTTTCTTTTTTTTTTATAATCAAAATAAATAAGAATTCAAACCTGATTAGAAACTAGCTCTGATACCAAATGATACGAATCCCACAATGAAACTTTCAATCCCACACTTAATTTATAGTTTCAACTTCCCAAGAAAGTTCTAAACAGATTTAAGAGAAACAAAACCTTGACCCAATGCTTAAGAAAACATGAACCAAAGGTATAGAGAATGGTATTGACGCCACACTCAAGAAATAGATGAGAAGGTGAGTGATAAGTCTAAATTTGGAACGCCACAAGAATGCAAATTCTTGATAAGTTCACTAGTTCTCAAAAGAACCAAAGAAAGAATAATCTTTCAAATTCAAATAACATTAATCTCTAATAATCATTACATAGCAAGGTTGCTGAATTTAAATAGGCTAAAAGAAACCCAAGATCCTAAAAATACAAATGGAAGCATTGGAACAACCCTCCAAGTAGGTTTGTCAAAGGATGTTTCAAAAGTCTTCACCAACCCACCATAATTAATGCTATCTTTGACAAACTTAATGCTAGCCTACTATAATTAATGTTATCATTGACAAACTTAATGTTAGCCCACCATCAATGATGGTAGACTTACCTTACACATTGACAAACTTGAAACAAAACAAACAAATGAAGTTGGAAAACAAAGGAGTCATTGAAAATCCCAAGTCTGCACAAGCTGTAATGAATTGGTCATAACTCCTTCTAGAGAACTCCAAAATCCAGCTCTGTAAAATTTATTGGAAAGCTAACTTAATTATCTTTCCAACGGTATATAGCTTGCACATTACTTCCAATCAATATTTATTTTTGACATTTGATACAAATTGTGTATTTGGCTGCCCAATAACTTGAATAATGCCCACAATGCCTTGTCTTCTCTTCAAGCCCAATTCATGATGTCTTGCATCTTGAATTGCATTTTCAAACCATATTTTCTCAATTAATCCATTTAAAGAAGCTTGCATCTTTTTGGCTCTTGCTCTTGTAATTGGGCCTCCATGAATGTGCAAAGGATCACTTGAATTTTTAATGGTATTCACTTGATGGTTCTCATCAGGAAGCCTTCCTCCCACTAAGCCAACATCTCCAACAGTTTCCCCAACCAACTATGCATGAACCAGGATCCTCATCTCAACCCACCAAAGTTGACAAAGCCACTCAAACATCACCAAGGCCAGGATACCAACGAGATTGCCCTTATCCACCTTGCCGTGGTCCCCACTGTAAGCATCCAAAGCTCTCCAAAACCTTTTTCCCAAAATCCAACCGTGACACTAACCCAGATGAAACCGAAAGCTCATCCGAAGATGATTACATGAATCTCCACTCTCCATAAAGTTGTTTGTCTTGTTGCTTTCAATAAAGTAGTTTGTCTTGTTGTAATAATTATGTTTTACTTTATGGTTTTGTCTTGGCTTGCCTTACGCTTTGGCTTTTGCCAGTTGTAAAGGTCTCTGTAAGTATGCTTTATCTTTTGTAAAAGTTCTGATCGGTGGGCTTGGCTTTCTAAAAGGTGTGCTATAGGTCATGATCACTTGAGAGGTCATGTTCTCAAGGATCCTCCATTTGTCGTGGCTTTACTTTTGCTTTTGAAAAGATAGGGGTCCTGTCCTATCTTCTCTGAGAATTCTCCTATATAAAGGATTCTCCCCTAGCTTGTAAGATATATAAGTTTGAAGCAATAAACTCTCGTGCGTTTCTATCACTATGAATCTCTAAACCTCTCTCCTCTCTCTGTAAATGAAGCTCTCTAGAGAAAGAAAAAGAATCAAGAATTAAATTTGTTCATTTTGAAACTTAAGGAAGTATGCTCTGCACTTGCCTCTAGCAAGGATCCTGTGCATCAGAAAACTTATGATGATTTCTTATCTGGTTTGGTACCCTGTTTTAGACTAAAAGAAAGTCTGTTTGGGTTATATAACCTGATAAAAAATTATTGAAAAGTCTTTATCTGGTATAAAATTATTGAAAAGTCTTTATCGCAATATTCGCTTACCATCAGTGATGAGCTTTAATGGTGGCGGATTTTGCGCAATGTGCTTTAAAGTGGTGATAGCAAGTGTGTGGTGGTTATTCCACGAAGGTGGATTTTTCTTTAGCAAGGCTGACAGCTGGCGGGTGTGATGATCAACATGAGGGAGAAACTCCCTGATATAATTAATAATACCAAGGAACTGCTGAATTTGCTTTTTGGAAAGATTCTGGTCAGGAAAGTGGATGAGTTCTTGGGCAATGTGTTTTCCTAGCTGATAGTGGTGGCAATGGTGCTTTTCTTGTCTGATAACATGATTCCATGAGATTGGATGAGATCAAAGAACTGATTTAACAAATGGCGATGATCATCTTATGTTCCTAAAAACAACAAAATATCGTCAATGTAAATCAATGCACTATGCAAGATGGGTTGAAAGATATGGACCATGGATTTTTGGAAAATGGATGGGGCTATTTTAAGACCAAAGGGTAAAACTGTCCATTGGTAATGAGCATTGGGAATGCAAAAGGAAGTTTTATAACATTCTGAAGGTTTAATTCCAAGTTGCCAAAATCCGAATTTAAGATCAAATTTTGAAAAGATTTGAGCATTTTTTAGATAAGTGAACATGCTTGAGAGTTGGATCATTGAACCCATTGAGCTTGTAAAATAGAATTGACATCCGTTTATAATGGAAATCAAGATCTTTAGAGTTAAGTGAGCAGCATTTCATATTGAGGTAGTCTCTTCTTGCAGCTTCAAAGACTGCTGCTAATTCTCTGATGAATTGTTCATGAATGACAGTAAGTGCAGTTGAAACATTAGGGAGTTGCACAAACTATAATTGTCTGTACTCTCCTAGAGTATCAAACCAATCTCTTAGAGATCCCGTAAAACGAGTAGCAAGTTCTCTAAGGACTGATGCTGTAGTAGCATTTGCTCTTAACATTTGGAGATCTGTCCAAGCGGCCATTTCTGACAATCGATCTCGCCACTTAGATGCAGGGATATCATCAAAAGTGAACCATGGACCATTTGAAGGTTTATGATCATTCTGAGATTGAGCAGGCCGAGTTGGAGCCGAGGATGCCTCAGGTTGATCTTCCTCAACATCTGAAGGTACTTCAAAAAAGGGGTCAATTCTTGAGGATTGAGCAGGCTCAGTGTCTTCAAGTTGGGCCATAAGGATTCTAGTGATGTCAGCATAGGATTTTTCAGAATCACTAGATGAGATGGAAGATTCGAGGGAGGATTCGGTTTCAGAGTCAGATGAGGTAGCTGAAACGGCTAGATTTGATGCAGAAGTTTGGTCCGTATTGGATGGGTCTGGGATTATCTGTGCACTATATTGTTGCATTGGTGATTTATCTTTTGTCTGAGTGGGTGGTGGATGAGAAGGCTGAGAATAAGTGGGTGATTGTGGCTCATTAATAGACAGAGGTGGAAAGAAAGGCTGTTTATGGGGACGTGGACGAGGATGAGGAGTGGATCAAGATGCTTTTGGTAGAGGATACTTTCGAAACAAAGTATGGGTCATACCAAATAGTTTGGATGGATCTTGAGGCTTAATTGGAGAAAGCATAGATGCAAAAGGATGGAAGGTTGGGCTAATGGTAGGTAAGGGTGGAGATGAGGTAAATAAGGATGGCCTTTGCTTTTCCCTGCAAGTTACGTCTTCAGCTTTCGAATTTCCTTCTCCCTTTGATCAAATTCTGGGCCATTGTATCCTTGAGCAAGCATGGTTCGTAACTCTGAATCAAGTTGAGTAATTCAGGAGTGAAGATTGTGATGGATCTGCTGCATTTGTGCAGTCATAGAGTCAACTTTCGACTCAATCTGTTCAGTTCGTAAACTGATCTTTTCAACCTTTGAGGTGATATGCAACAAGGTGTCATTCTGTGCCTTGGCATTTTGGGTTTGCCAATTAAGGACTGATTCAAAAGGTTTGGGAGGTTCTAGGTGGCCAGTGGAGGTGATGGCTGAAGGGATAAAAGGTTTGGATACCACATTTCGTTGGGAATCTGTGTGAGTGTCTAAAGGAGGAAAAGAGGAAGAATAGTCTGAAGAGGAAGAGGAAAACATCATACATGCTATCGGTTGGGCGATAGGTGTTGAGTATGGAACAGAGGATGGATTCTTAGGGGTGCAGCGTTTGGCAATCCAGTTGAGTTCGTTTTTGTAGATGGGTAATGGAGCTGGTGGAGGTGGAGGATCTTTTGGGGATTTGGGTTCATAGTGGTGACATGAGATGGGAGGTTTTTTCTTTTTGGGTTTCCTTTTGGTGGCATAATCATCATCTTCTTCCCAATCATCCCAGCAGGGACAACCGGGGTCACATATGCCGGAGCTTGGGACATCCCAGAGAAAATGTCCATTGTGCTTTGCTGGATAAACAGGGTAGCCATCAGAATTGAACCCTGTAATGGGCAAGTCTTCCTGAGCCGTCTGAACAGCTGTGATCATGGAGGAATAAGTAAAGGAGAGCCGAGGAGGCTCTTGTGGAGCACTGGGAGGTGGCTTGAAAGTCATGCGGACTGTGCCGTCTAGTCGTCTTTCAACCATGCTTTCAGATGTCTGAATTGGAGCTGTGTTGTTATGGAACTGTTCATAGTTGGAGATCCATTCAAGAGGCATAAGCTTGATGAGCTCATGACGGGGAATTTGTCTTGGGATTTGGATTATGGTTGGAATCTAGTCAGATTCGGCTAAGACCATGAGGGTATCAGAATGATGTTCAGGAGTGGGTAGATCTAAGGCATGATTTTGAAGCCTATAGACCAATTAGTGGTGTAAGGTAGCAATTTTAGCAGAAGAAATTTTGTCGGCAACTTGAATTTTTGAACTTGAACTTTCAAGGTTGTGGGCAAATTGGGGTCTTGGAGAGAAAGGTTAAAATTTGGATAAAAGGTGAGTAGAACACTTCCTGTATGGAGAGTTGTAAGGACAGTGCCTATAACAGCATCTTCATACCTTTTAAACCGGGTATCAAGCATGGCAAGTCGGGCTGTGACTGGTAACCCTTTTTCCCGATGGAGGATAAGGATTAATCGGATGCCCCCAAGATGGAGGTGAGTGTAACCTTCTCTTTTCCAGTTGGAAATTAACTCTGAAGGGATTTCCAGAGTAACATATTGCTCAGCAGAAGTGGCTTGAAGAGCACATTGGTCCAGTCGGGAAGACTAGATGTATTCTTTAGGGTGGGGCCATCGAGTAGAGATGAGAGTACGGATACTGCGGGTAAAAGAACCAGGACATTTGTACAATTGATAAGGGCTGATGAGAGGGTAGGATGACTCACTGATTTGGGCGGATTCAGGGATATAGGAATATTCTACAAGGTTTTCAATCTTATTAGTAGTATGAGAAGTGCAAGATCTGGGTAAAGAAAGAGTAGAAGAAAGAGTAACAGGATTGGAAGGAGTGGAAGATGAAGTGGACGCCATGAATGAGAAAGTCTCTCTGCTCCTGAAGGTCTAGAGAGCAAAACAGAAAAAGACTTAAATTATACCATTTTGGGGGTGAAAAACGTGGATTTAGAAAACATGAAAGTTTCAAGGATGGGTATGGCTCTGATACTAGATAAAGACTTTTCAATAATTTTATACCAGATAAAGACTTTTCAATAATTTTTTCTCTCATCTTCGTGATTCAAGCAAATTGGCATCATTTGCTTTTTCAAAGTTTGTAATAATTAAAGCATGAGTCATACTTTAATTTGTCTTTATTGCTTTTGCTTTTGCTTTTCAAAGTTTGTAATAATTAAAGCATGAGTTATGCTTTAATTTGTCTTTATTGCTTTTACTTTAACAAAGGCTTGTCACTTGTAATTATGTCTTTGCTTTTAGAAAAGTGATAGGGCCCTGTCCTATCCTTTTCCTGGTTTTCTTCCTATATAAGTTCAGCATCTCTTTGTTAGAGGCAGAGCAAAACGAATAAAAATCTCTAGCCTTCTATAATCATGAGTTTCTAATTTCTCTTTTTCTCTCTGTCAATGAAGCTCTAAAGTTTTAAAATAAGAAGAAAACTTACATCTGTTCATTTTGAAACTTAATTTTATGAAAACAGAGGAAGGTTACTTCATTAAGAGGAATGAGAGATTTACAAATACAAAATTCCACTCTAAGACTCGATGCCTAGACACAAACCAAGGACTCCCTTTTATAGGCTAAAGGGATTCACTATTACACACTATTAGCATTATTGATCCTTATCATTAAGGAATCTACTTTACAACTCATTACCTACTTTATGTCACATCACACTCATTACATCTTATCCTTATCTCTTAGGAAGTATACAATACACAATACAATAAATATATTATTATCACCATTGCTTCCACTGTAGGGTCCACTAAGCTTCCGCTACAGTCCAGAGTTGCCACTTGTTGGCGTGCTTCTCCCTGATCTGTGGTTCCATCGTTCTTCAGATGCTGCATCCATATCATCTCCCATATTTGGCCATATGGGGTCTTCGACATTGTCTAGTTGTGGGTTTAGTTCTGCTTCGGGCCATTCTTGGAGGTCTAACCATTCAGCCATTTCTTCAAGCTCGTTCCTCCATCTGTCAATATCTGGAGTGTCTAGATAATTGACTTCTTTTGGCCTGCCATGCCGGATGAGGTAGTTGTTATACCTCTGCTGCATGTCTGCTGCCTCTTTTTCTTCATCGTGAAGCTTGAAGTTCCTGATTTCTTCCCGGTAGTAGAGCTCTGGAGTACTGTAGACTTGTGGGGATACTGGACTGTGAGTGTTGTACATGGGAACAGTCTCGTATACCTCAGCTAATGCCTTCCTTACATTCCAGTAGCTTGTCCACATGGAATCGACTTCTTCGTGGGAGTGATCATGCTGGACTACCTGCACCATGGGCTATTTGTATCTTCCCCAGATATCCATTAATTTCACAATCACTATAGTAGTATGAGTGATGTGGTACCCGTTGACGAGTTTCAATGTCAGGATATCTTCAAATATTGGGGCAAACATCAGGTCAAACCACCTTCCCTTTCTATATCTTCGGGTGGTGTGGATGAGGTTTGGCTCGAATAGTATTGCCACTGGGTAGATGTTTAGCCAGTACTAGATTATGTAATAGGCTTGTGGGGTTATGTCACAAATAACATAATGTCCCCAGTTGGAATTTTTGTCTATTACATAGTGGAATGTGCAACCGATCTTAAAGACCGTTTCGTGCATCTGGTCAGGATTCAGATGTGGATCAGAAGCTCTTTGACACCTTTTGTTGTGAGTGGGTCTGTGTTCTTGCATGGCCATGAGCTGCCAAACTCGCCATGTTAGAGCCTGATCTTCCAGTTCTCTTTTGTGGCTGATGACTTTCTCAAAGATATCCTCCTGGACTTCCGAAGGAAGCCATGCAAGGAAGGTGTTGAGGCTTCTAAGAAAGTGTGCCCTGGTTTCATGAGCACTGGAGTTGCCTTCCTCCCATCTCTTTTGGAAGGTTTCTTTTTCTGATCATGGTGATTGGTCTAGAAAGGAAATCCGCTATAGTGTTGGATTCTCCTTTAATATGTCTCACTTCGAATTTGAATGTCGAGAGAGACTCAGACCACCTCGCAAGTTGTGGATCTGGGATTATCCTTCTTTTCTCCTGAGTAATCCCTGGAGGTACTTATAATCTGTTTCAATCACAAAAGGAGTTAATGAAAGAAAAAACTGGAATTTCTTAATCCCTTTGACGACTGCTAAGACCTCTTTCTTTGAGGAAAGGTAATGGCTTTGAGCGTTGTTGAACTGGCCAGATTTATAGCCACATACTTTCCTGTTCCCTCAGATTCCTCTATCAACAGTGCTCCCCAATAATGATCACTAGCATCTGTCTGTAAGATGAACTGTCCATTATCAGGTATTTTTAATGGTGGAAGTGACTGGCACTTTTGCTTTAAGTCTTTCGACCATTGTGGGGCACCCTTCTTTAAGTGCTTGGATATCTGACCCGTCATCTTTGACAGGTTCTGTACATGGTCTGCTGCATAGTTGATTATCCCGAGGAATTGTTGGATCTGCTTTCTAGTTGACAGCTGGTTTGGAAATTGGGATATTTTTTCAGCAATGTGTGGTTGAGGAATGATGTATCCATGTTTGATGTGTAGTCCCACAATGTCTACCTCATCAAGACCTATCTTTATCTTTGATTCTGACAGTGCTAACCCATGTTTATAGGTTAGTGCTTTAAATTCAGATAGGTGCTCAGCATGTTCTTCTTCACTGTTGCTGAAGATGAGAGCATTGTCAATGTAGATAAGGCAGAATCTTGAGATAGATTTGTACACCTCATCCATTCTATTCTGGAATTCTAACGGTGCATTCTTTAGACCGAAAGGCATCACCTTCCACTCATAATGCCCATGGGGGACCACAAATGTTGTTTTGTGTCTGTCTTCTTCCTTGATTCCAATATGCTAAAAGCCTGACTTCATGTCAAACTTTGAAAACACCTTTTCTCCAGCAATACATTTCAAAAGGTGTGTCCTCTATGGAATTGGGTACCTTATGTCTTGCAAGCAATCATTCAGCTTCCCCGTATATGTTCTGAATGCTTGTTGACATAAAAAGCTGGGCTTGCCCAATGAGACTCAGAGGGCCTGATCAGCTTCAGATCCATTAGTGCTTAGATCTCTGTTTTGCACAATTCTTCATCATGGGCATGCCTGGATGAGAGGTTGTTTGGTGAGGCATGGTCCATCCATCTTTGTAGGGTAAAGACATGAAATGTTATTCTCTAGCCCAGAATTGATTAGAGATTTCTGCACAGCATTCTAAGAGCTCCTTGATCTGGGGTTCGTATTTATGGATAGGGTAATTTTTAATCTTTCCACCCTCTCTAAAAATGGAGTGTTTTTCAACCCAAGGAACTTGGAAAACATGACTGGTACCATCCATAGGACTATGAATGGTGTAAGAGAATCCTTCGGGAAAGAAAGCAAAAGGGGCAACAAGACTTAAAAAGTCTGTTCCCAAGAGGATATCTTCTCCCGAATAATCAAAGGCAAAAAACCCATGCCTGATCATGAAAGGTTGGATCTCTATTGGCCTGGTGATTTTGTTGCTGTAGAAGTTGCTGCCACTGGCTGATCCGAAAGAAACTTTTGTAGGAATGTAAAATTCCTTAGGAACACAAGCTTCTCTGATAAATGAGCACATTGCTTCTGTGTTAATGAGAGCCGTTAGTCCTACTTGAGAATCTTCTGTGGGTTTGAGGATGACTTTGATGTGTGGTCTGAAGAGAGATGCTGGTTACATAGCCAGATCAACCTGTAAAGGTTATGTGACCACAAGGACAGGGTCGTCATTATCGGAACTACCGTCATCACTGGTACTGGTCTTATTATCCTCAGTGTCTGAAAGTGGGTTGCTATCCAAGGTATAGACAGCTCCAAGTGGATTATCCGACCAGGTATAGATTTCATCATCAAAATTGTCCTGTTGGATCATTTGGAGTAGTTTTGCTGGCAATCGTTTCTTGGATTTGCACTGCTTAGCATAATGGCCTTTCTTTCCACAGATGAAACACCTGCCTGAGCCCTTCTTTTGTTTCCGCCATTTGGTGAAGTAGTATTTCTTTCCTTTGTAAGGCTTCCAGGGTCGTTTCTCTTTTCTCCGTTTGCCAGTGCTGCAAGAGCACATTTTATCTGTATGCTGGCACCCAAAATTTCTGCAAAGAGGACTTTTCAAGATGCTTCATGTAATTCCTTAGATCTTGGGATCTGCAATGACTTTGGATTAATTCCATTGCTATTTGGTAGAGTTGGGCTAGGTTGAGCAAAGATAAATCCGTAATTGCATCAGATTTGAACTTTGCCTCCATCATTTTTGCAACTGGTCCTAGCATGTTCAGTACGAACGTTCTGTGAATGGTGTTTGAGGTCTTTTAAAAGGTGTAGTATAACCTTTCTTGCTCCAGGTAGTACTCTTCCATTTTTCTGACATCACAGCACTTATTTTGTAGAAATTGCTTATCGACAACTTCTTCTTTTCTTGTGAATTGTCCTAAAAAATCTAAGGATAGATTTTCTAGGAGGCTTCCACATGGGTCTTCCATGCTTAGTATGTGCTGTCGTTCTTCCCTTGTGAGTTTTCTTCCCCACCATCGTCTCAGCGAACCAATGAATCCTGCTATGAGTCGTAGAGCAGCTGATCTACTTCTAAGCTGAGGGGCTCTTTGACATTTGTCTTCGTACCAAGCCACCATTTTTTCAAAGTAAGCCAATCTTTCTTTTGGCTTCATTCCATCTATGCTCCAGAACATTTTCCCAGTTATTGAGTGCCCCAGTTGTACTCTGGTTTCCTACTCTTCTCCTTGGGATACTTCATCTATATGTGGTGCCTACTCTGCTACTGGATTAGAGGATTCTACTCCAGATGCGGCTACTTGAGTAGTGAACTCTGGGGCAGTAAATTGTGTTGTTCCTGACGGATTCTGGGTTGGTACTTGTCTGTTAGGATCAGAAGTCTGACCATGTTCTTGTGTTGAGGTGATAAATCTTGCTCGAGTATCCACATAGAATGGATTTGCAAGATTTGCCCTTTGCATGAGAATAGGTATAGGAGGGAGTTGGGTTTCTGAAGTTTCTCTAGAGGAGACACTCGTGTCATCATCATCACATCCTGTGGCCTTTTCAAGCCATGGATATTGGGGAGGAGGAGCATAGCTTCTCCAAAATGCTTCCTGACAATTGCCAGACGAATTTTCTTCCTAAATATGCCATGGTTTTGTAGGCTTGCTTTTCCAGTGCCTAGACACATTTTTCCTGCTTTGCCTTGTTCTCTCCATTTCATCCTCATCTGCAGTACCTATCATAACTATCATGTTAATAGGTCTAACATTATCATGCAATTGTGAGAACTACTGGGTAGTCATCTTGTTGGCCTTTCTGGTCTTTTTTAGCTGTCTCCTGATGGCAGTTAAGTTAGTAAGAATCTATTGTTGGGTGACCATGATGTTGCCAAGTGCCTGGTTTTGCTCCACAACATTTATGTTTGACCAGTTGAGTGCCTTTTCAATTGGGCTAAACTTAGTTGGGTTGCTTTTATGTATTACCCATTTGGCTGCCCACATACCACCAGGGATATCCTTGAAAAATTCATTATCAAGGTCTGGGGTGTTGATCATGGTTACTGGACCCATGATTCTGCAAGAGGTTGTTCTTCTTGGCATGTGCGTACACAAGGAGGGGTGTTTCCCTTCAAGCTGGCACTTCTCACATTGATAGAGGGCTTTAGTCTCTATAGGGAAAGAGACTGATACCCTACCTTCTTGCAACCTACTAATCTTTGGAACCTTATGGATTTGCTGAGGCCTGTTGTTTCTTTCATACTCATTGATCCATTGTGCTCGAAAAATGAGTTGATTCTACCTATAAGTCCTAGGCTGAAAGACTCTGCCATCACCAGCAAGAAATCTGGTAATAGGTTTTCCAGAGCTGCTCATAGAGAACATATGGATCTGGACTTTATAGGTCATGGAGTGGTGAATTGCCAAGGCTGATTCATCAGGTTTCATGGTTAAACCATTGACCTGAATTAATACCTTAATGGCATTTGTGAGGGATGGCTTGTGTATGTCAAGGGTGAAGTATGGTTCGACTTGGAGAACTACATGACCTTGGTTGAGTCCTGCTTCAACAACAGTAATCAAGGCCATTTCAAAAGTCTACCATCTAGTATCTAGAATGGCAATGAAGCATGTGATATCTTTTCCAGCTAGGAACAGTGGTTATATTCCTATTTGGATAGCTCCAAGGTGTAAACCCTTGTATCCCTGCAACTTGTACCTCGTAACCTCATTGGTAGAGATTATAGGAAGGTACGTTTCTTTGGAACTAGAGGAGATGGACTGGACAGTGATTTCAGAGGATTTATAGATGGTTTTAAGTTTAGGTTGTCTTATGGGGATTATGGCTCTAAGATGGTTTAGAGTAGGGCTAATATGGTAGTACCTATAAGGATCTAACGGATCAAGTCTGAAGGACTGAACCGCTCTCTCACTGCTTTCATCCTCTTGGGTTTCATAATGGAAGTTTATGGAGGGTGAGCTATAGTTGGGACTCTGATAGCCGAGGTGGATGCTTGGTAAGAAATTGGTTGGTTTCCTGATCTATTACTATTTTGGTTTTCCATGGCTAAAAGAAATTCAAAGGGTTTTCTTTGGGGTGATAAGCCCGAAACACGGCAATCCTAGCCTTTCAGGAGGGCGCCACACCTTACAGAATTCACTCTGTAGTGTTTTAGAATGGAAAATTTAGACAGATAGGTCAGTATCCAACAACTTTCTAATGTGGAGGATCCGAAGTATTTCGGCAACCACAGAGCATAATATTGTTGCACACCCAGGGGTTTCCTTTTGGGAAATATGGCTCTGATACCAATTTTTTTGTTCTATGAAAATAGAGGAGGGTTACTTCATTAAGAGGAATGAGAGATTTACAAATACAAGATTGCACTCCAAGACTCGATGCCTAGACACAAACCAAGGACTCCCTTTTATAGGCTCAAGGGATTCACTATTACACACTATTAGCATTATTGATCCTTATCACTAAGGAATCTACTTTATAACTCATTACCTACTTTATGTCACATCACACTCATTACATCTTATCCTTATCTCTTAGGAAGTATACAATACACAATACAATACATATATTATTATTATGCTCTGCACCTACCTCTTGCAAGGATCCTGTGCATCAGAAAACTTTTGATAATTTCTTATCTGGTTTGATACCCTGTTTTAGACTAAAGGAAAGTTTGTTTTGGGTTATATAACCCGAGATAAAAATGTTTAAAAGTTTTTTATCTTAGAGGTATATCGCCTGGAAACCCGAACTTGCGGACTACTGGTCCAAAGTACAGTTTTAATTGTTATAGTTCTGGTATAACAATGCCACGTATTCTCGCTGCTCTTTCTTGGATCCTCGATACAAGATGGCATTCATTGAGCTTGCCTATAATAAGGCTTATGGGTAAAATTTAGAGGAGTTGAAACATGTTCGAGATAAGTTGTTTCAGCTTTTGGTGAGTATAATTTGATCACACCATATTCCTCCACTACATCTATACTTAAATGAGTGATGTTGATGATCCAAACCTACCAACTACTCTAAAGGTTCAAATCCAGATCCAAGGAGCTAAACAAACAGTCTCTTCAAAGATGGCAACCTTGCATCATCAACTGGTATACCAACTACAAAACCATGCCCTTGATCTCCCCACACCTCAAACCACATTAGACGCACTAATGATCCTTGTAGATTCTTCAGAAAGCATCCCTTCTATTGTTCAAATCCCAAGACAGATACAAAAGCAAGAGCTGCTTAAGCTCATGCCTCTTGAATGGCTTTCCAATTATGAAAAATTCCATCAAAACTCACAGCCGGTCCAAACAACTGATGTTCATTTTGAAAAAGAGCCGATGGAACTGTAAAATTGACTTTCCAATCACCATCCACTTCCCAGACACCCATTGTTTCTCATCCATCCTCTGAACAATCAACACCCAGAAACTCCATTTCATACTCCTCGATGATCACAGCCGTATCTACGGCACAAGAAAATCTTCCCATCCACGGATTTGCCTCAGATGGCTATCCGATCTACCGGACAAAATCAATGGTAATTTTTTATGGGATGTTCTAGGTTCCTATATGTGTGATTCATATTTTCCTTGTGTCGAAGAAGAAGACGATGATGATTTCAATAGTCGTCCCAGGCCGCATAAAAAGAAAAGTCACAAATTGGATCCATGTCACAAAAAGCCTCCTTTGCCTCCAGATGATCCAGACAGTCTAACACATTTACATATTTATAGAAAAGGTCTAAGACTATGCAAACAAGAAGCAAATCAACCCATTCTTCATTCAACACCCATCCAGTCATGTATGATGTTCTCTTCAAGTTCTTACCAAGACCAGTTCCCTCCCCTAGAAAAACAAACTGATCCCCGGACAAAGGTGACCACCAAACCTTTTATCCATTCTCCAGTCGCTCTAAATGGCCAGCTCGGAGAACCAAAATCTTTTGAAGCTGTTCTAAATTGGCAAATTCAAAATGCCAGAGCCCAGAATTTAGCTTTCAGATCTCTTGACAAGAAAATTGAAAAAATGGCTTTCCAAGTCAAGCAGACAGACACAAAGTTAGACAATATCACATCTCAACTTGAACAGATGTATCTTGACATGCAAAATCGAGTTACCCAACTTGATTTAGATCTGCGATTTATGATCCAAAACAGATATTGGGGTCCAGAATTCAATAAAAAAAGAAGCAGAGATTAGGCAATTAAAAGTTGAACTTTCCAGGATTGATGCAGACAAACAACAACCTTCTTTGTTTGCAAAATCTCCCTCATTACCTCTACACACACCAACCTTTAGTACATACCAACCATTCTACCCGCCATCCACCTCTAGACAACTATGCCAAATTCTTTGGCCTGTCTCATCCCAAACACACTTAAACTCCTGCTCATCCTAAGCCACGATCTAGACCCACTAAGAATCAATCACCTCTAGCATATCATCCAACTCCAACTGTTCTAGATCCAGAACTCTCCCTAGAATTATCTCAAGAATCCCAACCAACCCAGAAGAATAAAGAACCTATGCACCAATATTCATCCCCGATTCTACCCCACCTCTGAGAATTAGAAGAAAGTTCTTCCTCGCAAACAGAAGAAACCTCCACAGATGAAGAATCCTTTACTTCTTCAGACTCTGAAAAAGAGCTAGCTGATGTCTCTAAGCTTCTTATGGTCCAACCATCAATAGGGTCAAATGATCCTTCTTCCTCCTTGCCCCCTCAAACACTAATAGTTGAGGACGCGGATTCAGATACCAATCCTACAGCATCTCTCCAAGAAAATTCTTCGACTAAACCATCAAACAGCCCATGGTTTACTTTAGATGACATTCCAAAAGTAAAATGGCCAGCTAGATTTCAAGAATTTTCTGCCTGGATTGATGTTCAGATGCTCAGACCTGGAGCAACACCTCAAACAATCCTTAAAGAGTCGTTTTCCGAGGACTAGTTTGAAAGCCTTGGCCAATACATCATAAATCTCTCACAAGTTCTTGCTCTTATCTACGAAAGCTAACAAAAGAGAATTTCATCTAATGAAGTGTTGTTCCCTCCAGATAAAAGACATGGATTTTCACTATAAGAGAATGTCTACAATGTATTACAAACTCAACGGCTTTAATGATCCTTTATTGAAGCATGTCTTCATAGCATCTCTTCCTAAAGAAATACAGTTCACATCCATTGGATTAGATCCAACCTCTCATTAAAATCTACTAGTTGAAAGAAAGACTTTACGAAGGAATTCTTCAAAGACCTCATGAAAAACAAGCAGCCTTTCAAAAGTGCTTGTAAAAATTCACATATCTCCATTAAGTGCAAGAGGGAAAAAGATTGCACTTGTTCAACAAAAAGAGATCCCATTTCCAGAAACTCCAGAATTTAGAAAAAGCCAAACCTCCTCCAGATCCAGATCCAAAAAACCGTACTGATTCTTTAGAAAAAAAGAACCCTGACCAGTCCTCTAAATCCAAAAGTAGCCGTTGTTTTATCTGTAAAAAGAAAGGGTATTTCGCGAGAAATTGTCCAAACAGACCTGCAAAATCAATTAGGCTTAACTTTTAGAACGTGATGATGTTGAATCCTTCTTCTCTGAACAAGAAGAATATGATGAACAAACAACCTTTTTCCTTGCTGAAACAAAAGATCATTCTGAGTCTGAGAATGTTTATGTAATTCAAACAGTACAACAAATCCAGAAAGTCCAACCAGTCATTCCTATCCCTTCTACCAAGATCCACCTTCTCCTCGAAAAATTTGGCAAACTAGTTCCCATAATAGATATGGAGCTTAATCCTTCAATTCTCCCATCCCATTTAAAAAGCATACAAAATATTAGCATTAAATTCTTTCCAGGATGTGTTCTTTAGATAAAACTTGTTGGATCCAATCTTCCTGACAAAGATCTTTTAATCGGGTTTGATATTCTTCACTATGGGCCCATTGTAGGTATCATTTGTTAATTCCAAATAATATTATTTAACATCCTAGGAGAAGATTACTCAAATATGGAAACACCTTCCTCTTCAACTTCAACTCCTTTATCGTCTTCATCTCATATCTCTCTTTCCTCTACTCTATCTCTTCCAAAATCTTATTCAAAACACATAGCCTCCAAAATTGAAAACTTTGTTGAATATTCTTATATCCCGGAGTCTGCTCAAGTCAATGAATCTCAGTTTCCCATAATGAGTCCTTACAATCTCTACAAACAAAAAACTTCTTTCACCAGAAGTATCTGAACCCTAATCTCCACCAAAAGACCACTACCAAAAGAATATATTCTTTTTGCCTAAAGTGAGCAGATGTCACTTTAAAATACCCCCAAATCTAAAATGAAAGTATACACATCTTGGCATTGATTCGACCGTATAAAAGGTTTACCTGACAGACACCAACAACAAAACCATCCCGACTACACTTCATGGCTTGAACCTTTACCCAAATTTCAACCTCTCGAGGATCCTAACCTTCCCACCAAAGTCCAAATCAAGCTCGAAAAAACAAACACCCACATCAAAATTGCAACTCTTCATCACCAAATAGTATATCGAAATCATCACCCCACACTACATCGATGCCTTAATGATCCTTGCATGCATCAACCATTCCCAAACAAATCCAGAAACAAGAATTGCTCAAACTCATGCCTCTTGAATGGTTAACCAACTATGAGCATTTCCACCAAAACTCTGAACTAGTTCAAACAACAGAAGCCACGTTTGAAAGATGACAAAATGGTCAAGTCAAACTATCTTTTCAAACACCTGAGCTTAAACCCGTCTCTAAAACCCCTAGGCTTTCCTACACTGCTATGATTATAGCAGTTCAAACTGGTCAGGAAAAGAAACTTCCCATACATGGTTTCTCATCAGAAGGGTATCCTGTATATCCTGATAAAATCGACGGTCACTTTCTATGGGATGTTCCTGAAGCCCATATGTGTAATCCAGATTGTCCTTGTTTGGATGACACGGATGTTGATGAGGAACTAGAAGTCATGAGAAGAAAGAAAAAGAAAAAGAAAAAGCCTTCTCATCCAAAAACATCTTGTAAATCTTTTCCTCCACAACCTCTACCAGATCCCAAGCCTCATATTCACCAAATAAGATCATGCCTAATGTTTTCAAGTCAATCTTATAAAGAATCATTTCCACCACTTGAAAAACAGACAGACACACAAACTAGAGTTACCTCAAAACCTTTTGTCCAATCCCCAATTACAACCTCTGGGCAACCTGAAGAACCAAAACAGTATGAAGCTGTTTTAAACTGGCAAACCAAAAATGCCAGTGCTCATAACCAAGCTCTCCAACAACTCGGAAAGAAGATTGATCGAGTTGCCAGTCAAGTGTCCCAAACTAAAATGAAGGTTGATTCCATCAGTAACCGTCTTGACTAGATATATATTCATCTGCAAGATCGTATCTCTAAATTAGACACCGATCTCAGATGAATAATCAACAACCACATATGGGGTCCAGAGTTTAATAAAAAAGAAGTAGAGATCAGAAAGCTCAAAGCTGAATTAGCAAGAATTGATGCTGAAAAGACTCGACCTTCCCTTTTTACTCAAACACAAACCCCACCAGTACCTCATCCGATGTTTGACTCTTATGCACCTTTGTATACACCATCCAGTCCTCAACAACCTGTTTACAACCAGTTCTTTGGCTTCTCACATCTTCAACCTACTTCTCAATCAGTACCATCTTCACCTAGAAAACCAAAAACCAAAGTCAAGATCTCATAACCAAAGTCAAAGGCCACTTCATCCTCATCTGTTCCTCCGGTACCTCTAGAAGATTCACCAAAAGCCACTCCTGAACCTTCTAAAAAAGACAAAGGACTAATGGATCAGTATCATTACCATGTTGTCCAAAACACATCATCTGACTCTTTTGAACCAGAAACAGTATATGAGTTAAACCCATCAGAGTCAAACCCATCTTCCTCTTTCTCATCCACAAACTCAGCTGGTACCTCAACTGACTCTGAATCAGAGTATGTTGACATTACAAGCATATTAATGGCAACCAAAACTGAAGATCCAAGCACTTCAACTGCCACACCTATTGTTGAAGATAGTTCTTCTGATGCTGAAAATAAAGCATCTCCGGCAGAACCAGAACCATCAATGCCTCCACCGGCTCCAGATCATTCAACAAAACCATCTTCAGCATCTTGCTTCGCATTTGATGACATTCCCCGTCACAAATGGCCTACTCAACTTCAAGAATTTGCCGCATGGATTGACCTCCAAGGAACCAAACCTAATGCTCAACCTCACGGGTTCTTTACGTGATTGGTTAGAAAACTTGGGAGAATATAGGCAGCTACAATTCATGCAATCTCCAATTGGCACAGAACTTAATATCATCCATGAAAAATTTATCGGTGAAAAAACTACTTCACTGATGCAGACAGAAAAGAATATCATCAGATGAAATGTTGTTCACTCAAAAGACACCTTTTGGAATCTCATTACAAAAGGATGGGTATTCTGTTTTATAAGCTGAATGGGTTCAATGAGCCATCTCTCAAACATATCTTCATAGCCTCACTTCCTTCTGAGTTACAACCTGATCTCCAAAGGAAACTCACAGCCATTAATCTCAGCATAGCTGATATCTCTCTGGGAAAGATTTTCCAAATGGCAATGCTATGTCTCGACAAGATCTGTGAGCAAAAAGAATTCTTCAAAGATCTCATGGAAGACAAAAAATCTTTTTCTGAAGCTTGTAAAAAACCCTAGCTTAGGATAGAATGCAAAGATGAAAAGAAGTGTATTTGTCCAACTAGAAAGAAGAAACATTTCCAGAAACACTTCCATAAAAAAATCATCCTCCAAAAAACCTCTCAGATATTTCAGGAAAAAGGATGTTTCTCAATACAAAAAGAAAAATCACAACGGTTGTTTCATCTACAAGAAATGCGGTCACTTTGCTCGAAACTGTCCTCACAAGTCTGCCAAAGCTATTTGTTTCATAAACCTATTCTTGTGATCGGGTTTATTGACACTGGTGCAGATACCAGCATAATTGATCTTTCAGTTCTTCCCTCTGATTGTTGGGAAAACCACACGAAACTTTTCTGAGCAGTTAATGGAGACACTTTTGAAACCACTTTGATTACCAAAAAACCCATTGGTATTCAATTCTTTAATTTGGAAAAAAATCCAAACTCATAAAGATTTACTTATAGGTTTTGACATTCTTCATTTGGTTAAAAACCTATTCTCACGCTTCTCTGCTGCACTACCATGCACTTTCGAAACACTCTCCATACATACATTCCTAGAATTTTGTCTAAAAAACCATTCCCAATTTCACCATCCTTCACCTCTTTGGAAAAATGAACAATTCTTCATTCACCTTCCTTTCAAACTCAACGAAGACATAAACCCCACAAAAGCATCACACCCGGGTATGTCTCCCTCTTACTTGCTAAACAAGAATGTTCTCGAAAGAATGATTCGATTGGGCTTGTCAAGAAAAGTTCGTGGTAGTTAGATTCAAAGATGATAAGTTTCCTTCCAAAACTTCTCGATCTTCTCTAAGTTTGATTTAAAAGCTTTTTTGGTATTTCACCCCATCTGATGCCCATTATCGTTTTGGTCTTAAGGTTGCTCCTTCATTATTTCAAAAGGCCAAGACAAAAATCTTCAGTCCTATCCTTCATCATGCTTTAGTCTACATTGATGACATCTTATTATTTTCCTCTGATCATGAGAGCCACCAGAAGCTCCTTTTGGATTTCTTTCATATTGTGCAGGAACACGGAATCATGCTTTCTAAAAAGAAAAGCAGCATAGCGAAAAAATCAATTGACTTTCTTGGCATGGCGATTAAAGATGGCCATTCTCAACCTGGTCCACACATTGCAACTAAATTATTAAAGTTTCCGGACACACATCTCAACAAAAAGTAGATCCAACAATTCCTCAGGATTGTTAACTATGTCCGTGATTTCATCCCTAAAGTTGCAATCCACACAAGCCAACTATCCCGCAGAGAAAGCGGGGGACAAGCATAAAGGTGATAGCCTCATCCTCCTCCTCTCCGGACAACGCATTCTGACGATGCATGATTAAGAGATAAACGTCATACATGCAAGCGGACAATTCAAAAGAATTTACCATGTGATCTACAAAGAGATTTTAAGTATCGAATTAAAAGTTTGACTTTCATCTAATCGTAAATTCCTTATCAACATGGACAACTCCTCTTCCTCGAATCTTCGACTTCAAAAATAAGTTGCTTCGACAAACCTCAAAAAAATATGATTTTGTCAACATTAAAGGCAAACCTCATCCCATACTTCTTTACACCCCTCACTTATTTCCTCCATTCACACCATCCTAGTTATAGCCATGAACTTCCTTTCAAAGCTCTCGAACATTCTTTTTCATTCCAGAGAAAGAAATTCCTTCAATGTTCAGAGCAAAAAGCCTGATCATTTTCCTTCACTCTGTATGGAAAACCTGTTTCTCACATGTCTTACCCTGTCTTCCCTAACCATTTGCGAAGATGAGTTATGGTACATGTGGTGTCTCACTACCCTATATGCCACAAAGCTGGTTTTTCCTGTTAAACCAGTCCTCACTCACATCACCACTCCTGAGTTCTCATCAGATCTTCTCTGGACTCTCCTAGAATGGTATTTGCCTCTCACATAGTGGCGTAAACAACTCAAAATCTGTGTACTTTTCACGGATTAGAAAGAATGCCAGGACAAGAAGCCAACATGTTCATTACAGTCTATATTGTTCACAGACTCTACTTCCAACACCCGGAAACAAGAGACTTCTAGACACAAGATATGGCTTATGAATGGAAAGCTTATCCCCATCCTTACACCCTCATCCATGATACATCTGTTACCTCTGTTCTCAAGTCATACCTAATGGAACTCAACAATGTTCAGCCACCTGCCACAAACATCCACCACACCTCTGTTGGACCATCACACACCTTAGAATTTATCCCAAAGACACAAACTTGTACTCCAGGTTCAATTTCAAGTTCAAGTCCTCAAAGAATCCTTGTCATGGAACAACATCCTGATTACACTAACGTCTTATTCCAAGACGCTCACGATCCATGGGAAGATTTTCAGTCTCTTCTCCATACTGAAAATTCCCAGACATCAAATAACTAACGAAGCTACAAGCTTATCTTGATCAAAGATAGATCTGTCGTGCCAAACGCCAATATGAGAAAGAAACTAGCGATGTGTCTCCATCACACTACCCATCCACTCCATGATTGCAGACACACATGGGAATCTTTAGCTTTTGCTTTTTTTAAAGTTTGCCTTAATAATTAGACAAGGGTCCTGTCTTGTCTAAAGTGTGTTTTATGCTTTTCCTTTTTATTTTTGGCGTGGTGTGCTTTAATCATTCTGCTTTTGTAAAAGATAAGGGACCCACCTTATCTCTCCTTCCTCAAGATCTCTATATAAGGATCTCTCTATCCGTTGGTAAAGTAGGAGTTAATTTGAAATAAAATTCAGGCTTTCTTCACATCATGTTTCTCTAAACCTTTTTCTCTCTTCTAGGAATCAAAGAAATAATTTGAGTTAATAATGATACTCTCACCTCAAATTTTCTAAACTGAGTATGCTCTGCACTTGCCTTAAGCCTAAGGATCCTATGCATCAGAAAGGTCCTGTTTTATCCTCCAAAACTGATTTTTTAAAATGATTTTATTTTCTCACGACGTTCACCCTCTTTGAAGGCCAAGAATGCCATTTTTTAGGTGGTGCCGTGAAAAACTATTTTCAAATATGATTTTCAGATTTGGTATTTGACGGATAAGTGTATATCGGCTGGAAACCAGAACTTGTGGGCTATTGGCCTTAAGGACAGACTTTGTTCTATCTAGATCTGAACTTTAAGGGTTGTTGGTAGGTTGGGATCCTCTAGAGAGAGGTTGAAATTTGGGTAAAAGGTTAACAAGACACTGGTATGGTTCCTACAATGTTGGGTTTGAACACTGTCAGGCAAGCCAAGATGGAGATGTGTATACCCTTCTCATTTCTAGTTTGCTACGAGATCTGGGGGTATCTCTAAAGTGACGTACTGTTCACTTTGAGAGGCTTGTAAAGCACACTGATCTAGTCTAGAAGACTGGATATATTCTTTTGGTGGAGATCAGGGTTCGGATACTTCTAGTAAAAGAAGTTTTTTGTTTGTATATATTGTAAGGACTCATGATGGGAAACTGAGATTCATTGATTTGGGCAGACTCAGGGATATAGGAATATTCAACAATGTTTTCGATTTTGGAGGCTATGTGTTTGGAACATGACTTTGGAAGAGATAGAGTAGAGAAAAGAGAGATATGAGATGAAGACGATGAAGGAGTTGAAGTCGAAGATGTTTCCATGTTTGAGAAATCTTCTTCTAGGAGAGCAAATAATATTATTTGGAATTACAAATGATACCACCTCTGTGTTTTTGTGTGGCTCTGATACGTGGCGTTGTTACACACAAAAAGTCAATAGCCCGCAAGTTTTGGTTTCCAGCTGATATACACTTATCCGTCAAATATCAAATCCGAAAATCATATTTGAAAATAGTTTTTCACGGTACCACCCGAAAAATGGCATTCTTGGCCTTCAAAAAGGGTGAACGTTGTGAGAAAATAATTTCATTTTAAAAAATCAGTTTTGGAGGATAAAACAGGACCTTTCTGATGCACAGGATCCTTAGGCTTAAGGCAAGTGCAGAGCATACTCAGTTTAGAAAATTTGAGGTGAGTGTATCATTATTAACTCAAATTATTTCTTTGATTCCTAGAAGAGAGAAAAAGGTTTAGAGAAACATGATATGAAGAAAACCTAAATTTTATTTCAAATTAACTCCTGCCTTACCAAGAGATAGAGAGATCCTTATATAGAGATCTCGAGGAAGGAGAGATAAGGTGGGTCCCTTATCTTTTACAAAAGCAGAATGATTAAAACACACCACGCCAAAAATAAGAAGGAAAAGAATAAAACACACTTTAGACAAGACAGGACCCTTGTCTAATTATTAAGGCAAACTTTAAAAAAAAAAGCAAAAGCTAAAGATTTCCATGCGTGTCTGCAATCATGGATTGGATGGGTAGTGTGATGGAGACACATCGCCAGTTTCTTTCTCATATTGGCGATCAAGATAAGCTTTAGCTTAGTTATTTCTTTTCCGATGTAGCAGAGGTCTGTGTTTTCAGTATGGAGAAGAGACTAAAAATCTTCCCATGGATCGTGAGCGTCTTGGAATAAGACGTTAGTGTAATCAGGACGTTGTTCCATGACAAGGATTCCTTGAGGACTTGAACTTGAACCTGGAGTACAAGTTTGTGTCTTTGGGACAAATTCTAAGGTGTGTATGGTCCAACAAAGGTGTGGTGGATGTTTGTGGCAAGTGGCTGAACATTGTTGAGTTCCATTAGGTATGACTTGAGAACAGAGGTAACAGATGTATCATGGATGAGGGTGTAAGGATGGGGATAAGTTTTCCATTCATAAGCCATATCTTGTGTCCAGAAGTCTCTTGTTTCCGGGTGTTGGAAGTAGAGTCTGTGAACGATATAGACTGTAATGAACTTGTCGGCTTCTTGTCCTGCCATTCTGTCTAATCCATGAAAAGTACACAGATTTTTGAGCTGTTTACTTCACCATGTAAGAGGCAAATACCATTCTAGAAGAGTCCATAGATCTGATGAGAACTCAGTACTGGTGATGTAAGTGAGGATTGGTTTAACAGGGAAAACCAACTTTATGGCATACAGGGTGGTGAGACACCACATGTACCATAACTCATCTAGGCAGATGGTTAGGGAAGATAGGGTAAGACCTGTGAGAAACAGGTTTTCCATATAGAGGGAACGAAAGCGATCATGTTGTTTGCTTTGAACATTGAAGAAATATCGGTAATGGAATTTCTTTGCAAAATCTTGGATTTGGTAGGCTGAGTGAAATGAATGCCCATGGGAAAGGTTCTCTGGTTGAGAGCTTTGAAAGGAAGTTGACGATTCATGGCTATGACTGGGATGGTGTGAATTGAGCAAATAAGTGAGGGTTTATTTATAGCCAGACGGGTAAGGAAATCTGGGATGAGGTTCTGTTTGCCTTTTATGTGTTGGATAGTAAAGTCATACTTAGCAAACCAGTTTTTGAGGCTGAGCAATTGCTTGTCAAGGAGCAACTTGTTTTTGAAGTCAAAGATTCTAGGAAAAGAGGAGTTGTCCATGTTGATAAGGAATTTATGGCTGATTAGATGAAATTTAAATTTTTTGATTCCATACTTTACTACCAAAATCTGTTTGTAGATCACATGGTAATTATTTTCAGATTCTTTGAATTGTCCACTTGCATGTGCATAGAAGTGACGTACACCATTTATCTCTTCAAGAATGATGGCACTCCAGTAATCATCACTGGCATCTGTTTGTAAAATACGTTGTCCAGTTTTGGGGATTCGGAGTGGAGGAGGTGATTGGGCTATCAGCTTTAGTTGCTGTGGCATGTGGATTGCGGATTGAAATCACATCATAATTAACAATTAGGAATTATTGTGTTGAGATGTGTGTTCGAAAACTTTAATAATTCAGTTGCAATGTGTGGACCAGGTTGATAATGGCCATCTTTAATCATCATGCCAAGAAAGTCAATTGATTCCTTTGTTATGCTGCTTTTCTTTTCAGAAAGCATGATTCCGTGTTCCTGCACAATATGAAAGAAATCTAAAAGGAGCTTCTGGTGGCTTTCATGATCAGAGGAAAATAATAAGATGTCATCAATGTAGACTAAAGCATAATGAAGGATAGGACTAAAGATTTTTGTCCTGGCCTTTTGAAATAATGAAGGAGCAACCTTAAGACCAAAAGGCATAACAGTCCACTGATAATGGGCATCAGGGATGCAGGTTTCCAAAACCACTTTTAAATCAAACTTAGAAGATACGAACCCTCAAGATGGACAAAGTCTTTGGAAGGGGAAACTTATCATCTTTAAGGAAAGAATTAAGCGGCTGGTAATCAATAACTAACCTCTTTTTACCACGAACTTATTCAGATTGTTTCTCAACATAGAAGGCTTGACAAGCCCAATCTGAATCAGTAGGTTCTATGAGACCTTGCTGAAGCAACTGAGAACATTCTTGTTTAGCAAGAGGTCTGAAGGAGACATGCCCGAGTGTGATGCTTTTGTGGGGTTTATGTCTTTGTTGAGTTTGAAAGGAAGGTGAATGAAGAATTGTTTATTTTTCCAAAGAGGTGAAGGATGGTGAAATTGGGAATGGTTTTCTGGACAAAATTCTAAGAATTTCTATGTAATATGACTGTATAGAGATGGTGTTTCTAAAAGTGCATACAGACGTAGTGCATCTGTGTAAGGCAAGAACATCTGCTTATAGCGAACTCCAGAACTGGTGAGGAATAGGTTTTTAACTAAATGAAGAATGTCAAAACCTATAAGTAAATCTTTATCTGAGAGTTTGGATGCTACAACTTTTTTCCAAATTATACAATTCGGAAAGAATTGAACACCAATGAGTTTTTTGGTAATCAAAGTGGTTTCAAAAGTGTCTCCATTAACTGCTTAGAAAAGTTTCGTGTGGTTTTCCCAACAATCAGAGGGAAGAACAGAATGATCAATTATGCTGGTATCTGCACCAGTGTTAATAAACCCGATGACAGGAACAAGTTTATGAAATTTGGAAGGAAGGATTGACATTTTGATAGAAGGCCTAGGAATTGCTGAAACATGGTTGACAGTTTGAACTGTAGAAATAACTGAAATAATCAGAATTAGAAGATTCTGTGATAATGAAGGCAGTCTGATCATCTTGTTCTGACTGTTCTGAAAAATTTGATTCAACATCTTCATTCTCAGATAATATGAGACGAACAGCTTTGGCAAACTTGTGAGGATAGTTTCGAGCAAAGTGATCGCGTTTCTTGCAGATGAAACAACAGTTGTGCTTTTTCTTTATGTATTGAGAAACATCCTTTTCCTGAAATATCTGAGAAGTTTTTTGGAGGATGATTTTTTGTGGAAGTGTTTCTGGAAATGTTTCTTCTTTCTGGTTGGACAAATACACTTCTTTTCATCTTTGCATTCTATCCTAAGCTAGGGTATTTTACAAGCTTCAGAAAAAGATTTTTTGTCTTCCATGAGATCTTTGAAGAATTCTTTTTGCTCACAGATCTTGTCGAGACATAGCATTGCCATTTGGAAAATCTTTCCCAGAGAGATATCAATTATGCTGAGATTAGTGGCTGTGAGTTTCCTTTGGAGATCAGGTTATAACTCAGAAAGAAGTGAGGCTATGAAGACATGTTTGAGAGATGGTTCATTGAACCCATTCAGCTTATAAAAAAGAATACTCATCCTTTTGTAATGAGATTCCAAAAGGTGTCTTTTGAGCGAACAACATTTCATCTGATGATATTCTTTTCTGTCTGCATCAGTGGAAGTAGTTTTTTCACCGATGAATTGATCATGAATGATATTGAGTGTTGTGCCAATTGGAGATTGCATGAATTGGAGCTGACGGTATTCTCCCAAACTTTCTAGCCAATCACGTAAAGAACCCGTTGATCGGGCCATGAATTCACGGAGAACAGCTTGAGGTTGAGCATTAGGTTTGGTCCCTTGGAGGTCAATCCATGCGGTAAATTCTTGAAGTCTAGCAGGCCATTTGTGATGGGAATGTCATCAAATATGAACCAAGATGCTGAAGAATGTTTTATTGAATGATCAGGAGCCGGTGGAGGCATTGATGGCTCTGGTTTTGTTGGAGATGCTTTATTTTTAGCATCAGAAGAACTGTCTTCAACAATAGGTGTGGCAGTTGAAGTGCTTGGATCTTCAGTTTTGGTGCCCATTAATATGCTTGTAATGTCAACATATTCGAATTCAAAGTGAGAGCGAGGGTTGGACTCGATTCATATACTTGCTCAAAAGTCGAGGATGTGTTTGGAGATGATACTGATCCATTAGGCCTTTGTCTTTTTTGGGAGGTTCAGGAGTGGCTTTTGGTGAATCTTCTGGTGGTACCGGAGGAACATATGAAGATGAAGTGGCCTTTGACTTTGGTTATGAGATCTTGACTTTGGATTTTGATTTTTTGGGTGAAGATGGCTTTGGTTGAAGAGTCGGTTGAAGGTGCGAGAATCCAAAGAACTGATTGTAAACAGGTTGTTGAGGTCTGGATGGTGTGTAGAAAGGTGCATAAGTTTCAAAGATCGGAGGAGGTACTGGTGGGGTTTGTGTTTGAGTAAAAAGGGAAGGTCGAGTCTTTTCAGCATCAATTCTTATCAATTCAGCTTTGAGCTTTCTGATCCCTGCTTCTTTTTTATTAAACTCTAGACCCCAGATGTGGTTGTTGATCATTCATCTGAGATCGATGTCCAGTTCAAAGATACGGTCTTATAGATGTATGTATATCTGGTCAAGACGATTGCTGATTGAATTAACTTTTGTTTCAGTCTGGGAGACTTGACTAGCAACTCGATCAATTTTCTTACCGAGTTGTTGGACAGTTTGGTTCTGAGCACTAGCATTTTTGGTTTGCCAGTTTAAAACAACTTCATACTGCTTTGATTCTTTAGGTTGCCCAGAGGTTGTAACTGGGGATTGGACAAAAGGTTTGGAGATAACTCTGTTTCGGGTGTCTGTCTTTTTTTCAAGTGGAGGAAATGATTCCTCATAAGATTGGCTTGAAAACATTAGGCATGATCTTATTGGATGAATAGGAGGTTTAGGGTCTAGTGGAGGTTGTGGAGGAAAAGAGTGGCAAGAGGTATTTGGACGAGAAGGTTTTTTCTTTTTCTTTTTCTTTCTCCTTATGACTTCAAAATCATCATCAACATTTGTGTCATCCAAACAAGGACAATCTGGATTGCACATAAGGGCTTCAGGAACATCCCATAGAAAATAACCATTGATTTTGTCAAGATTTACATGATACCCTTCTGATGAGAAACCATGAATGGGAAGTTTCTTTTCTTGTGCAGGAAAAGCAGACTTGGTTTTAGGTGTTTGAAAGGATAGTTTGACTTGACCATTATGTTGTCTTGCAAACATGGCTTCTGTTGTCTGGATTGGTTCAGAGTTTTGGTGGAAATGCTCATAATTGGGCAGCCATTCAAGAGGCATGAGTTTGAGCAATTCTTGTCTCTGGATTTGTTTGGGGATTTGGATGATGGTTGGAATTGTGTCTGTATCTGCAAGGATCATTAAGGCATCAGATGTACTGTGTGGTGTGGGAAGATCTAGTGCATGATTCTGTAATCGATATACTATTTGGTGATGGAGGGTTGCAATCTTTGATGTGGGTGTTTGTTCTGCTCCTTGGAGCTGGATCTAAACTTTAAGGGTTGTTACCGGTTAGGATCCTCTAGAGAGAGGTTGAAATTTGGGTAAAAGATTAACAAGACACTGCCATGTTGTGGTTGATGTGGAGAGCAATTTTGGCTGTAACAAGTAAGCCTTTTCTACCATGGAGGGTCAGAATCAATTGAACACTGCTAAGATGAAGATGAGTATACCCTTCTCGTTTCCAATTTGCGACAAGATCTGGGGGTATTTCTAAAGTGACGTACTGCTCACTTTGAGATGCTTGCAAAGCACACTGATCTAGTCTAGAAGACTGGATATACTCTTTTGGGAGAGGCCTTTTGGTGGAAATCAAGGTTCGGATACTTCTGGTGAAAGAAGTTTTTTGTTTGTAGAGATTATAAGGACTCATTATGGGGAACTGAGATTCATTGACTTGGGCAGACTCAGGAATATAGGGATATTCAACAAGGTTTTCAATTTTGGAGGCTATGTGTTTTGAACATGATTTGGGAAGAGATAGAGTAGAGGAAAGAGAGATATGGGATGAAGACGATAAATGAGTTGAAGCTGAAGTTTCCATGTTTGAGTAATCTTCTTCTAGGAGAGCAAATTATATTATTTGGAATTACAAATGATACCACCTCTGCATTTGTGTGTGGCTCTGATACCAGTCGGTAGTTGTACGTGGCGTTGTTACATAATGAAAGAGCCCAAGTTCTTTTCCGATATACACTTATCCGTCAAATACCAAATCTGAAAATCATATTTGAAAACAGTTTTTCACGATACCACTAGAAAAAATGGCATGTTTGGCCTTCAAAGACGGTGAACATTGTGAGAAAACAATTTCATTTTAGAAATCGGTTTTGGAGGATAAAAACAGGACCTTTCTAATGCACAGGATCCTTAGGCTTAAGGCAAGTGCAGAGCATACTCAGTTTAGAGAATTTGAGGTGAGTGTATCATTATTAACTCAAATATTTTCTTTGATTCCTAGAAGAGAGAAAGAGTTTAGAAAAACATGATGTAAAGAAAACTTAAAAATATATTCCAAATTAACTCCTGCCTTACAAAAAGATGGAGAGATCTTTATATAGAGATCTTGAGGAAGGAGGGATAAGGTGGGACCCTTATCTTTTACAAAAGCACAATTATTAAAGCACACCACGCCAAACTAGAAAAAGTAAAAAACATACTTTAGACAAGACAGGACCCTTGTCTAAATATTAAAACCAACTTTTAATAAAGTGAAAGCGAAAGATTCCCATGCGTGTATGAAATCATGGAGTGGATGGGTAGTGTGATGGAGACACATCACCAGTCTCTTTCTCATAATGGCGCTTAGCACGACGGATCTGTCTCTGATCAAGATATGCTTAGCGGAGGATGGGTATGTAATGGGAATTTTCAGTACGGAAAAGAGATTGAAAATCTTCCCATGGATCCTGAGCATCTTGGAATAAGACGTTAGTGATATCAGGGCGTTGTTCCATGACAAGGATTCCTGGAGGACTTGAACTGGAACCTGGAGTACAGGCCTGTGTTTGTGGGATTATTTCCAGGGTGTGTGCTGGTCCAACAGATGTATGATGGATGTCGGTAGCAGGTGCTTGAACATTGTTGAGTTCCATTAGGTATGCCTTGAGAACAGAGGTAACAGGTATGTCATGGATGAGGGTATAAGGATGGGGATAAGTTTTCCATTCATAGGCCATATCTTGTGTCCAAAAGTCTTTTGTCTCTGGGTGTTGAAAGTAGGGTCTGTGAACGATGAAGACCGTAGTGAACATGTTGGCTTCTTGTTATGGCATTCTGTCTAATCCATGAAAAGTACACAGATTTTTGAGCTATTTGCGCCACCATGTAAGAGGCGAATACCATTCTAGGAGAGTCCATAGAAGGTTTGATGAGAACTCAAGAGTGGTGATGTAAGTGAGGACTAGTTTAACAAGGAAAACCAGCTTTGTGGCATACAGGGTAGTGAGACACCACATGTACCATAACTCATCTTCGCAGATGGTTAGGGAAGACAGGGTAAGACCTGTGAGAAACAGGTTTTCCATACAAAGGGAAAGAAAGTGATCAGGCTTTTTGCTTTGAACATTGAAGAAATACCGGTAAAGGAATTTCTTTGCAAAATCTTGAATTTTGTAGGCTGAGTGAAAAGGAATGTTCATGGTAAAGGTTATCTGGTTGAGAGCTTTAAAAGGAAGTTGATGATTCATGGCTATGACTGGGATGGTGTGAATTGAGCAAATAAGTGAGGGTTTATTTATAGCCAGACGGGTAAGGAAATCTGGGATGAGGTTCTGTTTGCCTTTTATGTGCTGGACAGTAAAGTCATACTTAGCAAGCCAGTTTTTGAGGCTGAGCAGCTGCTTGTCAAGGAGCAACTTGTTTTTGAAGTCAAAGATTCTAGGAAAAGATGAGTTGTCCATGTTGATAAGGAATTTATGGCTGATTAGATGAAATTCAAATTTTTTGATTCCATACTTTACTGCCAAAATCTCTTTGTAGATCACATGATAATTCTTTTCAGATTCTTTGAATTTGACCAAAAGGCATAGCCACCATGGAATTGGAGAAAACCATTCAAGGAGTGTCCAGAGGAGGGAGGTTGACGGTCAACTGGTGAAATACTAAGTTACCAAAAACCAGCTTTTAAATCTAACTTAGAGAAGATATGAGCCCCTTAAAGATGGACAAACAAGGTTTGGATTTTTGGAAGGGGAAACTTATCATCTTTAAGGAAAGAATTAAGCGGCTGGTAATCAATAACTAACTTCTTTTTACCACGAACTAATTCAGATCATTTCTCAACATAGAAGGCTTGACAAGCCCAATCTGATCACATGGTAATTCTTTTCATATTCTTTGAATTGTTCGCTGGCATAGGCACAGAAATGAGACACGCCATTTATTTCTTCAAGAAGGATGGCACTCTAGTAATCATCACTGGCGTCTGTTTGTAAAATGCGTTGTCCAATTGTGGGGATTCAGAGTGGAGGAGGTGATTGGGCTATCAGCTTTAATTGCTTGACAGCTTCTGTCTGTGCTAGTCCCCATGGAGGGCACTGTTTCTTGAGCATGCGCTGGCTTGTGTGGATTGCAACTTTAGGGATGAAATCATGGACATAATTAACAATCCCGAGGAATTGTTGTATCTGCTTTTTGTTGAGATGTGTGTCCGAAAACTTTAATAATTCAGTTGCAATGTGTGGACCAGGTTGATAATGGCCATCTTTAATCATCATGCTAAGAAAGTCAATTGATTCCTTTGTTATGCTACTTTTCTTTTCAGAAAGCATGATTCCGTGTTCCTACACAACATGAAAGAAATCCACAAAGAGCTTCTGGTGGCTCTCATGATCAGAAGAAAATAATAAGATATCATCAATGTATACCAAAGCATGATAAAGGATAGGACTGAAGATTTTTGTCATGGCTTTTTGGAATAATGAAGGAGCAACCTTAAGACCAAAAGGCATAACAGTCCACTGATAATGGGCATTAGGGATGCAAAACAAAGTCTATAATAGAACAAAGTATGTAACAGAATAACTTTTTGCATCCCAAATACCCACTACCAATGGAAAGTAATGCCTTTTGGCCTTAAGGTAGCCCCCTCACTTTTCCAAAAGGCCATGATCAAGATCTTTGAACCTATCCTTCATCACGCACTTATCTATATAGATGATGTGCTATTATTCTCCAAAGATCATAATTCTCACCAACTAATTACTTTCCCATTTCATGAATATAGTGGAAACATATGGCATAATGTTCTCTGACAAAAAGAGTATCCTAGGCCAAGACGTTGTTACCTTTCTTGGCACGACTCTAAAAGATGGATACTATAGTCCTGGTCCACACATAGCCCAGGAGCTCACTCATTTTCCTCTACATTTGTCAAAAAAGCAAATTCAGCAATTCTTAGGCATCATCAATTACCTTCAGGAATTCTTTCCACATGTAGTTGTTCACACCAGCCAACTTTCAAAGATGCTCAAAAAATCAGCCCCACCATGGGGCCCCTCTAGACTACTATTGTCCAACACCTCAAGCAGATCGCTCAGCATCCTCCTCCATTGAGAATCCCCACTGACGGTCAACATATTCTTCAAATTGATGCAAGTGATGAATACTGGGGAGCCGTTCTTTTGGAAAAACATGATAGGAAAGAATCGTACTGTGCCCACGCCAGTGGACAATTCAAGGAATCAGAAAAGCACTACCAGGTGATCTACAAAGAAATCCTAACCATCAAATATGGAATTCAAAATTTTGAATTTCATCTCATTGGCCATAATTTCCTTAATTCCTCCTTTTCAAAAATCCTTGAATTCAGAAATAAAGTCCTCCCAAATAAACATCTCCTCCAACTCAAAACATGGTTCTTAAACTATGACTTCACAGTCCAGTACATAAAAGGAGACCAGAACCACGAATTTGATTGCGACCAAGTTGCTTGAATCAATCCATTAAGCGCTTCTTTGAATTTCTTTGCTCGAGCTCTTGTAATGTGCTTGTGATAGTTTTATCCTTAATCTCATCACTCCCCTCCTCTTGAAGAGGATTTGTCCTTAAATCATCACCTACATTAAAAGGACTCAAATCAGAAACATTAAAAGTAGCACTTACATTGTACTCACTAGGCAAATCCAGTTTGTATGCATTGTCATTGATCCGTTCCAAAACTTGGAATGGGCCATCCCCTCGAGGTAATAACTTAGATTTCATTCGTTCCGAAAATTGTTCCTTGCGTATCACACCCAATCGCCGGGTTCAAAGACTAGCTTATGTCACCCTTTGTTGGCTTGTTTAGCATATTGCTTAGTTCTCCGCTCAATGTTGAACTTCGCCTTCTTATGTATCTGTTTAATAATTTCAGCCTTTTTCTTGCCATCTAAATTAACACGCTCAGAATGAATGGAATGATTATAAGCAAACTCAACATGTGGTAAACAATCTTCCCAAGTTTTGATGTTCTTTTTAATGATAGCTCACAACAGAGTAGATAAAGTTCTATTCACCACTTCTGTTTGACAATCAGTTTGAGGGTGACAAGTAGTTGAAAACAACAACTAAGTTCCTAACTTGGCCTATAATGTTTTCCAAAAGTAACTTAAAAACTTAACATCCCTATCAGAAACAATTGTCTTGGACATACCATGCAACCTTACAATCTCCCTAAAGAATAGGTCGGCGTCATTAGAAGCATCATCTGTTTTGTGGCATGGAATAAAATGTGCCATCTTTGAAATCTATCTACAACCACAAAAATTGAGTCTTTCCCTTGTTTAGATCTAGGTAAACCTAGCACAAAATCCATCGAAACATCAGTCCAACGTGCACTAAGTATTAGCAAAGGGGTGTATAAGCCATAAGGTTGCACTTTCGATTTGGCCTGCCTACAAGTGACACATTTACCACAAAGTTTTTCAACATCTCATTTCATATATGGCCAATAGAAGTGTTTCTGTAAAATTGCTAGAGTTTTTACAACTCCAAAATGCCCTATTAACCCTCCTCCATGGGATTCTCTCACTAACAAATCTATCAAAAAACAGTTAGGCACACAGTTTATTCTCCTGAAATAAGTAGCCATCATGCCTAAAGTATTAACCGACTGCGGTCTCTTCACAAGCTTGGTATTCAACACTAAAATCACGGTCATCAGCAAACAATTCCTTAATATGTTCAAAACCAAGTAGTTTAGCATTAAGTGTTGAGATTATGACATATCTGCTGGAAAATGCATCTACAACAACGTTTTCCTTACCTTACTTGTAACGAATGACATATGGAAATGTCCCTATGATTTCTACCCATCGAGCATGCCTCTTGTTCAGCTTGTGTTGGCCTTTAAGGTGTTTCAAAGACTCATGATCGGTGTGAGTCATGAACTTCTCAGGCCATAGGTAGTGCTGCCACGTTTCTAACACTTGAACCAACGCATACAACTCTTTATCGTAAGTCGGGTAGTTTAAGGTTGCCCCACTTAGTTTTTCACTAAAGTAAGCAATTACTCATCCCTCCTGCATTAGGACTACGCCAATACCAATACATGAGGCATCACATTCAATTTCAAATGTCTTTGGTAAGCTTTTGCTTGATCATTTGAAATGCCTTCTCTTACACTTCTCCCCACTTGAATCCAATATCTTTTTTTTATTATTTCAGTAAGCGGTGCAGCTAATGTGGTAAAGTCTTCCACAAATCATCGATAGAAACTAGCGAGCCCATGAAAGCTTCTCACATTACTTACACTTGTGGGACTCAGCCACTTTTGGATTGCACATACCTTTTCCTCATCAACTTGTATACCCTGTACGCTCACAAAAAATCCTAGAAACACAAGTTTATCGGTGTAAAAGGTACACTTCTTCAGATTAGCAAACAACTTTTCTTTTCTAAGCACATCTAAAACAGATTTCAAATGTACTACATGATCGTTTATGTTTTTGCTATAAATGAGGATATCATCAAAATAAACAACAAAAAACTTGCCAATAAAAGCTCTCAAGACATGATTCATAAGTCTCATAAAAGTGCTCGGGGCATTAGTTAGACCAAAAGGCATGACTAACCATTCATACAAACCATATTTTGTTTTAAAGGCAATTTTCCATTCATCTCCTTCTTTCATTCTAATCTAATGATATCCACTTTTCAAATCCATTTTGGAAAATACACAAGACCCATGTAATTCATCAAGCATATCATCTAGCCTAGGAATGGGATGCCAATACTTTACCGTTATGTTGTTGATGGCTTGACAATCAACACACATCCTCCACGTCCAATCCTTCTTAGGAACTAATAAGACAGGAATTGCACATGGACTCATGCTTTCTCTCTCATGTACCCTTTTTCCATCAATTCATTAACCTGCCTTTAAAGTTCCTTGGTCTCCTCCGGGTTGCTCCTATAGGCTGGTCTATTTGGAATGGTTGCTCTAGGCACAAAATCATTGGAGATAAACCATATGGTGATTCCTTAAGAAAGACATCCTCATACTCTTGCAAAAGAGAAGTGATAGAACTAGGCAAGGTAGGGTCAAATTCGTTAGTGTTTAAAAATGCCTTTTTGTACAAAAGTACAATCATCGGCTGATGTGAAAACAATGCTTTTTTTTTTTATCTCACTGGCTCTCGCGTAAAAATTCTTTTGTTTTCTATCAATTTTCCCTCAACGGCTGCATTTTTCTTTGGTTTTTCTTTTCACTATCTTTTTCTCTCTTTTTCTTTTGCTCACTCTCTCTCTGTAGGCTCACTTGGCCTCCATAAACTTGCTTTGGTGTCAATGGAACAAGAGTGATGTTGCATTGATTAAATACAAATGAATATTTATTGGTGAAGCCATCATACTTCACACGTCTGTTGAATTGCCAAGGCCGCCCAAGTAACAAGTGTCCAGCCTGCATTGGCACTACATCACAAAGCACCTTATCTTCATACTTGCCAATCTGAAAAGTCACTAGTACCTGCTTGTTCACTTTCACCTCACCACTATCATTTAACCACTATAGTTTATATGGCCGTACTTCTTATTTTCTCCCAAAATGGTATAATGTAAGTTTCCTCCTCATTCTTTTCCACATTGAGCCTTCAACGACAGAGAGAATTTCCTACTCATGGCATCAACTTCCTCCAGTGCACCTTCTACTTCTTCTGTCATTACTCCCGTTTCTCTTTCTTCCACCCTCTCTCTGCCCAAATCATGCTCCAAGCACACTGCTAGTAAGATCGAAAACTTAGTTAAATACTCCTATATCCCTAAATCTGCTCAGATCACTGAATCCTCTTTTCTTCTTCTTAGTCCTTATCATCTCTATAAACGTCCCCACTCCTTTACTCGTAGTATCCGCACTCTTATTTCCACCAAAAGACCTTATCCAAAAGAATATATCCAGTCATCTCGATTGGATCAGTGTTCCCTTCAGGCTACCACAGCTGAACAATATGTCACTCTAAAAATTCCCCCAGAGTTGATTTCCAATTGGCAAAGAGAAGGTTATACTCACCTCCATATCGGTGGAGTCAGACTGATTCTAACCTTACATGGTAAGAAAGGATTACCAGTCACAACCAGAATTGATATGCTGGATACTAGGTTCACACATTACCAGGATGCTGTTATTGGTACTATCTTGACCACTCTTCATGCTGGAAGTGTTTTGCTCACTTTCTATCCAAATTTCAACCTTTCTCTTCAAGACCCTAATCTTTCCACCGCCTTGCAAGTCCAAGTGCAAATTCAAGGCGCAGAACAAATTTCCTCTGCCAAAATTTCAACCCTTCACTATCAATTGGTCTATAGGCTTCAGAACCATGCCTTAGATCTTCCTACCCCTGAGCATCACTCTAACGCCCTCATGGTGTTAGCAGAATTAGATCAGATCCCTACCATCATCCAAATTCCTAGGCGACCCTAATCAATTTAGTCCCCAAGATCGTATCTAAACCAGGAATTGAATGGAACCTCGACCTAATGCTTTATGAAAGCATGAACCTTGGTATGTGAAGATGCCACAATCAGCTATGGATGGTCTGATTGATTAGTCAAGAGTTTGAATGCCACGGAAATCCGATAAGTTCAAAGAGTTTGTAAAGAACTAAAAAGAATTAACTCTCTCACCAATTGCATCAAAACTTATCTCTGTTTATTGGATACAAGTACATTATATAGGATTGGTTACAAGAATTTTTGGAAATAAATCCTAAACCAAAAATCAAATTAGAATCATAATCTAAACAAATAGGAAAGAATCTAAATCAAATCAGAATCCTAATGTAAGCAAATAGGAAAGAATATAAATTAAATCAGAATCCTAATGTAAGCAAATAGGAAGGAATCTAAATCAAATTAGGATCCTAATTTGCTTAAATGCCTTACATCAATTAAAATGGAAAGTAGGCATTAAAATAGAAATAACTGATTTGTTTCCCTAATGGCCTCCTCAAGAAATGGGAAAGTATCTAAAATAGGAAAATAATATATTTTCCCGCCATAATGTGCAAGCCAACTCCTTATTTCGTGGAAGTGATTATTTGGAAACTTCAAGAGCCTGAATGATGCATTTATCATGTACGATTCCTTTATCAATCCATTAAGCACTCCTTTGAATTTCTTTGCTCGAGCTCTTGTAACAGATCCGACAAGAACTTGAGTAGGATTTGAATATGCCTCATCCCATGTGCTTGTGATAGTTTTATCCTTAATCTCATTAGATTCATTCTCAAATCTTCACATACATCAAAAGAACAACTATAAAAAACATTAAAAGTAGCACTCACATTATACTCACCAAGAAGATACAATTTGTAAGCATTATCATTGATCTATTCACCCACTTGAAAACTTCCCTTAGAAGGAACTTTGAATGCCTTTCTGTTGAGGACCTCTCTTTTATCATATGCACCCAAACCCAATCTCCAGGCTGAAAAACCACTTGCTAAGTCTTTTGTTAGCTTGAGTCGCATATTGTTCAGTCCTCTTTTTTATGTGTTGTCTTGCATTCTCATGCAATTGCTTAACAAATTCAGCTTTCTTTTTACCATCCAAACTAGCATGCTCATCATAGGTAAAGGAAATAAATCCAAAGGAGTTAATAGATTAAAACCATATGCAATCTCAAATGGTGAAAATTTAGTAGCTGAATGGTAAGCAAATTTAACATGTGCCAAACATTCTTCCTAAGTTTTCAAGTTCTTTTGATTAATGGCACACAATGGGGTAGACAAAGATCTATCTACAACCTTAGTTTGTTGATCAGTTTGTGGATGACAAGTAGTGGAAAACAAAAGTTTAATACCCAACTTACCCCACAAAGTTCTCCAAAAGTGGCTCAAGAACTTAGCATCTCGATCTAAAACTATTCTTATTGGTACTCCATGCAATCTTACTATCTCCTTGAAAAACAAATTAGCTATGTTTGTTGCATCATCAATTTTATTACATGGAATGAAATATGTCATCTTTGAAAACCTATAGACAACAATAAAAACATATTCCTTTCCCCTTTTTGAGCTACGTAAACCCAAAACAAAGTCTATAGAAATATCAACCTAAGGTTCGCTAGGTATAAGTAAAGGATTATACGATCCATGGCAATGGATTGGGAAGGATTGAAAAGGCTAGGTATAAGTAAAGGATTGAAAAGTCATGTTGAGTGGGAAAGACTTCTTGGTGAGAGCTGTTCTAGGGAGTGAACTAGCCATGGCAATGATTGGGAAGGAAATCTGAGAAGTAATACAGAAGAACTGGGAAGGTTTTGGTGTTGGAGGTCTGGATAATAAGTCTGGGATGAGGTTATGATCTCCTTTTATATGTTGGACATGGTAATCATATCTTGAAAACCATTCTTTAAGCCGAAGTAAGGTTTTTTCTGGAACAGCCTTTTGCTTAAAGTTCAAGATATTGGGAAAAGATGAATTATCTAGTCTGATCAAGAATCTATGACCAATCAAATGGAATTCAAATTTCTTGATACCATTTTTCACGGCTAAGATCTCTTTGTAGACTGTGTGATAATGCTTTTGTGCATCAGGAAATTGTCCACTGGCATAAGCAATAAAGTGTTCTTTTCCATTACATTCTTCAAGGAGAATGGCCCCCCATTACTCATCACTTGCGTCTGTTTGCAGAATTCTCTTACCATCTGTGATAAGTTTTAGAGGTAGCAGATTCTGGGCAATCTACTTTAAGTGCTTTATAGCATCGGTGTGGATCTCTGACCAGGATGGTGGATTCTTTTTTAGAAGAGCAAACAACTTGCTTGTATGGTGATTGACGTGTGGCAGGAAATCACGGATGTAATTGATGATTCCAAGAAATTGTTGGACTTGCTTTTTTGTAAAGTTACTTTCGGGAAAGTGGAGTAGCTCTTGTGCAAGGTGGGGTCGTTTAGTGGAAATCAGGGTCTTGATACTTCTGGTAAAAGAAGGTTTTTTATACAGGTGATATGGACTGATGAGAGGTAAAGAAGATTCATTGATTTGAACAGATTCAGGAACATAGGAATACTCAACAAGATTTTCTATTTTACTGGTTGTTTGTTTAGTACAGGATTTAGGTAAAGAAAGAGTAGAAGAAAGAGTAACTGGAGAAGATGATGAAACAGGAGTAATTGAGGATGAAGATGAAGCCATGAGATGAAGATTTTCTATTCTTTAATGCTTTGATTCCTAAGGTATTGAACTCTTATAACCTATACCAATGTCGGGGAATGGAGTGTATGGCTCTGATACCAACTGGGGATTCTAAGTACTTGGCGTTGTTATACCAGAGCAATGATAACAAAGTTATCCTTTGAACCAGTAGTCCGCATGCTCGGGTTTCCAGCCGATATACCTAGAAAACGAGAATGACGTGGTTGCGAGATACTAGACATTTCGTATCTTATGATGAACTAAGAACCTAGACAACCCAAAAAGACAGACTCTCCTTGGTCACTTAGTCTAAAGGCAGGGTTCCGTCTATTATCTCAGAGCAAAGAAAGAATAAGAGCCTGGCTAGCTTTCTGATGCACAGGATCCTTTTTCAAGGCAAGTGCAGAGCATACTTGCAGAAGATAGACATTGAACAAGGGTAAGAGCTCTAAACCTGAAGAATCTGAGGATTAAAGAATAGAAACGAAAGTTTTAGTCATCCATAGGGTGGAATATTGAAACTTGGAATGTTATCTCAAAACTCCTCTAATTTTTATTCAAAATAACTCTCCTTATATAAGGATAAGGAGGAGAAAAGACAAACAGGCTGGAGCAAAAGTAAAGTACATGATTACATAAAGCATAAAGCTAAAGCATACACTTATTACAAAATGACAAACAACTTTTAAAAAGTTAAAGGTAAAAGCTTAAAGCAAAAGCTAAAGACACTCATTATTACAAGATGACAAATATCTTAAAGAGAGATGGAGCCATCTTCAGATGAGGATTCAGTCTCGTCAGGGTCACGGTCAAGGTTCTTGTCTTTCTTGAAGATTCTTTCTGGATGAGAACATCCTGGAACACATGGCCAACGGCAATATTGTCCTTTTGCTAGGGGAATATCTTGTGAAGATGAAGGAACTAATTGAGGATAATGTTCAGGCTAATCAGGCTGAGAGGAAAATTGATGCGAATCCCACAATGAAACTTTCAATCCCACACTTAATTTATAGTTTCAACTTCCCAAGAAAGTTCTAAACAGATTTAAGACAAACAAAACCTTGACCCAATGCTTAAGAAAACATGAACCAAAGGTATAGAGAATGGTATTGACACCACACTCAAGAAATAGATGAGAAGGTGAGTGATAAGTCTAAATTTGGAACGCCACAAGAATGCAAATTCTTGATAAGTTCACTAGTTCTCAAAAGAACCAAAGAAAGAATAATCTTTCAAATTCAAATAACATTAATCTCTAATAATCATTACATAGCACGGTTGCTGAATTTAAATAGGCTAAAAGAAACCCAAGATCCTAAAAATACAAATGGAAACATTGGAACAACCCTCCAAGTAGGTTTGTCAAAGGATGTTTCAAAAGTCTTCACCAACCCACCATAATTAATGCTATCTTTGACAAACTTAATGCTAGCCTACTATAATTAATGTTATCATTGACAAACTTAATGTTAGCCCACCATCATTGATGGTAGACTTACCTTACACATTGACAAACTTGAAACAAAACAAACAAATGAAGTTGGAAAACAAAGGAGTCGTTGAAAATCCCAAGTCTGCACAAGCTGTAATGAATTGGTCATAACTCCTTCTAGAGAACTCCAAATCCAGCTCTGTAAAATTTATTGGAAAGCTAACTTAATTATCTTTCCAACGGTATATAGGTTGCACGTTACTTCTGGCTCAATCAATACAGTTTTTATTCCAAATTTGACCTTTCTGCATTTGATACAAATTGTGTATTTGGCTGCCCAATAATTTGAATAATGCCCACAATGCCTTGTCTTCTCTTCAAGCCCAATTCATGATGTCTTGCATCTTGAATTGCATTTTCAAACCATATTTTCTCAATTAATCCATTTAAAGCAGCTTGCATCTTTTTGGCTCTTGCTCTTGTAATTGGGCCTCCATGAATGTGCAAAGGATCACTTGAAGTTTTAATGGTATTCCCTTGATGGTTCTCATCAAAAATGGTGGATATCGAGAAGAGGATGACCCAAGTTCATATGGTGATGGTAAAGGTACTGAGGTAAAATCTTCATAAGGATCTTGGGAATCTTGGAATAAGAAGTCAGTATAATCTGGCTTTTCTTCTTTTATGATGATTCCACGGTTGGGAGGTTGGGATCATGAACATATCATGTTTTGGTCTAAGAGATGTGTGGAGGATATCTGGTTGGTCTTGAGGAATATGGTTGAGTTCCATGAGGAAGTTTTTCAAGGTCAAGCCTTTAATGATCAAGGTTTTCCCATCTACCCAGCAAAACTCAATGGACATTTCTTGTGGGATGTCCCAGCCTCTGGCAACTATGATGTAGGCTGTCCTTGTTGGGAAGATATTGAAGAAGATGATGACGAACCCAGAAGACGCAAGCGCAAGTCTAAAAAGATTATTTATCCAGTTTGCCCCTATCATGCTGCTCATCCTGAAGATCCACTTGAGCCTAATTCTCAAGCGCCTTTACCCATCTACAACAAAGGTCTTGCTTGGATCCGAAAACATGAACCCGCTTTGCTCAATTGCAGAACACAATCAACCCATGAGACTACCTATGTTAGTCCTAAAATACAGTCATGTATGATGTTTTCCCCATCAACATCTACAGAATACCAAGCCCAGTTCCCACCTTTGGAAAAACAAACTGACCAACAAAAGAATTTCATCTCCAAACCATATGTCCCCTCTGCCGTAACACCTGCTGGCCATTTAGAAGAACCTCATTCTTTTGAAGTAGTCTTAAACTGGCAGACTCAAAATGCTGTTGCACAGAACCAAGCACTCACTACCTTGCATCATAAGGTAGACCACATTACACACAAAACCAACCAGGTTGAGAAAAAGGTTGATACTATCTCAGATAAGTTAAATCAGATTTATCAAAATCTTCATACCAGAGTTACTCAACTTGACCCTAAACTTCGGGTTATGCTTGCTCAACGAGTCTATAGTCTTGATTTTGATAAAAAAAAAGAAGTTGAGATAAGAGCTTTGAAAGCTGAAATTGCCAGAATTGACTCAGAAAGGGTCGAGCCTACCATGTTTACAAGTTTTGCTCCATTACTAGTAAATAATCCTACCTATCATCATTTCTTGCCATTTTTTTCCTCCCGGACATATGAACCTTTTAAACTTTTTGGTATGACCCATACTTTGTTTCCTCCACATCCACGACCTCAATCAAAACCAAAGAAAACACCAAAACCAGCTCCAGTTCAAAAACCCATTCCTCAGCAAAATCCTCAGACATCCAGATTTGAACCATCACCCTCTCCATCACCAACTTCTTTACTTGAATCTACTCAACCACCACCAATCCAAACTATTGTTTCTCTAGAAAAACGGCCCATGTACCAATATTCTACTCAACCACTTTCCCATTCACCGTCTCTAGATTCCTCTACTAAAAATTCACCTTCACAATCAGATTCATCATCCATTGAGTCATCTGATTTGTCTAATTCAGACACTTCTGATTTAAATCTAGATGATATTTCCAAACTTCTCATGGCAGAACCTACTGAGCAGTTGGTGCCACTGACCCTGGCCCAAGAACTGAACCTGTTGACACTGATGAAGAAAATCATGAAATTGGTGAATCTTCTCAGTCAATTCCTCCTCAGCCAAAAGTCTCCAAACCTTCAAATGGACCATGGTTTACTTTTGATGATATTCCTCCCATGAAGTGAAGAGAAAGACTACAAGAGTTGTCTGCTTGGATTGATCTACAGATGCTAGCTCTAGATGCAACAACCCAATCTGTTCTACGAGAATTCAGTACGCGGCTTATAGGTTCTCTTCGAGATTGGTTTGATAGTCTTGGACAGTATAGACAACTTCAGTTCATCCAGATATCTGATGTCTCTCAAGCTTTAGCCATTCTCCATGATCAATTTATTGGAGAACCAAGTGCTACTTTTGAAGCCGCAAGACGTGATTATCTCAACATGAAATATTGTTCCCTCAACACCAAAGATCTTCATTACCACTATAAGCGGATGTCTTTACTTTATTATAAGTTAAATGGCTTCAATGATGCTATACTCAGGCATGTATTTCTGGCCTCTCTTCCAGAAGAATTACAACCAGCGATCCAGCGTCAGTTAGCTGCTCATAGGCTCAACATTGACACATTATCATTTGGAAAATTATTCCAGATTGCTATGGGATGTCTTGACAAATTGTGTGAACAAAAGAAGTTCTTCCAGGAACTCATCAAAGACAAAGAACCTTTCAGATCTGCTTGCAAAAAACCTTATTTGGCTATCAAATGCAAAGATTCAAAGAAGTGTGACTGCTCACCCAAGAAAAAGTCTCATTTCAAGAAATCTAGATTCCCATTTCCATCCAAGAAATGGCGTCCTAAAAAATTTAGATTTTTCAGAAAGAGAAAATCCTCCTCCAGAGATTTTCCTAACAAAAGGAAAAGCAGATGTTTCATTTGTAAAAAGAAAGGTCATTTTGCCAAAGATTGCCGAGTTAAACCTTAGAAAGCAATCAAGCTTATCCAACACCTGGAATCCACTACAGAATTTTCCCCAACCACAGATCAAGTTGAACACTTGTTTTCTGAATAAGAAGAGCCAAATGATGATACATTTTTTGCCTTACCAGTAGAATCCAGTGATTCAGATAGTTCTGATTTTGAACATATCTACACAGTCCAACCTTCCTCCATTTTTATTCATGACCGTACCATACCCATACCTTCTGTCAAAATCCAAATTGTCCCTTTCCGATATCATAAACCTCTCATAGCCATTGGTTTTCTCAACACTGGTGCTCAGCGGAGCATACTTGATCCTACTATTCTTCCTCCTGAGTATTGGAGAACTCAAGAGGAACACTTCAAAGCAGTAGACGGAAAGATCTTTACGACTAAATTAGTTTCTAAACATCCAATAGGAATCCAATTATTTCCTAATTGTGTTGTTTGGATCAAACTAATTGGTTCATCTTTGCCAAACAAAGATCTCCTTCTAGGGTTTGATATCCTACATCAAGCAAAAAATGTCCAGATCACTTCATCTGGTCTCCGTTACAAGTCCATGATTAAACCAATTCACCACCCTCATACCAGGCCATTACAAACCAAATCCTCAAATTTTGCCCTGAAAACCACAACCTTTTTACCCATCCAAACCCATTGTAGAAAAACCCAAAGTTCTTCATATCCTTACCTTTCAAACTAAATGAAGATAGCAACCCAACCAAAGCTACCCATACAGGCATGACCCCACAAGACCTTATTTTAGCTCAACAAGAATGTGCCTAATTGCTAAAACAAGGCCTCATTGAACCCATAAATTCTCAATGGGCTTGTCAAGCATTCTATGTCGAAAAAGGACTGAAATTCTTCGTGGCAAAAAATGATTAGTTATTGACTATCAGCCACTCAACAATTTTCTTCAAGACCAAAAGTTTCCTTTAACCAACAGACACAACCTTTTTGTCCACCTAAAAAATGCTCGAATCTTTTCAAAATTTGACTTAAAGTCCGGTTTTTGGCAACTTGGCATTCACCCCTCTGAACGATACCAAACTGCTTTTTGTATTCCAAATGCCCATTACCAATGGACAGTTCTTCCTTTTGGCCTCAAAACTGCCCCTTCCATTTTTCAAAAGGCCATGACCACTGTCTTTCAACCAATCCTGCACCATACCCCTTGTTTACATTGATGATTTACTTCTTTTTTCAGGTACTCATGATGAACATCACAGGTTACTCCACCAGTTTTTCCAAATCATCCAAGAGCATGGAATCATGATCTCTGAAAAGAAAAGCACAATTGTGACAACCTCTGTTGACTTTCTTGGCATGAAAATCCAAGATGGCCATTATCAGGCTGGACCCCACTGTAATCCTCAGACATCCAGATTTGAACCATCACCCTCTCCATCACCAACTTCTTACTGTTTTTCTAGAAAAACAGCCCATGTACCAGTATTTTGCTCAACCACTTTCCCATTCACCGTCTCTAGATTTCTCTGCTAAAAATTCACCTTCATAATCAGATTCATCATTCATTCAATCGCAGCCTATAAACAAGCTGATGGTGCAGGGTAGCTATTTTAGCTTAGGTGATTTGTTCAGCTCCTTGGAGTTGGATCTGAACTTTCATATCCTTTCAACATCTCATTTCATATGTGGCCAAGAGAAGTGTTCTTTTAAAACATCTAAAGTTTTTGCACTGCCAAAGTGTCCGATTAAACATCCCCCAAGAGCGTTACACATAAGCAATCCACGTAAAGAACTATTCAGCACAATTTATTTTCTGCAAATAATAACCCATCATGCCTATAGAACTTACCAAATGCAAATTTTCTTGCAAGCATTAAACACATTAGCAAAATTAGGATCATAACATATAATTCTTTAGTCTACTCAAATCCTAACAACTTTGCATTTAGTATAGAGATAAGTTAATACCTTCTAGATAGTGCATCAGCCACAACATTCTCCTTACCTTGTTTGTATTTGATCACATAAGGAAATGGCTCAATAAATTCAACCAATCTGACATGTCTTTTATGCAACTTACCGTGCCCTTTCAAATGCTTCAAGGACTCATGATCAGTATGAATAACAAACTCTTTATGTAGAAGATAATTTTGCCAGGTTTCCAATTCTCTCACCAATGCATACATTTCTTTGTCATAGATAGGATAATTTAGGGCTGCTCCATTTAATTTCTCATTAAAGTAGGCAATATGATGCCCTTCTTGCATCAAAACAGATCCAATACCTGTGCTTGAAGCATCACAATTAATTTCAAAAGTTATAGCAAAATTAGGTAAAGCAAGTAATGATGTGGAAACTAATTTCTCCTTTATTAGATTAAATGCCCTTCTTGTTCACTACCCCACTTAAATCCCACATGATTCTTTAAAATTTCAGTTAATGGCCAAACCATGAAAACTTCTCATATCACTTACATTTTTTTGTGTAAGCCACTCACTAACCATCTTCACCTTCTCTTTATCAACCTCAATTCCTTTAGCACTTATAATATAACCAAGAAAAAAAATGATTTGTAAAAAAGAACACTTTTTCAAATTAGCATACAACTTTTCCTTAAAATGGTTAACACACTTTTCATCAAAATAAACAACCACATATTTAGTAATGAATGAAAGAAAAAGATGGTTCATTAATCTCAAAAAGTGTTAGGTGCGTTAGATAGCCCAAATGGCATAACTAACCATTCATATAAACAATATTTTATTTTAAATGCAGCTTTCTACTCATCTCCCTCTCTTATCATAATCTGATGATATCCACTTTTAAGATCAATTTTATTAAACAAACAAGAACCATGCAATTTATCAACCATATCATCAAGTCTAGGAAGAGAATGTCTACACTTTACAGTGATTTTATTGACGGCCATATCCTCTATGTTCCATCCTTTTTGGGCACTAGTAGAACTAGTACTGCACATGGACTCATGTTCTCTCTCACATATCCATTGGCTAAAAGTTCTTTAGCCTGCCTTTGAAGGTATTATGTCTCCTTGAGGTTGCTTTTATATGCAGGCTTACTAGGAATGGTAGCTCTAGGGATAAAATCTATTTAGTGCTCAATTCCCCTAATAGGTGGTAAACCATTAGGGACTTCAATTGGAAACACATCATCAAAGTCCTTCAAAAGAGACAAACTAGCACTAGAAAAAGATGAGTTAAGCTCATTAGTGTGCATACAAGCCTCCTTACATAGAAGTACAATTATAGGTTGTATTCCCTATCACAATATTCATGGCTACTGTTACGACAGCTTTTAGGAGACCTTCGTAAATCTTCACTGCTAGCTCTATCATACATTAATGGTAGTGGTAGGGTACAACAAATAGGGAATGAGTCCCTGGTTGATGCACGATGGGGAGCATGCTGACCAGAAGAGACTAAGAATGTAGCTTAATAGATGGTGGTCGTCGTACAGTATCATCAGATCCACGACAATTACACCTGGGTGTTTTGCAAGGAGCTTCATCTCCTCAAGATTATTATGCGAGGGAATAAGGTATAAAGTAGTACTGCATTAGGATAAGACAAAATAGTATTAATATCTTTTACTTAATGATAGCTTTGGGTGGTCAACAAAACAAAATTGGAAAATTGCAACACATTAAGCTCATAATCTAGTATATTAAAGGACCTTTGGCCATATAGAATAGAACTATTAGAGAAAGAAATGAGTAACCAAATAATTACAAATGAACAGAGAGACACCCAGGATAAGCACAATTATTGGTCAACAGCAGTTAACACAGAAACTAAGCTCAAAGAAAGCATAACCTTGGCTTTGAACTCAACAAAAAAAGGGTGTTGATAGTCACAAACATCAATAGTGACTACCAGTCTGTGTACAAAGTACGTGGTGTTGTTATACCAGAGCAATGACAACAGAGTTATCCTTTGGACCAATAGTATGCATGCTCGGGTTTCCAGCTGATATACTTAGTAAGGGCGACTGTCGCACACTTCCCACTCATACATGAATGCCACCATGGCACTGGGGAAAAGAGTGAACGGTATTAAACTGTCTAGAATTGGGCTTAAAGAGAACTTTCTTATGCACAAGATCCTTCAGAGAGGCGAGTGCAGAGCATACTTGTTATAGATAGAGATGAACGGTTATGGAAGTCTATAGTTCTTCTAACTTAATAGAGAAAACTTGGAAGAAACTTAGAAGGTCATGATAGGATATCTTACAGGGAAATTTTTATTTCATAAAACTCTTCTACTTATAACTAAAACATAAGGTGCCTTATATAGAAAATCATCAAGGACAGGACCCCTTGGATGATTATAAACAACAAAATCATCAAGGACAGGATCCCTTGAATGATTATAATCGACAAATGGGCACACGCTTTTAGAAAGTAAAGCACACCTTTTTAGACTTTTACATAAGACAAAGCAAAGCATCCAAAGCTGATATTTACAAGATAAGTGACACATGGGAGTCACATGGGCTTCCACATCAAAAGCTGTGTGATGGTGACAAATTGTCAACATCACTATCAATTTCTGCAAAAGGCTCTTGTGACCAATGGAGGTTGGCATACATGCTCTCATAGTTAATGTCAGTTTTAGAGAGTGTTGAAGTAGACGATGCTATTCCTTGTAGTTGAGTTGGTGTCATTTGGGAAGGATCTGATTGTGACGACTCACCAAATGTCTGGAGGGGAGAAGTAAAATCTTCCCAAGGATCTTGGGAATCTTGAAACAGGACATCAGTATAGTCATGCTTTTCTTCTTTGATGAGAATACCTGTTGCTGGAGGAGTGTTGGTTGTGGTAGTTGTTGGTATGTGGAGAATATCATGTTTTAGTCCAAGAGAGGTATGTTGAATGTCAGGAGGTGAAGGTTGAACATGGTTAAGCTCAAGAAGAAAGGATCTCAGATTGTTAACCAATTGTGGATCATGAGAAAGGGGCAATGGATGTGGGACAGTTATCCATTCATAAGCTTGATCCTGAGTCCAAAATAATTTTGTCACGGGATGTTGGAAATAAGGTCGATGGACTATGAAAACTGTGGTGTACAAATCACCTTATAATTCTGGGAGAATGTTAAGATGATTTTTATCACAGATTGACTGAAGTTGTTTACGCCACCAAGAAAGTGGTGAAAACCATTCAAAAAGTGTCCAAAGGAGGGAGGAGGCTTGGGAAGGTTCGAGGAGATGACGAAGAACAGATTGGACTAGGAAGACAATTTTTGTGGCACAGAGGACAGTGAGACACCAGAGATACCAAAGTTCGTCTTCTATGATAGGAACATATGGATCTATGGTAAGGCATGTGAGGAAGAGTTTGTCTGGGTTGAAACTTGGGAAATTGTAGGGCTTGTGCTGATGGATGTTCATGAAATATCAAAAAAGAAATCTGGTTGCGAAGTCTTGAATTTGGTGTGGTGAGGAAAAGGTTATATTGAATGGAAAGGATTTTTTGGTAAGGGCTATGAAAGGTAAGGATGGTGCCATTGCTATGACAAGAATGGTTAATAGAGAGGTGACTAAAATGGATGAGGGACTAGAAGTTGATTTAGGAGGAGGTTTGGATAGAAGGTTAGGGATCAGGTTCTTGTCTCCTTTTATATGCTGGACTATGATGTCATACCTGGTAAACCAATTTTTGAGACGAAGCAACTGTTTGTTTGGTAGTGTTTTGTTCCTGTAGTCTAGAATTTTAGGAAAAGATGAGTTATCTAATCTGACCAAAAAGTTATGGCCAACTAGATGAAACTCAAATTTTTGAATTCCATATTTGATGACTAAGGCTTCTTTGTAGATGACGTGGTAGTGTTTTTCCAATTCTTTGAACTGACCACTGGCGTGGGCACAATAGTATTCTTTGTCATCTAATCTTTCCAAAAGGATTGCGCCCAAGTAATTATCACTTGCGTCTTTTTGGAGAATTCTTTGGCCATCTGTGGGTATCTTTAATGGAACTGGTTGTTGGCAGAGTTGCTTGAGTTCTTGGACTGCTTTAGTCTAGATGGGACCCGAAGGGGGGCTGATTTTTTTAGCATTATTGACAAGTGGCTTGTGTGGCTAGCAACATGTGGAATGAAGTCTCTGAGATAATTCATAATTCCAAGGAATTGTTGAATTTGTTTGCGAGACAGATCTTGATCAGGAAAATGGAGAAGTTCTTGGGCAATGTGTGATCCAGGCTGGAAGTTTCCATCTTTGAGAATCATCCCGAGAAATTCAACTGAGGGTTGACCAATAATACTCTTCTTAGCAGAAAGCATAATGCCATGCTTATCTACTATGGACAAGAATTCACAAAGTAGTTTTTGATGTGAATCATCATCTTTTGAGAATAGTAAAATGTCATCAATGTAGATCAGGCCATGGTGTAGGATGGGTTCAAATATTTTGATCATTGTCTTTTGGAACAAAGAGGGTGCTACCTTTAAACCGAAAGGCATTACAGTCCATTGGTAGTGAGCATTTGGGATACAGAACACTGTTTTGTGACGATCAGATGGATGGATCCCAAGTTGCCAAAATCCGTCTTTGAGATCGAATTTGGAAAATATTTTTACGTCACGAATATGAACAAAAAGGGTTCTAATTTCGCTGGATGGAGAGAGGGTTAAACCTGTAAGGAACAGATTTTCTGGGTGGAAGGTGGAAAATGGAAATGAGTATGCCAAAAGGTAGGCTTTCATCAAGAAGCGGAAAACAGCTTTCCTGGCAAACTCTTGGATAGCAAAGACAGAAGAGAAAGTTTTGTCAATGGGAAAAGTTTTCTTGGTGAGAGCTTCTGGTGGAAGTGATATGGCCATGGAGGTCAGTGTAGTCTGATTTTTCTTCTTTGATGATAATTCCTATGGACTTCAGTTTGGATATGGCGGATGGAGTGGGGATCATGATGAGTTGAGAACATTCTGCCTGATTAACCTCTTTTTGCCTCGAAGAAGTTCTGACCTTTTCTCAACATAAAAAGCTAGGAGTTGAGAACATTCTGCCTGTGCTAAGTTGAGATCAGAGGGTGTCATTCCTGGATGGATTGCCTTTGTGGGGTTGATATCGTCGTTGAGCTTAAATGGAAAGCTTAATGAAGAAATCTTGATTTTTCCATAACAATTTAGAATGAGAGAATAGATTATGACTTTCTGGACAAAAGGGGAGAAGTTAGTTTTTGATGGACGTGTAGGAAGGAGGTGTATCAGACAAAGCAAGCAGACGTAAAACATATGTATATGGTTGGAACATTTGCTTAAATCGGATTCCAGATGTAATGATTTGAAGTTTTTTGATGAGATGAGAAATATCAAATCCTATGAGAAGATCTTTGTCAGTAAATCCGAACCGACAATGTTTACCCAAAGGACACAGTTGGGAAATAACTGAATTCCAACTGGCTTTTTGGTAATAAGTTTGGTTTGGAACAACTGACCATTTGCAGCTGAAATATTCAGTATGGTTTTTCCAGCAATGGGAAGGAAGTATAGAAGGATAAAAACATGCTTCTTTGAGCACCTATATCAATGAAACCAATAAGAGAGATTGGTTTATCAAATTTAGAAGGCAGCAGGTGAAGCTTGACTGAAGGTGTGGGTGCCTATTGGGAAACAGAGAGTTGTTAGACTGTGTGTATGATGGTCAAATTATCAGAGTCTGAAGACTCACTTGAATTATCTAATGTAAAAGTAGTGAAATCATCATAGTTATCCTGCTCAGTAAAGAGAGACTCAATATCCTCATGATCAGAAATCATAGAGGATTGTTAAAGGTAACTAATAAGGCGCACAACTTTGGTTGGTCGGTTAGGATAATTTTTTACAAAGTGGCCTTTTTTCTTGCAAATGAAACATTGACTGCCTTTGGTTCTGTGGGTTCGAGTTGCGTCTTTTCTTTTGAAAAACCTATAAGGTTTTTTGTGTTTGGAAGACTTGTGTTTGGATTTTATTGGGTACTTGTGGAAATGAGAGTTTTTCTTTGGGAAAAAAGTGCAATGCTTGTCATCTTTGTACTTGATCTCAAGATATGGTTTTTTGCATGCACTATTAAAGGGTGGTTTATCCTTCATGAGATCTTTGAAGAATTCTTTCTGTTCACAGAGTTTCTCAAGACAACCTATAGCAAATTGATAAATCTTTCCAAGAGATAAATTGGATACCTCCAGATTGTGCACTTTGAGTTGTCGTTGCAGTTCAGGTAACAACTCCTTGGGTAAGGATGCTACAAAAACATGCCTGAGTGTTGGATCATTGAAGCCATTGAGCTTGTAATAAAGACTGGACATCCTTTTGCAATGAAAATCCAAATCTTTCTATTGTAAAGAACAACATTTCATTTGATGGAACTCTCTTCTTGCCAATTCTTGGGCTGTAGATGGTTCACCTAGATATTGCTCATAGATGAGTCCCAAGGCAGTAGGAGTGTCAGTGATTTGGAAAAATTGTAATTGGCGATACTGGCCAAGACTTTCAAACCAGTCACGCAAAGATCTGATAGTTCTGAACATGAACTCTCGGAGGACTAATTGAGTGTTTGCACAGGGTCTAATCATTTGAACATCAATCCAGGCTGAGAATTCCTGGAATCTGTCTACCCATTTTGATTTTGGAATATCATCAAATGTGAACCATTGACCGGTAGTAGGTCTTGGTGTAGGATCAGGAGCAGGGGCAGTTGGTTCATTGTCAGTTGCTGACTCATTAACAATTGGCATCTCTGGGGGAGGAGATGAAGAAGATGGTTCATCAGTAGTTTAGAGACATCAACATATTCTGATTCTGAGTCAGAACTAGAAATTGATTCTGTTTGCTCAGTGTCGAGGCGAGGAGAGATTGCCACTAATTTTGTTAACTGCTGAGAAGAATATTGGTGCATAGGGGCTTTGTCCTTAGCTGTAGGGTCTATTGTTGATAATGGAGGAACATGAAAGTCTGATATGGGTTGTGAAGTGGGTATGGATGATGGTTGTGTAGTTGTGGGTGGTTTACTTCTTGTTGTTTTAGGTTGGGAGGAAGTGGAAGATCTTGATGGTTTTGGTAGAGATTTGGTAGGTATGTTTTGAAACAGAGTATGCGTCTTTCCAAAGAATTTTTTATAATCCACCGGACGAGCATACATCTTTGGAGAGTAGAAGGATTGGTATGAGCTAAAAGATGGTGTTGGTAATGGTAAAGAGGGGGATGGAGAAACCAAAGAGGGTTGTTTCTCTGCATCTATGTGTTCTAACTCATCTTTAAGCTTTCGAATCTCAGCTTCTTTGTGGTCAAACTCAGGACCTTGATATCTTTTTCTTATCATCTGATGAAGATCTAAGTCCAGTTGAGAGACGCAGGCTTTCATGTCAAGATACATTTTTTCAAGTTGAGCAGTAATTGAATCAACCTTGCCATCAGTACTATGAACCTGAGATGCTACTGAATCGACTTTAGCATCAAGTCTTTACAACACACTCGGCATTCTCTCTCAAATCTTCACCATTAGGGGTTATTAGTGATAGAACAAAAGGTCTTATAGTGACTTTTGTTTGAGGGTTTGTCCTTTTTTCTAAGGAGGGTAATTTTTTTTTATATGATGCTGATGTGGATGAGGATATCATACAAGAAAATGGTTGAGGAGCATAAATAAAACCTGCTTGCTGGCGATAGGTTTGTATTGGCTTATGTTTCTGGGTTGTGGAGTTATACGAAGGAAATTGGAGTTATACAGACTGATATTAGAGCCATACATTTCCTACCTGAGGTGGTAAATATGGAGCCATACATTTCCTACCAAAACTAAAACCTCATTTCCTTCGTATAACTCCACACCCCAGAAACATAAGCCAATATAAACCTGTCGCCAGCAAGCAGGTTTCATTTCTGCTCCTCAACCATTTTCTTGTATGATGTTCTCATCCACATCAGCATCATATCAAGAACAATTCCCCTCCTTAGAAAAAAGGACAAACCCTCAAACAAAAGTCACTACAAGACCTTTTGTTCCATCACCAGTAACCCCTAATGGTCAGATGAAGAACCTCGACCTTTTGAGGTAGCCCTCAATTGGCAGTCTGAGAATGCCAACGCCCAAAATAGTGTGTTGCAAAGGCTTGATGCTAAAGTCGATTCAGTAGCATCTCAGGTTCGTAGTACTGATGGCAAGGTTGATTCAATTGTTGCTCAACTTGAAAAAATGTATCTTGACATGAAAGCCTGTGTCTCTCAACTGGACTTAGATCTTCATCAGATGATAAGACACAGATATTGGGGTCTTGAGTTTGACCACAAAGAAGCTGAGATTCGAAAGCTTAAAGCTGAGTTAGAAACCATAGATGCAAAGAAACAACAACCCTCTTTGGTTTCTCCATCCCCCTCTTTACCATCACCAACACCATCTTTTGGCTCATACCAATCCTTCTACTCTCCAACGATGTATGCTCATCCGGTGGATTATAAAAAATTCTTTGGAATGACGTATACTCTGTTCCAAAACATACCTACCAAATCTCCACCAAAACCATCAAGATCTTCCACTTCCTCCCAACCTAAAACAACAAGAAGTAAACCACCCACAACTACACAACCATCATCCATACCCACTTCACAACCCATATCAGACTTTCTTGTTCCTCCATTATCAATAATAGACCCTACAGCTAAGGACAAAGCCCCTATGCACCAATATTCTTCTCAGCAGTTTACAAAATTAGTGGCAATCTCTCCCGCTGCCTCTGACTCTGACACTTCAGAATATGAGAGCAAACAGAATGAATTTCTAGTTCTGACTCAGAATCAGAATATGCTGATGTCTCTAAACTACTGATGAACCATCTTCTTTATCTCCTCCCCTAGAGACACCAATTATTGATGAATATACCGTGGCGTTGTTTTACCAGAGTGATGAGATCCTTGGCAAGCCAAGATATTTAAATCTCCTTTGGACCAGTAGTTCGCACACCTTGGTTTCCAGCCGATATACACTTATCTAGTTAATACCAAATCCGAAATTCATTTTTGAAAACCATTTTTCACGATACCACCCGAAAACCTTCAAAGAGGGTGAACGTTGTGAGAAAACACTTTCATTTTAGAAAAATCGATTTTGGAGGATAAACAGGACCTTTCTGATGCACAGGATCCTCAGGCTTGAGGCAAGTGCAGAGCATACTCAGTTTAGAAATTTTTGAGGTGAGCGTATCATTTTTAATTCGAATAATTTCTTCGATTCCTAGAAGAGAGAGAGAGGTTCAGGGAAACATGATGTATAAAACTTAAGCTTTTATTTCCAAATTGGCTCCCCTACAACTGAGACCAAAGGTGCCTTATATAGAGAATCCTTGAGAACATGACCTCTCATGGGATCATATCCTATAGCACACCTTTTTAGAAAGCCAAGCCCGCCGATCAGGACTTTTACAAAAGATAAAGCATGCTTACAAGGACTTTTACCAAAAGTAAAGCACACCGACAAGGACTTTGATAAAAGTAAAGCATACCAACAAAGACTTTAATAAAAGTAAAGCACACCGATAAGGACTTGAACTAAAGACAAATGGGAGTCACATGGGTGCTTGCATCAAAGACTATGTGAAAGCGACAAGGTGTCATCATGGAGTGGATGGATAGCGCGATGGTGACACGTCTCCTGTGTCTTTTTCGTATTGTCGCTTGTACCGACGCCTTTGTCTCTTGTCGAGATAAGCTTCAGCTTGTTGATACTTGTCTTGATCAACTTCGGACATGTGCTGTGAGGTAGATGCAGCAGGAGAGTCAGGGTTGGTGATAGAATAACGAGGAGTGTCAGTAGGGAGTAGGGACTGAAAGTCTTCCCATGGGTCCTGAGCATCTTGAAATAAGACATTTGTGTAGTCAGGACGTTGTTCCATAACAAGGATTCCTTGAGGACTTAAACCTGAAGTACAGCCTTGTGTTTTTGGAATTATTTCAAGGGTGTGTGATGGTCCAATGGAGGTATGGTGAATATTTGTGGTAGGTGGAGGGACATTGTTAAGCTCCACGAGATAGGTTTTGAGAACAGAGGTGACTGATCTATCATGGATGAAGGTATAAGGATGAGGATAGGTTTTCCATTCATAGGCCATGTCCTGTGTCCAGTAGTCCCGTGTTTCTGGATGCTGGAAATAAGGCCTGTGGACGATGAAGGCCGTAGGTTTTTTCTTTTTCTTTTTCTTTTTCTGCATAACTTCCAGTTCTTCATCAATATCCGTACCATCCAAGCAAGGACAATCCGGATTGCACATATGGGCTTCAGAAACATCCCATAGAAAATGACCATTGATTTTACCAGGATATACTGGATACCCTTCCGATGAAAAACCATGAATACGAAGTTTCTTTTCTTAAGCAGTTTGTACCGCTGTGATCATAGCAGTATAAGAAAGTTGTAGACTGTCTGAAACGAGCTTGATGGCAGGAGTTTGAAAAGACAGTTTGACTTGACCATTTGGTCATTTGTCAAATATAGCTTCTGTGGTTTGTACTGGTTCAGAATTTTGGTGAAAGTGCTCATAGTTGGTTAGCCATTCAAGAGGCATGATTTTGAGCAAATCTTGTCTCTGGATTTGTTTGGGGATTTGAATGATAGTTGGAATTGTCTGTGTCCGCCAATATCATCAAAGCATCAGAGTTTGTGTATGGTGTGGGAAGATCTAGTGCATGATTTTGTAATTGATACACTATCTGATGATGGAGGGTTGCAATCTTATATGTGGGTGTTTGTTCTGCTCCTTGGAGCTGGATCTGGACTATAAGGGTTGTTGGAAGATTGGGATCCTCAAGAGAGAGGTTGAAGTTTGGGTAAAAGGTTAATAAGGCACTGCCAGCATGAAGAGTTGTTGTAGTCAGGACGTTGTTCCATAACAAGGATTCCTTGAGGACTTAAACCTGAAGTACAGCCTTGTGTTTTTGGAATTATTTCAAGGGTGTGTGATGGTCCAATGGAGGTATGGTGAATATTTGTGGCAGGTGGAGGGACATTGTTAAGCTCCATGAGATAGGTTTTGAGAACGGAGGTGACTGATCTATCATGGATGAAGGTATAAGGATGAGGATAGGTTTTCCATTCATATGCCATGTCCTGTGTCCAATAGTCCCGTGTTTCTGGATGCTGGAAATAAGGCCTGTGGACGATGAAGGCCATAGTCCACATATTAGATTCTTGCTCTGGCGTTTTATCTAATCCATGAAAGGTACACAAGTGGTGGAGTTGCTTACGCCACCAAGTGAGGGGAGAATACCATTCAAAGAGAGTCCAGAGAAGGTCTGGTGCAAACTCTGGAGTGGTAAGGTGAGTCAGGACTGGTTTGATGGGAAAAACTAGCTTTGTAGCATACAAAGTGGTGAGACACCACATATACCAAAGCTCATCTTCTGAGATGGACAGAGAGGACAGAGTGAGGCCTGTGAGAAACAGGTGATCCATGCAAGGATTAGGAAATCGGTCAGGTTTTTTGGTCTGGACATTAAAGAAAAACCGATAAAGGAACTTCTTGGCAAAATCTTGTAATTGGTAAGCTGAAGAGAAAGAAATGTTCATGGGGAAATGTCTTTGGTTGAGGGCTTTGAAAGGAAATGGTTTGAATCGAAGAGATGAGTGCGGGTTTATTTATAGTTGGACGGGTGAGAAAGTCTGGAATGAGGTTTTGGTTGCCTTTTATATGTTGAACCGTGAAATCATATTTAGCAAACCAAGTTTTGAGGCTGAGTAATTGCTTGTCAGGTAGCAATTTGTTCTTGAAGTCAAAGATTCGGGGAAAAGATGAATTATCCATTATGATAAGGAATTTGTGGCTGATAAGATGGAATTCAAATTTTTTAATGCCATACTTAACTGCCAGAATCTCTTTGTAGATCACATGGTAGTTCTTTTCAGAGTCTTTGAATTGTCCGCTTGCATGTGCACAGAAATGACGCACGCCATTAATGTCTTCGGGGAGTATGGCACTCTAATAATCATCGCTGGCATCAGTCTGGAGGATGCGTTGTCCACTTGTGGGAATTCGGAGTGGAGGAGGTGATTGTGCTATCATCTTTAGCTACTTGACAGCTTCTGTCTGAGCAGGGCCCCATGGAGGGCACTTTTTTTTTAGCATGCGTGACAGCTGGCTGGTGTGGATTGCAACTTTGGGGATGAAGTCACGGACATAATTAACAATCCCGAGGAATTGTTGTATCTGCAATGTGGGGACCAGGTTGATACTGGCCGTCTTTAATCACCATGCCAAGAAAGTCAATTGATTCCTTTCCTATGCTGCTTTTCTTTTCGGAAAGCATGATGCCATGTGCCTGCACAATGTCAAAGAAATCCAAAAGGAGCTTTTGATGGCTCTCATGATCAGAGGAAAATAATAAAATATCGTCAATGTAGACTAATGCATGATGGAGAATAAGGCCAAAGATTTTTGTCATGGCCTTTGAAATAAGGAGGGAGTGACTTTAAGACGAAAAGGCATAACAGTCCATTGGTAATTGGCATCAGGGATGCAAAATGCGATTTTAAATACCAAGTTGCCAAAAACCAGCTTTTAAATCAAACTTAGAGAAGATACGTGCCCCTTGAAGATGGACAAACAGGGTCTGGATTTTTGGAAGGGGAAACTTATCATCTTTAAGGAAGGAATTGAGTGGCTGGTAATTAATCACTAATCTCTTTTTTCCACGAACTAATTCAGATCGCTTTTCAACATAAAAGGCTTGACAAGCCCAATCTGAATCAGTAGACTCAATAAGACCTTGGTGAAGTAACTGAGAACATTCTTGCTTAGCAAGCAAGAGATCTGAAGGAGACATACCCGGGTGTGAAGCTTTTGTGGGGTTTATGTCTTCGTTGAGTTTAAATGGAAGGTGAATGAAAAATTGCTCATTTTTCCAAAGAGGTGAAGGATGATGGAACTGTGAATGGTTTTCTGGACATAACTCTAAGAACTTTTGTGAGATGTGACTGTATGGAGATGGTGTTTCAAAGAGTGTATAGGGCAAGAACATCTGTTTGTAGCGAACTCCAGAACTAGTGAGGAATAGGTTTTTAACTAGATGAAGAATGTCAAAACCTATAAGCAAATCTTTATCAGGGAGTTTAGAAGCTACAATCTTTTTCCAAATTATGCAATTCGGAAAGAATTGAATACCAATGGGTTTTTTGGTAATCAAGGTAGTTTCAAAGGTTTCGCCATTAACAGCTTTGAAGAGCTCGGAATGACGTTCCCAACAGTCTGAGGGAAGAACAGAAGGATCAATCATACTGGTATCTGCACCAGTGTCAACATACCCGATAACAGGAATAGGTTTATGGAATTTGGAAGGAAGGATGGACATTTTGAGAGAAGGTCAAGGAATAGTGGAAACATGGTTGACAGTCTGGACTATAGAGATAACTGAAATATCTTCAGAATCCGAAGATTCGCAAGATTCTGCGATAAGAAAGGCAGTTTGATCATCTTGTGCCGACTGTTATGAAAAATTTAATTCAACATCCTCATTCTCAGATAATAGAGAAGAATGTTGAAGATGTTGAATAAGTCAAACAGCTTTGGCTGGTTTGTGAGGACCATTTCGGGCAAAGTGACCGCGTTCCTTGCAAATGAAACAACAGTTGGATTTTTTCTTTCGGTACTGAGAAACATCTTTCTTTTTGAAATACCGGAAAGGTTTTTTGGAGGATGATTTTCGATGGAAGTGTTACTGAAAATGTTTTTTCTTTTTAGTTGAGCAAGCACACTTCTTTTCATCTTTGCATTCCATCTTGAGGTGAGGTTTTTTACAAGTTTCAGAGAAGGGTTTCTTGTCTTCCATGAGATCTTTGAATAATTCTTTTTGTTCATAGATCTTATCAAGACATAGTATGGCCATTTGAAAAATCTTGCCCAGAGAGACATCAGTTATGCTCAGATTTGTGGCTGTGATTTTTCTTTGAAGATCAGGTTGTAACTCAGAAGGAAGAGAGGCTATGAAGACATGTTTGAGAGATGGCTCATTGAAACCATTTAGCTTGTAAAATAGAATACTCATTCTTTTGTAATGAGCATCCAGAAGATGTCTTTTGAGAGAACAACATTTCATTTGATGGTATTCTTTTCTGTCTGCTTCAGTGGAAGCAGTTTTTTCACCAATGAATTGCTCATGAATAATATTGGTGGATTCCATGAATTGGAGTTGTATTCCCTTTCGAGCCCTGAAATGAATTCACGAAGAACGGCTTGAGGCTGAACATTAGGCTTGGTACCCTGGAGATCAATCCAAGCAGCAAATTCTTAGAGTCTAGCAGCCCATTTTTGACGGGGAATGTCATCAAATGTAAACCAAGATGCTGAAGATGGTTTTGTTGAGTGTTCATGAACTGGTGGAGGTACTGGGTCTGTTTGAGAAGCTTGGTCAGAAGGATTGTCTTCAACAATAGGAGTGGAGGTAGAGGCACTGGGATCTGCAGTTTCAGTGGCCATTAATATGCCGGTGATGTCAGCATATTCAAACTCAGAGTCAGAGGAGGCTTTTGATGAGTCATAGGATGAGGACGAAGATGAGTTATCTATTTCAGGCCCAGAAGAGTCAGAGGAATCAGGAGATTGGGTCTAGACAGTATGATAATGATACTAGTCCATTGGGCTTTTATCTTTTTTATGAGGCTTTGGAATTTCTTGTGGTGATTCTTCTGGAGGGATTGTAGAGGAAGAGGGACTGGCCTTTGGACGTGGCTCGGAGATTTTGACTTTAGATTTTGGTTTTTTGGGTGAAGATGGTTGAAGAGTTGGTTGAAGGTGAGAGAAACCAAAGAACTAATTATAAACAGGTTGTTGAGGTCGGGATGGTGTGTAAAAAGGTGCATAGGTGTCAAAGATTGGAGGAGATACTGGTGTAGGTTGTGGTTGAGTAAACAGGGAAGGTCGAATTTTTTCAGCATCAATCCTAGACAATTTAGCTTTGAGTTTTATGATCTCAGCTTCTCTTTTATTAAACTCTAGACCCCAGATATGGTTGTGGATCATCCGTTTGAGATCGGCATCTAGCTCAGAGATATGGTCTTGGAGATGTAAATACAGCTGATCAAGACGACTGCTGATATAATGCACTTTAGTTTCGGTCTGGGAGACTTGATTGACAACACAGTCGATTTTCTTACCTAGTTGTTGAAGAGTATGATTTTGAGCATTGGCGTTTTTGGTTTGCCTTTATTGGCTCTTGAGGCTATAGCGGAGATCGATAAAGGGTTTTAAGGTAACACGGGTTTGTGTGTCTGTCTGTTTTTCAAGTGGAGGAAATGATTCCTCATAGGAATGACTTGAAAACATAAGACATGATCTGATTGGTTGACCAGGAGGTTTGGGATCCGGTGGAGGTTGTGGAGTAAAGGATTTGTAAGATGATGGTGGATAAGAAGCTTTTTTCTTCTTCTTTTTCTTTCTCCGCATAACTTCCAGTTCTTCATCAATATCCGTATCATCCAAGCAAGGACAATTCGGATTGCACATAGGGGCTTCAGGAACATCTCATAGAAAATGACCATTGATTTTACCAGGATATATTGGATACCCTTATGATGAAAAACCATGAATAAGAAGTTTCTTTTCTTAACCAGTTTGTACCGCTGTGATCATAGCAGTATAAGAAAGTTGTGGACTGTCTGAAACGAGCTTGATGGCAGGAGTTTGAAAAGACAGTTTGACTTGACCATTTGGTCGTTTGTTAAATATAGCTTCTGTGGTTTATACTGGTTCAGAATTTTAGTGAAAGTGCTCATAGTTGGTTAGCCATTCAAGAGGCATGAGTTTGAGCAAATCTTGTCTCTGGATTTTTTTGGGGATTTGAATCATGGTTGGAATTGTGTCTGTGTCCGCCAATATCATCAAAGCATCAGAGTTTGTGTATGGTGTGGGAAGATCTAGTGCATGATTTTGTACATGATGGAGAATAGGACCAAAGATTTTTGTCATGGATTTTTGAAATAAGGAGGGAGCGACTTTAAGACCAAAAGGCATAACAGTCCATTGGTAATGGGCATCAGGGATGCAAAATGCAGTTTTGTGACGGTCAACTGGTGAAATACCAAGTTGCCAAAAACCAGCTTTTAAATCAAACTTAGAGAAGATACATGCCCCTTGAAGATGGACAAACAGGGTCTGGTCCATGGTTCACATTTGATGATATTCCAAAATAAAAATCGGTAGATAGATTCCAGGAATTTTCAGCATAGATTGATGTTCAAATGATTAGACCCGATGCAGACACTCAATCAGTCCTCCGAGAGTTCATGTCCAGAACTATCATATCTTTGCGTGACTTGTTTGAAAGTCTTGGCCAGTATCACCAATTACAATTTGTCCAAATCCCTGACACTCCTACTGCCTTGGGACTCATCTATGAGCAATATCTAGGTGAACCATCTACAGCCCAAGAATTGGCAAGAAGAGAGTTCGATCAAATGAAATGTTGTTCTTTACAATAGAAAGATTTGGATTTTCATTACAAAAGGATGTCCAGTCTCTATTACAAGCTCAATGGCTTCAATGATCCAACACTCAGGCATGTTTTTGTAGCATCCTTACCCAAGGAGTTGTTACATGAACTGCAACGACAACTCAAAGTGCACAATCTGGAGGTATCCAATTTATCTCTTGGAAAGATTTATCAATTTGCTATAGGTTGTCTTGAGAAACTCTGTGAACAAAAAGAATTCTTCAAAGATCTAATGAAGGATAAACCACCCTTTAAGAGTGCATGTAAAAAACCATATCTTGAGATCAAGTGCAAAGATACAAGCATTGCACATGTTTCCCAAAGAAAAAATCTCATTTCCACAAGTACCAAAAAATCCTTTCAATTCAATATAACCTTTTCCTCACCACACCAAATTGAAGACTTCGCAACCATATTTCTTTTTCGATATTTCATGAACATCCATCAGCACAAACCCTACAATTTCCCAAGTTTCAACCTAGACAAACTCTTCCTCACAGGCCTTACCATTGATCCATTTGTTCCTATCATAGAAGATGAACTTTGGTATCTTTGGTGTCTCACTGTCCTCTATGCCACAAAAATTATCTTCCTAGTCCAATTTGTTCTTCGTCATCTCCTCGACCCTTCCTAAGCCTCCTCCCTCCTTTGGACACTTTTTGAATGGTTTTCACCACTTTCTTGGTGGTGTAAACAACTTCAGTGAATCTGTGATAAAAATCATCTTAACATTCTCCCAGAATCAGAAGGTGATTTGTACACCACAGTTTTTATAGTCCATCCTGTGACAAAATTATTTTGGACTTAGGATCAAGCTTATGAATGGATAATTGTCCCACATCTATTTCCCCTTTCTCATGATCCATAATTGGTTAACAATCTGAGATCCTTTCTTCTTGAGCTTAACCATGTTCAACCTCCACCTCCTGACATTCAACATACCTCTCTTGGTATTCTCATCAAAGAAGAAAAGCCTGACTACACTGATGTCCTGTTTCAAGATTCCCAAGATCCTTGGAAAGATTTTACCACAATCAGTGATACGAACCCCACAATGAAACTTTCAATCCCACACTTAATTTATAGTTTCAACTTCCCAAGAAAGTTCTAAACAGATTTAAGACAAACAAAACCTTGACCCAATGCTTAAGAAAACATGAACCAAAGGTATAGAGAATGGTATTGACGCCACACTCAAGAAATAGATGAGAAGGTGAGTGATAAGTCTAAATTTGGAACGCCACAAGAATGCAAATTCTTGATAAGTTCACTAGTTCTCAAAAGAACCAAAGAAAGAATAATCTTTCAAATTCAAATAACATTAATCTCTAATCTCCTTACATACCAAGGTTGCTGAATTTAAATAGGCTAAAAGAAACCCAAGATCCTAAAAATACAAATGGAAACATTGGAACAACCCTCCAAGTAGGTTTGTCAAAAGATGTTTCAAAAGTCTTCACCAACCCACCATGATCAATGCTATCTTTGACAAACTTAATGCTAGTCTACTATAATTAATGCTATCATTGACAAACTTAATGTTAGCCCACCATCATTGATGGTAGACTTACCTTACACATTGACAAGCTTGAAACAAAACAAACAAATAAGTTGAAAAACAAAGGATTCGTTGAAAATCCCAAGTCTGAACAAGTTGTAAAGAATTGGTCATAACTCCTTCTAGAGAACTCCAAATCTAGCTCTGTAAAATTTATTGGAAAACTAACTTAATTATCTTTCCAACGGTATATAGCTTGCACTTTAATTCTGGCTCAATCAATACAGTTTTTATTCCGAATTGGACCTTTCTGCATTTGATACAACTTGTGTATTTGGCTGCCCAATGACTTGAATAATCCCCACAATGCCTTGTCTTCTCTTCAAGCCCAATTCATGATGTCTTGCATCTTGAATTGTATTTTCAATCCATATTTTCTCAATTAATCCATTTAAAGCAGCTTGCATCTTTTTGGCTCTAGCTCTTGTAATTGGGCCTCCATGAATGTGCAAAGGATCACTTGAAGTTTTAATGGTCCCTTGATGGTTCTCATCAATCAGATCATTCCCAAATGACACCAACTCAACCACAAGGAACAGTACCATCTACTTCAACACCCTCCAAAACTGACATTGACTATGAGAGCATGTATGCCAAACTCCATTGGTCACATGAGCCTTTTGTAGAAATTGATAGTGATGTTGACAATTTGTCGCCATCACACAGCTTTTGATGCGGCAGCCCATGTGACTCCCGTGTGTCCCTTATCTTGTAAATATCAGCTTTAGATGCTTTGCTTTGTCTTATGTAAAAGTCTAAAAAGGTGTGCTTTACTTTCTAAAAAGGTGTTCTTTACTTTCTAAAAGCATGTGCTCGTTTGTCGATTATAATCATTCAAGGGGTCCTGTCCTTGATGATTTTGTCGTTTATAATCATCCAAGGGCTCATGTCCTTGATGATTTTCTATATAAGGCACCTCATGTTTCAGTTATAAGCAGAAGAGTTTTATGAAATAAAAATTTCCCTGTAAGATATTCTATCATGACCTTCTAAGTTTCTTCTAAGTTTTCTCTATTAAGTTAGAAGAACTATAGACTTCCATAACCGTTCATCTCTATCTATAACAAGTATGCTCTGCACTCGCCTCTTTGAAGGATCTTGTGCATCAGAAAGTTCTCTTTAAGCCCAGTTCTAGATAGTTTAACACCGTTCGCTCTTTTCCCCAGTGCCATGGTGGCATTCATGTCTGAGTGGTAAGTGTGCGACAGTCGCCCCTACTGGTCACCTAGCCGGATTTGTTTCTAAGTATATCAGCTGGAAACCCGAGCATGCAGACTATTGGTCCAAAGGATAACTTTGTTGTCACTGCTCTTTCACATACAACTATCCATAATTTAGGTCATCTTTCACAGAATCAGCCTAAAAAATTGCATTAATAATATGGCTTAGAGAAAGATTCAAATATTGGCAAAGTTTTAACTCACATTCAAGCATCAACCTCATCTCACATTAGTCTCTTATAGTGTGTGTGTATTAAAAATCCCTTTTCTAAATCTTCAATTTCAATAGCCTTTACCTTGAATGATAAAAGAGTAGGTCAAACTAACCTTATCATCTTCATCTCCAATATATATTTTTCTTTTTTTCTTTTTTTTTAATAAAGGCATAAATGTACATACATTGCTTTGGCATTGCCTTTCTTTTATTCAATAATCAGGAGCTTTCACTCTACCCCTTAATGTAGCCTTCTTCTCATGGTAGATTATCCCCTACATACTGATAGTACATAGGCCCAAATTACTCAAGGATAGCTTCACTCTTAAGGGTTATAGGTAGCTATTTCTGATTATGAGAATCAAGGCAAACAGTTATTTACTCAATTAGGCTGTATTAATCTCAAATCCCAAGTCAAAATAATGAAAGAGTTTATATTTTTGCTCAAGGTGAAGAATCCGCCACCATTGAAGCTCATCACCGATGGCAGGCGAATATTACAGACTAATGCCGGAGTAGCATTTGCTCTTAACATTTGAAGATCTGTCCAAGCAGCCATTTCAGATAATTTGTCTCTCCATTTAGCTACAATGATATCATCAAAAGTGAACCATGGACCATTTGAAGGTTTATGATCATTTTGGGGTTGAGCAGGCCGATTTGGAACTGAGGATGTTTCTGGGGGATCTTCCTCAATATCTGAGGGTATTTCAAAGAATGGGTCAGTTCTTGAGGAGTGAGCAGGCTCAGTCTCTTCAAGTTGGGCCATAAGGATTCTAGTGATGTCAGCATAAGATTTTTCAGAATCACTAGATGAAATGGAAGATTCTAAGGAAGATTCTATTTCAGATTCAGATGGATCTTCTGAAACGGCTAGATTTGAATCAGAAGTTTGGTCTGTATCAGATGGATCTGGGATTATTTGTGCACTGTATTGTTGCATTGGGGATTTATCTTTGGCCTGAGTTGGTGTTGGTTGAGGAGGAAGTGGGGTATAAAGAGGTGGTTGATGTTCTGGGATTGACAAAGGTGGTTGAAACGGTGGGTTTTCTAGTCTTGGGCGAGGATGAAGTTCACCATTGAGGTCTTCAAAGAGGACTGCACTCCAATAATCATCGCTGGCATCAGTTTGAAGGATGCGCTAGCCAGTTGTTGGAATTCGGAGTGATGGAGGTTGTGGAGGAAAAGAGTGACAAGATGCTTTCGGATGTATCATGGATGAGGGTGTAAGGATGAGGGTATGTACGCCATTTGTATGCCATGTCCTGTGTCCAATAGTCTCGAGTCTCTGGATGCTGGAAATAAGGTCTATGGACAATAAAAACTGTTGTGAACATATCTGCTTCTTGTTCTGGCATCTTGTCTAAATTATAGAAAGTAGAAAAATGTTTTAATTGCTGGCGCCACCAGGTGAGTGGGGAGTACCATTCAAATAGAGTCCACAAGAGATCTGAGGAAAACTTAGGGTGGTGAGATGGCGGAGGACTGGGCGGATAGGGAAGACCAATTTGGTAGCATATAGGGTGGTAAGACACCACATATACCAGAGCTCATCTTCACAAATGGAAAGAGAGGATAAAGTAAGACCTGTGAGAAACAGATGCTCCAGGCAAAGGTTAGGAAAACGGTCGGGTTTTTTGGTTTGGACATTAAAGAAATACCTGTAGAGGAACTTCTTTGCAAAGTCTTATAGTTGGTGGGCTGACTAGAAATAGATATTCATGAGAAAAGATCGCTGGTTGAGGGCTTTGAAAAGAAGTTGGTGATTCATGGCGATAATTGGGATGGTTTGAATGGAGAAGATGAGAGAAGGTCTATTTATAGCCGGTCAAGTGAGAAAATCAGGGATGAGATTCTGTTTACCTTTTATGTGTTGTACAGTGAAGTCATATTTGGTAAACCAAGTTTTGAGGTTGAGGAGCTGTTTGTGAGAAAGTAGTTTGTTTTTAAAATCAAAAATCCGGGGAAAGGAAGAATTATCCATATTGACAAGAAATCTGTGGCTGAGGAGATGGAATTCAAACTTTTTGATACCATATTTGACTGCTAATATTTCCTTGTAAATCACATGGTAGTTCTTTTCAGAGTCCTTGAATTATCCACTAGCATGTGCACAGAAGTGACGTTCACCATTGAGGTCTTCAAGGAGGACTGCACTCCAATAATCATCGCTGGCATCAGTCTGAAGGATGCGCTGGCCAGTTGTTGGAATTCGGAGTGGTGGAGGTGATTGGGCTATGACTTTCAGTTGCTTGACAACTTCTGTTTGTAATGGTCCCCATGGGGGGCACTATTTTTTGAGAATGCGTGACAGGTGGCTTGTGTGAGTTGCGACCCTTGGAATAAAGTCACGGACATAATTAACAATTTTGAGAAATTGCTGGATCTGTTTTTTGCTGAGATGCATGTCCGAAAACTTTAATAATTCTGTTGCAAGATGTGGGCCAGGTTGATAATGGCCGTCTGTGATCACCATGCCAAGAAAGTCAATAGATCCCCTTGCGATACTGCTTTTCTTTTTAGAAAGCATGATGCCACGTGCCTGTACAATATCAAAAAAATCCAAAAGGAGCTTCTTGTGGCTCTCATGGTCAGTGGAAAATAATAATATATCATCAATGTACACCAGGGCATGATGGAGAATGGGACTAAAGATTTTTGTCATGGCCTTTTGAAATAATGAAGGTGCAACTTTAAAGACCAAAAGGCATAACAGTCCATTGATAATGGATATCTAGAATGCAAAATGCAGTTTTGTGACGGTCAACTGGTGAAATACCAAGTTGCCAAAAACCAGCTTTTAAATCAAATGTAGAGAAAATACGAGCCCCTTGAAGATGAACAAAAAGGGTTTGGATTTTGGGAAGGGGAAACTTATCATCTTTAAGAAAAAGCATTAAGTGGCTGGTAATCAATGACTAACCTCTTTTTACCATGGACTAATTCAGAACGTTTTTCAACATAAAAGGCTTGACAAGCCCAATCTGAATTAGTAGGTTCAATGAGACCATGATGAAGCAATTGAGAGCATTCTTACTTAGCAAGTAAGAGGTCGGATGGAGACATACCCAGATGGGATGATTTAGTGGGGTTGATGTCTTCATTGAGTTTGAAAGGGAGGTGGATAAAGAACTGTTCATTTTTCCAAAGTGGTAAAGGATGGTGGAACTGTGAATGATTTTCTGGAAACTCTAAGAACTTTTGAGAAATGTGACTGTATGGAGATGGTGTTTCAGAGAGGGTATACAGACGGAGTGTATCTGTATAAGGCAAGAACGTTTGTTTGTAGCGAACTCCAGAACTGGTTAGAAATAGGTTTTTAACCAAATGAAGAATGTCAAAACCTATGAGTAGATCTTTATCAGGGAGTTTTGAGGCTACAATCTTTTTCCAAATTATACAATTCGGAAAGAATTGAATACCAATGGGTTTTTTGGTAATCAAAGTTGTTTCAAAGGTTTCACCGTTAACTGCTCTGAAAAGCTTTGAATGAGGTTCCTAATAATCTGAGGGAAGTATAGAAGGATCAATCATACTGGTATCTGCACCAGTGTCAATAAACCCGATGACAGGAACAGGTTTATGAAACTTGGAAGGAAGGATTGACATTTTGAGTGAAGGTCTGGGAATGGTGGAAACATGGTTGACATTTGAACTGTAAAGATGACTGAAATATCCTTATAATCTAAAGATTCTGCGATAATGAAAGTAGTTTGGTCATCCTGTTCGGATTGTTCAGAAAAGTTTGATTCAACATCTTCGTTTTTAGATAACAGAGAAGAATGTTGAAGGTGCTATATGAGACGAACAGCTTTGGCAGACTTGTGAGGATAGTTTCGAGCAAAGTGACCGCGTTTCTTACAGATGAAACAACGGTTATGCTTTTTCTTTATGTACTGGGAAACATCTTTTTTCTTGAAATACCGGAAGGGCTTTTTGGAAGATGATTTTCTGTGTAAGTGCTTTTGGAAATGTTTTTTTCTTTTTGGGCGTACAAACACACTTCTTTTCATCTTTGCACTCTATCTTGAGATGAGGTTTTTTACAAGCTTCAGAGAAAGGTTTTTTTGTCTTCCATGAGATCTTTGAAGAATTCTTTTTGCTCACAGATTTTATCCAGGCATAACAATGCCATTTGGAAAATCTTTCCTAAGGAGATGTCAGCAATGCTGAGATTAGTGGCTGTGAGTTTTCTTTGAAGATCAGGTTGTAACTTAGAAGGAAGAGAGGCTATGAAGACATGTTTGAGAGAAGGTTCATTGAACCCATTTAGCTTGTAAAATAGAATACTCATTCTTTTGTAATGAGATTCTAAAAGATGTCGTTTGAGAGAACAACACTTCATTTGATGGTACTCTTTTCTGTCTGCATCGGTAGATGCTGTTTTTTCTCCAATGAATTGGTCATGGATGAGATTGAGTGCTGTACCAGCTGGTGATTGCATGAATTGGAGTTGTCTATAATCTCCCAAGCTTTCTAACTAATCTCGCAAAGAACCCGTAGATCGGGCCATGAATTCACGAAGGACAGCTTGAGATTGAGCATTTGGCTTTGTTCCTTGGAGATCAATCCATGCAGTAAATTCTTGAAGCCTAGCAGGCCATTTGTGACGGGGAATGTCATCAAATGTGAACCAAGATACTGAAGATGATTTTGTTGAGTAGTCATGAGTAGGTGGGGGCATTGGTGGCACTGATTCTGTGTGAGATGCTTTATGCTCATCATCAGAAGAACTGTCTTCAACAATATGTGTAGAAGTTGAAGCACTAGGATCTTCAGTTTTGGTTGCCATCAATATGCTCGTAATGTCAGTATATTCTTATTCAGAGTCAGTGGAGGTATTGGTTGATTTTGTGAATGAGAAAGAGGAAGATGGGTTTGATTCTGACGGATTAGACTCATATACTGATTCTGGGTCAGAGGATTCAGAAGATGAGTCTTGGACGGTATGATAATGATACTGATCCATTGGTCCTTTATCCTTTTTAGGGGGTTTAGGAGTGGCTTGTGGTGGATCTTCCGGAGGTACAAGAGGGACTGATGAGGATGAAGTTGATTTTGGCTTTGGTTCTGAAATTTTTACCTTGGACTTTGATATCTTAGGTGAAGAAGGCTTTGGTGGAGGAGTGGGTTGAAGATGTGAAAATCCAAAGAACTGGTTGTAAACAGGCTGTTGAGGTCTGGGAGGTGTATAAAAAGGTGAATAGGTTTCAAACACAGGTGGAGGCACAGGGATGGACTGTGTTTAGGTGAAAAGTGTGGGACGAGTCTTTTCAGCATCAATTCTTGCTAATTCAGTTTTAAGTTTTATGATCTCTGCTTCTTTCTTGTGAAACTCTGGACCCCATATATGGTTGTTAATCATTTGTCTGAGATCGACATCTAGTTCAGAAATATGGTCCTGTAGATGTATGTACATCTGATCAAGACGATTACTGATTGAATCAACTTTAGTTTCAGTCTGGGAGACTTGATTAGCAACTCGATCAATTTTCTTTCTGAGTTGTTTGAGAGTGTGATTTTGAGCATTGGCATTTCTGGTTTGCCAATTTAAAACAGCTTCATACTATTTTGGTTTTTTAGGTTGCCCAGAGGTTGTAACAGGGGATTGGACAAAAGGTTTTGAGACAACTTTGGTTTGAGTGTCGATTTGTTTTTCAAGTGGAGGAAATGACTCTTCATAAGATTTTTCAGAAAACATTAGGCATGACCTTATTGGTGGAACAAGAGGTTTGGGATCTGGTGGAGGCTGTGGAGGAAAATAGTGACAAGATGTTTTCGGATGAGAAGGTTTTTTTTTTTTCTTTTTCTTTCTCCGCACGACTTCCAGTTCATCATCAACATTCGTATCATCCAAGCAAGGATAATCCAGATTGCACATATGGGCTTCAGGAACATGCCATATAAAATGACCATTGATTTTGTCAAGATATACTGGATACCCGTCTGATGAAAAACCATGAATTGGAAGTTTCTTTTCCTGGTCAGTTTGAACTGTTGTAATCATTGCAGTGTAAGAAAACCTTGGAGCTTCGGAAACAGGTTCAGGTGTTTGGAAAGAAAGTTTGACTTGACCATTTTGCCTTCTTTCAACGTGGCTTCTGTAGTCTGGACTGGTTTGGAATTTTGATGGAAATGCTCATAATTGGTTAGCCATTCAAGAGGCATGAGTTTGAGCAATTCTTGTTTCTGGATTTGTTTGGGAATTTGGATGATGGTTGGAATTGTGTCTGTCTGCAAGAATCATTAAAGCATCTGAGGTAGTGTGAGGTGTAGGAAGGTCTAGTGCATGATTTTGTAATCGATACACTATTTGATGATGAAGGGTTGCAATCTTTGATGTGGGTGTTTGTTCTGCTCCTTGGAGCTAGATCTAGACTTTGAGGGTTGTTGGAAGGTTGGGATTCTCAAGAGAGAGGTTGAAATTTGGGTAAAATGTCAATAGGACACTACCAGCATGGAGTGTGGTCAGAACGGTTCCTATAACAGCATGTTGGTACTGTTTGAACCTGGTGTCTAGGAGAGCAATTCTGGCTGTAACAGGTAAGCTTTTTCGGCCATGGAGAGTCAGAATCAATCTAATACCTCCAAGATTAAGATGGGTATACCCTTCTCGTTTCCAGTTTGCTACGAGATCTAAGGGTATTTCTAAAGTAACATACTGTTCACTTTGAGAGGCTTGTAGAGCACATTGATCCAGTCTAGAAGACTGAATGTATTCTTTTGGGAGTGGTCTTTTAATGGAAATCAAAGTTCAGATACTTCTAGTGAAAGAAGTTTTCTATCTGTAGAGATTGTAAGGACTCATGATAGGGAACTGAGACTCATTAATTTGGGCAGACTCAGGAATATAAGAATATTCAACAAGATTCTCAATTTTGGAGGCTATGTGTTTAGAACATGATTTGGGAAGAGATAGAGTAGAAGAGAGAGAAATATGGGAAGAAGACGAGGAAGGAGGTGAAACTGAAGATGTATTTGTTTCCATATGTGAAGATTATTTGGAATTACTAACGATACCGCCTCTTCATGAAGTGTGGCTCTGATACCAGAGGGTATTTGTACGTGGCATTGTTTACACGCATCTACAATGATCGAAGTCTCCTTAAGGCCCGAGTTGGTTTCCGATATACACTTATCCATCAAATACCAAATCCGAAATTCATTTTTGAAAATAGTTTTTCACGATACCACAAGAAAACACGGCACTCATGGCCTTCAAAGAGGGTGAACATTGTGAGAAAACAATTTTAGTTTATAAAAATCAGTTTTAGAGGATAAACAGGACCTTTTTGATGCACAGGATCCTTAGGCTTAAGGCAAGTTCAGAGCATACTCAGTAAAAAAATTTAGAGGCGAGCGTATCATTCTTAACCCAAATAATTTCTTTGGATCCCTAGAAGAAAGAGAAGGAGGTTTAGAGAGACATGATATAGAGAAAAAAGAAAAATGAAGTCTTTTTTATTGTTCGATTTTCCCCCCTTGACAACTGAGATCAAAGGTGCCTTATAGAGCCAAATCATTGAGAAAAGGCTTACCTGTTACAGCCAGAATTGCTCTTCTAGACACCAGGTTCAAACAGTACCAACATGCTGTTATAGGTGTTTGAAAATCTTCCCGTCTGATGAAAAACCATGAATTGGAAGTTTCGTTTCCTGGCCAGTTTGAACTGCTGTAATCATTGCAGTGTAAGAAAACCTTGGAGCTTCTGAAATAGGTTCAGGTGTTTGGAAAGAAAGTTTGACTTGACCATTTTGCCTTCTTTCAAACGTGGCTTCTGTAGTCTGGACTAGTTCGAAATTTTGATGGAAATGCTCATAATTGGTTAGCCATTCAAGAGGCATGAGTTTGAGCAATTCTTGTTTCTGGATTTGTTTGGGAATTTGGATGATGGTTGGAATTGTGTCTTGGCCTGCAAGAATCATTAAAGCGTCTAAGGTAGTGTGAGGTGTAGGAAGGTCTAGTGCATGATTTTGTAATCGATACACTATTTGATGATGAAGGGTTGCAATCTTTGATGTGGGTGTTTGTTCTACTCCTTGGAGCTGGATCTGGACTTTGAGGGTTGTTGGAAGGTTGGGATCCTCAAGAGAGAGGTTGAAATTTGGGTAAAAGGTCAATAGGACACTACCAGTATAGAGTGTGGTCAGAACGGTTCCTATAACAACATGTTGGTACTGTTTGAACCTGGTGTCTAGGAGAGCAATTCTGGCTGTAACAGGTAAGCCTTTTCTCAATGATTTGGCTATATAAGGCACCTTTGATCTCAGTTGTAAAGGGGGGAAAAATCGAACAATAAAAAAAAGACTTCAATTTTCTTTATATCATGTCTCTCTAAACCTCCTTCTCTTTCTTCTAGGGATCCAAATAAATTATTTGGGTTAAGAATGATACGCTCGCCTCTAAATTTTTATACTGTGTATGCTCTGCACTTGCCTTAAGCCTAAGGATCCTGTGCATCAGAAAGGTCCTGTTTATCCTCCAAAACTGATTTTTATAAACTAAAATTGTTTTCTCACAAAGTTCACCCTCTTTGAAGGCCATGAGTGCCATGTTTTTGGGTGGTATCGTGAAAAAATGCCAAATAATTTGGACGGGTCTTGTGGTTTTATGGGAGAAAGCATAGGTGCAAAAAGGATGGAAGGCTGGGCTGATGGGAGGTAATGGTGGAGAGGTGGTAAATAATGTAGGCCTTTGCCTTTCTGACTCAATCTGTTTAAGTTCTGCTTTCAATTTTCTGATTTCCTTTTCTTTTTTATCAAATTCTGGGCCATAGTATCTATGACTCAGCATGGTTCGTAATTCTAAATCCAGTTGAGAGATTCTTGATTGAAGATTTTGGTAAATTTGCTGCATCTGGGAAGTGATCAAGTCCATCTTTGACTCGATATGATCAGTTCATAAACTGATATGATTAACCTTCTTATGGATATCAACCAAGGTTTCATTTTGAGCTCTGGCATTTTGGGTTTGCCAGTTGAGAACAGCCTCAAAAGGTTTGGGGTCTTCTAAATGACCTGTAGAAGTGATGGCTGAAGGGATAAAGGGTTTGGTTATGACCTTTCATTGTGGATCGGTCTGGGTTTCGAGGACAAGGAAATTGGAGAAATAATCTTGGGAAGTGGATGAAAACATCATACAAGCCATAGGCTGTATGGGTGGGTTGGAATTCGGGATGTGTGGAAGAACTTCAGTCTTGCAATTTTTTACAATCAATCTGAGTTCTTTTTGGTAGATGGGTAATGGAGCTGGTGGTGGAGGATTATGAGGTGGTTTAGGTTGATTGTGTGAGCACGGAGCTTGAGGTTTTTTCTTTTTTGGTTTTCTTTACTGCAGGTCAACATCATCTTCTTCCCAATCATCCCAACAAGGACAATCTGGGTCACAATTTCCTGATCTTGGTGAATCCCAAAGAAAGTGGCCATTAAGTTTGGCATGGTAGATAGGATATCCTTCTGAATTGAATCCTGTAATGGGCAGTTTTTCTTGAGCGATCTGAACAGCTGTAACCATGGCTGAATAAGTGAATGAGAGCCGTGGAGGCTCCTCTGGTGTTGTTGGTGGAGGTCGAAAAGTCATTTGGACAGTTCCATCAGATCTTCATTCAAACATACTTTCTGTTGTTTGGATAGGAGAAGTATTGGTGTGGAACTTCTCATAGTTTGAAATCCATTCCAAGGGCATGAGTTTTATAAGTTCATGTCTAGGGATCTGTCTTGGAATTTGAATGATGGTTGGTATCTGCTCTGATTCTGCTAACATCATGAGGGCGTCAGAGTGGTGCTCAGGTGATGGAAGGTCTAAGGCATGGTTCTGGAGCCGATAGACCAATTGATGGTGAAGAGTTGCAATTTTTGCAAAAGAGATTTGTTCGGCACCTTGAATTTGCACTTGGACTTTCAAGGCAGTGGAGATATTAGTGTCTTGAAGAGAAAGGTTGAAATTGGGGTAGAAAGTGAGTAAAACACTTCCAATAATAGCATCCTGGTAATGTGTGAACCTAGTATCCAGCATAGCAATTCTGGCTGTGACCGGTAATCCTTTCCTTCCATGTAAGGTTAGGATTAATCTGACTCCTCAGATATGGAGATGAGTATAACCTTCTTGTTGCCAATTGGAAATCAACTCTAGAGGAATTTCCAAAGTGACATATTATTCAGCTGTGGTAGCCTAAAGGGAACACTGATCCAATCTGAATGGCTGGATATATTCTTTTGGATGTGGTCTTTTGGTGGAAATAAGGGTTCGGATACTGCGACTAAAGGAGTGTGGACGTTTATAGAGGTGATAAGGACTAAGAAGAGGAAAAGAAGATTCATTGACCTGAGCAGATTCAGGGATATAGGAATATTCAACTAAATTTTTGATCTTACTAGCAGTGTGTTTGGAACAAGATTTGGGTAAGGAGAGGGTGTAAGAAAGGGAAATTGGAGTAATGACCGAAGAAAGGGAAGTGTCGTTGGAGGAAGTTGATGCCATTAGTAGAAAATTCTCTCTGTCGTTGAAGGCTAAAAAAAAAAACAAAAAGCAAACTTTGGTCATACCATTTTGAGAAATGAAATGAAGGCTCTGATACCATGGGGTTAGCAAGAATATGTGGCGTTGTTATACCAGAACTATAACAGTTAAAACTGTTCTTTGGACCAGCAGTCCGCAAGTTCGGGTTTCCAGCCGATATACCTCTGAGATAAAAAACTTTAAAACATTTTCAACTCAGGTTATATAACCCAAAACAGACTTTCCTTTAGTCTAAAACAGGGTACCAAACCAGATAAGAAATTATCAAAAGTTTTCTGATGCACAGGATCCTTGCAAGAGGCAAGTGCAGAGCATACTTCCTTAAGTTTCAAAATGAACAGATGGAAAGTTTCTTCTTATTTTTAAACTTTAGAGCTTCATTGACAGAGAGAAAAAGAGAAATTAGAACTTCATGATTTTTGAAAGCTAGAGATTTTATTATTTTTTCATTTTGCTTCTAACAAAGAGAAGCTGAGATTATATAGGAGAAAACCAAGGAAAAGGATAGGACAGGGCCCCCATCACTTTTCTAAAAGCAAAGACATAATTACAAGTGACAAGCTTTTGAAAAAGTAAAAACAATAAAGACAAATTAAAGCATGACTCATGCTTTAATTATTACAAACGTTGAAAAAGTAAAGGAGGCCAACTTGCATGAATCACGGAGATGAGAGATTCATGTAGTCTTCGTCAGATGAGTTGTCGATCTCATCTTTATCTTTTGAAAAGAGGACTTTGAGTGATGGACATGATGTTTCTGGTGGATGGTCATGATCTGGGCGACAGGGTGGCCAAGGGCAAAATATTTTGCTCCAAGAAGAGGATGGGTGTTCCTTGGAGCCGGTTGGTGTGCTAGAACTGGCTTTATTTGTTGGATCGTCTGAGGCATGTGTTGGTGGAGTTTGTTGGAGGTTTTGAAGATGTTGGCTTAATGGTAAGAATGCTTCCCATGGGTCTTGTGCATCTTGGTAGAGAAAATCAGTGAAGTTTGGTTTTTCTTCCTTGATGATAATGCCCGTGGATTTAGGTTTTGAAATTGCTGAAGGAGTCGGGATCATGATGATATCATGCTGTATACCGAGGGAGGTGTGAGAAATGTCTCTGTGTGGAGCAGGTTGGTGATTCAGTTCACAAAGGAAATTATAGAGTTCCTTTTGAACTTTATCATCTTGTTCAAGGATGGATGGATGAGGTGTGGTGAACCATTCAAAAACTTGATCTTGAGTCCAGAAGAAGTGTGTCTGGGAGTTGGAAGTATGGCCTATGAATAATGAACACAAATGTGAACATTTTTGCTTCTGATGCTGGCATACGTTCCAAATTATGAAATTGTGACAATTGTTCAAGTTTCATTCTCCACCATGGAATTGGAGAAAACCATTCAAGGAGTGTCCAGAGGAGTGAGGTGGATTTTTCGGGATTGAGCAAATGTTCTACGGTGGCTGTGACTGGAACAATTAGTTTGGTGGCATAGAGGACAGTTAGGCACTAGATGTACCATAATTCGTCTTCGAAAATGTCTCTGGAAGGATCCAGGGTTTCAGACAAACCATAAACATGGACTTGACTCGAATTCCAGTAGGAATGATTTGGAGGTTTTTATCTGGTGAATGATATCAAAACCTAACAAGATGTCCTTATTAGGCGGATGGGAACCGATGACTTTTGTCCAGATAACACAATTGGGAAAGATTTTAATACCAATGGGTTTTTTGGTAATCAACTTGGTGGTGAAGAATTTTCCATTGATGGCTGGTGGAGGTGGAGGATCGTGTGGTGGTTTGGGATCATAATGGTTTAACATACTTCTTTGGGCTCCGGTATCAAGAAGTCCAATGGCGGGAATTGGTCTCTGGAATTTGGAAGGTAAGATTTGGAGTTTTATAGAAGGGATAGGTATGGTAGTGTCTAGAGACAAAAGTTGTTGGTGAAAAACAGTTTGAAACTCATCATTTTCAGAGTCATCAGATGAGTTTTGCGGTCACTCTTGTTGGTAGAACTCAATTTCATCTTTGTGAGGAGAATAATCAGTGGTGGCCTGTAAATGTTCAAGAAGTTTGATTGCTTTTTCTTTTTTGTTGGGGCAATCCTTAGCATAATGGCCTTTCTTTTTACAAATGAAGCATCGGCTTGACTTTCTCCTTTTCTGGTCTCTAAAAGAACTAGATTTTTTTTTCTAAAAAACCTATATGATTTTTCGCCTGGATTTTGATCTAGTAAACGAATCTGGATTATTGAATTTTTAGAAATGCTTCTTCTTTTTGGTGTTGCAATCACAATCTTTCTTTTTCTTGTATTTGATCTGTAAGTAAGGCTTTTTGCAAGCACTTCGGAAAGGCTCTTTGTCTTGTAACAATTCTTTGAAGAACTGTTTCTGTTCACATAATTTTTCCAAACATCCTTTGGCGATCTGGAAAATCTTTCCTAAGGAAATGTTGTCAATGGTGAGATTGAGACTCGTAAGCTGCCTCTATATGTCTGGTTGCAATTCTTCAGGTAATTATGCCAAAAATATATGTTTGAGAGTCGGATCATTGAACCCATTGAGCTTATAAAACAGGATTGACATCTGTTTGTAATGGAAATCAAGATCTTTAGAGTTGATGGAGCAGTATTTCATATTGAGGTAGTCTCTTCTTGCAGCTTCAAAGACGGCGGCCGATTCGCCAATGAATTGTTCGTGAATGACAGAAAGAGCAGTTGAGACATTAGGGAGTTGCACAAACTGTAATTGTCTGTACTCTCCTAAAGTATCAAACCAATCTCTTAAAGATCCCGTAAAACGGGTAGCAAGTTCTCTAAGGACTGACTTCATAATCAAGTACAAACAAAGCCAATATTCATCCCGTTCTAAGAGCTATAGTCAATATCAATTAAGTTCTTATCATTGGCATGTGAATCACCAAACAAAAACATGCAAATAACTAAAACAAAACAAAACAAAATAAACAAACAAAAATCAATACAAAACAAGCAAAAGTCTTCCCCCACACTTAATCTTAACATTGTCCTCAATGTAAAACTGATTCATTCAATGAGAGGATTAAATGTAGAGAAACAATAATAAAACAAACAAACATTAATTAAATATGAAAAACTAGATAACTGAAAAGGAAAAGAGATTAAGGGGGAACAAGAATGCAAATCTGATTATGATATGTTTTCCCATTGGGTTGCCTCCCAAGTAGCGCTTGGTTTAGTGTCCTTAGCCTGATTTGTACCCCTTTTTTTTATTCATCAAGATGCACTAGTGCATGCATTGTGCTCCACAAAAGGCTCATAATAAGGCTTTAATCTATGCCCATTTACTTTGAATTCCTTACTTGTCTTCAAACTTTTAATTTCTACTGCACCATAAGGAAAAACATTAGTAACAACAAAAGATCCGATCCATCTAGAGCGTAATTTACCTGGAAATAACTTAAGCCGTGAATGGAAAAGAATAACTTTCTGCCCAACAACAAAATTCTTCCTCGAAATCATCTTATCATGAAAAACCTTAGTTTTGTCCTTATAGATCCGTGAACTCTCATAAGCATCATTCCTAATTTCTTCAAGCTCATTCAATTGTAGTTTCCTTTGTTCACTAGCAGCATCCATGTCCATGTTACATGGCTTACCATACACAAGCCGAAAAGGTGACATCCCAATTGGTGTTTTAAATGTTTCTCCAATCTTTCCTATTGGGATTCACAGTTTTCTCTAAAATAGATTTAATTTCCCTGTTTGAAACTTCAGCTTGTCCACTAGTTTGTGGATGGTATGGTGTAGATAGCTTATGCGTAATGTTGTATTTCTTTAGTAAGGCTTCAATTGTACGATTGCAAAAATGAGTCCCTTTATCACTGATAACAACTATTGGTGTTTCAAACTTGCAAAAATGTTAGTCTTCACAAAATCTATAACCACTTTAGAATCATTAGTTCGGGTAGCTTTTGACACATAATCAACAGTAAGAAAGATTACCATGTGAAGAAAGAAAAGGGCCCATGAAATCAATACCCCACACATCAAAAATCTCAACAATGAGTATGGGTGTTTGAGCCATTTGATTTCTTGCACCTAAGTTACCTGTTCTTTGACAACAGTCACATGATTTGTAAAAAATAAATGCATATTTGACCAAAGTAGGCCAATAAAATCCACTTTTAAGTACTTTGACAAAAGATTAATATATGTAAAAATTCATAATTAGGTACACACCTTCTAATCATTTGATCTGGACAATGTTTCCACAAATATGGATCATAGTACTTTGCAATTGACTTCAATTTATCCTTTTAAGCACGAGTTAAATCATCAGGCATCTTCTTGGTGACTAAATAGTTCATAATATTAGCATACCAAGGAGTTGAAACTTCTAAAGAAAATAATTGCTCATCTGGAAAATTATCATGCAAAGGTAAAGCATCTTCATCATGAATGAGATGGCTAAGGTGGTCAGCAACTACATTCTCACTTCCTTTCTTGTCTTTAATGGTCAGCAAATTGAATTATTGCAAGAGTAATATCCACCTTAAGCCTGGTGAAGGGGTAAGACTGGGAAAACCATTTTTGTGGCATACAGAACAGTAAGATACCACGTATACCAAAGTTCATCTTCGGTAATATCTCTGTGAAGTGTAATTACTAATCCTGTGAGGAAAAGATGATCAGGGTGAAAGCTAGGAAAAAACATAGGTTCTTTACTCATCGTGTAGATGTTCATAAAAAACCTAAAGAGCTGAGGTGATTGGAAAGTCATGCTGAGTGGGAAAGACTTCTGGGTAAGAGCTGGTTTAGGGAATGAACTAGCCATGGCAATGATCAGGAAGGAAATCTGAGAAGTGATACAAAAGAACTGGGAAGGTTTTGGTTTTGGAGGTCTGGATAGTAAGTCTGAGATGAGGTTATGATCACCTTTTATATGCTGGACATGGTAATCATATCTTGAAAACCATTCTTTAAGCTAAAGTAAGGTTTTTTCTAGAACTTAAAAGTCCACATCTTTGGGAAAAGCTGAATTATCTAGTCTGATCAAGAATCTATGACCAATCAAATGGAATTCAAATTTCTTGATACCATTTTTCACGGCTAAGATTTCTTTGTAGACTGTGTGATAATGCTTTTGTGCATCAGGAAATTGTCCACTTCCATAAGCAATAAAGTGTTCTTTTCCATTGCATTATTCAAGGAGAATGGCCCCCTATGACTCATCACTTGCATCTGTTTGTAGGATTCTTTTGCCGTCTGTAATTAGCTTTAGAGGTGGCAGATTCTGGGCAATCTACTTTAATTACTTTACAGCATCTATGTGGATATCTGACCAGGATGGTGGATTCTTTTTTAGAAGTGCAGACAACTTGCTTGTATGGTGATTGACATGTGGCAGGAAATCACGGATGTAATTGATGATTCTAAGAAACTGTTGGACTTGCTTTTTTATAAAGTTACTTTCGGGAAAGTGGAGTAACTCTTGTGCAATGTGGGGTCCAGGTTGATAATGGCCATCTTCGATTTTCATGCCAAGAAAGTCAACAGAGGTTGTCGCAATCGTACTTTGCTTGTCAGAGATCATGATTCAATGTTCTCAAATGATTTTTGTTCATCATGAGTACCTGAAAAAAGAAGCAAATCATCAATTTAAACAAGGGTATGGTGGAGGATTGGCTGAACGATAGTGGTCATGGCCTTTTGAAAAATGGAAGGGGCAGTTTTGAGGCCAAAAGGAAGGACTGTCCATTGGTAATGGGCATTTGGAATACAAAAAGTAGTTTTGTATCGTTCTGAAGGGTGAATGCCAAGTTGCCAAAAACCGGACATCAATGCCTTAGGAATCAAAGTATTAAGGAATAGAAAATCTAAATCCCATGGCTTCATCATCATCCTCAACTATCCTATTTCTTCATCTTCTCCAGTTACTCTTTCTTCTACTCTCTCTTTACCTAAATCATGTACTAAGCAAAAGCTAGTAAGATAGAGAATCTTATTGAATACTCATATGTTCTTGAATCTATTCAAATTAGTGAATCATCTTTACCTCTTATCAGTCCATATCACTTGTATAAAAAACCATCTTTTACCAAACGACCTCATCCTAAAGAATACATCCAGTCGTCCCGACTCGATCAGTGTGCTTTGCAAGCTACTACAGCTAAACAATATGTTACTCTTGAGATACCTTCAGAATTGATCTCTTCATGGAAACGTGAAGGCTATACACATCTTCACCTTGAAGGTGTCCGCTTAATCCTCACCCTTTATGGGAGAAAAGGCTTTCTTGACACCAGGTTTAAGCAATATCAGCATGCCATCATTGGCACAGTTCTCACCACCCTCCATGCCGGAAGGGCTTTGCTTATCTTTTATCCCAATTTTAATCTTTTACTTCTTGATTCCAACCTTGCTACCACTTTAAAAGTTCCGATCCAACTCCAAGGAGCTGAACAAATAACCTTAGCTAAAATAGCTACCCTGCACCATCAGCTTGTTTATCGACTGCAAAATCATGCTTTGGATTTGCCAACTCCACAAACTGCAAATTCAGAAGCTCTTATGATTCTTGGAGAATATGAAGAAATCCCAACCATTATTCAAATACCAAGGTAAATTCCTTGATAAGAATTGATCAAACTCATGCCTTTAGAATGGTTGTCCAATTATGAACAATTTCATCAAACTTTTGAACCCATACAAACTTCTGAAAGTCATTTCCAGAAATATTCCGATGGAACTATTTGTCTTACTTTCAAACCACCACCCAGTTAGTACTTAGAAACACCCAGATTATCTTTTACATATTTTTCAATGATCACTTTTGTACACATAGAACAAGAAAACCTACCCGTTCAAGCCTTTAATGATTAAGGTTTTCCCATATACCCATCAAAACTTCATGGACACTTCTTTTGGGATGTCCCAACCTCTGGTAACTATGATGCAGGCTGTCCTTGTTGGGAAGATATTGAAGAAGATGATGACGAACCCAAAAGATGCAAGCGCAGTCTAAAAAGATTATTTATCCAGCTTGCCGAGACCATGCTGCTCATCCTGAAGAACCACCTGAGCCTGATTCTCAAGCACCTTTACCCATCTATCACAAAGGTCTTGCCTGGATCCAAAAACATGAACCTACTTTGCTCAACTGCATAATACAATCAAACCATGAGACCATCCATGCTAATCCCACTCCTAACATACAGTCCTATATGATGTTTTCCCCATCAACATCTGCAAAATACCAAGCCCAGTTCCCGCCGTTGAAAAAACAAATTGACCAACAAAAGAGTTTCGTCTCCAAACCATTTGTCCCATCTGCAGTAACCCTTGTTGGTCATTTAGAAGAACCTCGTTCTTTTAAAGTAGTCTTAAACTGGCAAACTCAAAATGCTGTTGCACAAAACCAAGTAATCACTACCTTGCATCATAAGGTAGACAACATTACACACAAAACCAACCAGGTTGAGAAAAAGGTTGATACCATCTCAAATAAGTTAAATCAGATTTATCAAAATCTTCATAACAGAGTTACTCAACTTGACTCTGAACTTCGGGCTATGCTTGCTCAACGAGTTTATAGTCCTGATTTTGATAAAAAAATAAGCTGAGATAAGAGCTTTGAAAGCTAAAATTGCCAGGATTGATTCAGAAAAGGTCCAGTATGACCTATACTTTGTTTCCTCCACATCCACGACCTCAGCCAAAACCAAAGAAAACCTGAAAACCAGTCCCAGTTTAAAAACCCATTCCTTAACAAAATCCACAGACATCCAGATTTGAACCATCACCCTCTCCATCACCAACTTCTTTACCTGAATCTACCTAACCACCGCCAATCCAAACCTCTATTTCCTTAGAAAAACAGCCCATGTACCAATATTTTGCTCATTAAATTTCCCGTTCCCCATCTCTAGATTCTTCTACTGAAACTTTCCCTTCACAATCAGATTCATCATCCATTGAGTCATCTGATTTGTCTGACTCAGTCAGTTCTGATTCAAATCTAGCTGATATTTCCAAACTCCTCATGGCAGAACCTACTAAACAGCCTGCTGCCACTGACACTGGCCCAAGAACTGAACCTGTTGACACCGATAAAGAAAATCACGAAATCGATGAATCTTCTCAGTCATTTCCACCTCCACCAAAAGTCTCCAAACCTTCAAATGGTCCATGGTTTACTTTTAATGATATCCCTACCACAAAGTGGAGAGAAAGACTACAAGAGTTGTTTGCTTGGATTGATCTCCAAACGTTAGCTCCAGATGCCACAACCCAATCTGTTCTACGAGAATTCAGTGCTCGGTTTACGGGTTCTCTTCGAGATTGATTTGACAGTCTTGGACAATATAGACAACTTCAGTTCATTCAGATTCTTGATGTTTCTCAGGCTTTAGCCCTTCTCCATGATCAATTTATTGGAGAACCAAGTGCTACTTTTGAAGCTGCAACACGTGATTATCTCAACATGAAATGTTTTTCCCTCAACACAAAAGATCTTCATTACCACTACAAGCGAATGTCTTTGCTTTTTATAAGCTAAACAGATTCAATGATGCTACCCTCATACATGTATTTCTGGCCTCTCTTCCAGAAGAATTATAACCAGAGATCCAACATCAGTTAGTTGCTCACAAGCTCAATATTGACACATTATCATTGGGAAAATTATTTTAGATTGCTATGGGATGTCTTGACAAATTGTGTGAACAAAAGAAATTTTTCCAAGATCTCATCAAAGACAAACAACCTTTCAGATCTGGTTGCAAAAAGCCTTACTTGGCTATCAAGTGCAAAGATCCAAAAAGATGTGACTGTTCATCAAAGAAAAAGTCTCATTTCAAAAAATCCAGATTCCCATTTCCATCCAGGAAACGGCGTACTCAATGATTTCACTTTTTCAGGAAAAAGCAATCCCACTCCAAAGATTTTCCTAACATAAAGAAAAGCAGATGTTTCATTTGCGAAAAAGAAAGGTCATTTTGCCAAAGACTCTTGTCAAACCTCAGAAGGCAATCAAGCTTATCCAACACCTGGAATCCACTGTAGAATTTTACCCAACCACAGACCAAGTTGAACACTTGTTTTCTGAACAAGAAGAACCAAACGATGATACAGTCTTTGCTTTACCAGCAAAATCCAGTGATTCAGACAGTTCTGATTTTGAACCCATCTATACAGTCCAACCTTCCTCCATCCTAATCCATGACCATACCATACCCATACCTTCTGTCAAAATCCAAATTGTCCCTTCCAAATATCATAAACCCATCACAACCATTGGTTTTCTTGATACTGGTGCTCAGTGAAGCATGCTTAATCCTGCTATTCTTCTTATTGAGTATTGGAAAACTCATGAAGAACACTTCAAAGCAGCTGATGGAAAGATCTTTACAACTAAATTAGTTACTAAACATCCAATAGGAATTCAATTATTTCCTAATTGTTTTGTTTGGATAAAACTAATTGGTTCAGCCTTGTCAAACAAAGATCTCCTTGTAGGTTTTGACATCCTACATCAGACAAAAAATGTCCAGCTTACATCCTCTAGTCTCCGTTACAAATCCATGATTAAACCCTTCACCAGCACTCTAAAGATCTATTCTTTAGCCCATTCACTACCCACATACCCAGCCATTACAGATCAAATTCTCAAATTTTGCCTTGAAAACCATAGCCTTTTTACCCATCCAAACCCGTTGTGGAAAAATCCAAAGTTCTTCATATCCTTACCTTTCAAACAGGAAGACAGCAACCCAACCAAAGCTACCCATACATGAATGACCCCACAAGACCTTATTTTGGCCCAACAAGAATGTGCCCAATTGCTAAAACAAGGCCTCATTGAGCCCACAAATTCTCAATGGGCTTGTCAACCTTTCTATGTTGAAAAAAGGTATGAAATTCTTCATGGCAAAAAATGATTAGTCGTTGACTATCAGCCACTCAATAATTTTCTCCAAGATCAGAAATTTCCATTACCCAACAGACACACCCTTAATCTCCAATTTCAAAATAGGCTAAAAGAAACCCAAGATCCTAAAAATATAAATGGAAACATTGGAACAACCCTCCAAGTAGGTTTGTCAAATGATGCTTCAAAAGTCTTCACCAACCCACCATAATGAATGATATCTTTGACAAATTTAATGCTAGCCTACTATAATTAATGCTATCATTGACAAACTTAATATTAGTGCACTATCATTGATGGTAGACTTACCTTACACATTGACAAACTTGAAACAAAACAAACAAATGAAGTTGAAAAACAAAGGAGTCGTTGAAAATCCCAAGTCTGAACAAGCTGTAATGAATTGGTCATAACTCCTTCTAGAGAACTCCAAATCTAGCTCTGTAAAATTCATTAGAAAGCTAACTTAATTATCTTTCCAACGGTATATAGTTTGTACATTAATTCTGGCTCAATCAATACCAGTTTTATTCCGAATTTGACCGTTTTGGATTTGATGTAAATTGTGTATTTGGCTGCCCAATAACTTGAATAATGCCCATAATGCCTTGTCTTCTCTTCAAGCCCAATTCATGATGTCTTGCATCTTGAATTTCCTTTTCAATACATATTTTCTCAATTAATCCTTTAAAAGCAGGCCTCCATGAATGTGCAAAGGATCACTTGAAGCTTTAATGGCATTCCCTTGATGGTTCTCATCATAATATGACCTAAACCTGTACCTTGATCTACCATAAAATGACATTTTTCCCAATTAAGAACAAGGTTTGTCTCCATGCAACGTTTAAGAACAAGTGTAAGGTTATCTAAGCATTTATCAAAAGAATCACCATAGACACTAAAATCATCCATAAAAACCTCAATGATGTTTTCAACATATTCTAAAAATATACTAACCATACACCGCTGAAAAGTGGCAAATGTTCCAAAGGGGCAAGTGAATGTTGTCTTCTCTTGATCCTCTGGTGCAATGAATATCCATCAAGAAAACAATAGTGAGTATGACCAGCTAATCTTTCCAACATTTGATCAATGAATGGTAAAGGAAAATGATCTTTGCGAGTAGTAGAATTAAGCTTTCCATAATCAATGCAAATTCGCCACCCATTTTGGATACAAGTAGGTCCACAACATGATATCATCATGATCCCCACTCCTTCAGCAATTTCCAAACCTAAATCTACGAGCATCATCATCAAAGAAGAAAAACCAAACTTCACTAATTTTCTCTACCAAGATGCACAAGACCCATGGGAAGTATTCTTGCCATTAAGCCAACACCTTCAAAACCTCCAACCAACTCCACCAGCACCTGCCCCAGATGATCCAACAAATAAATCCAGTTCTAGCACACCAACCAGCTCAAATGAACATCCATCTTCTTCTTGGCGCAAGATCTTTTGCCCTTGGCCACCCTGTCGCCCCGACCATCAACATCCACTAGAACCTCCATATCCATCACTCAAAGTCCTCTTCTCAAAGGATAAGGACGCAACTGACAGCTCATCAGATGAAGATTACATGAATCTCTCCTCTCCATGATTCATGCAATTTGGTGTCTTCTACTTTTTCCACATTGGTTTGTAATAATTAAAGCATGAGTCATGCTTGTAATGCTTTAGTTAGTTTGTCTTTATTGCTTTTGTTTTTAAAGCTTGTCGTTTGTAATAATTAAAGCATGAGTCATGCTTGTAATGCTAGTTTGTCTTTATTGCTTTTGTTTTTAAAGCTTGTCGTTTGTGATAATTAAAGCATGAGTCATACTTGGCATGCTTTAATTTGTCTTATGTAAAAGTCCTCGTCAGTGTGCTTTATTTCTCAAAAGGTGTGCTTTACTTTCAAAAAGCATGTGTCTGTTATAATCATTCAAGGGGTCCTATTCTTGATGATTTTCTATATAAGGCACCTTAGCTTCTCTTTGTAAGAGATAGAACGAAATATAATAAACAAAGCTTTCTATAATCATGAGTTTCTAACTTCTCTTTTTCTCTCTGTCAATGAAGCTCTAACGTTTTCAAACTAAGAAGAAAAACTTACATCTATTCATTTTGAAACTTAAGGAAGTATGCTCTGTACTTGCCTCTTGCAAGGATCCTATGCATCAGAAAACTTTTGATAATTTTTTATCTGGTTTGGTACCCTATTTCAAACTAAAGGAAAAGGAAAGTCTATTTTGGGTTATATAACCCAAGATGAAAATGTTTTAAAGTTTTCTGTTCCCCATTTGGGTATATCGGCTAGAAACCAGAACTTGCGGGCTACTGGCCCTAAGGACAGACTTCGTTCTGTTGTAGATTTGGTGTAGTAAACAACGCCACATGCTTCTTATGGTATCAGAGCCTAATCTGTTTTCCTACCAAAATGGTATGATTTAAGTTTTGCTTCTATTTCTTTTCCAAATAGAGCCTTCACAGACAGCGAGAATTTCCTACTCATGGCATCACCTTCCTCCAATGTAGCTTCTACCTCTTCTGTCATCACTCCCGTCTCCCTTTCTTCTACACTCTCCTTACCAAAATCTTGTTCTAAACACACTGCCCATAAAATCAAAAATTTAGTTGAATATTCCTATATCCCTGAATCTGCTCAGATCAATGAATCCTCTTTTCCACTCCTTTACTCACAGTATCCGCACTCTTGTTTCCACCAAAAGACCACATCCCAAAGAATATATCTAGTCCTCTAGATTGGATCAGTGTTCCCTTCAGGCTACCACAGCTAAACAATATGTCACTCTGGAAATTCCCCCAGAGTTGATTTCCAATTGGCAAAGAGAAGGTTATACTCATCTCCATATCGGCGGAGTCAGACTAATCCTAACCTTACATGGTAGGAAAAGATTACCAGTCACAGCTAGAATTGCTATGTTGGATACTAGGTTCACACATTACTAGGATGCTATTATTGGTACTGTCTTGACCACTCTTCATGCTGGAAGTGTTTTGCTCACTTTCTATCCAAATTTCAACCTTTCTCTTCAAGACCCTAATCTTTCCACCGCCTTGCAAGTCCAAGTGCAAATTCAAGGCGCAGAACAAATTTCCTCTGCAAAAATTGCAACTTTTCACCATCAATAGCTCATTCTCTTCATTCTTAACCACAGTGATGGCAGATTTCTTCGGAACGACTTGGATTGGGCTCACCCATTTGCTATCCGAAATAGGATAAATCACACCAACATCCAACAATTTCAAAATTTCTTTCCTCACAACCTCCATCATTGGAGGGTTCAATCGACGTTGAGCTTCCCTAGTTGGCTTTGCTTAATCCTCAATCAAAATTATATGGGTGCACATGGAAGGACTAATTCCTTTTATGTCAACCTATCACCGTTTTATTCTCTTTTAACACACATATTAGCTTTTGCTTTTGCAATGTCGTAAGGTTCTTTGCAATGATTATGGGCAACGTGTCTCCTTCTTCTAAATACACATATTCAAGATGCTCTGGAAGAGGTTTAAGCTCATTAGATAAAGGCATACCTATTTGGCATTTTTCGCAGTGATTCTAAAGATGCCATAGTTTCTTCAATATTTTCATGCAATTGCTCATCAATGCTTTGATCTTTAGAATCATCCAACTCAAGGCTGTTTCTAATGGTGATTTCCAATGCATCCTTACTTGTCAACTCAAAGAATTCCTATGCTAAAGAATCAATTATGTTAACTGAAAAACAAGAATTCAAATCACTTGGATACCTCATTGCTTCAAAAATATTAAAGTGTATAACTCCTCCCTAAAAGTATTGGAGTTGGCATAGGTGGTAAATATGGAGTTTATAGTATCTTTCTAATCACACAGAGAAAACATCTTCACAAATATGGCATTTACTTCAAGCACTTCAACTTCTTCTCAAATTACCTCTGATCAATCTGCTATATCTATTTCTTCTACTCTTTCACTTCCTAAAACTTGCACTAAACATGTGGCCTCCAAGATTGAAAATCTTGTAGAATATTCGTATGTCCCAGATTCAGCCCAAATTAGTGAATCTTCTATGCCCTTAATCAGTCCATAATAGATGTGGAAACACTTTTACTCGTAGTATCAGAACTCTGATTTCTACAAAAAGGCCTACTCCAAAAGAGTATGTCCAATCTTGCCGCCTTGATCAATGTGCTCTCCAAACCACACAAGCGGAACAATATGTTACGCTTGAAATTCCCACAGATTTAATAGCACAATGGCAAAGAGAAGGATATGCCTAATCTTAACTCTCCATGGCCGGAAAGGTCTTCCTATTACCAAAATGCTGTAATTGGTACTGTTTTGACCACTCTTCATGCTGGCAGTGCTCTCCTTACCTTCTACCCAAATTTCAATCTGTCTTTACAAGACCCAAACCTACCCACTTCTTTTAAGGTACAAATCTAGCTTCAAGGAGCTGAACAAGCCGTTACGGCAAAAATGGTCACTTTCTATCATTAGCTAGTGTATAGGTTACAGAATCATGCACTAGATTTCCAAGCCCCCAAACTTCTTCAGACGCTCTTATGATTCTTGCAGATACAGAGACTATTCTCACAATAGTCTAGATCCCTAGACAGATCCAAAAGCAGGAGCTTCTCAAATTAATGCCAATAGAATGACTTTCAAATTATGAGAAATTCCATCAAAATTCCCAGCCAATCCACACTTCTGAAGCTTTCTTTGAAAAAAGAGATGATAGTACAGTAAAAATGACCTTCCAGCCACCATCCTAGTTAGCTGCTCCAAGAACCTCTTTTTCATACACATCCATGATTACTGCAGTATCTACTGCTGAAGAAAATATTCTCATTCATAGCTTTTCCTCAAAAGGTTGTCCCATCTATCCTGATAAATTAGATGGACATTTCTTATGGGATGTTCCTGGTTCCCATATGTGTAATCTTGATTGTCCATGTCTTGAAGAAGAATCAGACGATGATGATACGATCTATTACTAAAGACGTCAATCACGACATATAAAGAAGTCTGTTCTTTTGTCTCTATGCAAGACTCAACCTCTTTTTCCTCCAAATGACCTAGAAGCCAAAACTAAAACTTCATTTCCCTCGTATAACTCCACACCCCAGAAACATCAGCCAAAACAAACTTGTCGTCCACAAGCAGGTTTCATTTATGCTCCTCAACCACTTTCCTGTATGATGTTCTCATCCACATCAGCATCATATCAAGAACAATTCCCCTCCTTAGAAAAAAAGGACAAATCCTCAAACAAAAGTCACTACAAGACCTTTTGTTCCATCACTAGTAACCCCTAATGGTCAGACTGAAGAACCTCGACCTTTTTAGGCAGCCCTCAATTGGCAGTCTGAGAATGCCAGTGCCCAAAACAGTGTGTTGCAAAGACTTGATGCTAAAGTTGATTCAATAGCATCTCAGGTCCGTCGAATTGATGGCAAGGTTGATTCAATTGCTGCTCAACTTGAAAAAATGTATCTTGACATGAAAGCCCGTGTCTCTCAACTGGACTTAGATCTTCATCAGATGATAAGAAACAGATATTGGGGTCCTAAGTTTGACCAAAAAGAAGCTGAGATTCGAAAGCTTAAAGCTGAGTTAGAACGAATAGATGCAGAGAAACAACAACCCTATTTGTTTTCTCAATCCCCGTCTTTACCATTACCAACACCATCATTTCGCTCATACCAATCCTTCTACTCTCCAATGATGTATGCTCATCCGATGGATTATAAAAAATTCTTTGGAATGACGCATACTCTATTCCAAAACATACCTAACTAATCTCCACCAAAACCATCAAGATTTTGCACTTCATCCCAACCTAAAACAACATCATGTATACCACCCACAACTAAACAGCCATCATCAATACCCACTTCTTCACAACCCATATCAGATCTTCCTGTTCCTCCACTATCTATGCTAGACCCTACAGCTAAGGACAAAGCCCATATCCATCAATATTCTTCTCAAAAGTTAACAAAATCAATGGCAATCTCTACCTCTGCTTCTGACTTTGACACTTCAAAATATGAGCAAACAGAATCAGTTTCTAGTTCTGACTTAGAATTAGAATATGCCAATGTCTCTAAACTATTGATGGTTCAACCTACTGATGAACCATTTTCTTCATCTCGTCCTTGATGAGTCGCGAACCGATCCTACACCTCATGGTTCACATTTGATGATATTCCAAAATCAAAATGGGCAGATAGATTCCAGGAGTTCTCAGCCTTGATTGATGTCCAAATGATCAGACCCGATGTAAACACTTAATCAGACCTCCGAGAGTTCATGTCCAAAATTATCGGATCTTTGCGTGACTGGTTTGAAAGTCATGGCCAGTATCGCCAATTACAATTTGTCTAAATCCCTGACGCTCTTACTGCTTTGGGACTCATCTATGAGCAATATCTAGGAATTCCATAAAATGAAATGTTGTTCTTTACAAAAGATTTGGATATTCATTACAAAAGGATGTCCAGCTTTATTACAAGCTCAATGGCTTTAATGATCCAACACTCAGGAGTTCTTACAACTTAAAGTGAACAATCTAGAGGTATCCAATTTATCTCTTAGAAAGATGCTATAGGTTGTCTCTGTGAGCAAAAAGAATTCTTCAAAGATCTCATGAAGGATAAACCACCCTTTAAGAGTGCATGTAAAAAACCATATCTTGAGATCAAGTGCAAAGATGACAGGCATTGCACATGTATCCCAAAGAAAAAGTCTCATTTCCACAAGTACCCAACAAAACCAAACACAGGTCTTCCAAACACAAAAAACCTTATAGGTTTTTCAAAAGAAAAGACGCCGATGCTTTATTTGTAAGAAAAAAGGCCACTTGCTAAAAATTATCCTAACCGACCAACCAAAGTTCTGCGCCTTATTAGTTACCTTCAAAAATCCTTTATGATTTCTAATAATAAGGATATTGAGTCTCTCTTTACTGAGCAGGATGACTATGATGATTTTACTGCTTCATACTCTGATCATATGACCATCATACATATAGTCCAATTACTATTTGATAAACCAATCTCTCTTATTGGTTTCATTGATACAGGTGCTCAAAGAAGCATGTTAAATCCTTCCATACTTCCTTCCCAGTGCCGAAAAAACCATATTGAATATTTCGTGCTTTTACTTTTCAAACATTATTTACGACAAAGATCTTCTCATAGATTTGATATTCTTCATCTTATAAAAAAACTTCAAACAAATGTTCCAACCATATACAGATGTTTTACATTTCCTACACTTCCATAAAAAACTAACTTCTCCCCTTTTGTCCAGAAAGTATGCTCTGCACTTGCCTCTCTGTAGGATCTTGTGCATCAGAAAGTTCTCTTTTAAGCGCAAACTTTCTGGACAAAAGGGGAGAAGTTGGTTTTTGATGGAAGTGTAGGAAGGAGGTGTATCAGACAAAGCAAACAGATGTAAAACATCTATATATGGTTGGAACATTTGCTTAAATCAGATTCCAGATGCAATGATTTGAAGTTTTTTTATAAGATGAAGAATATCAAATATTATAAGAAGATCTTTGTCAAGTAAATCCGAACTGACAATGTTTACCCAAAGGACACAGTTGGGAAAGAACTGAATTCCAACTGGCTTTTTGGTAATAAGATTGGTTTGGAATAACTGACCATTTGTAGCTCTGAAATATTCAGCATGGTTTTGCCAGCAATGGGAAGGAAGTATGGAAGGATTTAACATGCTTCTTTGAGCAACTGTATCAATGAAACCAATAAGAGAGATTGGTTTATTAAATTTGCAAGGCAGCAGGTAAAGCTTGATTGAAGGTATGGGTGCCTAAAGTAGTGAAATCATCATAATCATCCTGCTCAGTAAAGAGAGACTCAATATCCTCATTATTAGAGATCATAGAGGATTGTTGAAGGTGACTAATAAGGCGCACATCTTTGGTTGGTCGGTTAGGACAATTTTTTGCAAAGTGGCCTTTTTTTCTTACAAATGAAGCATCGACTGCCTTTGGTTCTATGGGTTCGAGCTGGGTCTTTTCTTTTGAAAAACCTATAAGGTTTTTTGTGTTTGGAAGACCTGTGTTTGGGTTTTGTTGGGTACTTGTGGAAATGAGACTTTTTCTTTGGGATACATGTGCAATGCCTGTCATCTTTGCACTTGATCTCAAGATATGGTTTTTAGCATGCAAACTTAAAGGGTGGTTTATCCTTCATGAGATCTTTGAAGAATTCTTTTTGCTCACAGAGTTTCTCAAGACAACCTATAGCAAATTGATAAATCTTTCCAAGAGATAAATTGGATACCTCTAGATTGTGCACTTTAAGTTGTCGTTGCAGTTCAGATAACAACTCCTTGGGTAAGGATGCTACAAAAACATGCTTGAGTGTTAGATCATTGAAGCCATTGGGCTTGTAATAAAGATTGGACATCCTTTTGTAATGAAAATCCAAATCTTTCTGTTGTAAAGAACAACATTTAATTTGATGGAACTCTCTTCTTACCAATTCTTGGGCTGTAGACGGTTCACCTAGATATTGCTCATAGATGAGTCCCAAAGCAGTAAGAGCGTTAGGGATTTGGACAAATTGTAATTGGCGATACTGACCAAGACTTTCAAACCAGTCACGCAAAGATCTGATAGTTTTGGACATGAACTCTCGGAGGACTAATTGAGTGTTTGCATAGGGTCTGATTATTTGGACATCAATCCAGGCTGAGAACTCCTGGAATCTGTCTGCCCATTTTGATTTTGGGATATCATCAAATGTGAACCATGGACTAGTGGTAGGTCTTGCTGTAGGATCAGGAGTAGGGGTAGTTGGTTCATTGTCAGCTGCTGACTCGTCAACAATTGGAGTCTCTGGGGGAGGAGATGAAGAAGATGGTTCATCAGTAGGTTGACCCATCAATAGTTTAGAGACATCAGCATATTCTAATTATGAGTCAGAACTAGAAATTGATTCTGGTTGCTCATATTCTGAAGTGTTAGAGTCAGAAACAGACGGAGAGATTGCCACTGATTTTGTTAATGGTAAAGAGGGGGATTGAGAAAACAAAGAGGGTTGTTGTTTCTCTGCATCTATTCATTCTAACTCAACTTTAAGCTTTCAAATCTCAGCTTCTTTCTGGTCAAACTCAGGACCCCGATATCTTTTTCTTATCATCTGATGAAGATCTAAGTCCAATTGAGAGACACGGGCTTTTATGTCAAGATACTTTTTTTCAAGTTGAGCAGCAATTGAATCAACCTTGCCATCAGTTCGATGGACCTGAGATGCTATTGAATCAACTTTAGCATCAAGTCTTTGTAACACACTGTTTTGGGTGCTGGCATTATCAGACTGCCAATTGAGGGCTGCCTCAAAAGGTCGAGGTTCTTCAGTCTGACCATTACTGGTGATGGAACAAAAAGTCTTGTAGTGACTTTTGTTTGAGGATTTGTCCTTTTTTCTAAGGAGGGGAATTGTTCTTGATATGATGCTGATGTGGATGAGAACATCATACAGGAAAGTGGTTGAGGAGCATAAATGAAACCTGGTTGCTAATGACAAGTTTGTATTGGCTGATGTTTCTGGGGTGTGGAGTTATACGAGGGAAATAAAGTTTTAGTTTTGGCTTCTAGGCCATTTGGAGGAAAACGAGGTTGAGTCTTGCATGGAGACAAAAGAACAGACTTCTTTTTATGTCGTGATCGATGTCTTTGGTAATAGCAGTCGGTAGTTGTACGTGGCATTGTTACACCAGATTTATAAAGCACAAAGTCTATTCTTAGGGCCAATAGCCCGTAAATTCTGGTTTCCAGCCGATATACACTTATCCGTCAAATACCAAATCCAAAAATTATATTTGAAAAATAGTTTTTCACGATACCACCCGAAAACTCGGCACTCATGGCCTTCAAAGAGGGCGAACGTTGTGAGAAAACAAGTTCATTCGACAAAAATTGATTTTGGAGGATAAAACAGGACCTTTCTGATGCACAGGATCCTTAGGATTAAGGCAAGTGTAGAGCATACTCAATTTAGAAAATTAGAGGTGAGCGTATCATTATTAACCCAAACAATTTCTTTGATTCCTAGAAGAGAGAAAAGGTTTAGAGAAACATGATGTGAAGAAAACCTGAATTTTATTTCAAATTAACTCTTGCCTTACAAAGGGATAGAGAGATCCTTATATAGAGATCTCGAGGAAGGAGAGATAAGGCGGGTCCCTTATCTTTTACAAAAGCATAATTATTAAAGCACACCACGCCAAACTAAAAAAAGTAGAAAACATACTTTAGACAAGACATGACCCTTGTCTAATTATGAAAGCAAACTTTAAAAAAAAAAAGCAAAAGGGAAAGATTCCCATGCGTGTCGACAATCATGGAGTGGATGGGTAGTGTGATGGAGACACATCGCCAGTTTCTTTTTCATATTGGCGCTTGGCACGACGAATTTGTCTCTAATCAAGATATGCTTCAGATTGCAGGTAGGCTTCTTCGACAACGTTAGTCATTTTTTGTGGTGCTGATGGAGCAGGTGGATCTGGGTCTGAGACAGTGTAATGGGAGTTTTCAGTATGGAGGAGAGATTGAAAATCTTCCCATGGATCCTAAGCATATTGGAATAAAACGTTAGTGTAATCAGGACGTTGTTCCATAATAAGGATTCCTTGAGGACTTGAACTGGAACCTAGAGTACATGCTTGTGTCTTTGGAATAATTTCCAAGGTGTGCGATGGTCCAACAGATGTGTGGTAGATGTTTGTCGTAGGTGGCTTAACATTATTAAGTTCCATTAGGTATGACTTGAGAACAGAAGTAACAGTTGTGTCATGGATGAGGGTATAAGGATGGGGATAAGTTTTCTATTCATAGGCCATATCTTGTGTCCAGAAGTCTCTTGTTTCTGGGTGTTAGAAGTAGGGTCTGTCAACGATGAAGACTGTAGTGAACATGTTGGCTTCTTGTTCTAGCATTCTATCTAATCCATGAAAAGTACACAGATTTTTGAGTTGCTTACGCCACCATGGGAGAGGGGAATACCATTCTAGGAGAGTCCAAAGAAGGTCTGAGGAGAACTCAGGAGTTGTGATGTGAGTGAGGACTGGTTTAACAGGTAAAACCAGCTTTGTGGCATACAGGGTGGTGAGGCACCACATATACCATAACTCATCTTCACAGATGGTTAGAGAAGTGAGGGTGAGACCGGTGAGAAACAAGTTTTCCAAACAGAGGCTGGGAAAACGATCATGCTTTTTGCTTTGAACATTAAAGAAATACCGGTAAAGGAATTTCTTTGGAAAGTCTTGAATCTAGTAGGCTGAGTGAAAAGGAATGTTCATGGGAAAGGTTCTCTGGTTGAGAGCTTTGAAGGGAAGTTGGCGATTCATGGCTATGATTGGGATGGTGTGAATTGAGGAAATAAGTGAGGGTTTATTTATAGCCGGACATGTAAGGAAATCTGGGATGAGGTTATGTTTGCCTTTTATGTGTTGGACAGTAAAATCATATGTAGCAAACCAGTTTTTGAGGCTGAGCAGCTGTTTGTCAGGGAGCAACTTATTTTTGAAGTCAAAGATTCAATGAAAAGAGGAGTTGTCCATGTTGATAAGGAATTTATGGTTGATGAGATGAAATTCAAATTTTTTGATTCCATACTTGACCGCCAAAATCTCTTTGATGGTAATTCTTTTCAGATTCTTTTAATTGTCCGCTGGCATAGGCACAGAAATGAGACACGCCATTTATTTCTTCAAGAAGGATGGCACTCCAGTAATCATCACTGGCGTCTGTTTGTAAAATGCGTTGTCCAGTTGTGGGGATTCGGAGTGGAGGAGGTGATTGGGGTATCAGCTTTAACTGCTTGACAGCTTCTGTTTGTGCTGGTCCCCATGGAGGGCACTGTGTTTTGAGCATGTGTGACAGCTGCCTTATGTGGATTGTAACTTTGGGGATGAAATCACGGACATAATTAACAGTCTCGAAGAATTGTTGGATCTGTTTTTTGTTGAGATGTGTGTCCGGGAACTTTAATAATTCAGTTGCAATGTGTGGACCAAGTTGATAATGGCCATCTTTAATTACCATGCCAAGAAAGTCAATTGATTCTTTTGCTATGCTGCTTTTCTTTTCAGAAAGCATGATTCCATGTTCCTGCACAATATGAAAGAAATCCAAAAGGAGCTTTTGATGGCTCTCATGGTCAGAGGAAAATAATAAGATATCATCAATGCATACCAAAGCATGATGAAGGACAGGACTGAAGATTTTTGTCATGACTTTTAGAAATAATGAAGGGGCAACCTTAAGGCCAAAAGGCATAACAGTCCACTGATAATGGGCATCAGGGATGCAGAAGGCGGTTTTGTGACGGTCAACTGGTGAAATACCAAGTTGCCAAAAACCAGCTTTTAAATCAAACTTAGAGAAGATACGAGCCCCTTGAAGATGGACAAACAGTGTTTAGATTTTTGGAAGGGGGAACTTATCATCTTTAAGGAAAGAATTAAGTGGCTGGTAATCAATATCTAACCTCTTTTTTCAACATAGAAGGCTTGACAAGCCCAATCTGAATAAGTAGATTCAATGAGACCTTGATGAAGCAACTGAGAACATTCTTGCTTAGCAAGTAAGAGATCTGAAGGAGACATACCCGGGTGTGATGCTTTTGTGGGGTTTATGTCTTCGTTGAGTTTGAAAGGAAGGTGAATGAAGAAATGTTCATTCTTCCAAAGCGGTGAAGGATGGTGGAACTGTGAATGGTTTTCTGGACAAAACTCTAAGAACTTTTGTGAAATATGACTGTATGGAGATGGTGTTTCTAAAAGTGCATACAGACATAGTGTATCTGTATAAGGCAAGAACATTTGCTTGTAGCGAACTCCAGAACTAGTGAGGAATAGGCTTTTAACCAAATGAAGAATGTCAAAACCCATGAGTAAATCTTCATCTGGAAGTTTAGATGCTACAATATTTTTCCAAATTATGCAATTCGGAAAGAATTGAATACCAATGGGTTTTTTGGTAATCAAAGTGGTTTCAAAAGTTTCTCCATTAACTGCTTGGAAAAGTTTCAAGTGTTTTTCCCAACAATCAGAGGGAAGGACAGAGGGATCAATCATACTGGTATCTGCACCAGTGTCAATAAACCCGATGACAGGAACAGGTTTATGAAATTTTGAAGGAGTGATTGACATTTTTAGAGAAGGTCTAGGAATGGTTGCAACATGGTTGACAGTTTGGACTGTAGAGATGACTGAAATATCATCAGAATCAGAAGATTTTGCGATGAAAGCAGTCTGGTCATCTTGTTCTGACTATTCAGAAAAGTTTGATTCAACATCTTCATTTTCAAATAACAATGAAGAATGTTGAAGATGCTGTATGAGACGAACCGCTTTGGCAGACTTGTGAGGGCAGTTTCGAGCAAAGTGACCGCGTTTCTTGCAAATGAAACAACGGTTATGCTTTTTTCTTTTTGTACTGAGAAACATCCTTCTTTTTGAAATACCGCAAAGGTTTTCTGGAAGATGATTTTTTGTGGAAGTGTTTTTGGAAATGTTTTTTCTTTTTGGTCGGACAAACACACTTCTGTTTATCTTTGCACTCTATCCTGAGATAGGGTTTTTTACAAGCTTCAGAGAAGGATTTTTTTGTCTCCCATGAGATCCTTGTCGAGACATAGCATTGCCATTTGGAAAATCTTTCCCAGAGAGATATCAACTATACTGAGATTAGTGGCTATAAGTTTCCTTTGAAGATCAGGTTGTAACTCAGAAGGAAGTGAGGCTATAAAGACATGTTTTAGAGATGGCTCATTGAACCCATTTAGCTTGTAAAATAGAATACTCATTCTTTTGTAATGAGATTCTAAAAGATGTCTTTTGAGAGAAGAGCACTTCATTTGATGATACTCTTTTCTGTCTGCATCGGTTGAGGTTGTTTTTTCACTGATGAACTGTTCATGGATGATATTGAGTGCTATACCAATTGGGGATTGAATGAATTAGAGTTTTCTGTATTCTCCCAACCTTTCTAACCAATCTCGTAAAGAACCTGTGGATCGGGCCATAAATTCACGAAGAACGGCTTGAGGTTAAGCATTTGGCTTTGTTCCTTGGAGATCAATCCATGCAGTAAATTCTTGAAGTCTGGCAGACCATTTGTGATGGGAAATGTCATCAAATGTGAACCAAGATGCTGAAGATGATTTTGTTAAATGATCACGAGCTGGTGGCAGCATGGGCTGGTTCTGGTTGAGATGTTTTATGCTCATTATCAGAAGAACTGTCTTCAACAATAGGAATTGAAGTATAAGCACTTGGATCTTCAGTTTTGGTGGCCATTAATATGCTTGTAATATCAGCATATTTTGATTCAGAGTTAGTGGAGGTACCGACTGAGTTTGTGAAGGAAGAGGAAGATGGGTTTAACTCTGATGGGTTTGACTCATATGCTGTTTCTGGTTTAGAGGAGTTAGAGGATGTGTTTTGGACAGTATGATAATGATACTAATCCATAGGTCCTTTGTCTGTTTTAGAAGGTTTAGGAGTGGCTTTTGGTGAATCTTTCGGAGGTACAGGACGAACAGATGAAGATGAAGTGGTCTTTGACTATGGTTCTGAAATTTAACTTTGGATTTTGATTTTTTGGCTGAAGAGGGCTTTGGTTAAGGAGTTGGTTGAAGGTGTGAGAATCCAAAGAACTAGTTGTAAACAGGTTGTTGAGGTCTGGATGGTGTGTAGAAAGGTGCATAAGTTTCAAACATTGGAGGAGGTACTGGTGTGGTTTGTGTTTGAGTAAAAAGTGATGGACGAGTCTTTTCAGCATCAATTCTTGCCAATTCAACTTTGAGCTTTCTAATCTCTGCTACTTTTTTATTAAACTCTGGACCCCAGATGTGGTTGTTGATCATTTGTCTGAGATCGGTGTCTAGCTCAGAGATACGATCTTGTAAATGTATGTACATTTGGTCAAGACGATTGCTAATTGAATCAACTTTTGTTTCAGTCTGGGAGACTTGACTGGCAACTCGATCAATCTTCTTTCCGAGTTGTTGAAGAGTTTGATTCTGAGCATTGGTATTTTTGGTTTGCTAGTTTAAAACAGCTTCATACTGTTTTGGTTTTTTAGGTTGCCCAGAGGCTATTACTGGAGATTGGACAAAAGGTTTTGAGATAACTCTGGTTTGTGTGTCTGTTTGTTTTTCAAGTGGAGGGAATGATTCCTCATAAGATTGACTCAAAAACATTAGACATGATCTTATTGGGTGGACAGGAGGTTTGGCATCTGGTGGAGGTTTTGGAGGAAAGGAGTTGCAAGATTTTTTTGTATCAGAATGTTTTTTCTTCTTCTTTTTCTTTCTCCTCATAATTTCCAAATCGTCATCAACATCCGTGTCATCCAAGAAAGGACAATCTGGATTGCACATATGGGCTTCAGGAACATCCCATAAAAAGTGACCATTGATTTTATCAGGATATACTGGATACCCTTTTGAAGCGAAACAATGAATGGGGAGGTTCTTTTCCTGACTAGTTTGAACTGCTGTAATCATAGCAGTGTAGGAAAGCCTTGGAGTATCTAAAATAGGCTTGGTGTCAGGTGTTTGAAAAGATAGTTTGACTTGGCCGTTTGGGCGTCTTTCAAACGTGGCTTCTGTTGTTTGAACTGGTTCAGAGTTTTGGTGAAAATGTTCATAATTGGTTAACCATTCAAGAGGCATGAGTTGGAACAATTCTTGCTTCTGGATTTGTTTGGGAATTTGAATGATGGTTGGAATTGTGTTTGTGTCTGCAATGATCACTAAGGCATCAGATGTAGTGTGTGGTGAGGGAAGATCGAGTGCATGATTCTGTAATCGATACACTATTTGGTGATGAAGAGTGGCAATTTTTGATGTGGGTGTTTGTTCTACCCCTTGGAGCTGGATTTGAACTTTAAGGTTTGTGGAAAGGTTGGGATCCTCAAGAGAGAGGTTGAAATTAGGGTAAAAGGTTAATAGGGCACTACCAGCATGGAGTGTAGTCAGGATGGTTCCTATTACTGCATGTTGGTATTGTTTGAACCTGGTGTCTAAGAGACCAATTCTGGCTGTGATAGGTAAGCCTTTCCTAACATGGAGGGTCAGAATTAATCTAACACTGCCAAGATGAAGATACGTATACCCCTCTCGTTTCCAGTTTGCTACGAGATCTGGGGGTATTTCTAAAGTGACATATTGTTCACTTTGAGAGGCTTGTAAAGTACACTGATCCAGTCTAGAAGACTGAATATATTCTTTTGGTAGTGGTCTTTTGGTGGAGATCAGGGTTCGGATACTTCTGGTGAAAGAAGTTTTTTGTTTGTATAGATTGTAAGGACTCATGATGGGGAACTGAGATTCATTGATTTGGGCAGACTCAGGAATGTAGGAATATTCAACAAGATGTTCAAGTTTTGAGGCTATATGTTTTTGACATGATTTTGGAAGAGAGAGAGCAGAGGAAAGGGAAATATGAGAGGAAGATGATGAAGAAGTTGAGATTGAAGATGAAGTTGTTTCCATGTTTGGGTAATCTTCTTCTAGGAAATCAAATAAGATTATTTGACATTACTAATGATACCACCTCTACGTGGGTTGTATGGCTCTGATACCAACTTGGGTCGAGCCTAACTCAGCCCCAAAAGAGCTCTCAAAGGGTGAGGACTGCCCAGTGCTTATAAGCGACCAAGAGTTTTAGTTTGCCAGCGATGTGGGATAAGAGCTTATCATTCACTCTACCCTCGCCCTGGGCCTTCCCTCAGGATTACACATATAGGAACCAGGAACATCCCATAAGAAATGTCCATCTAATTTATCAAGATAGATCGGACAGTCTTTTGAGGAAAAGTTATGAATGGGAATGTTTTATTGAGCAGTAGATACTGCGGTAATCATGGATGTGTATGAAAAAAAGGTTCTTGGAGCAGCTAGCTCGAATGGTGGCTGATTGGCTGGGAATTTTGATGGAATTTCTCATAATTTGAAAGCCATTCCATTGGCATTAATTTGAGAAGCTCCTGCTTTTGGATTTGTCTAGGGATCTGGACTATTGTGGGAATAGTCTTTGTATCTATAAGAATCATAAGAGCGTCTGAAGAAGTTTGGGGGCTTCGAAGATCTAGTGCATGAATTTCTAAACTCTCCTCTCTCTCTCTGCAAATGAAGACCTAGGGAAAAGAAAAGGAATAAAGATTAAATTTGTTCATTTTGAAACCTAAGGAAGTATGCTTTGCACTTGCCTTCTAGTAAGGATCCTGTGCATCAGAAAACTTTTGAAACAAATTCTTATCTGGTTTGGTACCCTGTTTTAGACTAAAGGAAAGTCTGTTTTGGGTTATATAGCCCGAGAAAGAAAATGGTTTCGAAGTTTTTCACCTAAATTGGTATCAGAGCCTAACCCTTTCATTTTTACCAAAGTGGTATAATTTATATCTTTATTTCTGCTTTGCTCTTTAGACTTCAGGCGCAGAGAGAACTTCTCATTCATGGCTTCTACTTCATCTTCCTCAACCCCATTTTCTTCTTACTCTTTCTTTGCCTAAATCCTGCATACTACCAATAAAATTGAAAACCTTGTTGAATATTCCTACATCCCTGAATCAGCTCAAATCAGTGAATCTACCTACCCCCTTATTAGCCCTTATCAGTTGTACAAACGCCCTGGTTCCTTTACCCGCAGTATCCGTACTCTCATCTCTACCAAACGGCCTCACCCTAAAGAATATATCCAGTCTTCTTGTCTGGATCAGTGTGCTCTTCAAGCCACCTCTGCTGAGCAATATGTTACTCTAGAAATCCCTTCCGAGCTCATTTCAAATTGGAAGCGTGAAGGATACACTCACCTCCATCTTGGCGGCATTAGACTTATCCTTACCCTTCATGGGCGAAAAGGATTGCCAGTTACTGCTCGCATAGCCTTGCTTGATACCCAGTTCAAACAGTATTGAGTCTCTGGAAGAAGAAGACTTCTTTCTGAAGAATCTGTAAGGTTTTCTAGACCTGCGGGGTTTGGAGGAAAATTTTGGGGTTTTGAATCTCCGAAAATGCTTTTTCTTTTTGGAACTGCAATCACAATCCTTCTTTTGTTTGCATTTGATCTGCAGATAAGGTTTTTTGCAAGCACTTCTGAATGGTTCTTTGTCTTTCAACAGTTCTTTGAAAAACTGTTTCTGTTCACACAGTTTGTCAAGACATGTTTTGGCAAGCTGAAAGATTTTGCCAAGAGAGATGTTGTCAATAACAAGATTGGAGGCAGTGAGCTGCCGCTGTATGTCTGGTTGGAGTTCTTCTGGAAGGGAGGCTAAGAAAACATGCTTTAGTGTAGGCTCGTTGAATCCATTAAGCTTATAGAAAAGCAGAGACATGCGCTTGTAATGGAAATCAAGATCCTTGGCATTGAGTGAGCAGCATTTCATGCTGAGATAATCTCGTCGTGCAGCTTCAAAGACTGCAGCTGGGTCTCCGAGAAATTGATCATGAAGAATTGCAAGAGCACTGGAGATTTCTGGTAATTGGACAAATTGCAATTGTCTGTATTGACCTAATGAATCAAACCAATCTCTTAGAGCACCCGTAAAACGAGTAGCGAATTCTCTAAGGACTGATTCAGTGGTGGCTCCAGGTCTGAGCATTTGGAGGTCAATCCAGGCAGACATTTCATTAAGGCGATCACGCCATTTATAAGACGGGATATCATCAAAGGTGAACCATGGACCATTTGATGATTTTTGGCTAGATGAACCAGTCTGGGTTGGAGGAGGCTGGTTTGTGGCAGAAGATTCAGGCATCTCTTCTTCGACATCGGAAGGAATGTCAACATATGGTTCAGTTCGGGATGTTTGGCCTTGGGTATGTTGATCAGGTTGAGCCATCAGAATCCTGGTGATATCAGCATAAGATTTTTCAGAATCACTGGTAGATACTGAAGAATCTGTGTCAGTCTCAGTATGGCTATCTGAAACGGCTAGATTTGAATCAGAAGTTTGATCATCTGTAGTAGAGGAATGGTCAACTGTGTGGGCACTGAACTGGTGCATGGGTTCTTTATCTTTGGATTTAGTAGGAGGTTGGGATAAGAGTGGTTCTGGTGGGGATGCTGGTGTATAACCTGGTGATTGCTGGTCAGAGGTAGTAGTGGAGGATGGATGAACTGTAACGGGTCGTGGCTGAGGTTTAGGCTTTGGTTTTGGCTTGGGTGGTGGTGGCAATGGATTTTCTCTAAAGAGTGTATGAGTCATACCAAATAACTTGGAAGGCTCATATTGTCGAATAGGGGAAAGCATAGAGGCAAAGGGATGATAAGTGGGACCAATGGAAGGAATTGGAGGTGAAGAGGTAAAAAGCGAAGGGCGTTGTTTTTCAGCTTCAATTTGAGAAAGCTCAACTTTTAAGCGTCTGATCTCCCTTTCTTTTTGGTCAAATTCTGGGCCATAGTATCTGTAGGTAAGCATGGTCCGCAACTCAGAATCAAGTTGAGCAATTCTGGACTGAAGATTTTGGTGGATCTGTTGCATTTGTGCAAAGATGGAGTCAACTTTCATCTCAAGTTTTTCAGTTCGTAAACTGATGTTCTCAAATTTGGAGTTGATATTTAACAAAGTATCATTTTGGGCTCTGGAATTTTGGGTTTGCCAGTTGAGGACTGATTCAAAAGGTTTAGGAGGTTCTAGGTGGCCAGATGAGGTAATGGGTGAAGGGATAAAAGGTTTGGACACAACATTACGTTGGGGATCTGTGTGAGCCTCTAAAGGAGGGAAAGAGGAAGAATAATCTGAAGAAGTAGATGAAAACATCATACAACTCAGTGGAGGAATTGGATCTGGGACAGGTGAAGGAGTCTCAGATTTGCAATACTTTGCAATCCATTTGAGTTCCTTTTTGTAAATAGGTAAAGGAGCTGGTGGAGGTGGAGGGTCTTTTGGTGGTTTAGGGTGACTGTGGTGACAAGAGACAGGAGGTTTTTTCTTTTTGGGTTTCCCTTTCCTTTTGGTAGCATAATCATCGTCCTCTTCCCAATCATCCCAGCAGGGACAATCTGGGTCACAGTTGCCTGATCCGGGGACATCCCATAAGAAATGGCCATTTTGCTTGGCTGGATAAACAGGGTAGCCTTCAGAATTGAACCCTGTAATAGGCAGATCTTCTTGGGCTGTGTCATGCTTTCAGATGTCTGAATTGGGGCTGTATTGTTATGGAATTGTTCATAGTTGGAGATCCATTCAAGAGGCATAAGCTTGATAAGCTCATGGCGAGGAATTTGTCTTGGGATCTGGATGATGGTTGGGATTTGGTCAGATTCGGCTAACACCATAAGAGTGTCTGAATGGTGTTCCGGAGTGGGTAGATCTAAGGCATGGTTTTGAAGCCTATAGACCAGTTGATGGTGTAGGGTGGCAATTTTGGCAGAGGAAATTTGTTCAGCACCTTGGATTTGGATTTGAACTTTCAAGGTTGTGGGTAGATTGGTGTCTTGAAGTGAAAGGTTGAAATTTAGATAAAAGGTGAGTAAAACACTTCCAGCATGTAGGGTTGTGAGGACAATACCGATCACAGCATCTTGGTACTGTTTGAACCGGGTATTAAGCAAGGCTATGCGAGCAGTAACTGGCAATCCTTTTTGCCCATGAAGGGTAAGGATAAGTCTGATGCCGCCAAGATGGAGGTGAGTGTATCCTTCACGCTTCCAATTTGAAATGAGCTCGGAAGGGATTTCTAGAGTAACATATTGCTCAGCAGAGGTGGCTTGAAGAGCACACTGATCCAGACGAGAAGACTAGATATATTCTTTAGGGTGAGGCCGTTTGGTAGAGATGAGAGTATGGATACTGCGGGTAAAGGAACCAGGGCGTTTGTACAACTGATAAGGGCTAATAAGGGGGTAGGTAGATTCACTGATTTGAGCTGATTCAGGGATGTAGGAATATTCAACAAGGTTTTCAATTTTATTGGTAGTATGAGAAGTGCAGGATTTAGGCAAAGAAAGAGTAGAAGAAAGAGTAACAGGGGTTGAGGAAGATGAAGTAGAAGCCATGAATGAGAAGTTTTCTCTGCTCCTGAAGTCTAAAGAGCAAAGCAGAAATAAAGATATAAATTAATCTGTGGGAATTTCAAGTGTAACATATTGTTCCACTTGTGTGGCTTGGAGAGCACATTGATCAAGGCAGGAAGATTGGACATACTCTTTTGGAGTAGGCCTTTTTGTAGAAATCAGAGTTATGATACTACGAGTAAAAGTGTTTCCATGTCTATAAAGTTGGTATGGACTGATTAAGGGGATAGAAGATTCACTAATTTAGGCTGAATCTGGGACATAGGAATATTCTACAAGATTTTCAATCTTGGAGGCCACATGTTTAGTGCAAGTTTTAGGAAGTGAAAGAGTAGAAGAAATAGATATAGCAGATTGATCAGAGGTAATTTGAGAAGAAGTTGAAGTGCTTGAAGTAGATGCCATATTTGTGAAGATGTTTTCTCTGTGTGATTAGAAAGATATTATAAACTCCATATTTACCACCTCGGGTAGGAAAGTTATGGCTCTGTATCCACCACCTCCATATCAAGAATATAAAAATCAACAGGGAAAACTAATTCATTAACCTGCTCTAAAACATCTTCCAAAACACCTTTTGGATAAGCATTAGATATATTTGCAAGTTGAATAACTACACCAGTTTCATCAAGTTCACCCAAATTCAAAGAAGAATAAATGGAATAAGGCATGACATTAATAGAAGATCCTAAGTCTAGCATAGCTCTTTCAAACCTTGTTTTTCCAATTGTGCATGGTATTATGAAACTTCCTGGATCTTTGCATTTTTTTGGAATCTTTCGTTGCAAAACAGCCGACACATTCTCCCCCACACTTATTACCTCATTACCCTTAAGCTTGTGTTTGGTGGTGCACAGCTCTTTAAGGAATTTGGCATAACGTGGTACTTGTTTAATAGCATCCAAAAGAGGTATATTTACTTGTACTTTACGAAAGGTTTCCAGAATTTCTTTTTCATGTTCCTCTTTTTTAGACTTTACAAACCTACTAGAAAAAGGTAAAGAAGAAACATTAGTAGAAATAGGAACCTTTGAATTACCTTAGGTGCTGAAATTGTCTCAATAGGAGATGTGGCTTCATCTTTTCAAGAACTAAATTTTCTTGCTGTTCCATGGCTGATCTTTCTCTTTTTGGTACTTCCTCAAGTTGTTTTCCACTCCTCAACGTCACAAAACTAGCATTCTCTCTTGTATTGACTATGGTTTGTGATGGAAGTTTACCAGATCCTTGTGCTTCTAATTTACCCACAGTGCTAGCTAGTTGGCTCATTTGTGTCTCCAAATTCTTGATGGTAGTTCTTGCTTCTTGTTGAAATTGTAAAGAGCTTGTAGCCAAAGACTTGACTAAATCTTCAAGAGATGTTCCTTGATTCAGAGACATGTGTTGAGGCCGAGGTTGATAAGGTTGCTGCATTCTTGGTTGATTGAAACCTGGTGGATGACTAAAATTAGCATTAAGAACAGATTGTTGATTTCCCAAATAGCTAAAATTAGGATGATCTCTCCAACCAACATTGTAGGTGTTAGAGAAAGGGTCATATATCTATCTTTGTTGCACTTGCTGCCCTTGAAAGCTACCTAGAGCATTGGCTTGCTCTAAATTATTCTCTTGCAAAGATGGACACATATCACTTGAATGACCAACTGTAGAACATACTCCACACATCTTCACTGTGGATTGGTACCCACTGCCATTTGTTGAACCAATGAAGTGAGGTTTGCAATTTTTTGTTCAATGTTAGATGTAACACTAACTTCATTCACCTTCTTTTGTGAAAACTCCGATCGGTTGCTGAAATGTTGTGAATTAGCCGCCATGTTAGCTATCAAATTCCTTGCTGCCATAGGTGTTTTATCCACTAAAGCTCCTCCACTTGCAGCATCAATCATATTCTTCTCCATTGGCAAAAGCCCTTCATAGAAGTATTGAATTAAGAGCTGCTCACTAATTTGATGATGAGGGCAAGATGCACATAGCTTCATGAATCTCTCCCAATACTCGTACAAACTCACTCTATTTTGCTGTCTTATGCCACTTATTTCCTTTCTAATGTTTGTTGCCTTAGAAGTAGGGAAATACTTCTCAAAAAAAAGTTTCTTCATTTCATTCCAAGTGGTGATGGTGCCGGATGGTAGATAAAAAAGCCACTCATTTGTGTTGTCTGCTAAAGAGAATGGAAAAGCTCTCAATTTAACTTGCTCTTTAGAGATACCAATTGGTTTCATGCTTGAACACACTACATGAAACTCCTTGAGGTGCTTGTTTGGATCTTCTCCTACAAAACCATGAAAAGTTGGTAAGAGATGTATCATTCCTGATTTAACTTCAAAAGCAACTTTAAGTTGAGGATATTCAATGCAAAGTGGCTGCTGTTCTAGAGTTGGTGCAGCCAACTCTTTGAGTGTTCTATTGTTTAAAGCCATCTCTTCTTGCTCAGATATATTTATATGGTTTGAACAATCCCCTGATGGTGGACTAGATGGAAGAGCAATATGTAGTGCTTGATTAAAATCTGAATTTTATAGAAAACAGCTTCAAGAGAATCTAAACTTGATAAGAAATATGGTTAAGGAATCATTCTCCACCACTAAACATTAGACTTAGTCAATCATCATAATTATCATTCACTTTCTTTTAAAAACAACAACCCTAAAATAATTACAAGCTCAATTATCTTGATCTTTCCTTAGTTGTTAAGTAAAAAAAGCTCTTTACTTAATCTCTATCCATCAAATAACCTAGAACAAGCTCTCTAGATGTAATTTAATGAAAGCATTCGAATCAAGAAAGATATAGGCTGAATCAAGAGACAAACACATAAGCTCGGTTTGTTTATCTTGAATTATATTCCACAAGCAATCAAACAAAAATATCCTATAATCATTGATCACAACCTGCCACTTTTGATTAGTTCTTTGACAATTATGAATCAAAGCCCTAAACTAGCAATCAAACCACTATAAAATCAGTGAAATATAATATCTTCAAAAGAAAGATGAATATATTCTGAAACTTTATTAACTAAAAATCATGTCTAGGGTTTCAAAATCAATCCTTAACCAACAAAAAGATTACTTACTCTGTCTAAAATATTACAAATCAAAGTCATTTAAAGAAAACTAGTAAAAGACAAGAGAAAGAAAAGCTTATTGGTGAGTTCCAACTATGACAACATATTGTCCTTCAAAGCATTCCTTCAATTTTGTTTTTGTAAGTCTCTTTTTTTTTTTTTTAATGAAGCTGAGTTCTCTTCGTAAAGACACCTTTTTCATCATGGTGTGAATGGAGAATAGAATAGGTGGCTGCCAACACTTAAAGTCAATCATGTCACCATCTCTTTTTATAAAGATTGAATAACCTTTCAAAAGAAGAAGAAAAGTCATTTTGAACTTCTCTTCCATGTCATGATCAGCTCCAAGTGTAACAAAACTGATGGCCTTCAATTATCTCCAATTTTAAACACTCTCAGCATGTTTGTTCCATAATCTTCAATTTATTAACCTATTTAATAAAAGTAATTTAATAACTAAACTTGTAAATTAGAGGTAAAAATATTTGAATTATTTATGCCCATCACAAACATTCTTCCCAAGTTTTTAAGTTCTTTTGAATAATGGCACACAACAAAGTAGACAAAGTTCTATTTACAACCTCAATTTGTCCATCAGTTTGTGGATGACAAGTAGTAGAAAACAAAAGTTTAGTACCCAACTTAGCCCACAAAGTTTTCCAAAAGTGGCAAAAAAACTTAGCATCTCGATCTAAAACTATGCTCCTTGGTACTCCATTAAATCTTACTATCTCCTTGAAAAACGAATTAGCTGTGTTTATTGAGTCATAAGTTTTATGACATGGAATGAAATGTGCCATTTTTTAAAACCTATCGACAATAACAAAAACTTAATCCTTTCCACTTTTTGACCTAGGTAAACCCAAAAATAAAGTCCATACAAATATCAACCCAAAGTTCATTAGATATTGGTAAAGGGTTATACAATCTATGGGGTAAAACTCCAGACTTAGCTTGTTTACAAGTGATATGCTTCTCACATATCCTTTCAACATCTTGTTTCATATGTGGTCAAAAGAAGTGCTCTTTTAAAATATCTAAAGTCTTTGCAATGCCAAAATGTCCCATTAAACCTCCCCCATGAGCTTCACGCACAAGCAATTCACGCAAAGAACTATTAGGCAAACATAACTTATTTTCTCTAAATAAGAACCCATCATGCTTATAGAACTTACCAAATGCAACTTTATCACAAGCATTAAACACAGTAGCAAAATCATTCTCTTGATTGTCATTTTCAGTCCACATTTTCTCAATTAATCCATGAGCTTGCATCTCTTCAACTTGTGTTGGCCTTTAAGGTACCTTATGCTTTCTGCCACTCTTAGATTGCATGTACCTTCTTCTTATCAACCTGTATACCTAGAAGCATAAGGTTATTGGTGCAAATGGTACACTTCTTCATATTAGCAAACAACTTTTCCTTCCTAAGCACATCTAAAATAGATTTCAAATGTACTATGTGATCGTCCAAGTTTTTGCTATATATGAGGATATCATCGAAATAAACAACAATAAACTTTCCAATAAAAGCTTGCAAAACATGATTCATAAGTCTCATAAAAGTGCTTGAAGCATAAATTAAACCAAATGGCATGACTAACCATTCATACAAGCCATCCTTTGTTTTAAAGGCAGTTTTCCATTCATCTCCTTCTTTCATTCTAATATGATGATATTTGTTTTTTAGATCAATTTTAGAAAATGCACAAGATTCATCCAATTCATCAAGCATATCATCTAGCCTAAGAATATGATATCGATACTTTACCATTATGTTGGCACATCCTCCATGTTCCGTCCTTTTTAGCAACTATACCTTTTTTCCATCAATTCACTAAACAAACTTTGAAGCTCCTTTGTCTCCTCTGAGTTACTCCTATAGGTTGGTTAGTTTGGATTTGTTACTCCTCTTGATGCTCAATCCTTTAGATCAGAGGTAAACCATGTGGTTTTTCCTCAGGAAAGACATCCTCATAATCCTACAAAAGAGAGATAATAGAACCAGGAAAAGTAGGGTCAAGTTACTTAGTGTTTAAAAATGCCTCTTTATATAAAGCACAATAATTGGCTGATGTGAGAACATCGCACTTTTTATCTCACTCGCTCTTGCATAGAAATTCTTGTGTTTTCCCTTCGATTTTCACTTGATGGTCACATTTTTTTAACTTTTTCTTATTTTTTTTTGCCTCTCTCTGATTTTCACTTTGTTTTTCTCCTTTTTTTTTGTTCCCTCTCTTTCTTTTGATCACTATCTCTTTGTAGGCTCACTTGGTCTCTATAAACCTGCTTTGGTGTCAATGGAACAAGGGTGATGTTGCGTTGATTAAACAAAAATGAATACTTGTTGGTGAAGTTATCATGCTTTACATGCCTGTGGAATTGCCAAGGCTGCCAAAGTAACAAGTGTCCAGCCTACATTGGTACAACATCATATAGTACCTTATCTTCATACTTGCCAATTTGAAAAGTCACTAATACCTACTTGTTCACCTTTACCTCAACACTATCACTCAACTACTGTAGTTTGTATGGCCGTGGATGTTCAAGTGTTAGAAGCCCTAACTTCTCCACCATGAAGTGGAGTTGATAAACTATATTTATAAGTCCAATTTTCAGTAATTAGAATGATGTGGCAATAGGTTAGATACATTATTTTGTGCCCTTTTTTCCAACTACACATTTGGTATTTTTATTTTTAATCATGCACATCTGATTCTCTATTTTCTTTTGATTTTCTTCCTTGCAGCGTGTGTATACACAAGGTGGTGTTTACAACTTACAGCTTTAATTGAGGAATGAGCCATTTTCTAAGGTAAGAAACATGTGCATTGGCATTCATTTTCCTCTTTCCCTTAAGTTATTGAGATTTAATTTTGCTTCCTGGATTTGGTTCTTCATATTCTTTCTTAATCTTTTTCGAAGAAAAAATGGTTTTATCTAAAAGTTATGAATACCACAACTAATCATGCAGTTGTCACTCATTTATTGCAAATTGTGTGTTCTTTTAGAACATAAAACTAGGTCTTGCATAGGAGTGGTAAATTGATGTATTTTTGGTAAATAAAATAGAAACTTATATATATATATATATATATATATATATATATATATATATATATATATATATATGAGTTATATCTGAGTGTATATATATATATAGCTATGATCATGAACTATTTTAACCTGAGCTAATGTAAAATCTTTGAGTTTGCCTCTTGACTTTGATGCGATCATGATAGCTACTTCTTGTAAAGTAAAAACGATGAGAGTATGCTAAGCCAATATTATTCTTCTTTAGTTTGTATGTGATCACGATGAGAGTATGCTAAGCCAATGTTATTTTTTTCCCTTATCAAGTAGTAAGTAAAATAAGGTTTTCTATAAAAACGTGACTCTGATAAAAGTCTAACAACTAACTTTGACTTTTGACTATTACTAGCTGGCTATTGTTGGCTAATTTATTTTTGGTGGTGTCGCCTATCTATCCATCATTTCATCAATAGCTTCAGCTATGTCTTAAGTCGATGTGATCCAAAGTACTCAAAGCATTAAAGATCTGTTGCTTGTTCTAGACGGGGCCAATTATGAGAACACGAGCTGAGAAGATCATGGAAGCAATGTAAGGATTTTTTCAAGCTACCTTGGACAATTCAATTCAAATTCAATTTAAAAGAGACCATTCTTCAAGATGGGCTTGAAAGAGGAAAAACCAGCCTTGTTATATTTGATTCAAGCTAACGAGGTGGTGAGCATCGGAGAGGATGATTTTTGAAGTAGAAAAAGGGCTGGAAAAACAATTCCTTATGTTGAGAGCTTCGAAATGGTATATTGTGGGCCCAAATCTGACATCACATGCCTAAGTTATGGTCTGTTTAAAATCAATAGCTCTATAGGCTAGGGCTTATGCGGCTCCGAGGTTTTAGTTTTATGATTTTTTTCATGTTTTAAAATTCAATTAGGGTTAGCCACCTTATATAAACACTCTTTTATGTTCTTTAAACAGACTCTTGGCCTTATCAAAGGAGTCGCTAACCTTTGTGGCATCTTATTTAGCAATATGGGTTTTTGAGACTATTTTTAGTGCGCATGGTTTGTTCTTTTTGACCCAAGACTTGAATAGGCATCTTCTCATAGCTGAAATCATCTCTAAGTTGAAGCAGCTCTAAATTTAGCGCATGAGATGAGTTAGAAATATACTTGTGTAGCATGTATACATGAAATAATCCATGAACTCTGGATAATGATAGAGGAAGAGCGAGTTCCTCCTTTGATTGATGAGTTAGAAATATACTTGTGCACAATCTCAAAAGGGCCAATAAATCTTGGGCCCGACTTTCCTTTCTTACCAAATCTCATAGCTCCCTTCATTAGGCCACTTTGAGAAATACTCAATCGCCAACTTCAAACTCTAAGTTCCCCCTTCGATTATCCGCATGACTCTGATATGAACCTCGCAAGAACTAATACGACTCTAATCAATTTAGTATCCAAGATCGAATCTAAACCTACACTTGAATGGAACCACGACCCAATGCTTATTGAAAGCACGAACCTTGGTATGTGAGGATGCCACAATCAGCTATGGATGATCTGATTGATAAGTCAAGAGTTTGAATGCCATAGAAATCCGATAAGTTCAAAGAGTTTGTATAAGAACCAAAGAGAATTAACTCTCTCACCAATTGTCCTCAATCTCATCAAGAACTTTCCTTTAAAGGAATAAAATTCGATCATTGGGTCTCCAAAACTTGAACCAGTAAAAAATAAGTTAGGGTATTTGAAAAATTCAAAGATAGTGAAGAACCAGTAGTGCGACATTTTGTTATTTTGGAGTTTGGGCGTAACAACCCATTGCTACCTAGTGAGGATCTTTAAGATGTTTACAATTATATAACCAACTTTCTTGTCACTTCTCACATGATGATTAATTTCTCATAGAACCACTGATCCATTGGGAGAAGTTGATAGTAAGAATGACCTGCAAGATGTCAGCCACATCATTTAGTTCTAGGTTGATGTGTTCATCTTCAACGACTACTACTAGAATTAAGACATTAATGTAATAAAGAGTTTCATCCTTCTTTTGCTTCTTAATAAGGGATGCTTGAAGCTATCCTTGTGATAAAGAGACTAAGCTAACTTTTCTTAAAGCCCTGTAGGAATTCTCTACTCAAAAAATCTAGCAAGGAATTATTTTCTCCTTTCACATACTCAATATCAAAATCAAAGACATAAAGTATAGACTGCCATCTGGCATATATGTTTAGAAACTATATTTTTGACATCCTTCTCTTAGACATCTTTAGCAGACCCGCAGTCTATTCTAAGGAGGAAGTTTTGTTTAAAAGATCATCTTGGAACTTGGAAATTATTGACAAAATTTCCTTCTTAATGGTTGAGTAATTTTGATTAGTAAGGTTCCATGTTCCTAAAGTGAACCTAACTAAACTCTCTTTCGTCCCTTAAAGATTGTTTGAGGATACCACCATAGCCTAGGTCTGAGGCATTAGTTTCTACATTTTTTAACACATTAAGATGGGCTAGGGCTAAACATGGTAGCTCTTTAACTTTAAGCGTAACCTTTTGAACTGCCTTTGTACATTTAGGCGTCCATTGAGAACTTTTTTTTTTCTTTTGTAATCTAGCATATGAAGGTTTAGTTTTTTTAGCTAGATCTTGATAGAATTTTTTTTTTTATGTAATTTAGACTTCCTAAAAACCTTTGCTAATTGCTTTTTATCCCTAATCTCATAAGGGAATTTCAAAGCAAATTTGACAGCTCTATTAATTGGTCCCTTTAGAAATATTGTGTCTCAGAAATCAGACTGTTGCTTAGAATAACTTTATTTTCTTCACTGAAATGACTAGACTAGTCATTTTAGCAGCCTTATAGAAAGCATTCAAATGCTTAAACTGCTGATCTATGGATTTATAATACATTTGAACATCATCGATGTAGAAAATAATAAATCTTGTATAAGGATTAAAATTGTCATTGATGATGTTTTGGAATTCTAATGGGGCATTTTTTAGCCAAATGGCATTACGTTCCATTCGTAATGACCAAAAGGAACTATGAAAGCTGTTTTGTACTTATCACTTTCAATGATTTTAATTTGCCAATATCCGCTCTTCATGTCAAACTTTGAGAAGATTACCGCTGAATGTAATCTATTTAAAAGATTCTTCTTATTGGGTAGTGGATACCTAATCTATCTAAGCATCTTATTAAGGGCTAATAATTAATAATGAGACTTGTGACTCCTCTTTCATTTTTCCTTGCATTTTCCACATAAAAAGCTAGGCAAGACCAAGGCGAATAACTTTCCTTTATCAACCACTTCTGTAAGAGTTCCTTGATTTCGATTTTGCAAATTTCTAAGTGCAAAAACATTGTTTTCAAACTAATCTTTTAGATCATCTATCTTCTGCTGAACTTCAGAAGATTGAAGATTTTCAATTCTCTTAATTCCTAGTTCTTCTTTAAGAGAACATAAGAATTTATTTTTTGTGGATAGTTGTCTTTTAAGACAATCAAGTTTAGCTACATATGGTTCTTTGCATAAACTTAACTGAAATGTTTTTCCCTAATTTTTGCAATAATTTTGACTTCTTGATACGAAATCCCACAATGAAACTTTGAAACTCACACTTAAATTGTAGTTTCAACTTCCCAAGAAAGTTCTAAACTAATTTATGACAAACAAAACCTTGACCCAATGCTTAAGAAAAGCATGAACCAAAGGTATAGAGAATGATATTGATGCCACACTCAAGAAATAGATGAGAAGGTGAGTGATAAGTCTAAATTTGGAATGCCACAAGAATGCAAATTCTTGATAAGTTCACTAGTTCTCAAAAGAACCAAAGAAAGAATAATCTTTCAAATTCAAATAACATTAATCTCTTAATTGTCATACATAGCAAGGTTGCTGAGTTTAAATAGGCTAAAAGAAACCCAAGATCCTAAAAATACAAATGGAAACATTGGAACAACCCTCCAAGTATAGGTTTGTCAAAGGGTGCTTTAAAAGCCTTCACCAACCCACCATTATTAATGATAGACTTACCTAACACATTGATAAACTTAACACAAAACAAATAAATGAAGTTGAATAATCAAAGGAGTCGTTTGAATTCCCAAGCCTGAACAAGCTGAAATAAATTGATCATAACTCCTTCTAGAGAACTCCAAATCCAGCTCTGTAAAATGCATTGAAAAGCTAACATAATTATCTTTCCAACGGTATATAGGTTGCACATTAATTCTGGCTCAATCAATACCAGATTTATTCCGAATTTTCCCTTTCTGCATTTGATCCAAATTGTGTATTTGTCTGCTCAATAGCTTGAATAATGCCCACAATGCCTTGTCTTCTCTCCAAGCCCAATTCATGATGTCTTGCATCTTGAATTGCATTTTCAATCCATTTTTTCTCAATTAATCCATTTAATGCGGCTTGCATCTTTTTGGCTCTAGCTCTTGTAATTGGACCTCCATGAATGTACAAAGGATCACTTGAAGCTTTAATGGTATTCCCTTGATGGTTCTCATCATTCCCCCTCTCTTCAAAAGGATTCGTCCTCGAATCTTCACCTACATTGAAAGGAGAAAGATCATAAACATTAAAAGTAGCACTTACATTATACTCACCAGGAAGATCCAATTTGTAGGCATTATCATTGATCCGTGCAACCACTTGAAATGGACCATCTCCCCTTAGAAGCAACTTGGAACGCCTTTGTGCTGGGAACCTCTCCTTTCTCATATGCACCCACACCCAAACTCTAGGCTGAAAAACCACTTGCTTACGTCCTTTGTTGGCTTGAGTAGCATATTGTTCAGTTCTCTTTTCTATGTGTTGTCACAGAACGAAGTTTAAGACATTTTCATCTCAGGTTATATAACCCAAAACAGACTTTCCTTTTTCCTTTAGTCTTAAAACAGGGTACCAAACCAGATAAGAAATTATCAAAAGTTTTCTGATGCACAGGATCCTTACAAGAGGCAAGTACAGAGCATACTTCCTTAAGTTTCAAAATGAACAGATGTAAGTTTTCTTCTTAGTTTGAAAACGTTAGAGCTTCACCGACAGAGGGAAAAAGAGAAGTTAGAAACTCATGATTATAGAAAGCTTCGTTTATTATATTTTTTTGCTCTATTTCTTACAAAGAGAAGCTAAGGTGCCTTATATAGAAAATCATCAAGGACAGGACCCCTTGAATGATTATAACAGGCACATGCTTTTTTGAAAGTAAAGCACACCGACGAGGACTTTTACATAAGACAAATTAAAGCATGCCAAGTATGACTCATGCTTTAATTATCACAAATGAAAAGCTTTAAAAATAAAAGCAATAAAGACAAACTAACTAAAGCATGCCAAGTATGACTCATGCTTTAATTATTACAAACGACAAGCTTTAAAAATAAAAGCAATAAAGACAAACTAACTAAAGCATGCCAAGTATGACTCATGCTTTAATTATTACAAACGAATGTGGAAAAAGTAAAAGACACCAGATTGCATGAATCACGGAGAGGAGAGATTCATATAATCTTCATCTGATGAGCTTTCAGTTGTGTCCTTATCCTTTGAGAAGAGGAATTTGAGTGATGGATGTGGAGGTTCTGGTGGATGTTGATGGTCGGGGCGACAGGGTGGCCAAGGGCAAAAGATCTTGCGCCAAGAAGAAGATGGATGTTCATTTGAGCTGGTTGGTGTGCTAGAACTGGCTTTATTTGTTGGATCAGCTGGGGTAGGTGCTGGTGGAGTTGGTTGGAGGTTTTGAAGGTGTTGGCTTAATGGCAAGAATGCTTCCCATGGGTCTTGTACATCTTGGTAGAGAAAATCAATGAAGTCTGGTTTTTCTTCCTTGATGATGATTCCCGTAGATTTAGGTTTGGAAATTACTAAAGGAGTGGGAATCATGATGATATCATGTTGTGGACCTAGGGAGGTGTGAGAAATGTCTCTGTGTGGAGCAGGCTGGTGGTTTAGTTCACAAAGGAAGTTATAGAGCTCCTTTTGGACTTTCTCGTCTTGTTCAAGGATGGATGGGTGAGGTGTAGTGGACCATTCAAAGACTTGGTCTTGAGTCCAAAAGCAGTTTGTGTGGGTGTTGGAAGTATGGTCTATGAATAATGAACACAAACGTCCACATTTTTGCTTCGGAGGATGGCATACGTTCCAAATTATGAACTTGAGACAATTGTTGGAGTTTCTGTCTCCACCATCGAATTGGAGAAAACCATTCAAGGAGTGTCCAAATGAGGGAGGTTGCTTTGTCTAGATTGAGCAAATGTTCTAAGGTTGCTCTGATACCAATTTAGGTGAAAAACTTCGAAACCATTTTCTTTCTCGGGCTATATAACCCAAAATAGACTTTCCTTTAGTCTAAAACAGGATACCAAACCAGATAAGAATTTGTTTCAAAAGTTTTCTGATGCACAGGATCCTTACTGGAAGGCAAGTGCAGAGCATACTTCCTTAGGTTTCAAAATGAACAAATTTAATCTTTATTCCTTTTCTTTTCCCTAGGTCTTCATTTGCAGAGAGAGAGAGGAGAGTTTAGAAATTCATGGTTATGAAAACACACGAGTTTATTGCTTCAAACTTCTATGCAACTTATTTTACAAGAGAGGAGAGAACTCCTTATATAGGAGAATTCTCAGGAAGATAGGATAGGACCTCTATCTTTTACAAAAGCAAAAGTAAAAGTTTCATCATGACACACCTTTAATTATTACAAAGGGACAAAGGATGCTTTAATAATTAAAGCATGACTTTGACAAAAGCAAAAGCAAAAGCTTAAAGTAAAAGCAAGCTGCAATAATTATACAAGACAAAAGTATAAAGGAAAAATACAATTATTACAAGAAGACAAACTACTTTATGGAGAGTGGAGATTCATGTAGTCATCTTCAGAGGAACTTTCCTCCGTCACCAGAGTGCTTTTGGAAAAAAGGTTTGGAGAGCTTTGGATGCTTGCAAGAGGGACCATGGCATGGTGGCCGAGGGCAATGATAATCCCTGGGAGTACACTTTGGAGTATACCTTGGGGAGGTTTGGGTGGCTTTGTCAACTTTGGAGGGTCTTGGAAGGTTGGGTTGATGGTCCTGGGTCAGAGGGTCCGGGTTCGTCCATTGTTGGTTGGGGAAACTGGTTAAGGTGTTGGCTTAGAGGAAGAAATGCATCCCATGGGTCTTGGGAATCTTGGAACAAGAAGTCAGTGTAGTCTAGTTTTTCTTCCTTGATAATGATACCTGTGGACTTTGGTTTGGATATGGCGGATGGAGTAGGGATCATGATGAGGTCATGTTGTGGACCTAAGGAGGTGTGAAAGATATCTCGGTGTGGAGGAGTTTGATGGTTTAATTGACAAAGGTAATTGTGCAAGGTGGTCTGGATTTCATTGTCAATGATGGCTGGATGAGGGGCAGTGAACCATTCATATACCTGATCTTGGGTCCAAAAGAGGTTTGTATCTGGATGTTGGAAATATGGTATATGAATGATAAAGACTGATGTGAACATTTGGGCTTCAATCGAGATTGTAAATCTCATTGAATTCTTTTTTTTCTCCACCATGGTATTGGGAATACCATTCAAGCAATGTCCAGAGAGGTGGCTTTTCGATCGGAGATGGGTTAAGGTAGGAGCGATTGGTAAGATCATAGCATAAAGAATTAGGCACAGGTACCATAACTCATCTTCATGATTTCTGGATAGGTCAAACAGTTGGAAAGTGTAAAATGTAAATGAGTCGGCAATAAGGTAGGCTTTCATGAAAAAAAGAGAGCTTTTTTGCAAACTCTTGGATGGCAAAGAGAAAATGTTTTGTTAAGGAAAAGTCTTTAAGGGAGGTAGCCATGAATATGATGGTAAAATTATAGGTGGAGAAATTAAGGCTAGAGAGTGTTACGGTTTTGAGAGTCGGAGAGCATATCGGGGATGAGGTTTTGGGATCCTTTATATGCTTAATCATATTTGGAAAACCAATCTTTTAATCGGAGTAACATCTTTTTTTTGAAATTGAGGATATTGGGAAGGTCAATTCGGATAAGAAAATGGTGTCCAATCATATGGTACTCAAATTTCTTGATGCCATTCTTTACCGCTAAGATTTCTTTGAATACGCTATGGTAGTGAAAAAATGTCCACTAGCGTGCGATAAAGTGTTCTTTTCCATCGAGTTCTTCAGGAGGATGGCACCCCAAGATTCATCACGGCGCGCGATCGCTTTAAAGGAGGCGGATTTTTGCGCGATCTGCTTTGAGAGTAGTGACACGTGTGTGGTCATCATTCCACTGGGGCTTCTTTTCAATAAAGAGAGATGATGAGTGTAGTGGTCCACATGTGGGATAAAGTCTCGGATGTAATTGATGATGCGAACTTGCTTTTGGAAAGTTGTTGGTGAAAAATGAAGCAACTCTTGGGCAATGTGCTTTCAATGACCATCTTTTATGATCATACCAAGAAATTCGATGTTATGTGGCAATGGTGCTTTTCTTGGTAGATAGCATGATTCCATGACTTTGGACAATATCATAAAGCTGCGCATGTGTTCTGAAAAAAGCAAGATATCATCAATATAAATCAATGCATGATATTAAAAGATTTTGATCATGGATTTTTGGAAAATGGATGAGGCGGAAATGGGCATTGGGAATACGATTTTGTATCGTTCCGAGGGTTCAATGCCTAATTGCCAAAAATTGGATTTTAAATCGAATTTTGAAAAGATCTGGGCATTTTTGAGAAAAGTAAACATGCTTTGTCGGCGGAGTAAAGGAAATTTGTCGTCTTGCAAAAACATGTTTAGTGGCTGATAGTCTATGACTAGGCGTTTCTTTCCTCGAACAATCTCAGAATGCTTTTCAACATAAAAGGCTTGGCAAGCCCATTGAGAATTTGTGGGCTCGATGAGACCTTGGGCTAACAATTGCAAACATTCTTGTTGGGCTAGGAGTAAGCCAGATGGACTCATTCCTGGATGGGTAGCCTTGGTGGGATTAATGTCTTCATTGAGTTTGAAGGGTAACTTAATGAAGAAAGACTTGTTTTTCCACAATGGGTTTGGATGGGTGAACTCAGAATGGGATTCAGGACAGAAGCTCAAAAGCTTGGTTGAAATATCTTGATAGGACTGAGGAGTTTCAGACATATTGTAAAGTTTGAGGATGTCTGTGAACGGTTTGAACATGGACTTGACTCGGATGCCATGGGGAATGATTTGGAGGTGTTTGATCTGGTGAAGAATGTCAAAACCTAACAAGATATCCTTATTAGGAAGGGTTGAACCAATAACTTTGGTCCAAATGACACAATTGGGGAAAATTTGAATACCAATGGGTTTTTTGGTAATCAAAGAGGTAGTGAACAATTTTCCATTGACAGCTTTGAAATGTTCTTCAGACTGTATCCAGTAGTCTGGTGGAAGGATATGTGGGTTAAGCATACTGCGTTGGACACCAATATCAATAAGACCAATTACTGGAATGGGCCTTTGGAATTTGGAGGGTAAGATCTGGAGTTTGATGGAAGGTATAGGAACTGAAGTGTCAAGGGACAATAACTGTTGATGGAAAATTATTTGGGACTGATCATTGTCCGAGTCATCAGAGGATTGTTGGAGTGCGAACACTGTTTCATCATTGGGTTCATCTTGTTCAGAGAAATAGAATTCCAGTTCATCCTTGTCTGAAGAGTAATCTGTAGTAGCTTGAAGATGTTCAACTAGGCGAATGGACTTTTCTCTTTTGTTAGGACAATCCTTGGCAAAATGACCTTTTTTCTTACAGATAAAACATTTGCTGGACTTCCTTCGTTTTGAGTCTCTGGAAGAAGAAGACTTCTTTCTGAAGAATCTGTAAGGTTTTCTGGACCTGTGGGGTTTGGATGAAAATTCCGGGGTTTTGAATCTCCGAAAATGCTTTTTCTTTTGGAACTACAATCACAATCCTTCTTTTGTTTGCATTTGATCTGCAGATAAGGTTTTTTGCAAGCACTTCTGAATGGTTCTTTGTCTTTCAGCAGTTCTTTGAAAAACTGTTTTTGTTCACATAGTTTGTCAAGACATGTTTTGGCAAGCTGAAAGATTTTTCCAAGAGAGATGTTGTCAATAACAAGATTGGAGCGCCGTGATGTCTGAGTTCTTACGGAAGGCTAAGAAAACATGCTTTAGTGTAATCCATTAAGCTTATAGAAAAGTAGAGACATGCGCTTGTAATGGAAATCAAGATCCTTGGCATTGAGTGTTTCATGCTAAGATAATCTTGTCGTGCGAGCACTGGTCTCAGAAATTGATCATGAAGAATTGCAAAGCACCGGAGATTTACAAATTGCAATTATGCGTATTGAATCAAACCAATCTCTTAGAGCACCCATAAAACGAGTAGCGAATTCTCAAGGTGATTTAATAGTGGCTCCAGTGTCGAGCATTTGGAGGTCAATCCAGCATTTCATTAAGGCGATCACGCCATTTATAAGACGGATATCATCAAAGTGAACCATGGACCATTTGATATTTTTGGCTAGATGAACCAGGTGGTTTGTGGCGGATCGAGCATCTCTTCTTCGACATCGGAAGGAATGTCAACATATAGTTCGATGTTTGGCCTTGGGTATGTTGATCGGTTGAGCCATCGAATCCTGATATCATAAGATTTTAATCACTAGAGATAATAATATCTCGAAACGGCTAGATTTGAATCGGAAGTTTGATCATCTGTAGTAGAGGAATGGTCAATGTGCATGGGTTCTTTATCTTTGGATTTAGTAGGAGGTTGGGATAAGATTGGTTCTGGTGGGGATGCTGGTGTATAACCTGGCGATTGCTGGTCAGAGGTAGTAGTGGAGGATGGATGAACTGTAACGGGTCGTGGCTGAGGTTTAGGCTTTGGTTTTGGCTTGGGTGGTGGTGGCAATGGATTTTGTCTAAAGAGTGTATGAGTCATACCAAATAACTTGAAAGGCTCATATTATCGAATAGGAGAAAGCATAGAGGCAAAGGGATGATAAGTGGGACCAATGGAAGGAATTGAAGGTGAAGAGGTAAAAAGAGAAGGGCGTTGTTTTTTTTTGAGAAAGCTCTTTAAGCGTCGATCTCCCTTTCTTTGGTCAAATAGTATCTTTTTAAGCATGGTCCGCAACTCGAATCAAGTTGAGCAATTAAGATTTTGGTGGATCTGTTTGGCGAGATGGAGTCAACTTTCGCCTCTCAAGTTTTTCAGAAATGCTCTCAACTTTGGAGTTGATATTTAACAAAGTATCATTTGGCTCGCATTTTGGGTTTGCCAAAGGTTTAGGAGGTTCTAGGTGGCCAGATGAGGTAATGGGTGAAGGGATAAAAAGTTTGGACACAACATTACATTGGGGATCTGTGTGAGCCTCTAAAGGAGGGAAAGAGGAAGAATAATTTGAAGAAGTAGATGAAAACATCATACAACTCAGTGGAGGAATTGGATCTGGGACAAGTGAAGGAGTCTCAGATTTGCAATACTTTGCAATCCATTTGAGTTCCTTTTTGTAAATACGTAAAGGAGCTGGTGGAGGTGGAGGGTCTTTTGGTGGTTTAGGGTGACTATGGTGACAAGAGACAGGAGGTTTTTTCTTTTTGGGTTTCCCTTTCCTTTTGGTAGCATAATCATCGTCCTCTTCCCAATCATCCCAGCAGGGACAATCTGGGTCACAGTTGCCTAATCCGAGGACATCCCATAAGAAATGGCCATTTTGCTTGGCTGGATAAACAGGGTAGCCTTCAGAATTGAACCCTGTAATAGGCAGATCTTCTTGGGCTATGTGAACAGCGGTGATCATGGAAGAATAGGTAAAAGAGAGCCGAGGGGGCTCTTGTGGAGCACTGGGAGGTGGTTTGAATGTCATTGTCTTTTCAAACATGCTTTCCGATGTATTATGGAATTGTTCATAGTTGGAGATCCATTCAAGAGGCATAAGCTTGATAAGCTCATGGCGAGGAATTTGTCTTGGGATCTGGATGATGGTTGGGATTTGGTCAGATTCGGCTAACACCATAAGAGTGTCTGAATGGTGTTCCGGAGTGGGTAGATCTAAGGCATGGTTTTGAAGCCTATAGACCAGTTGATGGTGTAGGGTGGCAATTTTGGCAGAGGAAATTTGTTCAGCACCTTGGATTTGGATTTGAACTTTCAAGGTTGTGGGTAGATTGGTGTCTTGAAGTGAAAGGTTGAAATTTGGATAAAAGGTGAGTAAAACACTTCCAGCATGTAGGGTTGTGAGGACAGTACCGATCACAGCATCTTGGTACTGTTTGAACCGGGTATCAAGCAAGGCTATGCGAGCAGTAACTGGCAATCCTTTTCGCCCATGAAGGGTAAGGATAAGTCTGATGCCGCCAAGATGGAGGTGAGTGTATCCTTCACGCTTCCAATTTGAAATGAGCTCGGAAGGGATTTCTAGAGTAACATATTGCTCAAGAGCAGATCCGATATATTCTTTAGGTGAGGTAGAAATGAGAGTACGGATATTGCGGGTAAAGGAACCAGGGCGTTTGTACAACTGATAAGGGCTAATAAGGGGGTAGGTAGATTCACTGATTTGAGCTGATTCAGGGATGTAGGAATATTCAACAAGGTTTTCAATTTTATTGGTAGTATGAGAAGTGCAGGATTTAGGCAAAGAAAGAGTAGAAGAAAGAGTAACAGGGGTTGAGGAAGATGAAGTAGAAGCCATGAATGAGAAGTTCTCTCTGCGCCTGAAGTCTAAAGAGCAAAGCAGAAATAAAGGTATAAATTATACCAAGAAAGAGTAGGCACCAAATGTGCCACAATTCGTCTTCTGAAATTTCTCTGGAAGGATCCAGGGTTAAACCTGTAAGAAACAAGTTTTCAGGATGGAAGGTTGAAAATGGAAAAGAGTCTGATAGGAGATAGGCTTTCATGAAAAACCTAAAAACAACTTTTTTTGCAAACTCTTGGATGGTAAAGACTGTGGTGAAAGTCTTTCCAAGGGGAAAGGTTTTTTTGGTAAGGGCTTGTGAGGGAAGTGAAGTGGCCATGAGAATAACAGGAAAATGGTAATCTGAGGATATGAAAAATAAGGATTTGTCTGGTTTAGCAAGTCTTGAGAGCATATCAGGAATAAAGTTGTGGTCTCCTTTTATATGCTTCACTGAGAAATCGTATTTTGAAAACCAGTCTTTTAGCCTAAGCAACATCTTTTCTGGAACATTTTTTCCTTTGAAATTCATGATGTTGGGAAAAGTGGAGTTGTCCATTCTGACAAGAAAGTGATAGCCGATAAGATGATACTCGAACTTTTGAATACCATGCTTGACAGTTAAAATTTCTTTGAAAAGACTGTGGTAATGGATTTGTGTGTCAGAGAAGTGTCCACTGGCATAGGCAATAAAGTGTTCTTTGCCATCTGTTTCTTCAAGGAGGATGGCCCCCCATGACTCGTCACTTGCATCAGTCTGCAATATTCGCTTACCATCGGTTATGAGCTTTAATGGTGGTGGATTTTGCGCAATTTGCTTTAAAGTTGTGACAGCAAGTGTGTGGTTGTTGTTCCATGAGGGAGGATTCTTTTTCAGTAAGGCTGACAGCTGGCTGGTGTGATAATCAACATGAGGGATAAAGTCCCTGATATAATTAATAATACCAAGGAACTGCTGGATTTGCCTTTTGGAAAGATTCTGGTTAGGAAAGTGGATGAGTTCTTGGGCAATGTACTTTCCTGGCTGATAGTGGCCATCTTTGATAGTCATTCCAAGGAATTCAATGTTATTGGTGGCAATGGTGCTTTTCTTAGCTGATAACATGAGTCCATGAGATTGAATAATATCAAAGAACTGATTTAACAAATGGCGATGGTCATCCTGTGTACCTGAAAATAACAAAATATCATCAATGTAAATCAATGCACTATGCAAAATAGGTTGGAAGATTTGGACCATGGATTTTTGGAAAATAGATGGAGCTATTTTAAGACCAAAGGGTAAAATTGTCCATTGGTAATGGGCATTGGGGATGCAAAAGGCAGTTTTATAACGTTCGGAAGGTTTAATGCCAAGTTGCCAGAATCCATATTTAAGATCAAATTTTGAAAAGATTTGAGCATTTTTTAGATAAGTGAACATGCTCTGTCTTTTTGGCAAAAGGAACTTGTCATCTTGTAAAAACATGCTCTGTCGTTTTTTTCCTCTAACAATCTCAGAATGTTTTTCAACATAAAAAGCTTGACAAGCCCATTGAGAACTAGTGGGTTCTATAAGACCTTGCGCTAGCAACTGAGAACATTCATTTTGGGCTAGGACTAAGTCAAAAGGACTCATTCCTGGATGGGTGGCTTTGGTTGAATTGACATCTTCATTCAACTTGAAAGGTAATTGAATAAAGAATTATGGATTTTTCCACAGAGGATTTGGATGATGAAAGTCAGCATGAGACTTGGGACAAAACTTCAAAAACTTTGTGGAAATGTCTTGGAAAGGTTGGGAGGTTTCAGAAAAACTGTAAAGCTTTAAAACGTTGGTGAATGGTTTAAACATAGACTTGACTCGGATTCCAGTAGGAATGATTTAGAGGTGTTTTATCTGGTGAATGATATCAAATCCTAACAAGATATCCTTATTAGGCAGATGGGAACCAATAACTTTCGTCCAGATAACACAATTTGGAAAGATCTGAATACCAATGGGTTTTTTGGTAATCAATATAGTGGTGAAGAGTTTTCCATTGACTGCTTTGAAATTTTCTTCATAATGTTGCCAAGACTGAGATGGAAGTATATCGGGATTTAACATACTTCGTTGTACCCCTGTATCAAGAAGACCAATGGCGGGAATCAGTCTCTGGAATTTGGAGGGTAAAAGGTGGAGTTTAATGGAAGGGATGGGTATGGTAGTGTCAAGGGACAATAGTTGTTGGTGGAAAACAGTCTGAAACTCATCATTTTCCGAATCATCGAATGAGTTTTGTAGGGCAAACACTGTTTCATCAGTAGGCTCCCCTTGTTTGGAGAAGTATGACTCAATTTCATCTTTGTGAGGAGAATAATCAGTGGTGGCCTGTAAGTGCTCAAGAAGTCGGATTGCTTTGTCTTTTTTGTTGGGGCAATCTTTGGCATAATGGCCTTTCTTTTTGCAAATGAAGCATCGACTGGACTTCTTCCTTTCTTGCTCTCTGGAAGAGCTAGATCTTTTCTGAAAAAACCTGTATGATTTTGCCAGGATTTTGATCTAGGAAACAAGTCTGGATTTTTGAATTTTCAAAAATGCTTCTTCTTTTTTGTGCTGCAATCACAATCTTTTTTTTTCTTGCATTTGATCTGTTCACACAACTTTTCCAAACATCCTTTGGCGATCTGAAAGATCTTTCCCAAGGAAATATTGTCTATGGTGAGATTGAGACTCGTAAGCTGCCTCTGTATATCTGGTTGCAATTCTTTAGATAGAGATGCCAGTAATACATGTTTGAGAGTTGGATCATTGAACCCGTTGAGCTTATAAAACAGAATTGACATCCATTTATAATGGAAATCAAGATCTTTAGAGTTAAGTGAACAGCATTTCATGTTGAGGTAGTCTCTTTGTGCAGCTTCAAAAACTGCTGTTGATTCTCCGATGAATTGTTCGTGGATGACAGTAAGATCAGTTGAGACATTAAGTAGTTGCACAAACTGTAATTGTCTGTACTCTCCTAAAGTATCAAACCAATCCCTTAAAGATCCCGTAAAATGGGTAACAAGTTCTCTAAGGACGGATGCTGTAGTAGCATTTGCTCTTAACATTTGGAGATCTGTCCAAGCAGCCATTTCGGATAATCGATCTCTCCATTTAGCTGTAGGGATATCATCAAAAGTGAACCGTGGACCATTTGAAGGTTTATGATCAGTTTGGGAGTGAGCAGGCAGGGTCGGAGCTGAGGATGCTTTGGGTTGATCTTCCTCAATATCTGAGGGTATGTTAAAGAATGGGTCAGTTCTAGAGGATTGAGCAGGTTCGGCTTCTTCAGGTTGGGCTATAAGGATTCTAGTGATGTTAGCATAGGATTTTTCAGAATCACTAGATGATACGATGATTTGGGGGAAGATTCTGTTTCAGATTCAGATGAATCGGCTCAAATGACTAGATTTGAATCAGAAGTTTGGTCTGTGCACTATATTGTTGCATGGGTGATTTTTCTTTGGCCTGAGTTGGTGTCGGCTGAGAAGGAAGTTGGGTATAGATAGGTGGATGCGGTTCTGTGATGGTCAAAGGTGGATGGAAAGACTGTTTATTGGGTCGTGGACGAGGATGATAGGTAGTCTAGATGGTTTTGGAAGAGGATGTTTTCTAAACAAAGTATGTGTCATGCCAAATAATTTGGACGGGTCCTATGGCTTGATTGGAGAAAGCATAGGTGCGAATGGATGGAGAGCTGGGCTGATAGTGGGTAATGGTGGAGAAGTGGTGAATAATGTTGGCCGTTGCCTGGCTGACTCGATCTGTTCAAGTTATGTTCTCAGCTTTTAGATTTCCTTTTCTTTTTTATCAAATTCTGGGTCATAGTAGCTATGACTCAGCATGGCTCTTAATTCTGAATCTAGTTGATACCAGAAAAACTTTTAAATAATTTTTATCTCGGGTTATATAACCCAAAACAAACTTTCTTTTAGTCTAAAACAGGGTACCAAACCAGATAAGAAATCATCATAAGTTTTCTGATGCACAGGATCCTTGCTAGAGGCAAGTGCAGAGCACACTTCCTTAAGTTTCAAAATGAACAAATTTAATTCTTTATTCTTTTTCTTTCTCTAGAGAGCTTCATTTGCAGAGAGAGGAGAGAGGTTTAGAAATTCATAGTGATAGAAACACCTGAGAGTTTATTGCTTCCAAACTTCTATATTACAAGCAAGGGGAGAATCCTTTATATAGGAGAATTCTCAGAGAAGATAGTACAGGACCCCTATCTTTCTTGAAAGCAAAAGGGAAAAGACACGACAACATGGAGGATCATTGAGAACATGACCTCTCAAGTGATCATGACCTATAGCCCACCTTTTTAGAAAGCCAAGCCCACCGATCAGGACTTTTACAAAAGATAAAGCATACTTACAAAGACTTTTACAACTAGCAAAAGCCAAAGCGTAAGGCAAGCCAAGACAAAACCATAAAGCAAAACATAATTATTACAACAAGACAAACTACTTTATTGAAAGCAACAAGAGAAACTTCTTTATGGAGAGTAGAGATTCATGTAATCGTCTTCGGATGAGCTTTCGGTTTCATCTGGGTCAGTGTCATGGTTGGATTTTGGGAAAAAGGTTTTGGAGAGCTTTGGATGCTTACAGTGGGGACCACGGCAAGGGGGATAAGGACAATCTCTTCGGTATCCTAGCCTGGGTGATGTTTGAGTGGCTTTGTCAACTTTGGTGGGTTGGGATGAGGATCCTGGTTCATGCATAGTGGGTTGTGGAAACTGTTGGAGATGTTGGCTTAGTGGGAGGAAGGCTTCCCATGGGTCCTGGGAGTCTTGAAAAAGGAAGTCAGTGTAGTCTGGCTTTTCTTCTTTGATGATGATTCCCGTGGACTTTGGTTTGGATATGGCAGATGGAGTAGGGATCATGATAAGCTCATGTTGTGGACCTAAGGACGTGTGAAAAATATCCTGGTGTGGAGTCTGGTGATTCAATTCACAAAGATAGTTGTGTAGGTTAGTCTGGAGTTCATTGTCAATGACTGCTGGATGAGGTGCAGTAAACCATTCATAGACTTGATCTTGAGTCTAAAAGCAATTTGTGTCAGGTTGTTGGAAGTATGGTCTATGAATAATGAACACTGATGTCCACATTTTTGCTTCGGAGGATGGCATACATTCCAAATTGTGAACCTGAGACAATTGTTGGAGTTTCTGTCTCCACCATGGGATTGGAGAAAACCATTCACGAAGTGTCCAGAGGAGGGAGGTGGCTTTGTCTGGATTGAGCAAGTGTTCTAAGGTGGATGTGACTGGAACAATCAATTTGGTGGCATAGAGGACGGTGAGGCACCAAATGTATCCTAATTCATCTTCAAAAATTTCTCTGGAGGGATCCAGGGTTAAACCTGTAAGAAACAAGTTTTCAGGATGGAAGGTTGAGAATGGAAAAGAGTCTGATAGGATATAGGCTTTCATAAAAAACCTAAAAACAGCTTTTTTGGCGAACTCTTGGATGGCAAAAACTGTGGTAAAGGTCTTTCCAAGGGGAAAGGGTTTTTTGGTGAGAGCTTGTGAGGGAAGGGAAGTAGCCATGAAAATAACAGGAAAATGACAAATTGAGGATATGAGAAACAAGGATTTGTCTGGTTTGGCAAGTCTTGAAAGCATATTAGGAATTAGATTGTGGTCTCCTTTTATATGCTGCACTGAGAAGTCATATTTTGAAAACCAGTCTTTTAATCGGAGCAACATCTTTTTTGGAACATTTTTCCCTTTGAAATGCATGATGTTGGGAAAAGCTGAGTTATCCATTCTGACAAGAAAGTTATAGCCGATAAGATGATACTCAAACTTTTGAATACCATGCTTGACAGCTAGAATTTCTTTGAACACACTGTGGTAGTGGACTTGTGTGTCAGAGAAGTGTCCACTAGCATAGGCAATAAAGTGTTCTTTGCCGTTTGTCTCTTCAGGATGGCCCCCTATGACTCGTCACTTGCATCGCTACCATTAGTGATGAGCTTTAATGGTGGCGGATTTTGTGCAATTTGCTTTAAAGTGGTGATAGCAAGTGTGTGGTGGTCATTCCACGAAGGTGGATTTTTTTTGGTGTGATGATCAACATGAGGGAGAAAATCCCTGATATAATTAATAATACCAAGGAACTGCTGAATTTACTTTTTGGAAAGATTCTGGTCGGGAAAGTGGATGAGTTCTTGAGCAATGTGTTTTCCTGGCTGATAGTGGCCATCTTTGATAATCATTCCAAGGAATTCAATGTTGTTGGTGGCAATGGTGCTTTTCTTGGCTGATAACATGATTCCATGAGATTGGATGATATCAAAGAACTGATTTAACAAATGGCGATGATCATCTCGTGTACCTGAAAACAACAAAATATCGTCAATGTAAATCAATGCACTATGCAAGATGGGTTGTTTTAAGACCAAAAGGCAGTTTTGTAACGTTCTAAAGGTTTAATTCCAAGTTGCCAAAATCCGGATTTAAGATCAAATTTTGAAAAGATTTGAGCATTTTTGAGATAAGTGAACATACTCTGTCTTTTTGGCAAAGGGAATTTGTCATCTTGTAAAAACATGTTTAGAGGCTGATAGTCAATGACTAATCGCTTTTTTCCTCTAACAATCTCGGAATGTTTTTCAACATAAAAAGCTTGACAAGCCCATTGAGAACTAGTGGGTTCAATAAGACCTTGGGCTAGCAACTGAGAACATTCTCGTTGGGCTAGGACTAAATCAGAAGGACTCATTCCTGGATGGGTGGCCTTGGTCGGATTGACATCTTCATTCAACTTGAAAGGTAACTGAACAAAGAATTGTGGATTTTTCCACAAAGGATTTGGATGGTGAAAATCAACATGTGACTCAGGACAAAACTTCAAAAACTTTGTAGAAAGGTCTTGGAAAGACTGGGTGGTTTCAGATAAACCATAAAGCTTTAAAACAGTGGTGAAGGGTTTAAACATGGACTTGACTCGAATTCCAGTAGGGATGATTTGGAGGTGTTTTATCTGGTGGATGATATCAAATCCTAACAAGATATCCTTATTAGGTAGATGAGAACCAATGACTTTTGTCCAGATAACACAATTTGGAAAGATTTGAATACCAATAGGTTTTTTGGTAATCAATGTGATGGTGAAGAGTTTTCCGTTGACTGCTTTGAAATGCTCCTCGGAATGGTGCCAATCTTAAGTATGTCGGATTTATCATACTTCTTTGAGCACCATCGAAGTCCAATGGCTGGAATTGGTCTCTGAAATTTGGAGGGTAAGATGTGGAGTTTTATGGAAGGGATAGGGATGGTAGTGTCTAGAGACAGAAGTTGTTGGTGAAAGACAGTCTGGAACTCATCATTTTCAGAATCATTAGATGAGTTTTGCAGTGCGAACACTGTTTCATCAGTGGGCTCCTCTTGTTCTGAGAAATAAAACTCAATTTCGTCTTTGTGAGGAGAGTAATAAGTGGTGGCTTGTAAATGCTCAAGAAGCCGAATGGCTTTGTCTTTTTTGTTGGGGCAATCTTTAGCATAATGGCCTTTTTTTCTTGCAAATGAAGCATCGGCTTGACTGTTTCCTTTTTTGGTCTCTGAAAGAACTAGATCTCTTCCGGAAAAACCTATATGACTTTCGCCGGGCTTTAGATCTGGGATACAAGTCTGGATTTTTAAATTTGCGGAAATGCTTCTTCTTTTTGGAGCTGCAATCACAATCCTTCTTTCTCTTGCATTTGATCTGCAAGTAAGCCTTTTTACAGGCACTTCAGAAAGGCTCTTTGTCTTTTAACAATTCTTTGAAGAACTGCTTTTGTTCACATAATTTCTCCAAACATCCTTTGGCGATCTAAAAGATCTTTCCCAAGGAGATGTTATCAATGGTGAGATTGAGACTTGTAAGCTGCCTCTGTATATCTGGTTGCAATTCTTCAGGTAAAGATGCCAGAAATACATGCTTGAGAGTTAGATCATTGAACCCATTGAGCTTGTAGAACAGGATTGACATCCGTTTATAATGGAAATCAAGATCTTTAGAGTTGAGTGAGAACCATTTCATATTGAGGTAGTCTCTTCTTGCAGCTTCAAAGACTGCTGTTGATTCTCCGATGAATTGTTCATGAATGACAGTAAGTGCAGTTGAAACATTAGGGAGTTGCACAATTGTCTCTCACCAATCTCTTAGAGATCTTGTAAAACGGGTAGCAAGTTCTCAAAGGACTGATGCTGTAGTAGCATTTGCTCTTAACATTTGGAGATCTGTCCAAGCAGCCATTTCGGATAATCGATCTCTCCATTTAGCTGCAGGGATATCATCAAAAGTGAACCATGGACCATTTTGAAGGTTTATGATCATTCTGAGATTGAGCAGGCCTAGTTGGAGCTGAGGATGCTTCGGGTTGATCTTTCTCAACATCTGAAGGTACTTCAAAGAAGGGGTTAGTTCTTGAGGATTGAGCAGGCTCAGTGTCTTCAGGTTGGGCCATAAGGATTCTAGTGACGTCAGCATAGGATTTTTCAAAATCACTAGATGAGATTGAAGATTTGAGGGAGGATTCGGTTTGCGAGATGAATCTAGGTTTGAATCGAAGTTTGGTACGACGGGATTATTTGTGCACTATATAGGTGCATTGGCGATTTATCCTTTGTCTGAGTGGGTGGTGGTTGAGAAAGTTGAGAAAAAATGGGTGATTGTGGCTCATTAATAGATAGAGGTGGAAAGAAAGGCTGTTTATCGGGACGTGGACGAGGATGAGGGGTGGATCGAGATGCTTTTGGTAGAGGATACTTTCGAAACAAAGTATGGGTCATACCAAATAGTTTGGATGGATCTTGAGGCTTAATTGGAGAAAGCATAGAGGCAAAAGGATGGAAGGTCGGGCTAATGGTAGGTAAGGGTGGAGATGAGGTAAATAAGGATGGCCTTTGCTTTTCTTGCTCGATCTGTTCAAGTTCTGTTTTTAGCTTTCGAATTTCCTTCTCCTTTTGATCAAATTCTGGGCCATAGTATCCTCAAGCAAGCATGGTTCATAACTTTGAATCGAGTTGAGTAATTCGGGAGTGAAGATTGTAATGGATCTGCTGCAGTTGTGCAGTAATGGAATCAACCTTCGACTCGATCTGTTCAGTTCGTAAACTGATCTTTTCAACCTTGGAGGTGATATACAACAAGGTGTCATTTTGTGCCTTGGCATTTTGGGTTTGCCAATTAAGGACTAATTCAAAAGGTTTGGGTGGTTCTAGGTGGCCAGTGGAGGTGATGGCTGAAGGGATGAAAGGTTTGGATATCACATTTCGTTGGGAATCTGTGTGAGTGTCTAAAGGGGGAAAGAAGGAAGAGTAGTCTGAAGAGGAAGAGGAAAACATCATACATTCTAGCGTTTGGGCGATAGATGTTGAGTATGGAATGGAGGATGGATTCTTAGGGTTGCATCATTTTGCAATCCATTTGAGTTCTTTTTTGTAGATGGGTAATGGAGCTGGTGGAGGTGGAGGATCTGGTGGGGATTTGGGTTCACAGTGGTGACATGAGATAGGAGGTGTTTTCTTTTTGGGTTTCCTTTTGGTGGCATAAGCATCATCTTCTTCCCAATCATCCCAGCAGGGACAACCGGGGTCACACATGCCGGAGCCTGGGACATCCCAGAGAAAATGTCCATTGTGCTTTGCTGGATAAACAGGGTAGCCATCGAACCAATGGGCAAATCTTCTGAGCCGGTGATCATGGAGGAATAGGTAAAGGAGAGCCGAGGAGGTTCTTGTGGAGCACTGGGAGGTGGTTTGAAAGTCATTCGGACTATGCCGTCTGGTCGTCTTTCAACCATGCTTTCCGATGTCTGAATTGGAGTTGTGTTGTTATGGAATTGCTCATAATTGGAGATCCATGCAAGAGGCATAAGCTTGATGAGCTCGTGTCAGGGAAGTTGTCATGGGATCTGAATAATTGTGGGAATTTGGTCAGATTCTGCTAACACCATGAGGGTGTCAGAGTGGTGTTCAGGAGTGGGAAGATCTAAGGCATGATTTTGGAGCCTATAGACCAATTGGTGGTGTAAAGTGGCTATTTTTGCTTAAGAAATTTATTTTGCACCTTGAATTTGAAATTGAACTTTCAAGGTTGTGGGCAAATTGGGGTCTTGGAGAGAAAGGTTGAAATTTGGATAAAAGGTGAGTAGAACACTTCCCACATGGAGAGTTGTAAGGATGCTTCTATATCGCTTAAATATCAAGCATGGCAAGTGGGTAACCTTTTCTCCCATGGAGGGTAAGGATTAATCGAATGCCCAAGATGGAGGTGAGTGTAACCTTCTCTTGGAAATTAACTCGAAGGGATTTCAGTAACATATTGCTCAGTGGCGTGAAGAGCACATTGGTCCGGGAAGGGATGTATTCTTTAGGGTCGAGTAGAGATGAGAGTACGGATCTGTAGGTAAAAGAACCGTTTGTTGATAAGGGCTGATGAGGGGGTAGGATGACTCACTGATTTAGGCGGATTCAGGGATGTAGGAATATTCTACAAGGTTTTCAAGTTTATTGGCAGTATGGGAAGTGCAAGTTCTAGGCAAAGAAAGAGTAACATGATGGGAAGGAATTGAGGATGAATTGGACACCATGAATAAGAAAGTCTCTCTGCTCCTGAAGTTCTAGAGAGCAAAATAGAAAAAGACTTAAATCATACCATTTTGGGCATGAAAAACGGCAATTTAGAAAACATGAAAGTTTACAGGACGGGTAAATTTGCTGCATCTGAGAAGTGATCGAATCCATTTTAGACTCAATATGATTAGTTCGCAAACTGATATGATTAACCTTCTTATGGATATCAACCAAGGTTTCATTTTGAGCTCTGGCATTTTGGGTTTGCCAAAGGTTTGGGGTCTTCGAGAAAGGAATAAAGGGTTTGGTTATGACTTTTCGTTGTGGATCAGTATGGGTTTCTAGAGCAGGGAAATTGGAGGAATAATCCTGTGAGGTGGATGAGAACATCATACAAGCCATAGGCTGCATGGGTGGTGTGGAAGGCTGAGTATTGGAAAGGATTTCAGTTTTGCAATTTCTTGCAATCCATCTGAGTTTTGTTTGGTAAATAGGTAATGGAGCTGGTGGCAGTGGAGGATTATGAGGTGGATTAGGGTGGTGATGTGAACACGGAGTTTTATGTTTTTTCTTTTTCAGTTTTCTTCTCCGTTGTTGGTCAATGTCATCATCTTCCCAATCATCCCAACAGGGACAATCTGGGTCACAGTTTTCCTGAGCCTGGTGAATCCCAAAGAAAGTGGCCATTAAGTTTAGCAGGGTAGATAGGATATCCGTCTGAATTGAATCCTGTAATTGGCAGCTTTTCCTGAGCGGTCTGAACAGCGGTCACCATGGCTGAATAAGTGAATGAGAGCCTTGGAGGCTCTTCTAGGGCTGTTGGTGGAGGTCGAAAAGTCATTCGGACTGTTCCATCAAACCTTCTTTCAAACATGCTTTCAGTGGTCTGGATAGGAGAAGTATTAGTGTGGAACTTCTCATAATTAGAAATCCATTCCAAGGCCATGAGTTTTATGAATTCATGTCTAGGGATCTGCCTAGGAATTTGGATAATGGTTGGTATCTGATCTGATTCTGCTAACACCATGAGGGCGTCAGAGTGGTGCTCAGGGGAAGGAAGATCTAAGGCATGGTTCTGAAGCCTATAGACCAATTGATGGTGAAGAGTTGCAATCTTGGCAGAAGAGATTTGTTCTACACCTTGAATTTGCACTTGGACTTGCAAGGCAGTGGAGAGATTAGTGTCTTGAAGAGAAAGGTTGAAATTGGGATAGAAAGTGAGTAAAACACTTCCAGCATGAAGAGTGGTTAAGACAGTACCAATAACAGCATCTTGATAATGTGTGAACCTAGTATCCAGCATAGCAATTCTGGCTGTGACTAGTAATCCTTTCCTTCCATGTAAGGTGAGGATAAGTCAGACTCCTCCGATATGGAGATGAGTATAACCTTCTCTTTGCCAATTGGAAATCAAGTCTGGGAGAATTTCTAGAGTGACATATTGTTCAGCTGTGGTAGCCTGAAGGGAACACTGATCCAATCGAGATGACTGGATATATTCTTTTGGATGAGGTCTTTGGGTGGAAATAAGAGTGCGGATACTGCGAGTAAAGGAGTGGGGACGTTTATAGAGATGATAAGGACTAAGAAGAGGAAAAGATGAATAGGTAAAAAGACAAATTTACCTTTCTTTTTATCATCCATACTAGCACGCTCATCAACAGGTAAAGGTAATAAATCCAAAGGAGTTAATGGATTAAAACCATATACAATCTCAAATGGTGAAAATTTAGTAGTTGAATGGACAGTTCTATTGTAAGCAAATTCAACATGTGGCAAATATTCTTCCCAAGTTTTCAAGTTCTTTTGAATAATGGCACGCAACAAAGTAGATAGAGTTCTATTTACAACCTCAGTTTGTCCAGTTTAGTACCCAACTTACCCCACAAAGTTTTCCAAAAGTGGCTCAAGAACATAGCATCTCGATCTGAAACTATGCTCCTTGGTACTCCATGCAATCTGACTATTTCCTTGAAAAATAAATTAGCTATGTTTGTTGCATCATCAGTTTTGTGATGTGGAATGAAATGTGCCATCTTTGAAAACCTATCAACAACAACAAAAACAGAATCATTTCCCCTTTTTGACCTAGGTAAACCCAAAACAAAGTCCATAGAAATATCAACCCAAGGTTCACTAGGTATGGGTAGAGGGTTATACAATCCATGGGGTAAAACTCTAGACTTAGCATGTTTACAAGTGATACACTTCTCACATATTCTTGCAATGCCAAAATGTCCCATTAAACCTCCCCCATGAGCTTCACGCACAAGCAATTCACGCAAAGAACTATTAGGCAAACACAATTTATTTTCTCTAAATAAGAACCCATTATACCTATAGAACTTACCGAATGAAACTTTCTCACAAGCATTAAACACATTAGCAAAATCAGGATCATTAACATATAATTCTTTAATGTACTCAAATCCTAACAACTTTGCATTTAATGTAGAGATAAGTGCATATCTTCTAGATAATGCATCAGCCACCACATTCTCCGTACCTTGTTTGTATTTGATCACATAGGGAAATGGTTCAATAAATTCAACCCATTTGGCATGTCTCTTATGCGACTTACCTTGCCCTTTCAAATGCTTCAAGGACTCGTGATCAGTGTGTATAACAAACTCTTTAGGTAGAAGATAGTGTTGCCAAGTTTCTAATGCTCTCACCAATGCATACATCTCCTTGTCATATGTAGGATAGTTTAGGACTCAATTTCTCACTAAAATAAGTAATTGGACGCCCTTCTTGCATCAAAACTCCAATACCTGAAGCATCACACTCAATTTCAAAAGTTTTAGCAAAATCGGGTAAAGCGAGTAATGGTGCAGAAACCAATTTCTCCTTAATTAGATTAAATGCCCTTTCTTGTTTACTACCCCACTTAAATCCCACATTTTTCTTCACAATTTCTGCTCACAAATCTTCTATAAAAACTAGCCAAACCATGAAAACTTCTTACCTCACTTACACTTTTAGGTGTAGGCCACTCTTTAATAGCCTTTACCTTCTCTTCATCAACCTCAATTCCTTTAGCACTTACAACATAACCAAGAAAAACAATCTGATTTGTACAAAAGGAACACTTCTTCAAATTAGCATATAACTTTTCTTTCCTTAAAATAGTCAATACACTTTGCAAATGTTCAATGTGTTCATCTAAGCCTTTGCTATAGATCAAAATAAAAGCAAGCAAAACATGGTTCATTAACCTCATAAAAGTGCTAGGTGCATTAGATAACCACTCATATAAACCATATTTTGTTTTAAAGGCAGTTTTCCACTCATCTCCCTTTCTAATCCTAATTTGATGATATCCACTTTTAAGATCAATTTTACTAAACACACAAGAACCATGCAATTCATCAAGCATGTCATCAACTCTATGAATAGGATGTTGATACTTTATAGTGATTTTATTAATTGCACGATAGTCAATGCACATCCTCCATGTGCCATCCTTTTTGCGCACTAGTAAAACTGGTACCGCACATGGACTCATGCTCTCCCTCACATATCCCTTTGCCAAGAGTTCTTCAACTTGCCTTTGAAGCTCCTTTGTCTCCTCAGGGTTACTTTTATATGCAGGTCTATTAGGAATGGTAGCTCTAGGGACTAAGTCTATTTGATGCTCAATTCCCCTAATAGGTGGCAAACCATTAGGGACTTCATTTGGAAACAAATCATCAAAGTCCTCCAAAAGAGTCACAATAGCACTAGGCAAAGAAAAGTTAAGCTCATTAGTATGTAAACAAGCCTCTTTGCACAAAAGTACAATGATAGGCTGTTTTGAAAAGAAAGCCCTCTTAACCTCGCTCTCTTTTGCAAACAAGTTCACTTGCTGCCTTTATTTTCTCTCAACAATATTTTTTTCTATCTTTTCACTTGTTTTTCTCTCAATCTCTCTTTCTTTTGTACTCTCACTTTCTTTTTTTTGTATCACTCTCTTTTTGTATTGACATTTGATCCTCATACACTTGCCTAGGTGTTAATGGTGCAAGAGTGATTTGCTTTTTATTCATTACAAAAGAATATCTATTTAAGTAACCATTATGTGTCACACGCCTATCATATTGCCAAGGTCGCCCCAAAAGAATGTGTCCAGCATGCATGGGTACTTCATCCTTGTATCTCCCAATAGAGAATGAAACCAGCACTTGTTTATTTACTTTAACTTCCCCACAATCATTAAGCCATTGTAGCTTATATGGCCTAGGATGTTTCAAAGTTTTCAAATTCAAATTTTCAACTAAACTAGTGCTAACCACATTAGTACAACTTCCACCATCAATTATCATACTACATACCTTATCTTTGATGTGGCATCTGTATGAAAAATGTTATCACGTTGTACCTCTGCATCTTCTTTTACTTGCACATTGAGAGCACGCCTAACAACTATCAATTTACCATCAACAGGATACTCTACACCATCAATAGCATCCTCCAAAGGTGGCACAGGATCATCATCTTTGCTTTGGTTGCCTCCCTCTTTATGATCCTTGATTGGCTATCCCCAAACATTTGTGCATTGGCTATCCCCAACAGGATACTCTGATTCACTCTCGGTTTCAACATCTCCATCATCCCTCAAGATCATTACTCTCTTATTTGTGCATTGAGATGCAATATGACCTATCCCCAAACATTTAAAACACTTAATATCTCTATTTCTAGAGTGTTGGGAATCAGATTTACCTTTATGATCCTTGAATGGCTCAATCTTAGGCTTTGAAATATCCTTTTCATCTTTGCTCCATCTTGAATTCCATGAGGAAGATGAACCCAAGTTGGTTCTAGTGGAACCTTTCTTTTTCAGTTGTCGTTCCACTTTCATGGCCATGTGAACCATGTCTTCCAACTCAACATAGTGCTGGAAGTCAACCACATTAGCAATATCTTGCCGTAGTGGCCTCTCGTTCTTCTTCAATGTTGGCTCGAATCATGATTATTTCCATCTCCTTGTGGTAATCTTCCACACTTCTAGAACCTTGTGTAAGACTTTGAAGCCTTTGGACAAAAGGTTTTGAGGTAACACGGGTTTGTGTGTCTGTCTGTTTTTCAAGTGGAGGAAATGATTCCTCATAGGAGTGACTTGAAAACATAAGGCATGATTTGATTGGTTGAACAGGAGGGTTTGGATCCGATGGAGGTTGTGGAAGAAAGGATTTGCAAGATGGTGGTGGATAAGAAGATTTTTTCTTCTTCTTTTTCTTTCTCTGCATAACTTCCAATTCTTGACTAGGAACAAATCTCCTCCTCATGATGGCCTTCATCTCCTCCCAAGTGTTTATAGGCCTTTCACGATTTCGTCTCCTACTCAAAACAAGTTGATCCCACCAAATAATAGCATAATCAGTAAATTCAACAGCAACTAGTTTTACATTTTTCTCCTCAGAGTAGTTGTGGCAATCAAATACTAGCTCCACCTTTTTTTCCCACTCCAAATAAACTTCTGGATCATTTTTACCTTGAAAAGAAGGAATTTTTAGTTTGATACTCCCCAAATCATGATCTATACATCTTGCCCTTCTATCATCTCTTCTACACATGTCAACAATGGCCTGGTCATCAAAATTATCTAAGTCATCACCATCTTCTTCTCCCATGGCAGCACGCCCTTGATTACCTTTTACATTAGGAGCTATTGGTTGTTGCCCCCTTTGTAGATTGGCTATGAGATTCATGCGCTCAAATTGTTGTTGCACGGCCTTGAGCATAATTGATTGGTCTATAGCTTCTTGATCTTTTGACATATTTTTTATATGAAAAGAATGTTAGCAAAAAGACCTCACAACACTCCCTCATGTGTTTCACTCAATTAGATGTCACTTAACTCTCGTGTTTAACATAAAAATTGGCTTTTTCCCTCTAACGATCTCACAAACTTTTGCCTTTAATTTATATCTTTATTTCTGCTTTGCTCTTTAGACTTCAGGCGTAGAGAGAACTTCTCATTCATGGCTTCTACTTCATCTTCTTCAACCCCTGTTACTCTTTCTTCTACTCTTTCTTTGCCTAAATCCTGCACTTCTCATACTACCAATAAAATTGAAAACCTTGTTGAATATTCCTACATCCTGATCAAATCGGTGAATCTACCTACCCCTTATTAGCCCTTGTACAAACGCCCGGTTCCTTTACATCCGTACTCTCATCTCTACCAAACGGCCTCACCCTAAAGAATATATCCATTTCTGCGGATCGGTGTGCTCTTCAAGCCATCTAGCAATATGTTACTCAGAAATCACTTCCGAGCTCATTTCAAATTGGAAGCGTGAAGGATACACTCACCTCCATCTTGGCGGCATCGACTTATCCTTACCCGAAAAGGATTGCCGATTCTGCTTGATACGGTTCAAGATGTCATCATCCCCTACATGTGTTTTACTCACCTTTTATCCAAATTTCAACCTTTCACTTCAAGATACCAATCTACCCACAACCTTGAAAGTTCAAATCCAAATCCAAGGTCTTTGAACAAATTTCCTCTGCCAAAATTGCCACCCTACACCATCAATCGGTCTATAGGCTTCAAAACCATGCCTTAGATCTACCCACACACCATTCGACACTCTTATGGTGTTAGCCGAATCGACCAAATCCCATCATCCAGATCCCAAGACAAATTCCTCGCCATGAGCTTATCAAGCTTATGCCTCTTGAATGGATCTCCAACTATGAACAATTCCATAACAATGCATGCATTTGAAAGACGACGATGGATCGAATGACATTCAAACCACCTCTGCTCCACAAGTGCCCCCGGCTCTCTTTACCTATTCTTCCATGATCACCCGAAGATCTATTCAATTAAGGCTACCTGTTTATCCAAAGCAAAATGGCCATTTCTGGGATGTCCCGGATCGAATTGTCCCGATTGGGAAGAGGGTGATTATGCTACCAAAAGGAAACCCAAAAGAAAAAACCTCATGTCTCTTGTCACCACAAACCACCAAAAGACCCTCCACCTCCTTTACCTATTTACAAAAAGGAACTCAAATGGATTGCAAATCTGAGACTCCTTCACCTGTCCCAGATCCAATTTCTCCACTGAGTTGTATGATGTTTCATCTACTTCTTCAGATTATTCTTCCTCTTTCCCTCATTTAGAGGCTCACACAGATCCCCAACGTAATGTTGTGTCCAAACCTTTTATCCCTTCACCTATTACCTCATCTGGCCACCTAGAACCTCCTAAACCTTTTGAATCAGTCCTCAACTGGCAAACCCAAAATGCCAGAGCCCAAAATGATACTTTGTTAAATATCAACTCCAAAGTTGAGAACATCAGTTTACGAATTGAAAAACTTGAGACGAAAGTTGACTCTATCTCTGCACAAATGCAACAGATCCACCAAAATCTTCAGTCTAGAATTGCTCAACTTGATTTTGAGTTGCGGACCATGCTTACCCAAAGATACTATGGCCCAGAATTTGACCAAAAAGAAAGGGAGATCAGACACTTAAAAGCTGAGCTTTCTCAAATTGAAGCTGAAAAACAATGCCCTTCTCTTTTTACCTCTTCACCTCTAATTCCTTCCATTGGTCCCACTTATCATCCCTTTGCCTCTATGCTTTCCCCTATTCGACAATATGAGCCTTCCAAGTTATTTGGTATGACTCATACACTCTTTAGAGAAAATCCATTGCCACCACCACCCAAGCCAAAACCAAAGCCTAAACCTCAGCCACGACCCGTTACAGTTCATCCATCCTCCACTACTACCTCTGACCAGCAATCACCAGGTTATACACTAGCATCCCCACCAGAACCACTCTTATCCCAACCTCCTACTAAATCCAAAGATAAAGAACCCATGCACCAGTTCAGTGCTCATACTGACCATTCCTCTACTACAGATGATCAAACTTCTGATTCAAATCTAGCCGTTTCAGATAGCCATCGAGACGACATTCTTGATCTACCAGTGATTCTGAAAAATCTTATGCTGATATCACCAGGATTCTGATGGCTCAACCTGATCAACATACCCAAGGCCAAACATCCCGAATATGTTGACATTCCTTCGATGTCGAAGAGATGCAACCTTACAAACCAGCCTCCTCCAACCCAGACTGGTTCATCTAGCCAAAAATCATCAAATGGTCCATGGTTTACCTTTGATGATATCCCGTCTTATAAATGGCGTGATCGCCTTAATGAAATGTCTGGATTGACCTCCAAATGCTCGCACTGGAGCCACCATTGAATCGAGAGAATTTGCTACTCGTTTGGGAGCTCTAAGAGATTGGTTTGACTCTCTTCACAATTTGTCCAAAATCTCCGGTTTTGCAATTCTTCATGATCAATTTCTGGAGACCACTTTGAAGACGAGATTATCTCAGCATGAAATGCTGCTCACTCAATGCCAAGGATCTTGATTTCCATTACAAGCGCATGTCTCTGCTTTTCTATAAGCTTAATGGATTCAACGAGCCTACACTAAAGCATGTTTTCTTAGCCTCCCTTCCAGAAGAACTCCAACCAGACATACAGCGGCAGCTCACTGCCTCCAATCTTGTTATTGACAACATCTCTCTTGGCAAAATCTTTCAGCTTGCCAAAACATGTCTTGACAAACGTAAAAACAATTTTTCAAAGAAAAAGACAAAGAACCATTCGAAGTGCTTGCAAAAACCTTATCTGCGAGATCAAATGCAAACAAAAAGGATTGTGATTGCAAAAAGAAAAAGCATTTTGGATATTCAAAACCCTAATTTTCCTCCAAACCCCGCAGTCAAAACCTTATTCTTCAAGAAGTCTTCTTCTTCCAGAGACTCAAAACGAAGGAAGTCCAGCAGATGTTTTATCTACAAGAAAAAAGGTCATTTTGCCAAGGACTATCCTAACAAAAGAGAAAAGTCCATTCGCCTTGTTGAACATCTTCAAGCTACTACAGATTACTCTCCAGACAAGGATGAACTGGAATTATGTTTCTCTGAACAAGATGAACCCAATGATGAAACAGTGTTCGCACTTCAACAATCCTCTGATGACTCAGACAGTGACTAGTCCCAAGTGATTTTCCACCAACAATTATTGTCCCTTGACACTACAATTCCTATACATTCCATCAAACTCCAGATCTTACACTCCAAATTCCAAAGGCCCATTCCAGCAATTGGTCTTATTGATACTGGCGCCCAATGCAGTATGCTTAACCCACATATCCTTCCACCAGACTACTGGATACAGTCTGAAGAACATTTCAAAGCTGTTAATGGAAAATTGTTCACTACCTCTTTGATTACCAAAAACCTATTGGTATTCAAATCTTTCCAAATTGTGTCATTTGGACCAAAGTTATTGGTTCAACCCTTCCTAATAAGGATATCTTGTTAGGTTTTGACATTCTTCACCAGATCAAACACCTCCAAATCATTCCCCATGGCATCTGAGTCAAGTCCATGTTCAGACATCCTAAAACTTTACAATCTGTCTGAAACTCCTCAGTCCTACCAGGATATTTCAACCAAGCTTTTGAGCTTCTGTCCTGAATCCCATTCTGAGTTCACCCATCCGAACCCTTTGTGGAAAAACAAGTCTTTCTTCATTAAGTTACCCTTCAAACTCAATGAAGACATTAATCCCACCAAGGCTACCCATCCAGGAATGAGTCCATCTGACTTACTCCTAGCCCAACAAGAATGTTCGCAATTGTTAGCCCAAGGTCTCATCGAGCCCACAAATTCTCAATGGGCTTGCCAAGCCTTTTATGTTGAAAAGCATTCTGAAATTGTTTGAGGAAAGAAACGCCTAGTCATAGACTATCAGCCACTAAACATGTTTTTACAAGACGACAAATTTCCTTTACCCCGCCGACAAAGCATGTTTACTTTTCTAAAAAATATCCAGATCTTTTCAAAATTCGATTTAAAATCCGGTTTTTGGCAATTAGGCATTGAACCCTCGGAACGATACAAAACTGCTTTTTGCATTCCCAATGCCCATTTCCAATGGACTGTCCTTCCTTCTACCTCAATCCATTTTCCAAAAATCCATGATAAAAATCTTTCAGCCAATCCTGCATCATGCATTAATTTACATTGATGATATTTTACTTTTTTCAGGATCACATGATGAACATCGCCATTTTATGATATTGTCCAAAGTCATGGAATCATGCTATCTGCCAAGAAAAGCACCATTGCCACAGACAACATCGAATTTCTTGGTATGATCATTAAAGATGGCCATTACCAGCCAGGAAAGCACATTGCCCAAGAGTTGCTTCATTTTCCAGCTCAAGAACTTTCCAAAAAGCAAGTTCAACAGTTTCTCGACATCATCAATTACATCCGAGACTTTATCCCACATGTGGACCACTACACTCATCATCTCTCGGCTTTATTGAAAAAGAAGCCCCCAGAGTGGAATGATGACCACACACGTGCTGTCACTACTCTCAAACAGATCGCGCAAAATCCGCCTCCTTTAAAGCTGATTGCAGATGGAAAGCGCATATTACAGACAGACGCCAGTGATGAATCTTGGGGTGCCATCCTCCTTGAAGAACTCGATGGAAAAGAACACTTTATCGCTTACGCTAGTGGACATTTTTCTGACACACAGAAGCACTACCATAGCGTATTCAAAGAAATCTTAGCGGTAAAGAATGGCATCAAGAAATTTGAGTACCATCTGATTGGACACCATTTTCTTATCCGAATTCCCTATCCCAATTTCAAAGGTAAAAAATATGACTTCTCAAGCATATAAAGGGATCCAACCTCATCCTATGCTCTCAAAACAACACTCTCTAGCCTTAATTTCCTCCTATCATTTTCCCATCATCTTCATGGCTACCTCCCTTCCACCGTAAGATCGACCAAAAAGACTTTTCCTTAACAAAACATTTTCTTGTCTTTGCCATCCAAGAGTTTGCAAGAAAAGCTCTCTTCGCTTTTCATGAAAGCCTACCTTATGGCCGACTCATTTCCATTTTCCACTTTCCACCTAAAATCTGCTCTGGTTTGACGACCCATCCAGAAATCAAAGAGTTATGGTACCTCTGGTGCCTAACTGTTCTTTATGCTACTAAGCTGATCTTACCAATCGCTCCTACCTTAACCCATCTCCTTGATCCAGAAAAAGCCACCTCTCTTACCTGGACATTGCTTGAATGGTATTCCCCAATACCATGGTGGAGAAAAAAGTTACAGCAACTAACAGAGATTTACAATCTCGATCGTATGCCAGCCTCTGAAGCCCAAATAGGTGAAATCCACCTTGCAACTTCAAAAAAAAAACAATCTCTGCATTTTTCTCAAACAAACACTTTGTTTTCCTTATTTCCCCTCCTTTGTTAGCCATGTCCCTAACTTACGTTACGTCCTAATAAAAGTCCTTCTTGATTTTAGGGAACTATAGTCTGAAGTATAAGCTAGTTATATGGCTAAAAAGATGTAGTGGTGTATAAAATAAATAAATAAATAAATTGGGTTGACTAGCATTTTTATTTGACTTGAGATTGTATTATTTCTAAGCTGAGGGCATATTTCTTTCATCTTGGTGAGAGCATGTGATATCACTTCTTTATTATTTTCTCTCAATTACCATTAATTGGAGTGACTATTTTTATTGGGTTTAATTTCTTTGTGAGAGTGTCACTATTTCCAGTGAGATTTTGGGGTTTAACATGTCATTCTTGAAAGTAGCTGTGACAAAGTCTACTGGGCTGATTCATGTGAATGGTTGATGTGGGTGTAATGTTTCTTTAGACTGGAGACTGGATATATATATATATTTTGTTTTTGAATTTTGTTTTCGCTTTATTTGCTAGGGACTAGCAATAAGTTGGTTGGGGGGTGTGTTGAGTGTTAGAAAATGCATATTTATAAAGGAGAAAATCGTCATTTTACATTTTAAGTCTTACTAACAACCCTTACTTTTATGTATTTAAGTTTCTTGTAATTTAATTATGTGTGTTTTATTTTAATTAAGTATTTTATTTTATGTATTTTAGGGGCATCATGGTCATTTCACAATGAATGAGAAATCAGACGGCAAAACGGACATCACTTTTGAACTCAGGACAGTCGAAAACCTTAGGAGAAGCATAAAGGGAAAAATGTCAATGTTCACATGTGCATCGACGCATTACATCGATGATGTGGCATTGACCGATGATGTGGCATTGACTGATGAGGTGTCACGATCCTGTTGGACTAAAATTCTTATGTTGTTTATCAATGACGTGGCAGCATATCAGTGGACCAAAAATCTCATGTACGGTACATGCATTACACAAGATTATTTTCAACCAAACCGCGTCACTGTTTAAACCGGGTCAAACCGTGTTACTATTCAAACCACGTGGTCAAACCACGTACTGTTGACTGATGACGTGGCGCAATCTTGAGCGTCTGAAATGTTTTTGATCGGATAGCCATGATTTACTCAATGTATCTATAAAAAGGGGGCTCTCCCCCCCTAATTTGATATCTCTGAATCCATTTTTGGACTCTATTTTCTGTAATTTCTTCTCCATCTTGTACTTTCTATGTATTTTAATAAATTCTCATTTTGCCCCTAGTTCAATTATGAATAGATAATTTTCTTTCAAGCCTGGGTTGAAGGTGAAGTTTCAACATGTGTCATGGGCTTTATTTGGTAAATTTATTTTCTCTTCCCCTCTAATTTTTGTGGATGATTTGACTTTTCGTCGACAAATAATAATAATCTTGTCTAGATACACCTCTTTAGTACAAGGTTATTATTATTTGGCACGATAAGCCTTTAGCACCATATTGATTAGAGTGTGGTTCATGAGGTGTGGATTCCCCCCTCATGATTTAACTGGCACTAATAAGGAATATTTAACCCATGGTGCATGTTGATACGGATCCAGATACCCAAGTACGTCATTTCAATAGATTTCTCTTCAATTTATTCTGACCATTTCAATTCCAATTTTAGGATAATCTAAGTCACTTTCACCACAAATCCAACCACCTTCATACAAAATTAATTCCACATACAATTAAAATCCACCTCCTCGTGGGATCGACACTCGTCACCATGAATCTATTCTACAATAGATTCTTGCAAGTTCAATAAAATTTGCACAACAAAGTGCATCTTCGTTGTGGATCAATCTGCCACCAAATTCTCATAACCTCTTTTATCTAGAATCTCTAAGTCAGATTCTTGTAAGGGAAGTATCCATTGAAAAAGGTGTGGTTTGGCATCTTTTTTGGCGAGTAAGTACTTGAGAGCTACATGGTCAAAGTAAACAATAACATTAGATCCAATTAAATAAGACTAAAATTTTTCCAAAGCAAAGATAATCGCTAAAAGCTTTTCTCAATGGTGGAAAAGTTAAGTTGTGCATCATCCTCGAATCTGCTCAGATCAATTAATCTTCTTTTCCTCTTCTTAGTCCGTCTCACCTCCATAAACGTCCACATTCCTTTACTCGCAGTATCCTAACCCTTATTTCTACCAAAAAACCACATCCAAAAGAATATATCCAGTCATCCAGATTGGATCAATGTTCCTTTCAGGCTACCACAGCTGAACAATATATCACTCTGGAAATTCCCCCAGAATTGATTTCCAATTGGCAAAGAGAAGGTTATACTCATCTCCATATCGAGGGAGTTAGACTAATCCTGACCTTACATGGAAGGAAAGGATTACCAGTCACATCCAGACTTGCTATACTGGATACTAGGTTCACACATTACCAAGATGCTGTTATTGGCATTTTCTTAACAACTCTTCATGCCGGAAGTGTTTTCCTCACTTTCTATCCCAATTTCAACCTTTCTCTTCAAGACACTAATCTCTCCACTACCTTGAAAGTCCAAGTGCAAATTCATGGTACAGAACAAATCTCTTCTGCAAAAATTGCAACTCTTCACCATCAATTGGTCTATGGGCTTCAAAACCATGCCTTAGATCTTCCTTCACCTGAGCACCACTCTGACGCCGTCATGGTGTTATCAGAATCAGATCGAATACCAACCATCATTCAAATTCCAAGACAGATCCCTAGACATGAACTCATAAAACTCATGCCCTTGGAATGGATTTCAAATTATGAGAAGTTCCACACCAACACTTCTCCTATCCAGACAACAGAAAGTATGTTTGACAGAAGATCTGATGGAATTGTCTGAATAACTTTTCGACCTCTACCAACAGCACCAGAGGAGCCTCCATGGCTCTCATTCACTTATTCAGCCATGGTTACAATTGTTCGCCAAAAAAAAATTACAGATTCAAGGATATCGCCAAGCTTAATGGCCACTTTCTTTGGGATTCACCAGGATCAGGAAATTGTGACCCAGATTGTCCTTGTTGGGATGATTGGGACGAAGATGATGTTGAACAGCAACGGAGAAGAAAACCAAAAAAGAAAATACCTAAAACTCCGTGCTCACACAACAAACCTAAACCACCTCGTAATCCTCCACCACCACCAGCTCCATTACCCATCTACCAAAACGAACTTAGATGGATTGCAAAAAATTACAAAATTGAAGTTCTTCCACACATCCAGAATTCCAAACCACCCATACAGCCTATGGCTTGTATGATGTTTTCATCCACCTCCCAAGATTATTCTTCCAATTTCCTTGTTCTAGAAACCTGACGAATTCCTTTAACTCCCACAAGTCACTTAGAAGACCCCAAACCTTTTGAGGTTGTTCTCAACTAGCAAACCCAAAATGCCAGAGCTCAAAATGAAACCTTGGTTGATATCCATAAGAAGGTTCATCATATCTTTCATATCTAAGATGGACTCGATCACTTCAGATTTACAATCCCAAATCTCTTAACTAGATTCCAAGTCATAGATACTATGGCCTAGAATTTGATCAGAAAGAAAAAGAAATCAGAAAATTGAAAGCAGAACTTGAACAAATTGAGTCAGAAAGGCAAAGGCCAACATTATTTACCACCTCTGACTTTCTGACTCAATCTGTTCAAGTTTTGCTTTCAATTTTCTGATTTCCTTTTCTTTTTGATCAAATTCTAGGCCATAGTATTTATAACTCAGCATGGTTCTTAATTCTGAATCTAGTGATTTTGTATCTATCGATAAATATGATGAAACCTGGATATCAACTAAAGTTTCATTTTGACCTTACAAAAAAAAGGGTTTGACTTAAATGAAAGGAAGAATAACTTGGGAGGTGGAAAAACATCATACAAGCCATAGCATTTAATTTTTGTAATCCATCTAAGTTTGTTTTAGATGAGGATTGGTTTATTTGTTTTTTTTTTTTTTTCTTCAACATCATCTTGTCCCAATCATCCCAATTTTCCTGTGAATCCCAATGGCCAGAATATCCTTCAATTGAATCTTCAGAATGATTCTGTCACTTTGAAATCCATTCCAAGGGTATGAGTTTTATGAGTTCATGTCTAGGGATCTGTCTTGGAATTTGAATGATGGTTGGTATCTGATCTGATTCTACTAACACCATGAGGGCGTCAGAGTAGTGCTCAGGTGAAAAAAATTACAGGAACGATGTCAAAACCTCTTTCAATTTCTCAAAGGCTATTTGGCAGTTTTCGTTGAAAGTCAAAAGTCATATCCTTCTTAAGCAAGTTGTAGAGAAGTAATGCTATCTTAGAGATCCTTGATAAACCTGTGACAGAAACCTGTATGATCAAGAAAAGAACAAACATCTCTCACATTAATCAGAGGTGGTAAGAAGCAAATAAGATCTATTTTAGATTTACCAACTTCAATCCCTCTTTCAGAAATAACATGTGCCAATAGAATACCTTGATTAACTATAAAATGAAAAAGTTTCCAACAAAGCACAAGGCTAGTGTCAATGCATTGTTTAAGCACAAGTATAAGGTTATCTAGACATCTGTCGAAAGAATCATCATAGACCGTAAATGAGAGTGACCACTTACTTAACCTTTCAAGTTTTTTTATCAATGAATGGCAAAGGAAAATGATCCTTGCAAGTGGCCGCATTCAATTTGCTATACCAATATAAACTCTCCACCCAGTTTGAACCCTAGTTGGCACAAGTTTGTTTTCTTCATTCTTGACCATAGTGATGCCTGACATTCTAGGAACTACCTGCACAAGACTCACCCATTTTCTATCAGAAATGAAATAGATAATCTCTACATTGAGAAGATTCAGTATCTCTTTTCTTATGACTTCTCATTGGTTTAGACCCTTCCTTTAACAAAATATGATGCATAGCCATGGAAGGACTAAAACCCTAGGCAATGGTCTAGCCAATCACTATCTTGTAATCTTGAAGCACCCTTATTAACTTTTCTTGTTAAACTAGAGTGAGAAGTTTATCAATGATGACTGGAAGTGTTTTATTCTCACCCAAGCAAATATATTTAAGGTGCTTTGGGAGTGGCTTCAATTCTAAGGTAGGTGTCTACACAACAGAAGGTAAAAGTTTCTAGTTAGATAAAGGCAATTCAAGGTAAGAAACATCATACCTGTTGGTGCATAATGGGGCTACTCCATCTAAGATTGCCACAAGTATCATGTATGGTAAAAACATAATGTACATTATTGAGACACCTCATTGCCTTAAAGATTTTGAAGTGGATCACTCTACCATTGAATTCTGTTATGAGGGTTCCATCGTGAATATTAATCTTGGTTCGAGCTATCTTAAGGAATAGTTGCCCTAGCAGAATGGGTGTGGGATTGGACGATGACTCATCCTCAATTTCAAGGTTATAGAAATCAGCTAGAAAAATCAATCCATTGATCTGCACAAGAAAATCTTTTACAACCCCCTTCGAGTAAGCATTAAATCTATCAGGTAATTGAATAATTATACCAGTCTCTTCCATTAGACCTAGATTTAACGAGTTATAAATCGAATATGGCATAACATTGATTGATGTCTTTAAATCTAGTATACATCTTTCGAACATGGTATCACCGATAGTGCATGGGATAGTAAAAGTACCTGGATCCTTGCACTTAGGAGGGCGTTTTCTTTGAAGTACAACAAAAACATTCTCCCTTACACTTATCTTTTCATTATCACTCAACTTTCATTTGTTGGTGCATAATTCTATCAAAAATTTTGCATAGCACGACACCTACTTAATAGCATCAAGTAGAGGAATATTTTCCAATACTTTATGAAAGGTTTCAAGGATCTCTTTTTCTTGCTCCACTTTTTTGGATTGTTTAAACCTGCTAGCAAATAGTGAAGGAATAGTAAGGGTTTTAACTTGAGGTGCGGGGGTACTTGCCTAGCTAGATGGATTGACTGCTAGTGCAGAGTGGGAATCGTCTTCTCTTATTAAAGGAAGAGCCTTAGGTGAGGGATTGGATATAAGGTGTAGTAATGTTGTGGACGCCTTTGATGGCTTAGCTAATAATGGTTCCAATTGTTTTCCGCTCCTAAGAGGCATAGCACTAGCATTCTCCTTTGCATTAATTTCTGGTTGAGAAGGCAACTTACCTAAAGTTCTAGCCTCTATCTTACTATAGATGTGGCTAGTTGGCCAATTTGCTTCTCCAATTGTTGAAATTGTGTCTGGGCAGTCTGTTGGAACTGCATAGAGTAGTAAAAGCTTTTACAAGATCTTCCAAAGATGTACCGTGATTATGGGGAAGTAGAGTTGGTCGAATTTGGAAAGTCTATTATACTCGCTATTGAGGGTAACCCAGCGTTTAAGATGGTGCCATTTTAGGAATGACTTGTTGTTAGTTCTCATATTTAAGATTAAGATTGATCCTTCTACCCTTAATTGTAAAAATTAGAGTAGGGATCATACCTTTGTCTTGGTTGACCTAGGAATCTATCAAATGCATTAGCTTACTTGTGTGAACCCTCTTGAAGAGGAGGGCACATATCAGTAACATGGCAGACCATGGAACATACACCACACAGTCTCACCTATTGCCCTAGGGCCAATGGTTGCACCAAAGAAGTAAGATTTGAAACTTGTTATTCTAAGGAAGAAGTACTTACCTCATTGACTCACTTAGATGGCGGCAGTGGATTGTTCTTGGTGTTAAACTATTAGGAATTAGCAACCATGTTTGCAATGAGATTTTGGGCTGCTTCTGGTGTCTTATTCATCAATCATAATCCTATCCATATGCATTAGATCGTCATAAAAGCATTAAATAAGAAGTTGATCACTTATCTAATGATGGGGGCAGTTAGAACATAACTTATAGAGTGACTGTACATTTTATTGCTGAATTCCACAAATTTCCTTTTGAATGCAATTGGCATTTCATGCTGGGAAATATTTCTCCAAAAATAGCCGCATCTCATTCCATGTGGTCGCAATACCGATGACAAGCACATCGGATGAGGCATATTTTGTATCCTATTCAAGTCTCGTTGGACCCATCAAAATAGCTAAAGTAAAGAAATTTAAATAAGCGCTTAATGGGTTGATTCAAGCAACTTGGGCTCGATCAAATTCGTGGAGGCTCATTGAAGGAATCGCACGTGATAAATGCGCGATCCAGGCTCTTAAAGTTTCCAAATAATCACTTCTATGAAATAGGAAGTTGGTGTGAACATTATGGCAGGAAAATAAACTAGTTTTCTTTTTGGATACTTTCCCGTTTCAAAACTCTTAAAACATCTCCTTTCTCGGGTTATATAACCCAAAACAGACTTTCCTTTAGTCTAAAACAGGGTACCAAACCAGATAAGAATTTATTTCAAAAGTTTTCTGATGCACAGGATCCTTACTGGAAGGCAAGTGCACAGCATACTTCCTTAGGTTTCAAAATGAACAAATTTAATTCTTTATTCTTTTTCTTTCTCTAGAGGGCTTCATTTGCAGAGAGAGGGGAGAGGCTTAGGGATTCATAGTGAAAAACACACGAGAGTTTTTTTTCATATATATCTTATTTTACAAGAGAGGAAATAACTCCTTTATATAGGAGAAATCTTAGGAAGATAGGACAGGATCCCTATCTTTTACAAAAGCAAAAGTAAAAGTTACATTAGGACACACCTTTAATTATTACAAAAGGATAAAGGATGCTTTAATAATTAAAGCACGATTTTGACAAAAGCAAAAGAAAAAGCTTAAAGTAAAAGCAAGCTGCAATAATTATACAAGACAAAACCATAAAGTAAACACAATTATTACAAGAAGACAAACTACTTTATGGAGAGTGGAGATTCATGTAGTCATCTCAGAGGAGCTGTCTGTTGCGTCTGGATCCGTGTCACCAGAGTGCTTTTGGAAAAAAGGTTTGGAGAGCTTTGGATGCTTACAGGAGGGACCACGGCACGGTGGCCGAGGGCAATAATAGTCTCTTGGGCAAGCTTGGGTTTTTGGATGAGACTTAGGGGAAGTCCGGGTTGCTTTGTCAACTTTGGAAGGTTGGGTTGATGGTCCTGGGTCAGAAGGTCCGGGTTCATCCATTGTTGGTTGGGGAAACTAGTTAAGGTGTTGGCTTAGAGGAAGAAATGCATCCCATGGGTCTTAGGAATCCTGGAACATGAAGTCAGTGTAGTCTGGTTTTTCTTCCTTGATAATGATACCTGTGGACTTTGGTTTGGATATAGCAGACGGAGTAGGAATCATAATGAGGTCATGTTGTGGACCTAAGGAGGTGTGAAAGATATCTCGGTGCGGAGGAGTTTGATGGTTCAATTGACAAAGGTAATTGTGTTTCATTTTCAATGATGAATTCATATACCTGGTCTTGAGTCCAAAAGAGTTTTGTGTCTGGATGTTGGAAGTATGGCCTGTGAATGATAAAGACTGAGGTGAACATTTGTGCTTCCGAGGCAAGCATACGTTCAAGGTTGTAAATTTCTGATAGTTGTTGGAGCTTCTTTCTCCACCATGGTATGGGGGAGAACCATTCAAGTAATGTCCAGTAAGAGAGGTAGCTTTGTTTGGGTCAAGAAGATGTTCCAAAGTGGGAGTAATTGGTAGGACCAACTTGGTGGCATAAAGGACGGTTAGGCACCAAATGTACCATAACACATCTTCAGTGGTTTCTCTGGATGGATCAAGGGTTAAACTCTGATTAAGGAGGAAAATGGAAAGGGTTCTGACAAGGTAGGCTTTCATGAAGAAAGAGAGCTTTTCTTGCAAACTCTTGGATGGCAAAGACAAGAAAAGGTTTTATTAAAAGGAAAAGTCTTTTTGGTGAGAGCTTAGGAGGTAGCCATGAAGATGATGAGAAAATGATAGGTGGAGGAAATTAAGGCTAGAGTGCTTGGTTTTGAAAAGAGCATATCGGGGATGAGGTTCGGGATCCCTTTATATGCAAAAAGTCATATTTGGAAAACCAATCTTTTAGTAACATTTTTTTTTTACCTTTGAAATTGAGAATATTGGGAAGGAAGGATGAGAAAATGGTGTCCAATCAGATGATACTCAAACTTTTTAATGCCATTCTTTACCGCTAAGATTTCTTTGAACACGCTATGGTAATGCTTCTGTGTGTCAGAAAATTGTCCGCTAGCGTGAGCGATAAAGTGTTCTTTTCCATTGAGTTCTTCAAGAAGGATGGCACCCCAAGATTCATCACTAGCGTCTGTCTGTAATATGCACTTTCCATCCGCAATTAACTTTAAAGGAGGCGGATTTTGAGCGATCTGTTTGAGAGTAGCAATAGCACGTGTGTGGTCATCATTCCACTCTGGGGGCTTCTTTTTCAATAAAGCCGAGAGATGATGAGTGTTATGGTCCACATATGGGATGAAGTCTCTGATGTAATTGATGATGCCGAGAAATTGTTGAACTTGCCTTTTGGAAAGTTGCTGATTTGGAAAATGGAGCAACTCTTGGGCAATGTGCTTTCCTGGCTGGTAGTGGCCATCTTTTATGATCATACCAAGAAATTCAATATTGTCTGTGGCAAGGGTACTTTTCTTAGTGGAGAGCATGATTCCATGACTTTGGACAATATCATAGAACTGGCTTAACAACTGGTGATGTTCATCATGTGTTCCTGAAAAAAGCAAGATATCATCAATATAAATCAATGCATGATGCAGGATTGGCTGAAAGAGTTTGATCATGGATTTTTGGAAAATGGATGGGCGGTAATAATGGGCATTGGGAATGCAGAAGGCAGTTTTGTATCGTTCCGAGGGTTCAATGCCTAATTGCCAAAAACCTAATTTTAAATCAAATTTTGAAAAGATCTGGGCATTTTTTAGAAAAGTAAACATGCTTTGTCGGCGGGGTAAAGGAAATTTGTCATCTTGTAAAAACATGTTTAGTGGCTGATAGTCTATGACTAGGCATTTCTTTCCTCGAACAATTTCTTTTTAACATAAAGGCTTGAGAATTTGTGGGCTCGACTAAAAGTTGGGAACATTCTTGTTGGGCTAGGAGTAAGTCAGATGGACTCATTCCTGGATGGGTAGCCTTGGTGGGATTAATGTCTTCATTGAGTTTGAAGGGTAACTTAATGAAGAAAGACTTATTTTTCCACAATGGGTTTGGATGGGTGAACTCAGAATGGGACTCAAAAGCTTGTTTAAAATATCCTGGTATGTTTGGGGGGTTTCAGACAGATCGTAGAGTTTTAGAATGTCGGTGAAGGGTTTGAACATGGACTTGACTCAGATTCCATTGGGAAGGATTTGGAGGTGTTTGATCTGGTGAAGGATGTCAAAACCTAACAAGAGATCCTTATTAGGAAGGTTAAACCGATAACCTTGGTCCAAATGACACAATTGGGAAAAATTTGAATGCCAATGGGTTTTTTGGTAATCAAAGAGGTGGTGAAGAGTTTGCCATTGACAGCTTTGAAATGTTCTTCATATTCAAAGAAGAATATGTGGGTTTAACATGCTGCGTTGGGCACCGGTGTCGATGAGACCAATAGCTGGAATGGGCCTTTGGAACTTTGAGGGTAAGATTTGGATTTTGATGGATGGTATAGGAATAGTAGTGTCAAGGGACAGTAACTGTTGGTGAAAAATGAATTGGGACTGATCACTGTCTGAATCATCAGAGGAGTTCTGCAGGGCGAACATTGTGTCATCATTGGGTGCATCTTGTTAAGAGAAATAGAATTCCAGTTCATCCTTTTCTGGAGAGTAATCTGTAGTGGCTTGGAGATGCTCAACTAACCGAATAAATTTTTCTCACTTGTTGGGACAATCTTTGGCAAAATGACCTTTCTTCTTACAGATGAAACATCGGCTTGATTTTCTTCGTTTAATGTCTCTGGAAGAAGATGATTTCTTTCTGAAGAATTTGTAAGGCTTTTTGGAACGACAAGGTCTGGATGAAAATTCTGGATTTCTGAATTTCGTAAAATGCCTTTTCTTTTTAGGACTGCAATCACAATCCTTTTTCTTTTTGCATTTGATCTGCAAGTAAGGCTTTTTGCAAGCACTCCGAAATGGCTCTTTGTCTTTCAACAGTTCTTTGAAAAACTGCTTCTGTTCGCAGAGTTTGTAAAGACATGTTTTGGCAAGCTGAAAGATTTTGCCAAGAAAAATCTTGTCAATGACAAGATCGGGAGGAAGGCTAAGAAAACATGCTTCAAGGTTGGCTCGTTGAATCCATTAAGCTTATAGAAAAGCAGAGACATGCGCTTGTAATGGAAATCAAGATCCTTAGCATTGAGTGAGCAGCAATTCATGCTGAGATAGTCTCAGCGTACATTTTCAAAGACTGCAGCTGGGTCTCCAAGAAATTGATCATGAAGAATGGCAAGAGCACTAGAGATTTCTGGTAATTGAACAAACTGTAATTGTCTGTAGTTGCCTAAAGAATCAAACCAATCTCTTAAAGCACCCATAAAACGAGTAGCAAACTCTCTAAGGATTGATTGAGTTGTGGCTCTGATGAGAACCATCAAGGGAATACCATTAAAACTTCAAGTGATCCTTTGCACATTCATGGAGGCCCAATTACAAGAGCAAGAGCCAAAAAGATGCAAGCTGCTTTAAATGGATTAATTGAGAAAATATGGTTTGAAAATGCAATTCAAGATGAGGGACATCATGAATTGGGCTTGAAGAGAAGACAAGGCATTGCGGGCATTATTCAAGTTATTGGGCAGCCAAATACACAATTTGTATCAAATGCAGAAAGGTCAAATTCGGAATAAAAACTGTATTGATTGATCCAGAAGTAATGTACAAACTATATACCGTTGGAAAGATAATTAAGTTAGCTTTCCAATAAATTTTACAGAGCTGGATTTGGAGTTCTCTAGAAGGCGTTATGACCAATTCATTACAGCTTGTGCAGACTTGGGATTCACATCATTTGGTATCAGAGCTAGTTTCTAATCAGGTTTGAATTCTTATTTATTTTGATTATAAAAAAAAAGAGAAAAAAACGTACAAAAAAAAAAAGATTACAAAAGGATTCAATTATTTCTACTTTCATCAAATTGAATTTTAGTTATTCATTTTCCTTGACATAGTTTACACACATATCAATTCTGTTGCTTTGCTTGCTTGCTTTCCTTTCCTCAATTTCCTTTTCATTCTTTGTGTCCTCTTAATTTCTTTTCTTTGTTAGTGTGCTGGATTGTCATATTTGGTGTGCCACTTGGTTTTTTTTTCTTGATTTTGTTTATTTAGTTCAATAAAGAACTGAAAGAGAAAATTAAGTGTGGTAAAAGGCAAAAGTTTGTGAGATCATTAGAGGGTAAAAGCCAATTTGTGTGTTAAACACGAGAGTTAAGTGACATCAAATTGAGTGAAACACGTGAGGGAGTGTTGTGAGGTCTTTTTGCTAACATTCTTTTCAGATCAAAAATATGTCAAAAGATCAAGAAGCTATAGACCAATCAATCATGCTCAAAGCCATGCAACAACAATTTGAGCACATGAATCTGATGTTTGGAGAGGCAAGACACTGCCATAGCCAACCTACAAAGGGGGCAACAACCAATAGCTCCTAATGTAAGAGGTGATCAAGGGCGTGCTGTCATGGGAGAAGAAGATGGCGATGACATAGACGATTTTGATGACCAGGCCACCATTGACATGTGTGGAAGAGATAATAGAAGGGCAAGATGTATAGATCGTGATTTGGGGAGTATAAAACTGAAAATTCCTTCTTTTCAAGGTAAAAATGATCCGGAAGCTTATTTGGAGTGGGAAAAAAAGGTGGAGCTAGTATTTGATTGCCACAACTACTCTGAGGAGAAAAAGGTAAAACTAAATTTGATTATGCTATTATTTGGGATCAACTTGTTTTGAGTAGGAGACGAAATCGTGAAAGGCCTATAAACACTTGGGAGGAGATGAAGGCCATTATGAGGAGGAGATTTGTTCTAGTCATTATTATAGTGCACCAAAGGCTTCAAAGTCTTACACAAGGTTCTGTGTAGAAGATTACCAGGAGATGGAAATAATCATGATTCGAGCCAACATTGAAGAAGAACGAGAGGCCACTATGGCAAGATTTTTACATGGGTTAAATCAAGATATTGCTAATGTGGTTGACTTGCAGCACTATGTTGAGTTGGAAGACATGGTTCACATGGCCATGAAAGTGGAACGACAATTAAAAAAGAAAGGTTCCGCTAGAACCAATTTGGGTTCATCTTCCTCATGGAAGTCAAAATGGAGCAAAGATGAAAAGGTTGTTTCAAAGCCTAAGATTGAGCCAATCAAGGATCATAAAGAGGGAGGCAACCAAAGCAAAGATGATGATCATGTGCCACCTTTGGAGGATGCTAATGATGGTGTAGAATATCCTGTTGATGGTAAATTGATGGTTGCTAGGCGTGCTCTCAACATTCAAGTAAAAGAGGATGCGGAGGTACAACGTGATAACATCTTTCATACTAGATGCCACATCAAAGATAAGGTATGTAGTATGATAATTGATGGTGGAAGTTGTACTAATGTAGCTAGCACTAGTTTAGTTGAAAAATTAAATTTGAAAACTTTGAAACATCCAAGGCCATATAAGCTACAATGGCTGAATGATTGTGGGGAAGTTAAAGTAAATAAACAAGTGCTGGTTTCATTCTCTATTGGGAGATACAAGGATGAGGTTCTATGTGATGTAGTACCCATGCATGCTTTGGACACATTCTTTTCGACCTTGGCAATATGATAGGCATGTGACACATGATGGATATTTAAATAGATATTCTTTTGTAATGAATAAAATGCATATGACTCTTGTACCATTAACACCTAGGCAAGTGTAATGAGGATCAAATGTCAATAAAAAAGAGAGTGATACAAAAATGAAAATGAGAGTACAAAAGAAAGAGAGATTGAGAGAAAAGCAAGTGAAAAGATAGAAAAATATTGTTGAGAGAAAAGAGAGGCAAGTGAACTTGTTTGCAAAAAGAGAGCAAGGTTAAGAGGGCTTTCTTTTCAAAATATCGTTGTACTTTTGTGCAAAGAGGCTTGTTTACACACTAATGAGCTTAACTTTTCTTTGCCTAGTGCTATTGTGACTCTTTGCAGGACTTTGATGATGTGTTTCAAATGAAGTCCCTAACGGTTTGCCACCTATTGGGAATTGAGCATCAAATAGACTTCGTCCCCGGAGCTACCATTCCTAATAGACTGTATATAGAAGTAACCCCGAGGAGACAAAGGAGGTTCAAAGGCAAGTTGAAGAACTCTTGGCAAAAGGATATGTGAGGGAGAGCATGAGTCCATGTGCGGTACTTTTACTAGTGCCCAAAAAGGATGGAACATGGAGGATGTGCGTTGACAATTAATAAAATCGAAAGTATCGACATCCTATTCCTAGACTTGATGACATGCTTGATGAATTGCATGGTTCTTGTGTGTTTAGTAAAATTGATCTTAAAAGTGGATATCATCAAATTAGGATTAGAGAGGGAGATGAGTGGAAAACTGCCTTTAAAACAAAATATGGTTTATATGAGTGGTTAGTGATGCCATTTGGGTTATCTAATGCACCTAGCACTTTTATGAGGTTAATGAACCATGTTTTGTGTGCTTTTATTGGCAAATTCGTAGTTGTCTATTTTGATGATATTTTGATCTATAGCAAAGGCTTAGATGAACACATTAAACATTTGCAAAGTGTATTGACTGTTTTAAGGAAGGAAAAGTTGTATGCTAATTTGAAGAAGTGTTCCTTTTGTACAAATCAGATTGTTTTTCTTGGTTATGTTGTAAGTGCTAAAGGAATTGATGTTGATAAAGAGAAGGTAAAGGCTATTAAAGAGTGGCCTACACCTAAAAGTGTAAGTGACGTAAGAAGTTTTCATGGTTTGGCTAGTTTTTATAGAAGATTTGTGAAAGATTTTAGCACCCTTGCTGCACCATTAACTGAAATTGTGAAGAAACATGTGGGATTTAAGTGGGGTAGTGAACAAGAAAGGGCATTTAATCTAATTAAGGAGAAATTGATTTCTGCACCATTACTTGCTTTACCTGATTTCACTAAAACTTTTGAAATTGAGTGTGATGCTTCAGGTATAGGTATTGGAGCTGTTTTGATGCAAGAAGAGCGACCAATTGCTTATTTTAGTGAGAAATTGAGTGGAGCAGCCCTAAACTATCCTACCTATGACAAGGAGATGTATGCATTGGTGAGAGCATTGGAAACTTGGCAACATTATCTTCTACCTAAAGAGTTTGTTATACACTCTGATCATGAGTCCTTGAAGCATTTGAAAGGGCAAGGTAAGTTGCATAAGAGACATGCCAAATGGGTTGAATTTATTGAGCCATTTCCTTATGTGATCAAATATAAACAAGGTAAGGAGAATGTGGTGGCTGATGCATTATCTAGAAGGTATGCACTTATCTCTACATTAAATGCAAAGTTGTTAGGATTTGAGTACATTAAAGAATTATATGTTAACGATCTTGATTTTGCTAATGTGTTTAATGCTTGTGAGAAAGTTGCATTTGGTAAATTCTATAGGCATGATGGGCTTTTATTAAGAGAAAATAAATTGTGTGTGCCTCATAGTTCTTTGCGTGAATTGCTTGTGCGTGGTTTAATGGGACATTTTGGTATTACGAAGACTTTAGATGTTTTAAAAGAACACTTCTTTTGGCCACATATGAAACGTGATGTTGAAAGAATATGTGAGAAGTGTATCACTTGTAAACATGCTAAGTCAAGAGTTTTACCCCATGGATTGTATAACCCTCTGCCCATACCTAGTGAACCTTGGGTTGATATTTCTATGGACTTTGTTTGGGTTTACCTAGGTCAAAAAGGGGAAATGATTCTTTTTTGTTGTTGTTGATAGGTTTTCAAAGATGGCACATTTCATTCCATGTCATAAAATGATGCGACAAGCATAGCTAATTTGTTTTTCAAGGAAATAGTCGATTGCATGGAGTACCAAGGAGCATAGTTTCATCGAGATGCTAAGTTCTTGAGCCACTTTTGGAAAACTTTGTGGGGTAAGTTGGGTACTAAACTTTGTTTTCTACTACTTGTCATCCACAAACCGATGGACAAACCGAGGTTGTAAATAGAACTCTGTCTACTTTGTTGCGTGCCATTATTCAAAAGAACTTGAAAACTTGGGAAGAATGTTTGCCACATGTTGAATTTGCTTACAATAGAATCCCATTCACTAAATTTTCACCATTTGAGATTGTATATGGTTTTAATCCATTAACTCCTTTGGATTTATTACCTTTCCCTATTGATGAGCGTGCTAGTATGGATGGTAAAAAGAAAGCTGAATTTGTCAAGCAATTGCATGAGAGAACACATCAATACATAGAAAAGAGAACTGAACAATATGCTACTCAAGCCAACAAAGGACGTAAGCAAGTGGTTTTTCAGCCTGGAGATTGGGTTTGGGCGCATATGAGAAAGGAGAGGTTCCCAGCACAAAGGCGTTACAAGTTGCTTCCAAGGGGAGATGGTCCATTTCAAGTGGTTCCACGGATCAATGACAATCCTACAAATTGGATCTTCCTGGTGAGTATAATGTGAGTGCTACTTTCAATGTTTCTGATCTTTCTCCTTTCGATGTAGGTGAAGATTCGAGGATGAATCCTTTTGAGGAGAGGGGCAAGGGAATACCATTAAAACTTCAAGTGATCCTTTGCACATTCATGGAGGCCCAATTACAAGAGCAAGAGCCAAAAAGATGCAAGCTGCTTTAAATGGATTAATTGAGAAAATATGGTTTGAAAATGCAATTCAAGATGAGGGACATCATGAATTGGGCTTAAAGAGAAGACAAGGCATTGCGGGCATTATTCAAGTTATTGGGCAGCCAAATACACAATTTGTATCAAATGCAGAAAGGTCAAATTCGGAATAAAAACTGTATTGATTGATCTGGAAGTAACGTACAAACTATATACCGTTGGAAAGATAATTAAGTTAGCTTTCCAATAAATTTTACAGAGCTGGATTTGGAGTTCTCTAGAAGGCGTTATGACCAATTCATTACAGCTTGTGCAGACTTGGGATTCACATCAGGCTCCTAGACGTAGCATTTGAAGGTCAATCCAGGCAGACATTTCATTAAGGCGGTCACGCCATTTATAAGAGGGGATATCATCAAAGGTGAACCATGGACCATTTGATGATTTTTTACTGGGTGAATTGGTTTGGGCTTAAGCTGGAGGGGGTTGGTTTGTGGCAGAGGATTCAGGCATTTCTTCTTCAACTTCTGAGAGAATATCAACATATGGTTTTGTATAGGAGGTCTGACCTTGAGGAGGGTGATCAGGTTGGGCCATCAAGATTCTGGTGATATCAGCATAGGACTTTTCAGAATCACTAGTGGAAACTGAAGATTCTGTGTCAGTCTCAGTATGGCTATCAGAAACAACTAGATTTGAATCAGAAGTTTGGGCATCTATAGCAGAAGAGTGGTCGACTGTATGGGCACTAAACTGGTGCATTAGTTGTTTATCTTTGGATTGAGAAGGTGGTTGGGATTCAGTTGGTGGTGGAGGTACTGGTGGCGATGTCGAAGTATGACCAGGAGAGTGTTGGTCTGGGATGGCAATGGGTGAAGGATGAAATGTAACGGGTCGTGGTTGAGGTTTAGGCTTTGGTTTAGGTTGAGGTGGTGGTGGTAAGGGATTGTCTCTGAAAAGAGTATGGGTCATGCCAAATAACTTGGAAGGATCATACTGTTTGATGGGGGAAAGCATAGAGGCAAATGGATGATAAGTGGGGCCAATGGAAGGAATGGGAGGTGAAGAGGTAAAAAGAGAAGGGCGTTGTTTGTCAGATTCAATTTGAGAAAGCTCAGCTTTTAAGCGTCTGATCTCCCTTTCTTTTTGGTCAAATTCTAGGCCATAGTATCTTTGAGCAAGCATGGTTCGCAACTCAGAATCAAGATGAGCAATTCGGGACTGAAGGTTTTGGTGGATCTGTTGCAGCTGTGTAGAGATGGAGCCAACTTTTGTTTTAAGTTTGTCAGTTCGTAGACTGATGTTCTCAACTTTGGAGTTGATATTCAACAAAGTATCATTTTGCGCTCTAGCATTTTGAGTTTGCCAATTGAGGACTGATTCAAAAGGTTTGGGAGGTTCTAGGTGGCCAGATGAGGTAATCGGTGAAGGAACAAAGGGTTTGGACACGACATTTCGTTGGGAATCTGTGTGAGTGTCTAAAGGAGGAAAAGAGGAAGAATAACCTGAAGAAGTAGATGAAAACATCATACAAGCCAGTGGTGGTGTTTGGAGTGGGATTGGTGATGGAATTTCATATTTACATTGCTTTGCAATCCATTTGAGTTCTTTTTGGTAAAAGGGTAATGGAGCTGGTGGAGATGGAGGATCATGTGGTGGTTTGGGATCATAATGGTGGCAGGAGACTAGAGGGTTTTTCTTTTTGGGTTTCTTTTTTCGTGTGGTGGCATAATCATCGTCCTCTTCCCAATCATCCCAGCAGGGACAATTTGGGTCACACATGCCTGAGCCAGGGGCATCCCATAGGAAATGGCCATTTTGCTTGGCTGGATAAACAGGGTAGCCTTCAGAATTGAACCCTGTAATGGGTAGATCTTCTTGGGCTATCTAAACAGCTGTGATCATTGAAGAATAGGTAAAGGAGAGCCGAGGGGGCTCTTGTGGAGCACTTGGAGGTGGTTTAAAAGTCATTCTGACTGTTCCATCTTGGCGTCTTTCAAACATGCTTTAAGAGGTCTGAATTGGAGCTGTATTATTATGGAACTGTTCATAGTTGGAGATCCATTCAAGAGGCATAAGCTTGATGAGCTCATGACGGGGAATTTGCCTTGGAATCTGGATAATGGTTGGGATTTGGTCAGATTCAGCTAACACCATGAGGGTGTCAGAGTGATGTTCTGGAGTAGGTAGATCTAAGGCATGGTTTTGAAGCCTATAGACCAGTTGATGGTGTAGGGTGGCAATTTTGGCAGAAGAAATTTGTTCAGCACCTTGGATTTGGACTTGAACTTTCAAGGTTGTGGGCAAGTTGGGATCTTGGAGAGAAAGGTTGAAGTTTGGGTAAAAGGTAAGTAAAACACTTCCTGCATGGAGGGTTGTAAGAACAGTGCCAATAACAGCATCTTGGTACTGTTTAAACCGGGTATCAAGCATAGCAAGGCGAGCTGTAACCGGTAATCCTTTTCTTCCATGAAGAGTAAGGATTAATCTGATGCCTCCAAGATGAAGATGAGTATAACCTTCTCGTTTCCAGTTGGAGAGCAATTCGGAGGGAATCTCCAGAGTGACATATTGCTCAGCAGAGGTGGCTTGAAGAGCACACTGATCCAGGCGGGAAGACTGGATATATTCTTTAGGGTGAGGGCGTCGGGTAGAGATGAGGGTGTGAATACTGCGGGTAAAAGAGCTAGGTCGTTTGTACAACTGATAAGGGCTAATGAGAGGGTAGGAGGACTCACTGATTTGAGCTGATTTAGGGATATAGGAATATTCTACAAGATTTTCAATCTTATTGGTGGTATGAGAAGTACAAGAGGGGGGCAAAGAAAGAGTAGAAGAAAGAGTAACTGGAGTTGAAGATGAAGTGGAAGCCATGAATGAGAAGTTCTCTCTGCGCCTGAAGTTCTAGAGAGCAAAAGAGAAAAAGCCTTAAATTATACCATTTTGGTCAGGAAAACGTTGATTTAGAAACACGAAAGGTTCAAGGATGGGTATGGCTCTGATACCACATAAGTAAGTGGGAATCAAAACTCTTAAAACATCTCCTTCAGTTATTTCTCTTTTAATTACATAATTTCTCTTTTTTATTAATGTAAGGCATTTAAACTGATTAGGATTATGATTTTACTCAAATTCTTTCCTATTTACTTAGATTAGGATTCTAATTTGATTTAGATTATTTCCTATTCGCTTAGATTAGGATTCTGATTTCATTTAGATTATTTTCTATTTGCTTAGATTCAAATTCCCATTTGATTTTGGTTTAGGATTTATTTCAAAAAATTCTTATAACTAACCCTATATAATGTACTCGCATCCAATAAATAGAGACAGATTAGTTTTGATGCAATTGGTGAGAGAGTTAATTCTCTTTCATTCTTAAAAAAAATCTTTGAACTTATCGGATTTCCGTTACTCAATTAGATCATATCAAGGTTTGTGCTTTTATTAAGTAATGGTTCCATTCAATTCTAGGTTTAGATTCGATCTTGGGAACTAAATTAATTAGGGTCGCATCAGTTCTTGACAGGGTTTGTATCATTTGGTATCAGAGCTTAGGCACCAAAGTCATATTCATCTATCATTATTGTTTTTAATTCTTATTTCAAAATTTTCATTCTTGTTCTAGTATTTTTTTTAAAAAAGGTTGTGAATAGTGCCGCATGAACAATATTTTTAGGGTTTCTTTTTTTCATTAATTTTGCATCCTTGTGGTTTAATTCTTTTTAAATCTGCAAAATTTACCTATTCCTTTCCTTTAAAAAAAAAAAAGAGTCCCCGACGTCGGCATAAAATCTTTTGTTCATTTTCTATTTATTAGTGTCTTGTAGAGTCCAAAGTTGGTTTTACCCCATAGGTGAAAATTTTTGCCCAAAATCAAAACCTGACTTTACGTACACATTGCATTCTTGCTCTTGAAATTTGAGTCTCCTTAGTGAAATCTTTGTGAATTATTGTTAAAATCTTGATATTGGTTTGATTAGTTGGATAAGAACCAAGTGACAATTACTACAGGTGGAAAAAGGCAAGAGAGTGTGAGCGTATTAGAGGGTAAAAGCTAATAAATTTGAGTGAAAAATGAGTGGAATTAAATGAATCATTTTCTTGAGTGAAACACGTAAAGGAGTGAAGTGAGGTCCTTTCCATATTATTTCTAACTTTCTTTTGCAGTTATTAGCCATGTCTCACAACCCAGAACAAAACAAAAATGAAGAGGATCAATTCACAACTACTTAGAATTTACAAATTCAAGCATTGATGGGAGAGATGAGAATGATGAATTAGAGCATATACATGAGCGTTTGGATCAAGTAGAGAACACACGTACGGGGGTAGCTCCGGCTAGAGGAGAAATCAATGACTATTGTAAGGATGAGTATGATAAAGGGGAGGACTCAGTGGGTAGCTATAGGAGAGATGGATGGGGTAGGAGAGCTAGGAATAGGGATGATGCATTAAGTGGCACAAAGATAAAGATTCCATCTTTTCAAGGTAAATCCGACCCGAAAGTGTACCTTGAATAGGAGAAGAAAATGGAGTAGGTAAAATTGGTTGTGATTGAGTTTTCTTACTATACTATTACTTGGTTGGATCAGGTTGTTATAAGTAGGAGGCGAAATAGAGAACGTCCAATTGAGACATAGGATGAAATGATATCGTTGATGAGAAGGCATTTTTTACCTTTACTAGCAAGACTTGTACAAAAATATTGCAAAGTCTCACACATGGTAGCCGAAGTGTGGAGGATTATTACAAAGAAATGGTGATTGCCATGATTAGGGCAAATGTGGGGAAGATAGAGAAGCTACCATGGCACGATTCTTAAATGGCCTTAATTGGGTGATTGCAAATATGGTTTATTTGCAACATTATGTGAAGATTGAGGAGATGGTCCACAAGGCCATCAAGATTGAGCAGAAACTTAAGAGGAGGGGTAACACTCGTGCAGCCCTAAGCTCGAGTTCCACTCCTTGAAAGTCAAGCTATATGAAGTGAGACAAGAGGCCACAAGCATCTATTGAACCAAAGCTGAGATCCGAGCCCTCCAAGCACAATTCAGAAGGTAACACCGTGACTCCCACTATTAGAAATGGTGACATTAAGTGTTTTAAATGTGAAAGTGTGAATAAAAGAGTTATGATATTGCAGGACAATAATGAGATTGTAACTAAAGATGAAACGGTAGAAATGAGATGCCACCATCGGAGGACATCGAAGATGAAGAGTACACAGCCCTTGGGGAATTGACTTTAGTAGCTAGAAGTAGGGGTGGGTATGGTTCGGTTCAGATCGAAATTAAGCAGAACCGATTTAAATCGGTTATTTTATAAAAATAACCAAATAAAAACCGAACTCAATAAAAACCGAACATAAACGGATCTTTTTGGATCGATTCGGTTCGGTTCGGTTTTTTCTGTTTTGGGCCTATTGGGCCTATTTTGAATTTCTAAATTTTTAGCCTATTAGGCCTTATGAATGTAATAATTTTTTTCAACAATTAATTTATCCTAATTTCATTACAAATATTTACATGAAATTATAACATATATATATACCCATAATCGTGTGTGTGCATGTCTTTTAGTTATCTTATGCAACCAATTAAAATTTAACACGTGTCTATTTAAATAAAATTCTAAGAATAATCTAATTTTTCGGTTCAGCTGAGTGAATCGAATACCAAACCTGCATTTCGGTTTTTTTTACAAACCATATATTTCAGTTATTTTTTAAAATTAAAACCGGTCCGAACGGTATAGTTCGGATCGGTTCGGTTCGGTTTTCTCTAGTGCACGGTTTTTTTTCCCACCCATAGCTAGGAGAGCTTTAAGTGTGCAAGTAAAGGAAGATGAAATTGTGCAATGGGAAAATATTTTCCATACTAGGTGCTATGTTCAAGACAAAGTATGTAGTATGATTATTGATGGAGGAAGTTGTACTAATGTCGCTCTTACTACCATTGTAGAGAAGTTATGGCTTCCGACACTTGAACACCCATGGCAATACAAACTATAATGGTTAAATGATAGTGGCGAGGTGAAAGTGAATAAGCAGGTACTAGTGGCTTTTTGGATTGGCAAGCATAAAGATAAGGTGTTATGTGATGTAGTACCAATGCAGACTGGACACTTGTTACTTCGACGGCCTTGGCAATTCGACAGACGTGTAAAGCATGATGGCTTCACTAACAAGTATTCATTTGTGTTTGATCAACGCAATGTCACTCTTGTTCCATTGACACCAAAGCAGGTTTATGGAGACCAAGTGAGCCTACAGAAAGAGAGTGAGCAAAAGAAAAAGAGAGAAAAAGAAAATGAAAACTAGGAAGAGGTTGAGAAAAATGAGAGAGAAAAGGCAAAGAAAAATGCAACCAATGAGAGGAAATTAGAGGGAAAACAAAAGAATTGCTACTCAAGACTGAGTTAGATAAAAAAAAAAAGCATTGTTTTCACATCAACCAATGATTGTGGTTTTGTACAAAGCGGTATTTTTAAACACTAACGAACTTAACCCTGCTTTGCCTAGTTTTGTTACTTCTCTCTTGTAGGAATTTGAGGATATTTTTTCCGAGGAAATACCACAAGGTTTACCTCTAGTCCAAGGGATTAAGCATCAGATTGATTTCGTACCTGGTGCAACCATTCTTAATCGACCAGCCTATCGAAGTAACCCGAAGGAGACATTTCCATATGTCATTTGTTACGAGCAAGGTAAAGAATACGTTGTTACAGAAGCGCTTTCCCGTAGGTATGTCTTAATCTCGACACTTAAGAAATTATATGATAATGACCATAATTTTAGTGTTGAATACCATACTTGTGAAAAGACTGCGGTTGGTAAGTACTTTAGGCATGATGGTTACTTATTTCGGAAGAATAAATTATGCGTGCCTGTTGTGCAAATTTTATTGTACTCACAAGCGCACGAATCTATTGTAGAATATATTTTGTGGTGACGAGTGTCAATCTCACGAGGAGGTAGATTTAATTATGTGTAGGGTTAATTTTCTAGGTGTAAATGTGAGTTGATTGGAAGTGAATTTTTTTATATTTTTTATCTTAAGATTTAAAATAAAAATGGCGGGAATGAATTAATGATGAAAACAATGCAAATGAAACACTTGAGTATCTGGATTCACACTCAACATTCACCATGGTCTTAATACTTCCTTTTTGGTTCTGATTAATTAATGAGGGGGGGTATTTCCACTTCTCATAATCCTCACTAAGTGTGGTGTCAAGAACACGCCGTACCAGATGATAATAATCCTTCTATCGACAACATGGCAAGACCATCCACTAAATAGTTTAGATACACTCTCTGTCGACACTGAGTCAAGACGACACACAAAATACTAAAGGGGAATTTTTTCTCTAATTAATATGGTGCACAATAACGATCCTTAAATAGGGAGCCAATACACCATGGAAAATCTAAATACGATACACTGTCTGTCGACAATGAGTCAAAACAACCACATAAATTAGAGAGGAAAAGAAAATAAATTACCTAATTAAGCCAATGGATCATGGTGAAGTTTCACCTTCAACCGAAGCTTGAAACTAAATTAGCCACTCATAATTGAACTAGGGAAAAATGGTAATTTTACTAAAATACATAGAAAATATAAGATGGAGAGAGAACTACAGAAAATAAAGCTTAAAAATATATTTAAGGATGTCAAATTAGGGGGGAGCCCTCTATTTATAGATACAATGGATAAATCATGGTCGTCGGATGAAAACAATTCGAACGCTCAAGATTGCGCCATGTGGCAAGCTTTGATTGGTTGGAATACATCATCAGTCGACGCCACATTAGCATTTCGGTTCAATAAAATGCTGCCATATCATCAGTCAATGCCATATAATCAATTACATCATTGGTCCAATAAGATGCTACCACGTCATCGGTCAATGCCACGTCATCGTACCGTATATGTGAACAATGTCGTACTTGTGAATAGTATTGTATATGAGAACAGTGCCATATATGTGAACAGTGCCGTATATGTGAATAGTACCAAATACCTTTTCATACTCCTCCTAAGGTTTTCAACTGTTCCAAGTTAAAAAAATGCCATCCGTTTCACTGTCCGACTTCTCATTACTGTGAAATGGCCAAAATATCCTTAAAATACACAAAATACTTAAATTATAATAAAACACACATAATAGGATTTAAACACATAAAAGTAAAAATGTTAGTGAGACTTGGAGATAAAATGACGATTTTATCTTGTATAAATATGCATTCTTTAGTACTCAACAGTGCCTAATTGTTCTTTGAGAGATTTGTTAGTAAAAGAATCCCATGGAGAAGGGTTGATAGGGTATTTTGAAGTTGTAAAGACTTTAGCAATTTTGCAGGAATACTTCTATTGGCCACATATGAAACGAGGTGTCAAGAGACTTTATGGTAGATGTGTCATTTGTAAGCAAGTCAAATCGAAAGTGAAGCCTTATGGCTTATACACCTGTTGCCAATACCTAGTGCACCTTAGACTGATGTTTCGATGGATTTTATGCTAGGTTTACCTAGGTCTAAAAAAGGGAAAAGACTCAATCTTTGTGGTTGTGGATAGATTTTCAAAGATGTCACATTTTATTCCATGCCACCAAAATTGATGATGCTTCTAATGTCGTTTTTTAGGAGATTGAGAGATTGCATGGTATGCCCCAAGACAATTGTTTCTGATAGGGATGCTAAGTTTTTAAGCTACTTCTAGAAAACATTATGGGCTAACTTAGGAACTAAGTTGTTGTTTTCAACTACATATCACCCTCAAGCTGATGGTTAAACGGAAGTTGTGAATAGAACTTTATCTACTATGTTGCGATCTATCGTTATAAAGAACATCAAAACTTGGGAGATTGTTTGCCACATGTTGAGTTTGCTTATAATCATTCTGTTCATTTTGCTACTAAGTATTCACTATTTAAAATTGATTATGGTTTTAATCCTTTAACCCCATTGGGTTTAACTCCATTACCGTTTCTGAGCGTGTTAACTTAGATGGTAAGGAAAAGGCTGAAATTGTTAAACAGAAACACGAGATGGCGAAGTTCAACATCGAGCAGAGAACTGAGCAATATGCTAAACAAGCCAACAAAAGGTTACATAAGCTAGTCTTTGAACCTGGCAATTGGGTGTGGTTACACATGCGTAAGGAAAGATTTCCAGAATGAAGGAAATCTAAGTTATTATCTCGAAGGGATGATCCTTTCCAAGTTTTGGAATAGAACAATGACAACACATACAAGTTGGATTTGCCTACCATTAATGTTTTTTTATTTAAGTCCTTTTGATGCAAGTGATGATTTGAGGAGAAATCCTCTTCAAGAGGAGGGGAATGATGAGATTAAGGACAAAACTGTCTCAAACATGTGGAATGAGGCATATTTAGATCCTATTCAAGATCCCGTCAAACCTGTCACAAGAGCTCGTGCAAAGAAATTCAAAGAAGCGCCTAATGGGTTGATTCAAGCAACTTGGACTCAATTAAATTCGTGGAGGCCCATTGAAGGAATTGCACATAATAAATGTGTGATCCAGGCTCTTGAAGTTTCCAAATAATCACTTTCCCGTTTCTTGAGGAGGCTATTGGAGAAATAAATAAGTTATTTCTCTTTTAATTACTTAATTTCCATTTTTTATTAATGTAAGGCATTTAAGGTGATTAGGATTCTGATTTTATTCAAATTATTTCCTGTTTGCTTGTATTAGAATTCTGATTTGATTTAAATTCTTCCCTATTCGCTTAGATTAGGATTCTAATTTGATTTAGATTCTTTCATATTAGCTTAGATTAGGATTCTAATTTGATTTAGATTCTTTCTTTTTTTTTTTAGATTTAGATTTCGATTTGATTTTGGTTTAGGATTTATTTCCAAAAATTCTTGTAACCAACCCTATATAATGTACTCGCATCTAATAAACAGAGACAGATCAGTTTTGATGCAATTGGTGAGAGAGTTAATTCTTCGTCACGTTCAAACTCTTGACTTATCAATCAGATCATCCATAATTGATTGTGGCATCCTCACATATCTAGGTTCATGCTTTTATTAAGCATTGGATCGCAGTTCCATTCAATTACAGGTTTAGATTCGATCTTGGGGACTAAATTGATTAGGGTCACATTAGTTCTTGATGGGGTTCGTATCAACCGAAGGGAAAATAGTAAAGCCATTCTTTGGCTATATCCGCCAAAAAGAATAGAAAGGCCATCGGCTTAACTTGCTCTTTAGAAACTTCGGCTCGTTTTATTGTGGAGCATACCACATAGAACTCCTTCAAGTGCTTATTTAGATTCTCTTCTACAAGACCATGAAAAGTAGGTAGAAGATGAATCATCCCTGATTTGAGTTCGAAATTTACCCGGGTATTCGGATTTTGAATGCATAATTGTTGTTGGGAGTCGCCAACTCTTTAAATGTTCGATTGTTTTTTCTGAGCCATTGGTTCGGGTTTTAGGCTACTTGACTCTGTCTTCGAGAGTAGAATGTGGATGGAAAAATTGATTTTCGGATGTGATGAGGTTACTCTAAGTTGTTAGAGTTTTAGTCAAATGTCCTCTATACTCATGAAAATCTAAATATGGAACAGAAAATAAACTAACTAAAATAAAATAAGTAAATAAATAGAATGAGTAAAAATAAGTAAAAATAAATAAAATAAAATAAAATAAAACACAGTGATAATAAACAAACTAGACATTAGTTCTCGACAACAGCGCAAAAAATTTAGCAGTTTCATTAGGGTGCACTAAATATAAAATCTTACTAATTGTGAGGTGCAATTTTCTTAAATATAGTAGAATTTATTTTTAAGCTAACAAGCCCCTTGAGTTTATAATATTTAATTTTAAAGAATGATGACATAAGCAATGACATAAGAAATGATGACGTAAGCGATGACATACGCGATGACTTAAGCAATGATGTAAGAAGAAGTGTAGAGAAAGTTAAAAGAATTCTAGAATTTAGTAAGTTATTTATGAAGGTTAATCTCAACCATTGATCTAGAGTTATAGTGGCAAAATCCTAGCCATCCATTAGCCTTAAGAAATCCTATAAATACCCTCCACCACCTCTCATTTTCAATGCAACCTAGAAATTTCATTCCCTTCTATTCTAAGTCATAATAATAAGAGGTAAGTAACACTTCAACTACAACTTAGAAAGGTCGAGAGAAGTCAAGATCAAGAGGTAAGTAACACTTCAACTGCAATGTAAGGATAAAATTAATTTTTATACTTAAGTTCAGTTTTTAACAATCCCTTTATATTATGATGGCTATTATAGTGTGATTAGTTATATTCTAAATCTTTATATGGTTAGCCGTGCCGCCTAATATGTGATGCTATGGTCGGCTCTACCGCCTAATATGTGATGCTATGGTCGGCTCTGTCGCCTAATATGTGATGTCATGGTCGGCTCTGCCGCCTAATATATGATACTTATACTTAATTATGCTATGGTCAGCTATGCCGCCTATACAAAAGACTCTTGTTTTTAAATAATGTTGTGTGTTGATTTTGTTATGCATCGATGAATTTCAAATGCTATAAGTTGCATTGGATGCATGCATATCATGCACTACATTATGGAGAAGACGTTATACTACTAGGTGGCAAAGTTCTAAGGAGGGCAAGTCCACAAAGCTAAGTTGAAAGAAATCTTTTGGGGACGGCAATACGTAACGCCCAAAAGATCAACTAATGAGGCCCAAGGGCATATTGTTTAAAGAGTAAAAGTGACAACCTTGTAGTGCAACATACCTAGGGCCCAAATAAAGTTGTTTTGTATTTTCTAAGTTGTTATCTTACTGGGCATTAGCTCTACATTGCAGGTAACGATGAGTAGGGCAAGCTGGCGCCAAGTCCTAACCAAGACGAAGTGCATATGGGCATAACCGACCTTGGGATTTTAAATAAACTAAGGAATCTCTATATGACTCTTACTTTTCTGTAAGAAAGTTTTGTTGGATTGTGCTAAACTTTTAGAATTCGTATTTATATTAAAAGTAACTGTGTTTTTAAGTATTTTTTTAGTAAATAATATAGTGGAGTGTTACACTAATAATGTAAACAACTAGTACGTACAGAGTAAGGATCAATCCCATGAAAACTATGCTAGTTGTATTTATTGTATAAATAAAGACAACTAATAATATAAATAAATAATAATAATAATATAATAATAATAATATAAATAAAGGGGGATTAATGAATTTTTAATTAAATAACAAGAAATAAAGGAACTAAAATTACGAAAATAATAATTTAATAGAAATTCTAATTAAACTAGAAAGAAATAATAATAATGAAAACTTTGGTTAAAGGATCATTCGCCATCACCAAACATGCACATAATCAATACATCAATTCTATCATCAATTTCTATTGATATCTATCTTTCTTTAATGAATTGTTAGGCAAAACAAGTTTTTCACCTAATATCTAACCTTTAAAAAATTTAAAACAAGCTCTTTAAATTTAAGATTATGGAAGCATTAAGTACAAAGGGACATTAGGTTGATATAGGCAATAAACTTACAAGCTTAGATTATTCGACCTAGATTAATTTCTTCGATTGAAATCACTGATTTGAATTTACTACTAATGATTAAAATATCGAGACAATTATGAATCAAGAATTTTAATATAACAATACGATTTATTCAACTCCTATCTAATTGACAGCTCAAACAAGAAAAGAATAAAATAATAAACATTAATTATAGATGAACATAAACAATTTCAATTAAATAAATTGAATGATAGAAATTGAATATTAATTATATGACATGTTTATGGTTTTGAATTCACCCTCAACCAAATAGAAAATATATCCTAACATAATTGAATATGGAATAAAAGAGTTAATAAAATCAATTATGGAGATTAATCCAAAAGGCTGACTCTGTTTTCATCTATAGCTGCTCTAATTTAATATCTTTGGCTTCTCCCTTTTTTTTTTTCTCTTCTTGCAACTACCTCCCACTCTCTGGTTTGTGCTGCTCTTTTTTTTTTTTTTGATTGTGTGCGGCTGCCCCACTATACCAATAACCATGCCTTTTTATAATGATTTCAAAAACCGACTCAAGTAAGGCAAGATTTATGCATACAATCTTTTAAATTGGTCACGTAAATATTGCATGCCACTTATAAAGCCATGCACATTAAATAAATTTCTATTTTATGCATGCTTGTTTCCAAAGTCTTCATTAATTCCACATGATTGTCATAAGCTTTTGCATGTGCATGAATTAATTTTATTGGCTTCCGTTTGATCGGCTTGAATTCCACATGCATGTATGCTCAATTGCTTTCTAGTGCTCCACATGAATGCATGTGTGATGGATAATTAAATTGCATCATCCTTGATTTGTTTTAATTAAATTTCTTTATTCCTTTCCCTTTCTAATTTTTTCAAGCAGATTTCTTCATGAATGTTCTGATTTAATCCTCTTTAATACCATAATATACCTAAAATAACAAAATATAAAAAATAAGATAAAAATAAAAAAAAATATAATTTAACAAATAACTTAATTAAAAATTAACTAAAATAATTAGAATATTTAAGACCAAAACAAGAAAAGGATGGAGAAATTAATTAGTAAAATATAGAGAAAATATGCACTTATCGGCCTTCTCATATATCTTATCATATCTCACCATATTACATGTGTAAAATAGCCCTCAAAGGAAAAAAGCACCCAAGTACTCGGCCCAAGGCACACAGGCCCCAAAAGGCTTTTTCTCAACTGTATCTTTATAACTATTTCTCTATACTCATCTCTGTATTGGTAAGGGAATGATACTCTCTAATAATTTTAAAAACAAACATTATCACACATGTGCATAAGCATACATAAGCATTTTAAAACATACTTTAAATCTATTTTTTTTTCACTGCATTTAAAATACTCTCATGCATTTAAAATCAAATAAATAAATAAAACCATTTATTATTAGAAAACTTAATGGAAATATCAAATATTACTTTTTAAACATGCTTTACTTTACCAAAATTAAAAACATAAGAAAAATAAAAAAATACGTTTAGTATATTCCACTTACAACGACGATACTGAAGCTCGACTATCATTGATGTCCTAGGGTTACTCACATTCTAGCTCTGAAATACTAGTTATGCAACCCAAAAGGGGAGGTAAATTGGGTTTTTAAAACTTAAGCTAAGCAAACCACACAACAATTTAATCTAATTCCTCAATGAAATCAAAAACAATAAATTTAACAATGCTAAAAAATAAAAGAGTAAGGGAAGAGAGAGCAAACACAAATATTTTTACTCCAAGCAAACTAAACTTGCGGATTTCACTAACCAAGCCTCACAAGGCTTCAAATTCTTACAATTGACTTCCAAGGTGTCAATGAACCTTTACAACAAGAAATTATCCTCAATCTCTTCACTCAAGTACTTCCCACACTTGCACACACACAAATAACAGCTTAATGAAGATTTAACTTATAATGATTTTACGAATTGAAAGCTTAAAAGATGTTGTTTACACTTGTTAATTCTTTCAAAAAGTCTCTAAAAATGAATTGGATTTGAGTTTATATAGTTTTGATACAAAAACTAGCCGTTATGGACAAAACCAGCAAGCAAGCGGCTAGCCTCTTAATTAACCGGCTCACCGCTTAGTACAGTGCAAGTTACCTTTACAATTTGAATTTTGTTATGGTAACACCAGTTTCTAAAATTATATTTTTACCCACATAAAACTTTGCGAACATATCCAATTTCAGAATTTCCAAATAATGCTCGTTATTCCCCAAAACTTTCTGATACTTTTCAAAGAAGTTCTTTTCATAATGCTAATTGATTTTAAAACTATTTCAATTTAATCCAAATTTTGAAAAACACTCAAATCCACAAAATACTTGTCTTATAAATATAAAACTTTTTGGTTTATGAAAAGTAATAAATAAAATCTTGAGTTTCTTAAATGTTAAACCATGCATATGTTAAATCATATCAGCTTTACAAGAATTTGTCGAGATAATGACTCTGTTGAGCTAAACTTTGTTCTTGATCAAGTCATTGTCCGTTGAGTGTCTTAAGCTTGATTTCACTTGTATAAATATTTTCCTTTAAGAACTAATGAAAATGTTAGATACAATATTTATCATATCACTTAAGACACATGTTTATCATCCCTTTAGGTTAACAAGGTCCTCTTAAATCAAGGAAATGATATAATTACTTTCCAGACAAGAGAAATACAACTAATTTGATTCTATGGTATAACCTTGATACCATAGAATGAAGCGAGAATACGTGGCATTGTTATACCAGAACTACAACAGTTAAGACTGTTCTTTGGACTAGTAGTCCGCAAGTTCGGGTTTCCAGCCGATATACCTCTGAGATAAAAAACTTTGAAACAATTTCATCTCGGGTTATACAACCCAAAACAGACTTTCCTTTAGTTTAAAACAGGGTACCAAACCAGATAAGAAATGATCAAAAGTTTTTTGATGCATAGGATCCCTGCAAAAGGCAAGTGCAGAGCATACTTCCTTTAGTTTCGCAGAGAGAGAGAGAGGAGAGTTTAGAAATTCATGGTTTTTTGGAAGCACGCGAGTTTATTTCCTGAAAACTTCTATATCTTACAAAGAAGGGGAGAACTCTTTATATAGGAGAATTCTCAAGGAGATAGGACATGACCCCTATCTTTTACAAAAGTAAAAGTAAAAGACACACGACTTTAATTATTACAAAGTGACAAAGTATGCTTTAATAATTAAAGCATGACTTTGACAAAAGCAAAAGCTTAAAGTAAAAGCAAACTTTAATAATTATATAGGACAAAACCATAAAGTAAAACATAATGATTATAACAAGACAAACTACTTTATGGGGAGCGGAGATTCATGTAGTCGTCTTCTGATGAGCTTTCAGTTTCATCGAGATAATTGTCACGAGAGGTTGGTGGGAAAAAGGTTTTGGAGAGCTTTGGATGCTTACAGTGGGGACCACGGCAAGGTGGATAAGGATATTCTCTTCGGTATCCTGGTTTGGAGGGTGAGGACTGGGACTTGGGACTTTGCATTTGAGTGGCTTTGTCAACTTTGGAGGTTTGGGAGGATGGTCCTGGTGGTTGGAATGATGATCCTGGTTCATATATGGTTAGTTGTGGAAACTGTTGGAGATGTTGGCTGAGGGGAAGGAATTCTTCCCATGGGTCTTGGGAGTCTTGATAAAGGAAGTTAGTGTAGTCTGGTCATTCTTCTTTAATGATGATGCCTGTGGACTTTGGTTTAGATATGGCGGATGGAGTGGGGATCACGATGAGGTCATGTTGTGGACCTAAGGAGGTGTGGAAGGTGTCTTTATGTGGCGGAGTTTGGTGGTTTAACTGACAAAGGTAGTTAGTTGTGTAGGATGGATTGGATTTCATTGTCAATGACAGCTGGGTGAGGTGTAGTAAACCATTCATATACCTGGTCTTGAGTCCAGAAGAGATTTGTGTCTGGATGTTGGAAGTATGGCCTGTGAATGATAAATGCGATGTGAGGTTTGTGCTTGAGGCGTCAAGATTGTAAATCTCTTGTTGTAGCTTCTTTCTCCACGATGGTATTGGGGAGAACCATTCAAGTAAGGTCCATGTAAGAGAGGTGGCTTTGTCAGGATTAAGAAGATGTTCAAACGTGGGAGTAAATGGGAGGATTAACTTGGTTGCATAAATGTCAGTTAGGCACCAGATTTACCTTAACACATCTTCGGGTTTTTCTGGATGGATCAAGGGTTAAACCTGTAAGGAATAGATTTTTTGGGTGGAAAGTGGAAAATGGAAAGGGGTCTGTGACAAGGTAGGCTTTCATGAAGAAGCAGAAAAGAGCTTTCCTTGCAAACTCTTGGATAGTAAAGACAGAGGAAAAGTTTTTGTTAAAGGGAAAAGTTTTCTTGATGAGGGCTTCTGGGGGTAATGATATAGCCATGGAGATGATTGGAAAGTGGTATGTTGTGGAAAACAAGGTGAGAGGATTTTCTGGTTTTGAGAGTCTGGAGAGCATATCAGGGATAAGGTTCTGAGATCCCTTTATATGCTTAACCGAAAAATCATATTTGGAAAACCAATCTTTTAATCTGAGTAACATCTTTTTGGGAACAATTTTACCTTTGAAATTGAGAATATTGGGGAAGGCTGAACTGTCCATACGGATGAGAAAATGGTGTCCAATGAGATGATACTCAAACTTTTTGATGTCATTCTTTACCGCTAAGATTTCTTTGAACACGCTATGGTAATGCTTCTGTGTGTCAGAAAATTGTCCGCTAGCGTAAGCGATAAAGTGTTCTTTTCCATTGATTTCTTCAAGGAGGATGGCACCCCATGATTCATCACTTGTGTCTGTCTGTAGCATGCGCTTTCCATCAGTAATCAACTTTAAAGGAGGCAGATTTTGCACAATTTGCTTGAGGGTAGTGACAGCATGTGTGTGGTCATCATTCCACTCTGGGGGCTTCTTTTTCAATAAAACCGAGAGGTGACGAGTGTAGTGATCCACATGTGGGATGAAATCACAGATGTAATTGATAATGCCGAGAAACTGTTGAACTTACTTTTTGGAAAGTTGCTGATCTGGAAAGTGAAGCAACTCTTGGGTAGTGTGCTTTCCTGGCTGATAATGACCATCTTTTATTATCATACCAAGGAATTCAATATTGTCTGTAGCAATGGTGCTTTTCTTGGCTGATAACATGATTCAATGACTGTGGACAATATCATAGAATTGAGTTAATAGCTGGTGATGTTCATCTTGTGAGCCTGAAAAAAGCAAGATATCATCAATGTAAATCAATGCATGATGCAGAATAGGGTGAAAAATTTTGACAATGGATTTTTGAAAAATAGACGGGGCAGTTTTGAGGCCAAAAGGTAGGACTGTCCATTGGAAGTGGGCATTTGGGATATAAAAGGAAGTTTTGTAACGTTCAATGGGTTCAATGCCTATTTGCCAAAAACCTGATTTTAAATCAAATTTTGAAAAGATCTTGGCATTTTTGAGAAAAGTAAACATGCTTTGTCGACGAGGCAAAGGAAACTTGTCATCTTACAAGAACATGTTTAAAGGCTGGTAATCAATGACTAAGCGTTTCTTTCCTCGGACAATTTCAGAATGTTTTTCAACATAAAAGGCTTTTTGGGCTAGGATTAAGTCAGAAGGACTCATTCCTGGATGAGTAGCTTTGGTAGGGTTAATGTCTTTATTGAGCTTGAAAGGTAACTTAATGAAGAAAGACTTATTTTTCCACAATGGGTTTGGATGGGTGAACTCAGAATGGGACTCTGGACAGAAACTCAAAAGTTTGGTTGAAATATCCTGGTAGGACTGGGGGGTTTCAGATAGATTGTAGAGTTTTAGAATGTTTGTGAATGATTTGAACATGGACTTGACTCGAATTCCGATGGGAATGATTTGGAGGTGTTTGATCTGGTGAAGAATGTCAAAGCCTAACAAGATATCCTTATTAGGAAGGGTTGAACCTATAACTTTGGTCCATATGACACAATTGGGGAAAATTTGAATGCCAATTGGTTTTTTGGTAATCAAAGAAGTGGTGAAGAGTTTGCCATTGACAACTTTGAAATGTTCTTCATATTCGGTCCAGTATTGTGATGGAAGAATGTGTGGATTTAACATGCTTCGTTGGGCGCCAGTATCTATGAGACCAATTGCTGGAATGGGTCTTTGGAATTTTGAGGGCAAGATCTGGAGTTTGATGGAAGGTATAGGAACAGTAGTGTCGAGGGACAGTAACTGTTGGTGAAAAATCGATCACCGCGAGTCATCAGAGGAATTCTACAGTGCGAACACTGTTTCATCATTGGGTTCATCTTGTTCAGAGAAATAGAATTCCAGTTCATCCTTCTCAGGAGAGTAGTCTGTAGTAGTTTGGAGATGCTCAACTAGCCGAATAGATTTTTCTCGCTTATTGGGACAATCTTTGGCGAAATGACCTTTTCTTTTGCAGATAAAACATCTGCTTGATTTTCTCCGTTTAAAGTCTCTGGAAGAAGATGACTTCTTTAAGAATGCATGGCTTTACGGATCTGCGAGTGCGGATGAAAAATCCAGATTTTTGAATTTCCGAAAATGCCTTTTTCTTCTTAGAATTGCAATCACAATCCTTTTTCTTTTTGCATTTGATCTGCAAATAAGGCTTTTTGCAAGCACTCCGGAATGGTTCTTTATCTTTCAACAGTTCCTTGAAAAACTGTTTTTGCTCACAAAGTTTGTCAAGACAAGTTTTAGCAAGTTGGAAGATTTTGCCAAGAGATATATTGTCAAGGGAAAGATTGGAGGCTGTGAGTTGTCTCTGTATGTTTGGTTGGAGTTCATCTGGAAGAGAAGCTAGAAAGACATGCTTTAATGTCGGCTCATTGAATCCATTAAGCTTATAGAACAGCGGGGACATTCGCTTGTAATGGAAGTCAAGATCCTTGGCATTGAGTGAACAACACTTCATGTTGAGATAGTCTCGGCGTGCAGCTTCAAAGACTGCAGAGGGTCTCCAAGGAATTGATCATGGAGAACCGCAAGGGCACTTGAGACTTCTGGTAATTGAACAAACTGTAATTGCCTGTAGTTACCTAGAGAATCAAACCAATCTCTTATAGGGTTAATTCTGAAGGATACCCTGTTTATCCCGCCAAACACAATGGCCATTTCCTCTGGGATGCCCCTGGCTCCGGCATGTGTGACCCAAATTATCCCTGCTAGGATAATTGGGACGAAGATGATGACTATGCAACAACCAGGAAAAAGAGACCCAAAAAGAAAAAACCTCCAGCCTCATGTCAACCCTATGAACCCAAATCACCAAAAGAGCCTCCACCTCCACCAGCTCCATTACCTTTTTACAAAAAAGAATTCAAATGGATTGCAAAGCATTGCAAATCTGAGACTCCATCACCAATCCCAAATCCAACATCACCACTGTCTTGTATGATGTTTTCTTCCACCTCTTCAGACTACTCTTCTTCATTTCCTCCCTTAGAAACTCACACCGACCCCCAATGAAATGTTGTGTCCAAACCTTTTATTCCTTCAGCCATTACCCCTTCTGGCCACCTCGAACCTCCCAAACCTTTTGAATCCGTCCTCAACTGGCAAACCCAAAATGCCAGAGCACAGAATGATACTTTGATAAATATCAATTCCAAAGTTGAAAAAATCAGTTCACGAATTGAACAACTTGAGACGAAAGTTGATTCCATCACTGCACAGATGCAGCAGATCCACCAAAATCTATTGTCCAGAATTACTCAACTCGATTCCGAGTTACGACAAATGCTCGCCCAAAACTATTATGGCCCCGAATTTGATCAAAAAGAAAAGGAAATCCGACGCTTAAAAGCTGAGCTTGCTCAGATTGAATCTGACAAACAAAGACCTACCCTTTTTACCACATCACCTCCTATCCCTTCTGTCGGTCCAACTTATCATCCATTTGCTTCTATGCTTTCCCCTATTCGCCAGTATGATCCTTCAAAATTATTTGGTATGACTCATACTCTTTTCAGAGACAATCCATTGCCACCACCACCTAAACCTAAACCAAAGCCTAAACCACAACCGCGACCCGTCACATTTCATCATTCATCCATTTCCATCCCTGGCCAACAATCTCCTGGCTATACACTGGCATCACCACCAGCCCCTCCATCAGCATCCCAACCTCCTACCCAATCCAAGGATAAAGAACCTATGCACTAGTTTAGTGCCCACACAGTTGACCACTCATCTTCCTCAGATGATCAAACTTTTGATTCAAATCTAGCTGTTTCTGATAGCTATACTGACACTGATACAACATCTTTAGCATCTACTAGTGACTCTGAAAAGTCCTATGCTGATATCACCAAAATCTTGATGGCTTAACCCGATCACCCTAACCAAGGCCAAACCTCTCATACAGAACCATATGTTGATATTCCCTCAGAGGTTGAAAAAGAAATGCCTGAATCTTCTGCTACAAACCAACCTCCTCCAGCCCAGGCCCAGACCAATTCACCCAATCAGAAAATCCTCCAATGGCCCATGGTTCACATTTGATGACCTTCCATCTCATAAATGGCGTGACCGACTTAATGAAATGTCTGCCTGGATTGACCTCCAAATGCTAAGGCTAGGAGCCACAACTGAATCAGTCCTTAGAGAATTTGCTACTCGTTTTACGGGTGCTCTAAGAGATTGGTTTGATTCTTTAGGTAACTACAGGCAATTATAGTTTGTTCAATTACCAGAAGTCTCAAGTGCCCTTGCGGTTCTCCATGATCAATTCCTTGGAGACCCCTCTGCAGTCTTTGAAGCTGCATGCCGAGACTATCTCAACATGAAGTGCTGTTCACTCAATGCCAAAGATCTTGACTTCCATTACAAGCGAATGTCCCCGCTGTTCTATAAGCTTAATGGATTCAATGAGCCGACATTAAAGCATGTCTTTCTAGCTTTTCTTCCAGATGAACTCCAACCAAACATACAGAGACAACTCACAGCCTCCAATCTTTCCCTTGACAATATATCTCTTGGCAAAATCTTCCAACTTGCTAAAACTTGTCTTGACAAACTTTGTGAGCAAAAACAGTTTTTCAAGGAACTGTTGAAAGATAAAGAACCATTCCGGAGTGCTTGCAAAAAGCCTTATTTGCAGATCAAATGCAAAAAGAAAAAGGATTGTGATTGCAATTCTAAGAAGAAAAGGCATTTTCGGAAATTCAAAAATCTGGATTTTTCATCCAGACCTCGCAGATCCAGAAAGCCGTACAGATTCTTCAGAAAGAAGTCATCTTCTTCCAGAGACTTTAAACGGAGAAAATCAAGCAGATGTTTTATCTGCAAAAGAAAAGGTCATTTCGCCAAAGATTGTCCCAATAAGCGAGAAAAATCTATTCGGCTAGTTGAGCATCTCCAAACTACTACAGACTACTCTCCTGAGAAGGATGAACTGGAATTCTATTTCTCTGAACAAGATGAACCCAATGATGAAACAGTGTTCGCACTGTAGAATTCCTCTGATGACTCAGACAGTGATCAGTCCCAACTGATTTTTCACCAACAGTTACTGTCCCTCGACACTACTGTTCCTATACCTTCCATCAAACTCCAGATCTTGCCCTCAAAATTCCAAAGACCCATTCCAGCAATTGGTCTCATAGATACTGGCGCCCAACGAAGCATGTTAAATCCACACATTCTTCCATCACAATACTGGACCGAATATGAAGAACATTTCAAAGTTGTCAATGGCAAACTCTTCACCACTTCTTTGATTACCAAAAAACCAATTGGCATTCAAATTTTCCCCAATTGTGTCATATGGACCAAAGTTATAGGTTCAACCCTTCCTAATAAGGATATCTTGTTAGGCTTTGACATTCTTCACCAGATCAAACACCTCCAAATCATTCCCATCGGAATTCGAGTCAAGTCCATGTTCAAATCATTCACAAACATTCTAAAACTCTACAATCTATCAAAACCCCGGTCTACCAGGATATTTCAACCAAACTTTTGAGTTTCTGTCCAGAGTCCCATTCTGAGTTCACCCATCCAAACCCATTGTGGAAAAATAAGTCTTTCTTCATTAAGTTACCTTTCAAGCTCAATAAAGACATTAACCCTACCAAAGCTACTCATCCAGGAATGAGTCCTTCTGACTTACTCCTAGCCATAAAAGAATGTTCACAACTATTGGCCCAAGGTCTAATTGAGCCCACAAATTCTCAATGGGCTTGCCAAGCCTTTTATGTTGAAAAACATTCTGAAATTGTCCGAGGAAAGAAACGCTTAGTCATTGATTACCAGCCTTTAAACATGTTCTTGTAAGATGACAAGTTTCCTTTGCCTCGTCGACAAAGCATGTTTACTTTTCTCAAAAATGCCCAGATCTTTTCAAAATTTGATTTAAAATCAGGTTTTTGGCAAATAGGCATTGAACCCATTGAACGTTACAAAACTTCCTTTTATATCCCAAATGCCCACTTCCAATGGACAGTCCTACCTTTTGGCCTCAAAACTGCCCCGTCTATTTTTCAAAAATCCATTGTCAAAATTTTTCACCCTATTCTGCATCATGCATTGATTTACATTGATGATATCTTGCTTTTTTCAGGCTCACAAGATGAACATCACCAGCTATTAACTCAATTCTATGATATTGTCCACAGTCATTGAATCATGTTATCAGCCAAGAAAAGCACCATTGCTACAGACAATATTGAAATCCTTGGTATGATAATAAAAGATGGTCATTATCAGCCAGGAAAGCACATTACCCAAGAGTTGCTTCACTTTCCAGATCAGCAACTTTCCAAAAAGTAAGTTCAACAGTTTCTCGGCATTATCAATTACATCCGTGATTTCATCCCACATGTGGATCACTACACTCGTCACCTCTCGGTTTTATTGAAAAAGAAGCCCCCAGAGTGGAATGATGACCACACACATGCTGTCACTACCCTCAAGCAAATTGCGCAAAATCTGCCTCCTTTAAAGTTGATTACTGATGGAAAGCGCATGCTACAGACAGACACAAGTGATGAATCATGGGGTGCCATCCTCCTTGAAGAAATCAATGGAAAAGAACACTTTATCGCTTACGCTAGCGGACAATTTTCTGACACACAGAAGCATTACCATAGCGTGTTCAAAGAAATCTTAGCGGTAAAGAATGACATCAAAAAGTTTGAGTATCATCTCATTGGACACCATTTTCTCATCCGTATGGACAGTTCAGCCTTCCCCAATATTCTCAATTTCAAAGGTAAAATTGTTCCCAAAAAGATGTTACTCAGATTAAAAGATTGGTTTTCCAAATATGATTTTTCGGTTAAGCATATAAAGGGATCTCAGAACCTTATCCCTGATATGCTCTCCAGACTCTCAAAACCAGAAAATCCTCTCACCTTGTTTTCCACAACATACCACTTTCCAATCATCTCCATGGCTATATCATTACCCCCAGAAGCCCTCATCAAGAAAACTTTTCCCTTTAACAAAAACTTTTCCTCTGTCTTTACTATCCAAGAGTTTGCAAGGAAAGCTCTTTTCTGCTTCTTCATGAAAGCCTACCTTGTCACAGACCCCTTTCCATTTTCCACTTTCCACCCAAAAAATCTATTCCTTACAGGTTTAACCCTTGATCCATCCAGAAAAACCACTGAAGATGTGTTATGGTATATCTGGTGCCTAACTGTCCTTTATGCAACCAAGTTAATCCTCCCATTTACTCCCACTTTGGAACATCTTCTTAATCCTGACAAAGCCACCTCTCTTACCTGGACCTTACTTGAATGGTTCTCCCCAATACCATGGTGGAGAAAGAAGCTACAACAACTGTCAGAGATTTACAATCTTGAACGTATGCCTGCCTCTGAAGCACAACTGTTCACATCAGTATTTATCATTCACAGGCCATACTTCCAACATCCAGACACAAATCTCTTCTGGACTCAAGACCAGGTATATGAATGGTTTACTACACCTCACCCAGCTGTCATTGACAATGAAATCCAATCCATCCTACACAACTAACTACCTTTGTCAGTTAAACCACCAAACTCCGCCACATAAAGACACCTTCCACACCTCCTTAGGTCCACAACATGACCTCATCGTGATCCCCACTCCATCCGCCATATCTAAACCAAAGTCCACAGGCATCATCATTAAAGAAGAATGACCAGACTACACTAACTTCCTTTATCAAGACTCCCAAGACCCATGGGAAGAATTCCTTCCCACCAACATCTCCAATTTCCCAACTAACCATATATGAACCAGGATCATCATTCCAACCACCAGGACCATCCTCCCAAACCTCCAAAGTTGACAAAGCCACTCAAATGCAAAGTCCCAAGTCCCAGTCCTCACCCTCCAAACCAGGATACCGAAGAGAATGTCCTTATCCACCTTGCCGTGGTCCCCACTGTAAGCATCCAAAGCTCTCCAAAACCTTTTTCCCACCAACCTCTCGTGACACTTATCTCGATGAAACTGAAAGCTCATCAGAAGACGACTACATGAATCTCCGCTCCCCATAAAGTAGTTTGTCTTGTTATAATCATTATGTTTTACTTTATGGTTTTGTCCTATATAATTATTAAAGTTTGCTTTTACTTTAAGCTTTTGCTTTTGTCAAAGTCATGCTTTAATTATTAAAGCATACTTTGTCACTTTGTAATAATTAAAGTCGTGTGTCTTTTACTTTTACTTTTGTAAAAGATAGGGGTCATGTCCTATCTCCCTGAGAATTCTCCTATATAAAGAATTCTCCCCTTCTTTGTAAGATATAGAAGTTTTCAGGAAATAAACTCGTGTGCTTCCAAAAAACCATGAATTTCTAAACTCTCCTCTCTCTCTCTCTGCAAATGAAGCTCTAGAAAAAGAAACGGAATAAAGAATTAAATTTGTTCATTTTGAAACTAAAGGAAGTATGCTCTGCACTTGCCTTTTGCAAGGATCCTGTGCATCAGAAAACTTTTGATCATTTCTTATCTGGTTTGGTACCCTGTTTTAGACTATAAGGAAAGTCTGTTTTGGGTTGTATAACCCGAGATGAAATTGTTTCAAAGTTTTTTATCTCAGAGGTATATCGGTTGGAAACTCGAACTTGCGGACTACTGGTCTAAAGAACAATCTTAACTGTTGTAGTTCTGGTATAATAACGCCACGTATTCTCGCTTCATTCTATGGTAGCACAATAAATTTTTACCTCAACTTATAACTCCCAAGTCCATTCTTGTAAGCCCAAAACTTCATAATACCCTCAAAGCTATAAATTACAACTTATGCGCAAAATTCCAATCTCCACCTTAGGAATTGAATTTCCTTGTCTTATCAAAAATTTAATTATTAACCATAAACTAGTTAAACGTAATACAAAACTATAAGCTATTTACATACTAAATTAGGAAAACAGTGAGGGCTACGCGTTTTGACTCTACAATGCCTTGTTGTACACTTCTTCTCCTAAAATAATCTACCAATTACAAGAATCAACTTTATCCATTTGTTGGAAACCCTAACTTTAAATAAAGTATACAAATTTTTTATTTAACTTCATTCTTATGCAATTCAACTTTAAATAAAGATAAAATGACAGAAATCCTACTTCCTTTTGGGAAAAATCCAACTTAAAATTTTCAATCACTTCTCTCTCACTCAAATCCTCTCTTTACACTTCCAGCGCTAAACTTCCTTTTTAATATATGTTTGCAAACTCTAGAATAATTCCCTAATTTAAGTTTGCAAGAGCCGAAAATTTTCCTCATTTTCTTCGTCTTTCCCATAACTTTTCTAAAAATGGGAGGTCATTTCATTTTTTTTCATTTTTTTCAACTATTAAAGGTGAGTGTTGGGCTTGGCTTATAAATAGGACTTAGGCTTTTGAATTAGTTAAGCCCAAAACTAATTCAACTTTTATATTTATAAGTTACTATCAAAATAACTTAGATAAAAATAAGTCGAGGTGTTACGACGAATTTATTTCAACATTGATTATTTTAAAACTTAAAATTTTAATATAAATTTTAAGTTTTTAATCCATTATGTAATTCAATTGTAGAAATAGTGAATAAATTAACATCATTTTTTTAAATTTGGAAACAGACGAGAGATTACACCAACTAAAGACCGATTTTCACCCTTTGTTATTATTTAAACTTAGGTAATCATGTGCACTTAGCTGATAACAATTATTTGATTTAACCATAAGTATAATTCAATCAATAAGGTTTCTATCCTTGGTTTGATTTTGAATATTTCAGACATGTGTGAATAATCTTTTTGTTAGTTAAGATTCATTTCAAAACATTAGATATGGATTTTTAGTTACTAAAGTATTAGAATCATAATTTCTTCATCTTTCTATAGAAAATTTTATGTTTGACATATTTTAATGTTAAAAAATTGCTATCTTGTTTGTTTAGGTTAAAAAAAAAAAGAGGAATTTGATGGTGATTTAATTGCTAGTTTGAGGTTTTTTATCCATAGTTGTAAAATAACTAAACATAAGTGGCATATTGTGATCAAGATTATGGAATATTTTCATTTAATTGCAGGTGAAGTATAATTCAAATAAATAAATTGAGCTTGTTTGCTTGTTTCTTGATTCAACATGCATCTTTCTTAATTTTAAGGGAAAATATCCACCGTCAACCCGTTTTTTCTAACTTTTTCAAAAATACACAATTTTTTTTTTTGGTGGAATCCACCTAAAGTTACAATTTGTTTCACTTTTCCACTTCCATTTGGAATCCATTAAAAAAACTAATGGAAACTTTAAAAAATGACCATTTTACCCCCAAAACGAAAATTACAATTTCACCTAAAAAGGCAAAAAAAATCAGATTTTATGAATAATAACTACTAGAGATTATAACTCAATGAATAATAAAACTCTACTTATCTTAAATTCAATTGATGGTTTGCGAGATTGGGCTATTTTTAATACTACTGTTATAATTTAGCATTCCAATTACAAACATATTTAAAAAAAATCTTCATTTGATGGTTGTGGAATTAAATTCTTTATTGACTGATGGGGAAAATATTTAGATTTAATCTGACTAGTTTTGGTAATTTTTAGGGTGAAATTGTTATTTTCGTTTTGGGGGGTAAATTGGTCATTTTTTAAAGTTTCCGTTAGTTTTTTTAACGGATTCCAAACGGAAGTGGAAAAGTGAAACAAAATATAACTTTAGGTGGATTCCAGCAAAAAAAAAGAATTATGTATTTTTGAAAAAGATGAAAAAAAACGGGTGGATGGTGGATATTTTTCTTAATTTTAATGCTTTTAATTATTGAATCTAGAAAGTTTATTCTTGATTGTTTCAAGTAAAGAGATTAAGTAAAGAGCTTATTTTATTAACAGCTAAGTAAGGAAAGATCAAGATAATTGAGCTTATAATTATCTTAGAGCTGTTGTTTTTAAAAGAAAGTGATTGGTAATTATAATAGTTGACCTAAATCTAATGTTTAATGGTGGAGAATAATTCTGTAACCATATCTTGTATCATATTTCAACCTCTCAAGAATTATTTTCTGCAATTTCAAATTTTCTGCTTTAAATTGCTTGGTTTAATTTACATAACAACTAAACGCCAAACCCCCAAAAAATTTTCTCCGTGTTTGCCATTGTATCCTTAGTAGATTTAGAAAGTTTGAGTTAATTTCATAAAGTCTATATAGGAGTTTTAATTCAATCTTTGTTGCTGTCATTTAATGTGCTTTGTCCTACCTCCCCCAGGACGTGAACTTAGGTGGCTAGCTTGAAAAAAGCTATTTGAAAACCACTGGATCAAGTATGGTGGAGGTAAATTTTTATTGCCTAATTCATAAGAAAGTCGCTTCTTACTGCTGGAGTAAGACCTTGACTTCAAAAAGTAAATTTTAAGTTAAAATAATTGAACCATAAGAATAATGAGGGTGAACCTATTTAAACTTATTAAACTACATACTAAATTAATGGCGTTTCTTTTTTTGTCTAAAATCTGCATAAACTTGAATAAACTGAATTCTGAATAGAATTAGGGAAATTATCAGCCATATACCTTTAAATGACACCCGTATCAAACGTGCTACAACAGTTTTAACGTATATCACTCGTATACCCTAAGTTGACAAAAGACGTCTTCCGTCCACTAAACCGTTTACTGCCGTTAGAACATGCTGACGTCATAGGGGTAATATAGTCTTTTATTATAGGAGAGGCTGTAAAGAAAGACGATCTCATTTTTGTTGGGTGAAATGACATCGTTTTAATTAGATTTTCTCCAAAAACATTAGACTCTACCGTTTCATTGTAACTTAAATTTTAAAAAAAATGACGTCATTGCACTCGATCTTTACAAAAATTAAAAAAAAAAGTTACAGAGAAACGACATTGTTTCACTGTAACTCAAAAGACAAAAAAGACAAATGTCATAATTATAGAAAAGTGGCCATAAAAACATTATTGGCTCCAACTGTTACATTTTGGCTTGCTTTACTTTTGGGGTAAATTTGTCTTCTTAAGTTGATTTGAGTTTAAAGTGTAAAATAGTTATTTTGCTAACATTCTGTTAATTTCTTAACGGCAATAAATGATTTGGTGGATGACAGACGTCTTTTGTCAACTTAAGGTATACGGGTGATATACGTTAAAAGTGTTATAGCACGTTTGATACGATTGTCATTTAAGGGTATATGGCTGATAATTTCCCATAGAATTAAATGTGTGAATCTTAATGATATGTTTGTTCTTTTCCTGAATTGCTAAAAAAAATTATTAAGTTGTTTGTTTTTAACTTAAAAAATCTGAAAATTAGTATTTTTACATTTGTGCCCTTACAAATTATAAATGCTAAACAAATAATAAACATTTCAAAAAACTTAAATAAGATAATATATTATCATAACATAAGTCATGTTCAATTGAATACAACCTTTCATATTCTAAATTAATATGCGTTAATCAATTTTATTATAGTTCATGATGTTTTTATATACAAAATATTCGTTGATAAACAATGCTAATTTGACAAAAATAAAACAATAAAAATAATAATCGTCTACTACTATATTATCACAAGTTGTAGAGATGACTAATAATACTAATTATTAAATTTTATTTAGATAAAAGTGAAAATTAATTAATTAGATAGGGATATTTTGAAGAATATCTTTTAATGATATTATATAGACTTTTTAGATTAAACAAAAAGGTAAAAAGTTTGGCTTAATAAACTTAATGACTAAAAATTTTCATTAAGTTGAAAAAACAAACCGACTTAGGTGGCGTTTGTTTTTTAACTTAATGACTTAAAGTGACTTAACTTAATTAATTAAGTTAATTAAAAGTGTTTGTTTTTATAACTTAATGAGACTTTTTAAATAATTTTGACTTAATAAAATAAGCTAATTTTTTTAGCTTTTTACTTAATGGAGAAATTTGAATTAAGTCAATTAATTACTAATGTCAAAAATATCCCTGTTTTATAATTTATTTTTCATGTCTATCCCAAAACTCACATATAGATATTTACCCCACATAAAAATATCATTGTTTTTTCTTTCTTATATTATATATGATAAAATTTAAAATTTGTGGTATTTTATATATTATTTATTTGACATTCAAATTTAATAAGGATACAAATGTAAAAGTACATATTTTCAGTTTTTTAAGTTGAAAAAAAAAACAACTTAATACTTATTTTTCAAGATTCAGACGAAAAAACAAACATATTATTCAGATTCAGACATTCAGACCTATTCAGAATTCAGACTAATTCAGGTCTATTCAGATTTCAGATAAAAAAACAAACGCCACCTTAATCACTTAGCTGATTAAAATTAAGCCACAAACCGCAAATTCAGAAGCTCTTATGATTCTTGCAGAATCTGAAGAGATCCCAACCATTATTCAAATACCAAGGAAAATTCTTGGAAGATATGCCAGAAATACATGTCTGAGGGTAGCACTGTTGAATCTGTTTAGCTTTTATAATAAAGCAAATACATTCGCTTGTAGTGGTAATGAAGATCTTTTGTGTTGAGGGAACAACATTTCATGTTGAGATAATCACGTCTTGCAGCTTCAAAAGTACAAAACCAAGCAATCACTACCTTGCATCATAAGGTAGACAACATTACACACAAAGCCAACCAGGTTGAGAAAAAGGTTGATACCATCTCAGATAAGTTAAATCAGATTTATCAAAATCTTCATAACAGAGTTACTCAACTTGACTCTGAATTTCGGGCTATGGACTGATAAGAGGTAAAGAGGATTCATTGATTTGAACAGATTCAGGAACATAGGAGTATTCAACAAGATTCTCTATCTTACTGGTTGTTTGCTTAGTACAGGATTTAGGTAAAGAGAGAGTAGAAGAAAGAGTAACTGGAGAAGATAAAGAAATAGGAGTAGCTGAGGATGATGATGAAGCCATGGGATTTAGATTTTCTATTCTTTAATACTTTGATTCCTAAGGCATTGAACCCTTATAACATATACCAACCATCTTGGCAAGCTACTACAGCTGAACAACATGTTACTCTTGAGATACCCTCAGAATTGATCTCTACATGGAAACGTGAAGGCTATCCACATCTTCACCTTGGAGGTGTCCGCCTAATCCCCACCCTTCATGGGAGAAAAGGCTTACCTGTCACGACCAGAATTGCTTTACTTGACACCAGGTTTAAGCAATATCAGCATGCCATCATTGGCACAGTTCTCACCACCCTCTATGCCGGAAGTGCTTTGCTTACCTTTTATCCCAATTTTAATCTTTCACTTCTTTATTCCAATCTTGCTACCACTTTAAAAGTTCATATCCAGCTCCAAGGAGCTGAACAAATAACCTCAGCTAAAATAGCTACCTTGCACCATCAGCTTGTTTATCGACTGCAAAATCATGCTTTGGATTTGCCAACTCCACAAACTGCAAATTCAGAAGCTCTTATGATTCTTGCAGAATCTAAAGAGATCCCAACCATTATTCGAATACCAAGGAAAATTCCTCGACAAGAATTAATCAAACTCATGCCTTTAGAATGGTTGTCCAATTATGAACAATTTCATCAAAATTCTGAAACCATACAAACTTCTGAAAGTCATTTTCAGAAAAATTCTGATGGAACTGTTCGTCTTACTTTCAAACGACCACCCAGTTTGTCCTTAGAACCACCCATATTATCTTTTACATATTCTTCAATGATCACTTCTGTACACATAGAATAAGAAAACCTACCCATTCAAGCCTTTAATGATTAAGGTTTTCCCATATACCCAGCAAAACTTCATGGACACTTCTTGTGGGATGTCCCAGCCTCTGGCAACTGTGATGCATGCTGTCCTTGTTGGGAAGATATTGAAGAAGATGATGACGAACCTAAAAGATGCAAGTGCAAGTCTAAAAAGATTATTTATCCAGCTTGCCGATACCATGCTGCTCATCCTGAAGAACCACCTGAGCCTGATTCTCAAGCACCTTTGCCCATCTATCACAAAGGTCTTGCCTGGATCCGAAAACATGAACCTACTTTGCTCAACTGCAGAATACAATCAACCCATGAGACCATCCATGCTAATCCCACTCCTAACATACAATCTTGTATGATGTTTTCTCCATCAACATCTACATAATACCAAGCCCAGTGCCCGCCTTTAGAAAAACAAATTGACCAACAAAAGAGTTTCATCTCCAAACCATTTGTCCAATCTGCAGTAACCCCTGCTGTTCATTTAGAAAAACCTCGTTCTTTTGAAGCAGTCTTAAACTGGCAAACTCAAAATGTTGTTGCACAAAACCAAGCAATCACTACCTTGCATCATAAGGTAGACAACATTACACACAAACCAACCAGGTTGAGAAAAAGGTTGATACCATCTCAGATAAATTAAATCAGATTTATCAAAATCTTTATAACAAAGTTACTCAACTTGACTCTGAACTTCGGGCTATGCTTGCTCACCGAGTCTATAGTCCTTATTTTGATAAAAAAAGAAGAAGCTGAGATAAGAGCTTTGAAAGCTGAAATTGCCAGGATTGATTCAGAAAAGGTCCAGCCTACCCTTTTTACAAGTTCTGCTCCATTACCAGTAATTAATCCTACCTACCATCCTTTCTTGCCATCAACTTCTTCCCGAACATATGAACCTTCTAGACTTTTTGGTATGACCCATACTTTGTTTCCTCCACATCCACGACCTCAGCTAAAACCAAAGAAAACCCCAAAACTAGTCCCAGTTCAAAAACCCATTCCTCAACAAAATCCACAGACATCCAGATTTGAACTATCACCCTCTCCATCACCAACTTCTTTACCTGAATCTACCGAACCACCGCCAATCCAAACCTCTGTTTCCTTAGAAAAACAGCCCATGTACCAATATTCTGCTCATCAAATTTCACGTTCCCCATCTCTAGATTCTTCTACTGAAACTTTCCCTTTACAATCAGATTCATCGTCCATTGAGTCATCTGATTTGTCTGACTCAGACACTTCTGATTCAAATCTAGCTGATATTTCCAAACTCCTCATGGCAAAACCTACTGAACAGTCTGGTGCCACTGGCACTGGCCCAAGAACTGAACATGTTGACACCGATGAAGAAATCACGAAACTGGTGAATCTTCTCAGTCATTTCCACCTCCACCAAAAGTCTCCAAACCTTTAAATGGTCCATGGTTTACTTTTGATGATATTCCTACCACAAAGTGGAGAGAAAGACTACAAGAGTTGTCTGCTTGGATTGATCTCCAAATGTTAGCTCCAAATGCCATAACCCAATCTGTTCTACGAGAATTCAGTACTCGATTTACGGGTTCTCTTCGAGATTGGTTTGACAGTCTTGGAAAATATAGAAAACTTTAGTTCATTCAGATTCCTGATGTTTCTCAGGCTTTAGCCCTTCTCCATGATCAATTTATTGGAGAACCAAGTGCTACTTTTGAAGCTCCAAGACGTGATTATCTCAACATGAAATGTTGTTCCCTCAACACAAAAGATCTTCATTACCACTACAAGCGATTGTCTTTGCTTTATTATAAGCTAAACGGATTCAACGATGCTACCCTCAGACACGTATTTCTTGCCTCTCTTCCAAAAGAATTACAACTAGAGATCCAGTGTCAGTTAGCTGCTCACAAGCTCAACATTGACACATTATCATTGGGAAAATTATTTCAGATTGCTATGGGATGTCTTGACAAATTGTGTGAACAAAAGAAATTTTTCCAAGATCTCATCAAAGACAAAAAAAACCTTTTAGATCTGCTTGCAAAAAGCCTTACTTGGCTATCAAGTGCAAAGATCCAAAAAGATGTGACTGTTCATCAAGGAAAAAGTCTCATTTCAAGAAATCCAGATTCCCATTTCCATCCAGGAAATGGCATACTCAACGATTTTGTTTTTTCAGAAAAAAGCAATCCCACTCCAAAGATTTTCCTAACAGAAAGAAAAGCAGATGTTTCATTTGCAAAAAGAAAGGTCATTTTGCTAAAGACTGTCCCGTCAAACCTCAGAAGGCAATCAAGCTTATCCAACACCTAGAATCCACTATAGAATTTTTCCCAACCACAGACCAAGTTGAACACTTGTTTTCTGAACAAGAAGAACCAAACGATGATACAGTCTTTGCCTTACCAGCAGAATCCAGTGATTCAGACAGTTCTGATTTTGAACCCATCTATACAGTCCAACCTTCCTCCATCCTAATCCATGACCATACCATACCCATACCTTCTGTCAAAATCCAAATTGTCCAATCTAGATATCATAAACCCATCACAGCCATTGGTTTTCTCGATACTGGTGCTCAGCGAAGCATGCTTAATCCTGCTATTCTTCATACTAAGTTTTGGAAAACTCTAGAAGAACACTTCAAAGCAGCTGATGGAAAGATCTTTACAACTAAATTAGTTACTAAACATCCAATAGGAATTCAGTTATTTCCTAATTGTGTTGTTTGGATAAAACTAATTGGTTTAGCCTTGCCAAACAAAGATCTCCTTGTAGGTTTTGACATCCTACATCAGGCAAAAAATGTCCAGATTACTTCCTCTGGTCTCTGTTACAAATCCATGATTAAACCCTTCACCAGCACTCTAAAGATCTATTCTTTAGCCCATCCACCACCCACATTGATCCTCAAATTTTGCCCTGAAAACTATAGCCTTTTTACCCATCCAAACCCGTTGTGGAAAAACCCAAAGTTCTTCATATCCTTACCTTTTAAACTAAATGAAGACAACAACCAAACAAAAGCTACCCTTATAGGAATGACCCCACAAGACCTTATTTTGTCCCAACAAAAATGTGTCCAATTGCTAAAACAAGACCTCATTGAGCCCACAAATTCTCAATGGGCTTGTCAAGCTTTCTATGTTGAAAAAAAGTCTGAAATTCTTCGTGGCAAAAAATGATTAGTTATTGACTATCAGCCACTCAATAATTTTCTCTGAGATCAGAAATTTCCGTTACCCAACAGACACACCCTTTTTGTCCACCTAAAAAATGCTCGAATCTTTTCAAAATTCGACTTGAAGTCCAGTTTTTGGCAACTTGGCATTCACCCCTCAGAACGATACAAAACTACTTTTTGTATTCCAAATGCCCATTACCAATGGACAGTCCTTCCTTTTGGCCTCAAAATTGCCCTTTCCATTTTTCAAAAGGCCATGCCCACTATCTTTCAGCCAATCCTCCACCATACCCTTATTTTTTTTAGGTACTCATGATGAACATCACAAGTTACTCCAATAGTTTTTCCAAATCATTCAAAAACATGGAATCATGATCTCTGACAAGAAAAGTACGATTGCGACAACCTCTGTTGACTTTCTTGGCATGAAAATCCAAGATGGCCATTATCAGCCTGGACCCCACATTGCATAAGAGTTACTCCACTCTCTCGAAAGTAACTTTACAAAAAAATAAGTCCAATAGTTTCTTGGAATCATCAATTACATTTGTGATTTCCTGCCACATGTCAATCACCATACAAGCAAGTTGTCTGCACTTCTCAAAAAGAATCCACCATCCTGGTCAGATATCCATACAGATGCTGTAAAGCAATTAAAGCAGATTACTCAGAATTCGCCACCTCTAAAGCTAATTACAGACGGCAAAAGAATCCTGCAAACAGACGCAAGTGATGAGTCATGGGGGGCCATTCTCCTTGAAGAATGCAATGGAAAAGAACACTTTATTGCTTATGCAAGTGGACAATTTCCTGATGCACAAAAGCACTATCACACAGTCTACAAAGAAATCTTAGCCATGAAAAATAATATCAAAAAATTTGAATTCCATTTGATTGGTCATAGATTCTTAATCAGACTAGATAATTTAGCTTTTCCCAATATCTTGAACTTTAAGCAGAAGGTTGTTCCAGAAAAAACCTTACTTTGGCTTAAAGAATGGTTTTCAAGATATGATTACCATGTCCAGCATATAAAAGGTGATCATAACCTTATCCTAGACTTACTATCCAGACCTCCAAAACCAAAACCTTCCCAGTTCTTCTGTATCATTTCTCAGATTTCCTTCCCGATCATTGCCATGGCTAGTTCACTCCCTAAAACAGCTTTTACCCAGAAGTCTTTCCCACTCAACATGACTTTCCAATCACCTCACTCAATTCAAAACTTCGCTAGAAAATTCCTCTTTAGGTTTTTTATGAACATCTACACGATGAGTAAAGAACCTATGTTTTTTCCCATCTTTCACCCTGATCATCTTTTCCTCACAGGATTAGTAATTACACCTCACAGAGAGATTACCGAAGATGAATTTTGGTATACGTGGTGTCTTACTATTCTGTATGCCACAAAAATGGTTTTCCCAGTCTTACCCCTTCTCACCAAGCTCAATGATCCAGAGTCTTTTACTTCTCTTACCTTGACTCTTTTTGAATGGTTTTCACCATTACCATGGTGGCTTGACACACATCGTCTTCTAGAACTCCCAGACTAAGAAGGCAAACATTTCACTTCTGTTTTTATCATTCATCGTCCATACTTTCAACATCCTCATACCAAGGATTTTTGGACCCAGAATCAAAGTTATGAATGGACCACAGTTCCTCATATTGCCTGTCTTAAACAAGATTTCCGCATCAAAACTTCCTTGAAGAACTTCCTCTTGGAACTCAACCATATTCCTCTAGACCAATCAGATATCCTCAACACATCTCTTGGACCAAAACATGAAATGTTCATGATCCCTACACCATCCTTACATTCCCAACCTCCCAACCATGGAATCATCATAAAAGAAGAAAAGCCAGACTATACTGACTTTCTATTTCAAAATTCCTAAGACCCTTATGAAGACTTCACTCCAGTCCCTTCATTATCACCATATGAACTCTATGGATCATCCTCTTCTCCATATCCGCCATTTTCAACCCAACTAGAATGTTTCCCTCAGCCAACTCCTCTATCACCAAAAGCTTGAGATTACCCTTGGCCATGTGTTCCAGATTGTTCTCATCCAGAAAAAAACTTCAAGAAAGACAGAGACCCTGATCGTGACCCTGACGAGACATATTCCTCCTCATCTGAAGACGCGTCAATATCTCTTTAAGAGATTTGTCACTTTGTAATAATGTAAAATAAAGTACTTTATGCTTTAGTTGTTTGTCCTTATGTAATCATGCACTTTACTTTTGTCGGCCACTACTGTACTAGTGAGCCCTACCTACCTTTATAAAATAAGTGTGCATGTATGCCAGCTGGAATGATCTCGATCTACCTTTTGTCTTTTCTCCTCCTTATCCTTATATAAGGAGAGTTATTTTGAATAAAATCAGGGAGAGTTTTAGATAACATTTGAAGTTTCAATATTCCACCCTATGGATAACTAAAACTTTGTTTCTATTATTTAATCCTAAGATTCTTTAGGTTTAGAGCTCTTACCCCTGTTCAATGTCTATCTTTTGCAAGTATGCTCTGTACTTGCCTTGAAAAAGGATCACATCAAAGCTAGTCATTCTTTCTGAGACAATAGAAGACTATGTGTTTTTGGGTTGTCTATGCTCTTGGTTCGTCAAGCGCTTTATCAGAGATCAATGCCTTAGGGATTTAGATTTTCTATTCCTTAATACTTTGATTCCTAAGGCATTGATCTCTGATACCAAGTGGGTGACGAGAATGACGTGGTTACGATATGAGCAACTCTCTCCTTGGTCTCAAAAAAGACTGAATGCCTCCACATCCACGACCTCAACCAAAACCAAAGAAAACCCCAAAACCAGTCCCAGTTCAAAAACCTATTCCTCAACAAAATCCACAGACATCCAGATTTGAACCATCACCCTCTCCATCACCAACTTCTTTACCTGAATCTACCCAACCACCGCCAATCCAAACCTCTGTTTCCTTAGAAAAACAGCCCATGTACCAATATTCTGCTCATCAAATTTCCCGTTCTATGACAAAAAAAAAAAAAAATAGTCCATCACTCTTTAAGTCTAAATTTAATTTTTACTCTATAAACTGACCTAAATACCCAAAATAACCTTACTCAATAAAATTATTCTTAGATGAAACTTAATTAAACCCACCATTATTGTCTCTTCATCTTCATTCTTTTACTTCTTTATTTATGCATTTTCTTCAGTTACAGTTATTAATGGGTTAACTCTTATTGAGATCAACCACCGTCAATTAGGTATTTGCAAGATTTTGAAAGTATAAGGCCTTGGAGATTGTGTTAAAAGTAATTGAATTTAATTATTGAAGGCAGTGCATTTACTTGATGCCATAGCAACTCTCCCAAACGGGCAATCTACAATACAAAGAATGGATAAAAATCTAATGCAGCACTAGTTACCGATCAAGCAAGGCTTCAATAAGAGAAGGAATATATTCACATTAAATTCATCAGGCAAAGGTCATTCATTCAAAATTAGCTTTTATCTAGAGTAACAAAACCAATTATTTTTTTCTTTTTTCTTTCTTTTTTGTGAGAAGATTCTCAATATGTTTGTTATATTGTAAATGTTTGAATTAAATTCTTTCTTAACTAGATCTTTTTAACGAATATTTTGGTAATAGTATTTTTTAATAAAATAATGGGCATATAAAGTATTGAGCAATTATCAGTCATATACCTTAAATCTACCATGTGATAAAAAACACTACACAAGTTTGAATTTGTTTAGTTTTCTATCCTAAGTTTCTAATTTGCATCATTTATAATTAATGATACCATAAGGATAATTTAGACATTTAACAAGCTAAGTATTTAGAAATTATTAGTCGTTCACCTTACGTTTTCCTTGTTATAAAAAGTACAACAAAAATTTGTAATTTGTTCAATTTTTATCCTAAAGTTTCAATTGGTATTAAATGTCCACCACCGAAGCACCGAACCGATCCATAAAATACCCTAAACTCTAATTCATAAACATTCAATCAACCCAATCAAGCCCAATTTGTAGTGTCATAGCCACCATTGTCGCTGATCATCACTGCTATTGCTGCTATTTACGCTAGCCCCATGCATTATTGCAACCCTATAAGATTCTTAAATGGCCAGTCTTCATAGCCCAATGCATGTTTTTGTCAATCAATACAGATGGTTGAAGGATGTTGGTGATGAAAGACTTGATACAAATTTAATGCTAATTTTGTGAACCTTAAAAATTTATAGAGAGATATATATTTTATTTTGAATTTGGTTTTATGTGGTTGATGAAGGATTTGATGCAAAATTGTGGTTACGAATCAAAATTGTTGGTGGATTTTATAAAAGTGCTAATGTTTTGGTGAAAGATTGATTCAAATTATATACTTAGGGTGAAAAGTTGAAGATATTCAAACTTTCTACATTTTTTTGATGACATGGTAAATTTTGTAAAAGTGCTAACTGATAATTTTCTTTGAATTTAAGGGCAGAATGACCATTTTACTCAGATTTTATAGAAGTAAAAAGTGGTTTTAACATTTTGGTGTACAGTTGATGCAAATTACAAACTTATAATAAATAAATAAATAAATTTAAATTTTTATAATATTTTTTATAATACAATAAACTTTGGTAGCGTTTACTTTTTGGATTAAAGTAAAAATCCTAAAGAGTGGGAAGATTGATAGTATAGAGTGAGAGCGAGAGTGTCTAATTTACTTACATTAAAATAGGAATGTGGAATAGGAATCAAAATTCAATTTATATGTTTGCTTTATCTTGGATTAGGAGTGAATTATTTTAAATTATAATTTTATCTTTTATTTAAAGAATTGTAGATTTTAATTACAAAGTGAATAAAAAAATAAATTTGTAAAATAAATTTTAATTATAAATTAACAATAATTATTAATAATATTATCTAAATCAATATGATTTATTATTTTTAAATAAATGTAACATTATTTTATTTTAATAAATATAATTATTTTATATTTAATAAGAGAATGATAAAAAAATGAAGAGGTGTGAGTGGATTTCCACTTAAGGTGGAAATAAGTAAATATTGAAGTGAAAGAAAATTATACTTCCCACTCGCATTTCAATAAATAACCGCAACAATTAATAATATGACTAATAATTTTTCTAAAATATTTTTGGTCGAAAACCCCCACCTGAATAATAATAATAATAATAATAATAATAATAATAATAATAAGGATTTCTCTATGATGCTGTAAAAAAATTACAGTATCAATAATGTTTTAATTGTGTACCATTTGATTTAATCAATGGTATATAATATTTGTACAAAAAATAAATAATTTAAAAATAATGGTAAACAGTTTGTTAACCGTTTAAGGTGGAGAATTTCTATAAGATAACTGTGACCATCCTTAAAGTTTGAAGCAATTTCACTTAAATATCATTATTTTATTTAAAATTACTTTTCAACCCTCCTTTAAATTTGTAATGTGATAATGTTTTTTAAATAAATCTTCCAAAATCTATTACCATTAAGTATAAAATATAATATCAAGTAGGTTATTTAAAACAAATCAATTAAATAAGTTACAATTGTAAAATTAATTATATGTGATTAACACTAATAAATAACACAACTAAGTACATATACTTAAGTAAATGTCATAGGTATATCAATAAACTCATTGGTGAGATTACTTGTAACCTAAAAAATACTTGATCACACATGTTTTAATAAAATTTAGGGAAAATATCCACCGTCCACCTATTTTTTACACCTTTTTCAAAAATACACAATTCCTTCATTTTTTGGCTGGACTCCACTTAAAGTTATATTTTTTTTCACTTTTCCACTTCCGTTTGGAATCCGTTAAGAAAACTAACGGAAACTTAAAAAAATGACTATTTTACCCCCAAAACGAAAATTATAATTTCACCCTAAAAAATGCCAAAAATAATAAGATTTAATGATAAATATCATTATTGAGTGCGTTAATGAAGTACAAAAAATCTTAACTATTAGAGATTATAACTCAATGAATAATAAAATTTTACTTATCTTAAATTCAATTAATGGTTTGTGAGATTGAAATTTATTTTTAATACTAGTTATAATTTAGCATTCTAATTACGTATTAAAAAAAAACTTGCATTTGATGGTTGTGGAATTAATGTCTTTATTGGCCATGGGAAAAATAATTAGATTTAATCTAATTATTTTTTTTATAATTTTTAAGGTGAAATTATAATTTTCGTGTTGGGGGGTAAAATGGTCATTTTTTAAGTTTCCATTAGTTTTCTTAACGGATTCCAAACAGAAGTGGAAAAGTGAAAAAAATGTATTCCAAAAAAATGAAGGAATTGTTAAAATGATGTAAAAACGGGATATTTTCCCTAAAATTTAATATCTTATATTAAAATACTCATTATTTTATATAATATTAAAGACTATTGTATAATTGATCATGAAATATATATTATTATTTTTAACATCTATTTAACATACATATTCTCTGAACTTTTTGTTTATGATTTCTTTATAATACTGTATGAGTTTTTACAGCATTGATAGTGGGATTGTTGTGGACTCTTGGATGTTAGTGTTTTCATGTTTACTATTCATTTGATATATAAATCATAACAAGTAATCTTCAGGTTGCAAGTAAATCTAGATTTTTTATTTTTAATTAATTGATAAAAGAAATTTTATATTATAATGGATAAAAATCCCATGATCAATAATGGGATCATTGGATTTAATATTAGAATCTTCACCATTAATTTAATTTTAATGGATAAGTAATTATGTAACAAGTAATCTGTAAGTTGTGATATTTCTTCATATTTTAAAGTATTTTTTATCTAATCAATTGATAAATATTTTAAATCACCAAAAATGAAAGAAATACAAATAATTTTGGAATTAAAATTATTATGTATTAATTCTCTTACTTTACAATTTTACATTTTTTTACTTTTACATTTAGTAATAGAAATATATTTAATAGCATTAAAATAAATGTAATTAACAAGTAATGTTATTTCAATAATACTTTATAGAAAGATATTACATAAAGTCTTATAATAATTTGTATTGTTTGAATTTAATTACAAACCATTAATACCTAAACAATAATGATAATAGAAGGCATTGTAATAAAATATTTTTTATATGTTTTATTAATAATATTATATGAGTCACAACAAATGAGAAATATTTTATTCACCAATTATTATTGAAAAATATATATGGCTATATAACTATATAGTGAGAAATATTTTGATTTAAATTTTTAACAAAAAAATTAAACTATTAATTTCATGCAATTCAATGGTGGAGGATATAACATTATGAAATGTTGCTTTAACTTTCTATATTAACCGTTAGATTATGAGATATTAATGGTTCAAATATTGTGTCAAAATTTTAAGTTAAAATATCCCAAACCATGTCTTTATAAGGGAAATATAAAAATATACAATGAATTTTTTTCTCATTTTGTCCATTAAATATTATTTGATGAATATTTTATATATTGTCACTATTACTTATCATAATAAAAGTAATGACTCTTAGTAACATAAAAATTTTATAATTATAATCAAAGGATAATAATAAAATAATCTTTCATGATTCATAAACTAAAAGTAATTAGGAATATGTGTTAGATTAAACTTTTATGAAATTGTAAAATGAAAACAAACTTGTGAAAGTTAAATTTTATTATTATATAAAATAATGAGCATTTTAATATATGATTTTAAATTTTATTAAAACATGAGTGATCAAGTATTTTTTTAATTACAAGCAATCTCACCAATAAGTTTATTGATGTAATTATGACGTTTACTTAAATATATGTACTTAGTTGTGTTATTTATTAGTGTTATATTATATATAAATTTTGCAATTACAATTTATTTATTGGATTTATGTTAAATATCATACTTCATATTATATTTTATACTTAATGATAATAGATTTTGAAAAATTTATTTAAAAATAATTATTAAATACAAATTTAAAGGAGCGTTGAAAAATAATTTTAAATAAAATATATTATTTAAGTAAAATTACTTTAAATTCTAAGGATAATAATAGTTATTTTATAAAAATTCTCGAACACAATTATTGTATATCATTAATTAAATAAATGGGAGCTGCTAACTTATAATTAATATAAGCTACAGTTTTATTTATTGGCTGTGAGCTTAAATGAGACCCACAGTTTAATTTGTGAACATTAACCCTGACATTGATGGTAAAGTAGAAAAATCCTAAATATAATGATACACAGTTAAAACATCATCGAAACTGTACAGAAATCACAGCATCACAGAGGAATAATAATAAAAGAAATAAATATTGGATTGCCAGTTTGCATTTACTTTTTCAATTTCGTCTTTCATCGGTGTTCCTAATCCTAAAGCATTTAAATAAAAAAACAATTGAAAACCAAAGAATCAAGCATTGAACAAACAATCAAATTCAAAACTTTGCCGATTATTGCAATCCAGCAGTCGCAAAGCGTCCTCGAATTCAAGAATGTTTAACGGAATGATGGATCCAGAGATGATTAGACTTGCTCAAGAACAGATGAATCGCATGTCGCCCGATGACTTTGCAAGGATCCAACAACAGGTTTTCTTCTGTTCATTGTTGTTTTACTTGATTATTACTTAAATTTTGATATGCTTTTGGAAATTGCTTGAATTGTGCAATTTTGTGTTGTGATCATGTGAATTTCAATTAAGGTTTCTAATGGAAGTTTCTGTTGATTATTTTCCTATTTCATAGTTTCAGCCTGTAGCATCCGCCTAGGATGTTTGAGCTATTGATTGTTTTTTAATTAAACAAAAGCATAAAGAAATAGTAGCAATAGAAATCAAAGATTTACCAATAGTAAAAGCAGATTATCAAAAAATAAATAAATAAATAAAGGTCTGTTTAACCAATATAATATTTGAAATTTTGTTATAACATTTAGGTTCAACAATGTAATTATTAATCTGAGTGTAACTAATGGTTGAGCTTTGCTTTGTTGGTCATAAACTCGTCTTTAGAGATGTGGCAACTATTATGTTGGTGAATTCATATAGCTGTCGCAACACTATTAGTTGGTTTATAACTTAAATGTTTATTAAGCCAGAATAAAATCTAACTATATCGAATCATGCTAGATGCCTCTGGGATTAATTAGATTGATTTCATATGTTTCTGTATTTGAATATGTACAAATAATCAATAGCATATAACCCTCTACCTCCCCCAGGATTCTAACTCAGGCAGTCAATCGAGTAAAGCTACTTGAAAATCACTTAGACAGGCCCCTATGGCAGCATCCCACAGGTATCATCACTACTAAGGATAATATGAAACCAGTTAAAGTAATTTTAAAACCAGATATGGCTCTTTTGAAACCTTCCAAAATCTTTTGTGGATGACTTCACTGTTATTCTGTTTATATCACAATGACTAACTATTAGATTTTAAAATCTCAAGAACTGTGCAGCCCAACCAAGATAAGATGAAACAGAGACAGTCACTTAAAAATAAGTTACAGTTTCTGCCTTCTAGATCAACCTCAGTAAATTAATTCCCTAAATTCTATACTGAACTCATCACTGTATGACTGAATTGTTCATTTGGTCACTAGGCACTGATGACACCTACTATGTTTCTCAAATTGGCCATGCCAGGCAAATATTTCGCAAAAGATTTTAGTTCAAGTAGAAAATCTTATCATACAGTTACATCTTTTTAAAAAGAACAAAATAAAATAATATTAAAAAAAAAAGAAAATAAAATAATATTAAAAAAAAAAGAAAACTTGTAGATGCTAGAATGTAATAATTCAAGTAGGTGATCCGAAGGCGATACAAGCCATTAACCTCCTTTTGGAAACCAAGGATATACAGTTAATTAGTTTGGGGTGATTGTGGTTAATGGTGTTTAATGGGCCTCGAGATTTTCAATGGTTTGGTTATTTTGTAATCTTCTATAATTGATTGTCATAATGGCCACTGGTACTGCAGATGATGGCTAATCCAGAGTTGATGAGAATAGCTACAGAAAACATGAAGAATATGAGACCTGAAGACTTGAAACGTGCTGCAGAACAGTTGAATCATACCCCTCCAGAGGAGGTAGCTGAGATTGGTGAGAAATTGGCTAATGCAAGTCCAGAAGAGATTGCTACCATGCGTGCCCGTATTGATGCCCAAATGAATTATGAGTTTAATGCTGCTAAGATGTTGAAGAAACAGGTACCTTTAAAGGATTTGATGTCAGGAAAACCATATTCATTTTGCCTCTGAAATGGGAAAATGATGTATTGATTTTGTAACTCAAACAACCATGCTTGTTATGGGATGACTTCTCTAGTAGAAAGCCATAGACATGTTTGATGGAGCTTAGATTTCATAGGTGAGATCATAACATAGACTATCTTCCCGCCAAAAAAAAGAAAAAAAAAAGACTATAACATAGACTGCGGTTGAATTAATTGATTCTTATTTACTTTCTACCCTGCATATTACTAATGTGTATGGTAAAGGATAATGAACTAGAGAAATAGATCTAGGATTTGCAATTAAGCATGTTCTGTTCACATCTTCCAGTAACATATTGGAATCTATTTTTTATTTTATATTTTCGTTTCTCTGTTGCAGGGGAATGAGCTTTATAGTGAAGGAAGGTTCAGCAATGCCTTGCAGAAATATTTACTTGTAAAGCAATATTTTCAACTTACCTAATCCACCTTTCACAAGCTCTTTGATTGGTGTATGTGCTCAAATTGATATTGATGTTTCCCCATTTGTAATTTTTAGGCAAAGAAAAACCTACAAGGAATCCATTCCTCTGAAGGCAGAACACTTTTATTGGCATGCTCCCTTAACTCGATGTCTTGTTACCTAAAAACAAAGCAGTATGACGAGTGTATAAAAGTAGGCTCTGAGGTAAGAACTAGCCATTTTATCCTTGTCTTTGTATTGTGATATGAAATCCTTCATGTATGGTAAAGCTAACGAGTTATTCCAGAGTGAGAAGAACATGGGAGAACTGTTTGCAATCTTTACTTCTTTCTTCACGGACTTCTTGTCACTTATTTGTATGCCTACATTTTTATTATATTTAAGTTTCTCTGTTTCCTAAAATGAAATAAATAAATAAGTAAGATGGGAGAAACAAACTGAATTTTGGCAATAAACGTAATAAACAAGTTAATGATCGTTAGACTGTTGGTTTATATTTTGTTAAAGAAGAGAATACAAAATAAAAAGATTTTCCTTCGGATTTATTTCAGGTATTGGCATATGATGCAAAGAATGTCAAGGCTCTTTATCGAAGGGGTCAAGCCTATAAAGATATTGGCCGATTGGAAGTAAGTTCTTTCATAAAAACTTGTGAGTTGCTACCCCTGATTACCAAGTTGTGCTTCTGGAAGATTTCAAATTTATGCAATTTATTTGGTACTTATTTATTATGAGCTTTCTGAAATTGTTTAGGAAGCTGTGTCTGATTTGAGCAACGCCCATGAAGTTTCCCCTGATGACGGAACTATTGCAGATGTCTTAAGGTATGATTTCAACTGGCAATGGGCCAAACATGGGATGTCTTTAAGTGCCATTACTTGCCATTGCTTATGCTGTACATGTCATTAATGTTAGTATAGCTATTCTCGTGAAATCGTGCTGGTTACGCTATAGGCCAAAAGTTGCATATAGTTAAGAAATATCAGAAAATTATTTGATATTTTAATTCCCAATATTTATGGCATTCCTTCGTTTTATGGTTTTATCACATTTATTAATAGTTTATGGTAATTGAAAGAATAAAAGAGAGCATTCTGGGTTTTAAATGTACCATATTATATGATGGCAATATTTTATACAGAGATGCCAAGGAAATACTGATGAAAGAAGATGGTCATCATGGACCAAGAGGTATGTTGTTTTTTTGCTTTATACTGTTGATGGTTATGATATTTCTTAATGGTTTACTTCTTAATTGTGTATTTGTTCTTTATCTTGAAATTTGTGTTAAGTGTTTGTTCTCTGCTTATATTTGATAGGATTACTAATTGAAGAGATAACTGAAGAAGTTGGGGCAGTGTCTTCTGGAAGCCATAGAAGTTCAGGCACAGAGTACTTGGCACGGGAAAAAGCTGACCCTTCTAAGAGTGAACATAGTGCTAATGGTAGAGGCTCGTCAACTAAACCCGAGTTTTTGCCGGATTTGAAAGATGACCCTGAGTCAATCAGGTTTCATAGCCATCCATTTTTAAATTGTTTAATTGATAGTCTTCTTTTGTTTATTTTTCCTAATTATTGGCTGAAGAATGAAGCATACATCTAAAACCAAAGCTGATGTTTTAAGTATAGAGCTCATGAAGCTCAATCTTGTATAAACGAGGAAACTCCTGAATTTGAGATAAGCTTGGGAAAGCATGATCTAATATGATGCAAGAAAAGCCAAATTTGTAAGGAGCATCTAGTTGGGGGATGAAAAGCAAAAGTGAAAAGGCAGAGCAAACAGAAATTTCCCATTAGTTAAGCTATTGAGTTGATGAAATGAGAGAGAGAAAATAGCAATATGCCAAATTAGCAATAGGAACGAAATAAAGAGGTATAATTATTTTGTTGCTAGAATGAGCTGTTGGAGTAGTTATAATTAATCCTGGTATCAATGCGTGATGAGATTCTCTTGTTTCTAAAAATTGAATAGTCTACGAAAAATTGATGGCGCAGTGAAGCATGAAAAATATTTGAGCATAAAAAACCATTTGGAATTTGAACTGGTATAATTACCTCTTCTCCCTTGCTTCCTTTGGTCCTGATGATGAGTTTCTTTATCCAATCCCTTTTTCTAAATTTATGGTTTATACTTAGCATCATTTACTTATAAATTTAACACAGAGCTTGGACAGTAGTGTTATTTTTTTCTTTTAAAGAAAATTTTTGGGACATTTGGCAGTAGTATTTACATATGCACATATTGTCATATTCTCTAATTTTATACACCTACAAATTTACCGCATTGCTCTAAATTATTAAGATTAACATTACTGCAATCAGATCTCAAAGGATTTAAGTTGATTTCTGGATCAATATCCAATTGCCCTAACTCATCCATTCAAGGCAGAAGTGGTTGTTTTGTCCTTCTGGTTTATTCAATGACTGAACCTTGATTATGAAATTATAATGTTTACTAATTCTGCTTCTTGTATTTGGTGACTCCTATAGATCATTCCAGAATTTCATTTCCAATGCCAATCACGATTCCTTCGCTGCTTTAAGTGGCGGAAAAGCTGGAGAGATATCTCCTGACATGTTCAAGGCTGTGTCGATTATGATCAACAAGATGTCACCTGAAGAACTTCAAAGGATGATTCAAATTGCGTCTTCATTTCAAGGGGAAAATCCACATGCAAATGGGGATTCCATTGAAACTAATTTTAATGGCTTTAGGCCTGGGTCAACTCCTCCAAATATGAGACCTGACATGCTTAAAACAGCATCCGATGTCATGAGTAAGATGTCATCAGAGGATCTTCAGAAAATGTTTGAAATGGAATCCACCTTGAAAAACAAAGTCGCTGGTCAAGCATCGGCGGCTGTAGACCCGAAAGGAATAAGTTCAGATCCTGGACCGAGGTTATCAGAATCCAGGGAGAGATCTGCTGTTAATGGGAATAATGTTTTGGGTCAGCCTAGTTCTGGTGGCTTCTTTCCAAATTCTAGAGCCAATCAACAGTCTAGCTTTTCACCCTCAACTGCTGATTTACAACAAATGAGAAACCAGATGAATGATCCAGCTATGAAACAGGTACTCGCTTCTCTTTGTTTAATTTTTCAGTAATTGTTGCTTCAAATCTATATGGAAATGAAATCATTTAATTTGTATGGGACAACATTTAAAATCGCGCTGATATGTTTGATCTAATTAAATTCACTACTCAATTTTATCTATGATACTTGAATATTTGGCAATCACTCCATACTCTAAAGCTTTTCATAGTAAAGATTAATTAATGTGGCAGTGGAATGATATCATTCTCTTTAGAATCCCTGGTATATCATAAAGAAATTCGAGACCTAATACCTGAATTTCTGTTCACTTGCAAATTGGTAGATGTTCTCATCCATGATTAAGAATATGAGCCCAGAAATGATGGCAAACATGAGTGAGCAGTTTGGAATCAAGCTTTCTCGGGAAGACACAGAAAAATTTCAACAAACCATGTCATCTTTATCACTGAATGACTTGGATAGAATGGTAACTTCCTTTTGTAATTTTCCTCTGTTCATGTGACTGTTTTACAATTTTCCTCCGTTCATATTACTATTTTATATATAAAATAATTAAATAACCCAGTTTTTAACATTTAGAACATTTGACCAACTACATGATTTTATATCTTAGCTTTTACAACTTGTAAGTTGATAGATTCATCTATTAAGATTACGTTTAATCAGTACTTGCTTATACTATTTTATTGCTATCATTAATATCAAAGTAATTGTTTTTCTTTTTGGATAATGAGAAAATGGATGAAAAAGATCAAAGTAAAGAGATTTTTATCTTCTTCTTCTTCGTCTTTCATTTCTATTTTATTATTTTATTATTATTATTGTTATTATTGATAACTGTAAATTTGTTTTGCCATTGGATATTGTTGTTAGCCATGAGGAATTCCGTAAAGCCGTATAATCAAAATATATATATATATTTCCTATCCTACACTTTACACGCATACAAACACCTGATACCAAAGGTTGAAATGTCTTCGAATGAGTTGTAAAGTTTGACAATATTGAACACTTGCAATTAATGTACTAGACCCTCGAAACATGGTATGTGGTCTTTAATGTGTTATTGCAGCTTCTGATTTTTAATTGTTTTTTTTTCTTTTTCGAATTTTTTATTCCACAACTTGCTTGCTAGATTTTTGATATCCTTAGTAGTTAGGTAAGTCCGATGGCAGTCTTATAGTACCATTGTTATTGGTGCTTGGGCTTTGTTGATCTGCATGTGCATAGTTAAGTTTAAGCTATGTAATTATGTATAACAGTAGGTAAACGTCTTGGTTTAATTATCAAGGGCCCCTAATTGTGTTGGTCTTAGTTTTCAGACAATTAAATGAGTTTAAATTAAACAATATTATTTGACTAGCCTCAATGGTTGGATATATTAAATTTTTTCTTCATTCAAATTGTTGCAGATGGTGTGGGCAGATAGGGTTCAGAGAGGAGTTCAAGGTGTCAAAAAGACAAAGAATTGGCTGCTGGGAAAACCTGGTATGATTCTGGCTATATGCATGCTCATATTAGCCGTGATACTTCATCGGCTGGGTTTCATTGGCGGTTAAAAGAACTCTCCATGTGCTATATTAACATTCCACACTACTTAAGACAATAGATGAGAGAAGTGTCTAGGCCAAACATGTCGCTTCAATTGCACAATTGCTGCAAGTTAAGTGAAGCTGAGAGCAATTGGTATTTGGAATGGAGAAAGGATTGGAAGGTTTTGTGGTGGGTGAAAATAATACCCATAATATTTTTTGTATGTTATATTGTCATTGCTGAAAAATGTATTAATTGATCGTCCTCAACAATTGAATGATTGTTGGATTTTTTTTCATATTTTTTTTTGAGCCAGGTGATAGGAATGTCAAATTTTAATTTCATTAGGAACATCCAAATTGTTAAACTTCTCCACTGATCATATCCTGTATGTGATTGGCATGTTGAGATGCGAAAACCACCACTCAATATTTGTAACACTTCATTAATAGCCGTTTGTTCTGGTGGTTGCATGATATTGCAGTGATGTCTGAAGGGAGTTTCTGGTATTACCTAAGGTTTTATTCCAACAATATTCATGGTTGGCAATGGCAAATGGGTTAGTTTACCTCACAACTTTTGAGAACATCAAAATAATGGTTTGCGTTGTTAAGATTCTCTGTCTTTTTTTTTTTTGGGCCCTCTTAATGATAAGGGAAAATACCACTGTCATCTGTTTTTTTCAATTTTTTTAAAAATGCATAATTTTTTTTTTACTGGAATCCACCTAAAGTTACATTTTGTTTAACTTTTCAACTTCCGTTTGTAATCCATTAAGAAAGCTAACGGAAATTTAAACAAATGACTATTTTATCCCCCAAAACTCAATGAATAATAAAACTAACGAAAAATTCCGTTTGTAATTTTTGTTTGATGAATATCATTATTGGTATGTTAATGAAGTACAAAAAAATCTTAACTATTGGAGATTATAACTCAATGAATAATAAAACTCTACTTATCTTAAATTCAATTGATGGTTTGCAAGATTGTGCTATTTCTAATACTAATGTTATAATTTTGCATTCTAATTACAGACATATTTAAAATAAAAAAACTCTGCATTCGATGGTTGGAGAATTAATTTCTTTATTGACCGATGGGGGAAATAATTAGATTTAATCTGATTATTTTTGGTATTTTTTAGGGTGAAATTGTAATTTTCATTTTGGGGGTAAAATGGTCATTTGTTTAAGTTTCTGTTAGTTTTATTAACGGATTCCAAACGGAAGTGGAAAAGTGAAACAAAATGTAACTTTAGGTGAATTCCAGCCAAAAAAAAAAAATTGTGTATTTTTGAAAAAATGGGTGAACGGTAAATATTTTCCCCAATGATAAATTAAGGGGTGCTATTATCTGGAGTAAAATGAAAATGGTGGTGAGATTTTGATCCCATCTTTTTTTTTTTTTTGTAGCATCCCATTGATAAATGGGTTAATTTTGGCCTACCCCTTTCATGAAAAGACAATCTTCAAATTGTCTCCTTACTATTGAAAACATTATGCTACCCGCTAGAACTCGTTATCTCTTCATTAGTTTAAACAACAAAAAGGGGAAGATGGTACTTGTATAAATTCGTAGCAATTGTTAAGCATAGAGCCATGTGGATGACCACAACATATGCAAACAAAATCAAATCATTTAGTATTTTTACCTAACCTTCATTTTCTTATCCAAGTAAATGGGTGCTGTAGATGTGGGAAAAAAAATTGAGCAAAGTGTCTTGTACCTACAATTGTAAGACTTTACTAAGACAAAAAACAAAGGACAATTGAAGACAATATAAAGACGAAATTGGAAGTAGCAAGATGAACTCATGTAGTAGTAATGGAGAATCTGAGTCTGAACAACCTCCTCTGACAATTAGGGTAAGAAAAATAGAATTTTTAGTAACATATTACGATCATTTTTTGTTTTGGCTGTATGTTGGTATTTATGTAATTCATGGGCTTGATAATGTTTGGTTAATGACACCGCATCAGGGTGTTAGTCGTTGATTTTGAAACATTATTGGAAGGCCTAGATTTTTTTGAATTTGGTGGTTTTTGTTTGTAGTATAAAAAACATAAGAAATTCTTGTTTGTTTCTACACTTAGAAGATTGAAAATGACAAAAGAAAACTGGGAATTCTGTTCTTTGTGTAGGTTTTTACAAGTATTACAAGTTATTGTTGTTGGTTATGGTTGTGAGGTTCATTCTAAGTGATGATTTTGAAATTTGAGTGGCCAGGTTGTTGTTTAACCTTGTTTTTGTTTCATTGTGCTTACGGTTTAATTGCCATAACATTTGTAATGGCAATTTGCCTAATGAGGTTGTATATGCTTTTTCTGGGGGCATAATTTTAAATGTACATGTTTATATAACTTGTTCACAAAATTTATTGGTTGCTCTTCTTGTATGTTATAATTATTAGTTTGTTGCAAAATATTTGATTGTTACTAGTATATATGTGGATTATAGATTTTGAAACTTGTTTGTGTGTTGTGATATATAGGAAACAAAATTTAAGGTGTTAGCTTTTGTTAACTTTATGGGTGTAAGGCGGGATGTTGGCCTAATATAAGTAGAGTGGTCTTGATTAATGGTGCAATGAGATAAGATTTTGGAAGAAACAATTGGCCTGCTCAGAGGTTTCTCATTGAGGTTACATTAACTTAAATTAAAAAAAAATGGGACAATAAGAATGATAGTGAAGTATATCAGGTGCAACACTTGTTTAATGAGAAGAAGTACATAGAGATTAACTTCTATATGAAGCTGCTTTGATGAGTATGGATAGAAAGAGATTATTTGATGATGACATTCAGGGTACTGCAGCAGAAGCACCACAACCTTCTAAACCTGCACCTACTAAGAAGAGTTGTAGAAATATTAAGAGAGTTTCAAGGAAGAGAAGAAAAGGCAAGACACCTATCCTTACACTTGAACCTTAATTTAAACCTATCATTCCATCACTCCCTAAACCTGAGCCTTTACATGAAATTGAAATTGAACCTCAACATGAAGCTCAACAAGTCGTAGCTGATCCTAAACTATTAATCACACATGATCTTGAGCAACCTATGACAACAATAATCAACGTACTAACCACACAACAACGTCTTGAGAAAATTAGGTCAGTAAAGGAAGCTAATCTACAACAAGAGCAGCCTTTGACACCTATAAAAGACTTTGATAGTGACTTTAATGACACACATCCAACTTATGACCACCTTATTGTCTACTCCAAAAATTAACCTAAAAATTGGCCAAACAACAGCTCATGCAACTACCCATGCAGCTCAGCCAAACCAAGAAAATGATAATAATCTTCTAAATCTCTACACCTTTCTATAGTGACCATTTCAGCGACTTCGATGTTACTGATGATTTTTATGATTTTGTGATAGAAAATGAAAATAATGATGATGAAATTGGGCTGGATGCTGATTACATAAATTTATTATTGTCCCAATTTTATGAAGACAATACTTTATGGAAAGGTCAATCTATCTCAGATCCTGCCACAATGCCAGTTCCTCCTGTATCATCAACACATTTCTAGCCAATGTTTGAACCTGGACAATGAATAACTACTCCATAACAAGCACCAAGTCCTAATCATGAACCTTCATTGCCTCTTGAATTTCTATCTCAAGTTGACTAAGCGGAACCATCTCAGTCAACTATAAGAAAGTCAAACTAAGGTAAGGGGAGAAATAGTAAAGTATAGTTATCTCATATGCTTGCTAACAAAAGAAAAGCTGGGTCTGTCAGGATAAAGGCTTCTAAGAGGATTACATAGCAGATGTAGAAAAGAGAGCCTGTTCCTATTAAGTCTTCAAAGACTAGTGGAAGGACAAGAAAAATAAATTCTATAGATTGTCAGTTTGTTCAAAGCAGGCCTAAGCCAACAAAGACAAAGGCAACTAAAAATTCCTTGGTTGCTAGTCCTTTAACACAAACAGTAACATATGATTTGTCTTCTTATGATGCTTAGATGAGTTTTATTTATGGTCTAATTCAAAAAATGATGGTGATGATAAAGGAGCAAGACATGAAGGCAATAATAAATTTGATGATGATGATGGTAATGATAAAGATAATGGCTTGTTTAGAGCTTCAAGAATTTTTGGGACTATGCTCACATTATGAAACAATAAATGCCAGGTGCACTAGTAATGCTTAAAATTACAAAATTAGGCATCTCTTTCCACAAATGTAAGTTCTAAAGATTCGTTATCAATTTTCCAAGATTCAGAGATGGTTTCAAGGAGAGGAACCATTCGAGGGTGTACTTACTAACTAGGCAACCTAAGAGGGGGGTGAATTGGGTTTCTAAAAATTTAAGCAAGTAAAACTTAATGCAATATAAACAAAGCAACCAAATTTGAAATAAACAAATTAAAGTACGATGAAAACTAAAGAGATAGGGTAAGAGAAAGCAAACACGCAATTTTTATGTGGTTCGGCCAATCGTGCCTACCCCCACGCCCCCAAGCTCACCGAGCTTGAGGATTTAACTAAGCGAGCCTTTAAGGGTTCAACGACTCTTACAATTGACTTCCAAGATGTCAATAGACATTTACAATAAGAGATTATCCCCAATCTCTTAACCCAAGTGTGTCCCAACACTTATAACTTCTCAACTTGATCTTACAAAAATGATTACAAAAAAATTTCCCTCAAACAATGTGTTTGATTATAAATGAAAGCCCAATATGTGTGAATGAATGAAATAAATACAAAAATTTTATGCTTAGATTGAGAGGATTGCTCAATGAAAACAATGGTTGTCTCTTATTAATTGAATTTGATTTAAGCCATTTTATAGTTGGAGTAGAGAACTAGCCATTATTGAATTTCTGGTGATAATCAACTTACAGCTTTGTGTTAACCGGATTGCCGCTTAATGTTACCGTTATGTTCAAAGATTTAAATTTTTTAACATCCGCTTTGCAGCTTTTTATTTTTCAGTTAGCCGTTTTTACTTCAGAGAGCTTCTACTTGATAACCGGTTTGCCGCTTTGCTAAATTTGGTTAGCCGCTTTAATTCCAGAGAGCTTCTACTTGTTAACCAGTTTGTCGCTTTGGTGAATCCGGTTAGCCGTTTGCTACAGTGAAACCACTATTTTCTAAAATTATAATTTTGCCCTAAAACTTTATAAAATTATATTATGCCTAAATCTTTATAGAACTTTGCAAATAGGTCCATTTGTAAAATTTTAAAACAATACTTGTTGATTTCAAAGTTTTCAAAACTTTTCAATTTAAACCATAAACTTGAAAACAACTAATTTCAAAAAATCATTTTCTTATTAGAAAAACATAATGTGTAATTCTTTGTTTATCCAAAACATGTGATTTATTATCATCAAAATCAACATTTTATAGCCATATAGGCTAACAATTTCCCCCTTTTTGATGATGAAAAAACACATTATAAAAGTTTGATTTTGTTATGAAAAACTCCTCCTTAATAAATGCAAGATTAAAAACTGATTGTAAAAGATTTTAAATTTGAAAAAGATTTTAAAAAGCTCTCCCTGCATGAATGCATATTTTTCATAACAAATAGTTACAAATCATATCTCCCCCTTTATCATAAAAAAGAGTAGAATGCTCCCCCTATCAAGCATAAAAAACTCTAGACAAGTTCATTAGTTCCACATTATCCAAAACATAAGTGAAAAACATAACAATAACCATATCAAATCCACATAATCCAAAACAGACACATAATCCTGAATCATAACAAATATCCATAAACACCCATAGAATCCAAAACAAAAAATAAAAGAACATAAAGTAGTAAATGTTGGTGTGTCGAATATAAGCATAAGAGAGAGAGAGAAGCGGTTGACTGAATGAAGATGAAGAAGATGAACAGTGTTTAAAAATAACAAATTCGACTTACCATTTGTCTCAACCGGCAGATCGATTTTGTCCAGTGAGTAAACATTGCGAAAATGACTTACCGATTAGTTATAATTAGTATGCCGGTTCTACTTCAGAAGTCATTTTGCCTCTTATTTAATTTTGGTTAACTTGTGTTGTGCACACCAATTTATTTTTGGCTTAAAACGTGATCGATTTTAAATCATTTGGTGATTCAAACTTTTCAATAAGCCATTTAATACATGAAACATGAATGTATACAAGAGCAAACATATCAAATATATTAATCATATCGATCAATAATGCGATACAAAGAAAAAATCATAAATTAAGATGCAACATTCATCATTCCAAGCTCATGTCTTATCTATATGAACTGCTCTTCACTAAGGGGTTTTGTAAAGATATCTACAAGTTGATTTTCAGTAGAAACAAATTTAATCACAACATCTCCTTTTTTAACACGATCTCTTAGAAAATGATGTCTAATCTCTATATGCTTAGTCCTAGAATGCTGAATAGGATTCTTCGATAGATTGATAGCACTAGTATTGCCACACAAGATAGGTATTTGATCAAGATTAATATCATAGTCTCTAAGGGCTTGTGCACAACAACTACCCGCGGCAATATATTCTGCATTGGTGGTTGAAAGTGCAAACGAATTTTGTTTCTTACTAAAACCAAGAGACAAGCGAATGACCTAGGAAGTGACATGTTCCACTAGTACTTTTCTTATCAACCTTATATCCGACAAAGTCAGCATCCGAATAACATGTTAAGTCTATATGTGTTCCTCTAAGATACTAAAGGCCAAGATCTATAGTTCCACACAAGTAACGAAAAATCCTTTTAACAGCAAGCAATTGAGATTCTTTAAGACATGATTGAAATCTTGCACACAAGCATCCGCTAAACATAATATTGGGTCTACTAGCAGTCAAGTAAAGTAAGGATCCGATCATACCTCGATATGTTTTGACATCAACTTCCTTACCTTTTATCTTTCCATCTTCAAGTCCAAACCTCTTAAGTCTAAGAAAAGTACTTCAATATTTGGCTTGATTGATGAAAATTCCTTCTTCAGTTTGTTTTATTTGAAGTCTAAGAAAGTACTTCAATTCTCCCATTATGCTCATCTTAAATTCTTTACTCATACAAGATGAAAATTCCTTACACAAAAACTCATTAGTAGAACCGAAAATAATATCATCTACATAAATTTGGACAATGAAAATATCTTGATTCTTATGCTTGAAAAACCATTATCCAGTAAGAAATTTTTAAGCCTATCATACCATGCTCGAGGTGCTTGTTTTAAACCATACAATTCTTTTGTTAACTTATAAACATGATCTAGAAATTTTTCATTTTCAAAATCAGGGGGTTGTTTTACATACACTTCTTCCAAAATATAACCATTTAAGAAAGCACTTTTGACATCCATTTAATATAAAATGAAATCTTTATTACATGCAAATGCTAACAACATCCTAATGGATTTTAATCTAGCTACATGCGCAAATGTTTCATTAAAATCAATTCCTTCTTCTTGGTTGTATCCTTGAGCCACTAATATAACTTTATTCCTTACAACCACACCGAATTCATCCATTTTATTTCTAAATACCCATTTAGTGCCTATAATGGATTGATGTTCTGGTTTAGGAATTAATTCCCACACATTGTTTCTCTCAAATTGATTTAACTCCTGTTGCATTGTCATAATTCAAGATTCATCATTTTCCGCATCCGCAAAAGATTTTGGTTCAATTTGAGATATAAATGCAGAATGCTCACAAATTCTTAAGTGATGATCTAGTGATTACACCTCGTGAATGATCACCTAAAATAAAATCCTTAGGATGAGAGGAAACATACCTCCACTCGTTGGGGAGTGTTTGAGAAGTACCTTCTTGTTGCTCTATATTTGTTTGTTCTTCTTGTCTATTCTCTTTATTTTCTTGTGGTTCATCCTCTTGTTTATCTTTTGATAATTCTTCTTCTGAATCTTTATCTGCATCATCATTCACAACAACTTTCTCTGTAGAGGAGGGGTTAGATTCATCAAACGTAACATGCATTGACTCTTCAACAACCATAGTTATTTTATTATACACTCTATAAGCTTTGCTTGTATTTGAATAACCAAGAAAGATGCCAACATCAGATTTTGGATCAAATTTACCAAGATTATCTTTTATGTTCGAAATAAAACATTTGCATAAAAAAACTTTGAAGTATTCAATGTTGGGTTTTCTATCTTTCCAAAGCTCATAGGAAGTTTTATTAAGATAAAGTTTAATCAACATACGATTTAAAACATAACAAGCGGTGTTGACATCTTCAGCCCACGAACACTTAGGTAATGCATTTTCATTCAACATGGTCTTAACCATTTCTTGAATAGACCTATTCTTTCTCTCAACAACTCGATTTTGTTGTTAAGTTCTTGGTGAAGAGAATTGATGGACAATGCCAAAATTATTGCAAAAAGTTTCAAATGCATGATTTTCAAATTCTCCACCATGATCACTTCTAATACAAGAAATAGCATATCCCTTTTCATTTTGAACCTTTGTACAGAAAACTCTAAATGCATCAAAGACATCATCCTTATTAGCTAAGAACAATATCCATGTGTATCTAAATCATCCACAATCACAAATGCATAATATTTGCCACTCAAACTAGCATAATATTTAGAAGGTCCAAACAAATCCATGTGAAGTAATTGAAGTGGTTTTGAAGTTGAGACATGGTTCTTGTTTTATAAAGAAGTTTTGATTTATTTTCCAAATTGGCAAGCTTCACAAATTCTATATTTTTGAAAGCTCTTTAACTAAATCATTTTTTGAATTTTTTGAAATCAAATCCATGCTTGCATGACCTAATCTTCTATGCCATAACCAACCATCATCATGCAATGCGGAAAAACATTTATCATTAGTAGATGCACAATCTATATCAATGGTATAACCATTAACACATCTATTTCCTACAAACAAAATCTTGGTATCACATGCATTCTCAATAATATATTTTGATTTATCAAAGATAACTCTATAGCCTTTATCACACAATTGACTAATGCTAAGGAAGTTGTGTTTCAAGTTTTCAACCAAACACACATTTTCAATAAGAGTAGAGGATACATTACCGACATTGCCAATACCAATAATATTTCCTTTCGAATTATCTCCAAAGGATACATCTCCACCACTTTCAATCTAAGCTTGAAAACCAAGGATAATTACCTGTCACATGTCTTGAGCATCCGCTGTCCAAGTACCATTTGTTTTCCTCTTCTTTGATCCCTGCAGAAGAAATCTCTAAATTTTAAGTACCCAAAACTTTTTGGGTCATTGAGTGTTAGCAATGGTTTTTTTTGGAACCCAAACACATTTGATTCCATAATATGCATTTCTCTTAACAGGGCATCTATAATTCATGTGACCATTTCTATTGCAATAATGACAAATAATTTTATGATCACTAGTGAAGGTAGGCTTAATAAAGTAATTTTTGTAGTATTTTTGTTTCAAGTTAGGCTTATACCCAAGTCCTCCTTTATCAAACACACATTTTTGAGAGCTAAGCAATTTTTCTAAGTTCTTTTGACCATTTGTGAATTTTAACACAATCTCATTAAGTTCATTGCTTTTCTTCTTAAGCTCTTCATTTTCTTTGATCAAATTATTAACATTTGATTTTTCATGCTCATATGAGGTACTTTGTTTACCTTTTAAAGATGCAATTCTATCATGCAATATTTCATTATCTAATTCTAATTCCTTGATCTTTTCATTTAGTAAATCATTGCATTTATGAAAGGCATCATTTTCATTTGAAAGTTTTAGCATTTTCTTCTTAAGACATGTATTTTTCTTACCAATTTTCATCATATCATTATGCAGCTCTTTAAAAGCATCATACAATTCATCATAAGTAGGAAGATCATTTACCTCATCAAATTCATCATCTCCTATTGCTATAAGTACTAGGTTTGACACTTCTTGTGAATCTTCTTCATCACTTGATTCTTCATCGCTATCGCCCCAAGTAGCCACCATGACTTTCTTGCATTCATAGTATATGATTACTTCTTTCTTCTCTTTTTGGTTCTTGAGATTTCTGAATTTTCTTCGCTCTCTGGATTTCTTGAAAAACTTCTTGAATTTTCTTGGCATAGCCATTTCTTCATCTTCGAAATCGCTTTCCTTATCACTTTTAGGTTTTGATGCTCTCAAGGCAATGTTTTTCTTCTTTTTATCTTCATCTCCTTTTTCGGCTGCCAAATCCTCTTCATAAGAAATAAGAGAGCCAATTAAATCATCAACAAGTAAAATATTTAAATCTTTGGCTTCCTCAATGGCAGTTCTCTTATGTCTCCATTCCTTTGGCAATGACCTAATGATTTTCTTTACCTTCTCGTTATTTGAAAAGGTCTTACCAAGTACTCCTAGAGTGTTTACTAGTATACATGGAATGGACACTCTCATTTTGTTCCATTTGGAACAACTCATATTGTCTAGTATACCTACTGATTTTAGACTCTTTCACTTGGTTTGTACCCTCATATACAACTTCAAGTTTATTCCAAATTTCATGAGCATTTTCACAACTGGAAACTCTATGGAACTCTTTCTTATCTAAGGCACAAAACAGGGCATTCATAGCTTTGGAATTTAGAGAAGCTTTTCAGTTTTCCAACTCATTCCATTGATTAGAAGGTTTTGGAATTTCTTCCCCTTCTTCATTTTTAGTAGTCAGCATGAAAGGACCGTCATTAACGATTTCCCAAATCTGATAATCTAAAGCTTGCAAGTAAATTCTCATCCTAGTTTTTCAATACGGGTAATCGTTTCCATCAAAATATGATGGTCTAGTGGTGGACTATCCTTCCTTAAATGTGCAATCATTTTGAGTTGCCATTGATCTTTAACTCTAGATGGTTAAGTCTAAATAAGAGCACCTCGCTCTGATACCAAATGAAATACTAACTAGGCCACCCAAGGCGGGGGGCGATTTCTTAATGCAATATAAACAAAGCAACCAAATTCGAAATAAACAAGTTAAAGTGCAATGAAAAATAAAGAGATAGGGTAAGAGAAAGCACACACGCAATTTTTACGTGGTTTGGCCAACCGTGCCTACGTCCATGCCTCCAAGCTCACCGGGCTTGAGAATTTCACTAAGAGAGCCTCCAAGGCTTCAACGACTCTTACAATTGACTTCCAAAGTGTCAATAGACCTTTACAACAAGAGATTATCTATAATCTCTTAACCCAAGTGTATCCCAACGCTTATAACTTCTCAACTTGATCTTAGAAAAATAATTACAAATAAATTTCCCTCACACAATGTGTTTGATTACAAATGAAAACCCAATATGTGTGAATGAATGAAATGAATACACAAATTTTATGCTCAGATTGCACATGATTGGTCAATGAAAACAATGGTTATCTCTCATTAATTGAATTTGATTTAAGCCATTTTATAGTTGGAGCAGAAAACTAGCCGTTATTGATTTTCTAGTGATAATTGGCTTACCGCTTTGTGTTAACCAGATTGCCGCTTGATGTTACCGTTATGTTAAAAGATTTAAATTTTTGAACATCCGATTTGCAACTTTTCATTTTTCGGTTAGCCGTTTTTACTCCAAAGAGCTTCTGCTTGATAATCGGTTTGTCGCTTTGCTAAATCCGGTTAGCTGCTTTAATTCCAAAGAGCTTCTGCTTGTTAACTGGTTTGCCACTTTGGTGAATTCGGTTAGCCGCTTGCTATAGTGAAATCGTTATTTTTTAAAATTATAGTTTTGTCTCAAAACTTTATAAAATTATACTCTGGCCCAAATCTTTATATAACTTTACAAATAGGTCCATTTTAGAAATTTAAAACAATACTTCTTGATTTCAAAGTTCTCAAAAATTTTTAATTTAAACCATAAAGTTCAAAACAACTAATTTTATAGAATCATTTTCTTGTTATAAAAACATAATATGTAATTCTTTGTTTATCCAAAACATGTGGTATTTTATCATCAAAATCAACATTTTATAGCCATGTAGGCTAACATACACTTCATGCAAACTAAGGAATCTTTCCATTAGCAGTATCTATATGTGAATTTGAGCACATTAAGAGCTAGACATGGTCCTTAGGCCATTTGAAGGAGGGTTTTGGCCGATTCAAGGTAATTAACCCTTTTATGATGATCTAATTAAGTTTTTCTGGGGTGCAACTAGATATTTTCAAAAGTAAGGGGCAATTTGAAGGTTTATCACTTCACAAGATGATATCCCAAATTAACCTTGTACACTTATTTCCCTTAACATGTATTATGCAAGGCATGTATTTTCTAACTTAACGCAAATATTTCATAATGTATAGTTAAGAGATGAGTACTGGAAGGCTGTTAGGGCCAAAAATAAGGATGATTTTGCAATAAAGGTTGATGTGGATGCTTGCAATTGGCTAAGGAAAATCAAACCAAAATATTGGTTGGTTGATGCTTTTGATAAGTTGGTCAAATGTGATCATACAACAAACAACATGACTGAGAGTTGGAATGTATCACTTGGAGATGTGAAGAAGGCACCCATAATTACCTTAATGGAGTCTATAAAGAAGAAGTTAATGCAGAAAATCATAAAAAGAAAGATGAAACATCAGAGATGGCAAACTGAAGTTCTTTTTTACATTAATAAGAAGATGAACAAATTAATTAAGGTTAGAAGATGATAGAAATCCCCACAGAGATGAGGTCTCTGAGGGATTTTTCTTATTTAGTAAAGATATAGAGACAATCTTATACCAATTTCCTTTTTAGGGAAGGGATGAATTTAATACAATACCCAATATCTTATTCGTGGAGGGGCCGCGGATTCGGTGAAATCCTCATCGCCCCCCCCCCCCATTTTTCCTTTTTTTTATTTTATTTTTCTAAAATTTTTAATAAAAAATACATTCAAAACTTATTTTGCAATAATATGGATATAAATAACAAATACCATAATTTTTTTAATGATTAGGGAAATTATCCACTGTTCATCCGTTTTTTCTAACTTTTTCAAAAATACACAATTCTTTTTTTTTTTTTGCTGGAATCCAGCTGAAGTTACATTTCTTTTCACTTTTCCACTTCCGTTTGGAGACCGTTACATTTTTTTTTGCTGAACTCCACTTGAAGTTATATTGTTTTGCACCTTTCCACCATTGTGTCGTTGTGAAATGACAATTTTACCCTTATGATGTCAGCAAAGTTCTAACGGTGTTATAATGAGAGTGGACCAATGAAAAAAATGTTAACTTCAGGTGGAGCGCTGCCAAAAAAAAAAAAAGATTTGTGTATTTTTGAAAAACGATGAAAAAACAGGTGGAAGGTGGATAATTTTCCTAAAAGAAATATTGTCGTTTCATGGATGTGTTCAAATTTAAAGCTTTACTTTTGCTTAATTTTATAGATTATCTTGTAATGTTGATGACATTGACTTAGTTTGATGGAAATAATTTTAATTACTTAAGTTTATTTTGATACTTTGATGTTAGTAATACAATTTTTTTTAATATTTTAAATCAAGTTAGAAAAATAAAAGTATAAGTTATTCTAGGATTGGGTACCGTTGGAAATATTTTTTAATTGTTCGGGATCCCCATCCCCTCCTCTTAAATAATTTTGATGGCGACAGGAATGCTACAATGATATAAACAGTGTATAATCAAAGGATACGAAAATGGTAATCCACTCCCTTTCCTATTTCCATCCTAGTGAAGTATCCCTAGCCTCCACCTAAATAAAGACCTTGTCTTAGTTTGGGGAATTATCAACTCGGTGGGATGTTTCCACATCACAAATTGTGTAAATCCAATCCATTTAAAAAAACTATTTATTAAAAAATCACATTCTTGTTTAAAATTCAAAATAGACAAAAGTTTGAACAATTAATTAGTTATATCTTTTTTAAAGCCAATAAATTTCAAGAGATAAATAACATCAAATTCATACCCAATAAATTCCTTAAAATGTCAAGTCAAAAGTATATTTCATGAGGATTTTTCAAGAGATAAATCCTTTTCACAAAAAACAAAAAAAAAAGAGTTAAATGCTCATTAATATGATGATTAAGCTTCAATGTTGCAGAGCTTGTAAATGTAATTGGATCACAGAGGTGCTAGTTGCTTGTATGATTTAAGAAAGGTCCAAAAAGTTGTTGGAGATGGTCTTCTTGTGTGAGAAGCATGAAAGCCACATTGAAGTTTGTTCATCTAGTTAATAATTGGGCATTCATCTGGCGACCACTTTTTTTTGTGTGTTTTTTTAAATATATATACCTTTTTTTTGGGACATAGTTCTACCTAAAGTTTACATTGTCTTATACCCATCCATTTCTTATTGTATCCTGTTAAGATAACTAACATAATATTAGAAAATAATTTTTTTACCACCAAATATAAAATTATTATTTTATCTTAAATAAATTCCAAAAAAATCAGATTTATAAAATATATTTCCAATCACACACTTGCTCACAATCCTTCTCGGAACCACAACTGATGTACAAGAACAACATGTCTGGAAGCTTTATTGAAGCGCATCGAGATCCGCTCAGCCAATACCAAGTCACCGGTTAGATTGACAATCGGAAGCATGCTAGGCCCTTAAATCTAAGACACAGAATAATTTCTTTATTTTAAAAAAGGGAAATAATTAAAGAGTAAAGAGTGTTTACTAAGTGTTTGTGAATTTGCTTACGAGAGCTAGACTGCAAAAATAAGTGTTGACGACGTGGAGACAACAAAGTATTTGCTACTAAAGGGGATTTTTGGGATCCTTCTTTGGCAAAACTAATAAAGAAGTTTAGTTGATTTCTTACTCCCATCTTTGTCTCTCACGGTCTCGTTATTGTTCGTTACATCAGTCTTGCTGCCTTTCTTATATAGTCAGTCAGTAAGATATGTGCTTACTTGTATGCTCAGTTGGGGAGTTCAATAAGATATGTGGCACAGTGAAGAGAGCACTGAGCAACAAGAAATTGCGTGGCTATTGGAGCTTTCGAGACTTGGCAGTGGAGTGGCTATTGGGGAGGCTAAAGGCTTGGCTTATGGATGATCAATGTCGACGACGATGAGTTGATCAACTTGAGACTTCGGTGAAAAAAAATGAAAGAAGGGTGGTGGATGGAGAGATAGTAGTGGCGCGGGAGAGAGAGAAAGATTACAATAGTTGTTATATTTATATTTTATTTTTTATTTTTTATTTTTTAATTGTGAAATTTGATCAAAATTTCAAATTGGATCCAAATCTAATCCAAAGTCCTGCACTAGACTATGTGCGGGAATAACATCGTTTTTAGACACTCAAGTAAAATGACAATTTTAACTCTATGACGTCAGTAAGATTCTCACAGTGTTATGACGGTAGTGAAAAATTGAAACACTTTATAAACTTCGTGTGGAATTTTGCCCAAAAGAAAAAAAATGTGTATTTTTTAAAAAAAACGAAAAAATTAAGTGGTTCATGAATAATTGTCCTTACTACACGTAATATTTAAAAGTATGACGTTTTTAAATCTCTTCTAGCAATGTTAGCCACAAATCCATTATAACAAACCTTTCATTATAAGCAGGTTCAACCAAGAGCAACTAAATAATAGAAAAGAGATAATTATAATACAAAATGCTTTAGTTTCTAAACACAAGTATTCGATGCATAACGGATTTGACAATTTATTCTTAATTTGAAATTATAACTAAAAATGTAAATTTTTTATAATTATTATTTTTAAAAGGATGGTTTACATCATTCGAGATCTGGAAATACCACTACTCTAAAAAATTTTCTATCATACCTATCTTTTGCTATAAAGTTCACTTCACTAAAAAGTAATCTTGATAATAGCTCAAAAACTACTTATTAGAGTAAAATCTCTAGTATAGTCATAATATTGAGACTAACTATTTTTATTACTAAGAGAAAGTTATAACTTAGTAGAGGCGTGATTACAAAAATTATTAGTTTGACTTAGTTATCTTTAGTCCAAATAATGTAGAGATAAAATATGCACTACATTAATCTTATACAATGGGAATATGCAAAGTCATCTTAAAAGCTAAATGTTTGCATTCTCTTTGTAATAACTCCAAAAAATAAAATCACTTTCTTGGGCAACTTCAAAAAAATATTTTACAATGAACCGGTGATTATTATAATGTAGGGGCAAGTTTCTTAAAATGAAATGTAGGAAAGCTATTACGTACGATGATGTGACGTTTGTTTTTCTTTATAACTGCCCAAATCAGAACTATAATTTTTTTATGACTATATGGATGTTATTATAAAAAATCATTATAAAGAAGTTTTCTTGTGCTTTTTAGTATTTATAAATTTAATACCATTCGCGAACACGCAGTTAACTAAATGCTAACATCAAAGGGGTATTTAGAGTGTGTTAAATCAAAATGTGCCAATAAATTTAGGGCTTTTTGAACGCCCTCACTTTCGCTTTGCTCCTTCCTCCCCTCACTCCCTTATAAATGATCGAAAATTTTACTTCGAGTAATAGGAATTGGGAATTAGGCTGAGTTTATTTTTCAAGTTTATGAATGAGAATAAAGTGTGTGGGACTCAACAAAATTAACTATTGGAAATGGGATTCCTATTTTCAAATTTAACCATCATACCCTTCATGAAACCCAAAAATCATTAGCTTTTCCCAATATAAAATTAAAAAAAAAACAAAACATAATAATCAGATTTGTTAATTTATGCCAAACCTTAACTCCCTAATCATCATGCATGTTCTTCACAGTAGCCACTCATCTTGCCACTTTCGACCATCTCAGCGCTTGAAGCCACTGCTGTGGCTGTTTGCAGCTTCCTTGTTTGGATATTACTTGTTAGGAGATTTCACATCAACATATATCATTTTCTCCTTTTTTATATTACCCTTATTTTCAACTACTCTTTTATTTTCATTTATTATAAATTAAATAAATCACATGAATAGAAACTAAATAAAAAATTAAGCATTAAAAAGAAGAAATATATGTTTTGATATGAGAAAAAAATTAATAATAAATTTTTTTTCTTGCACTTATTTATTTTGTGAAAATTTTCTTATAATAAATATATAAGAAAGTTATTATAAAATGATATAAAACTTATTATAAGAAAATTTGAATGACAAATAAAAATTTATTATAACATAAATAATAAAATATTTTACCTATACTTTTTACATTTAATTTTAAAATATTACAAAAAGTTTATTATAAGAAAATGTTCACAAAATAAATAATTACAAGAAAAAAAATTTATTATTAATTTTTTTGCTCATATCAAAACATATATTTCTTGTTTTTAATACTTAATTTTTTTTATTTAGTTTCTATTCATGTAGTTTATTTAATTTAAAATAAATATAAATAAAAAAGTAATTAAAAATAAGGGTAATATTGTAGGGGGTAAATGGTATATGTTAATTACTGTAGGGGGAAAGTGGCAATCCCCCTTACTTGTTAACCCACAACTCTTGTTCTTGTAATTCTATTTTGTTACTATAAATGCTATAATGAATATAATAATTAATTAATTAAAAGAAGTCAAATCTAGAAGAAGAATCTCTATTTGTATAGAAAGTACCCATAAATACTTATTTTTTAAGCAATCTCTCTTTTTTTTTATTCTTTATTTTATGGAACCAAAATTTCTAGTTCTTGATAAGAATCATTGATATTCCAATAAAATTGAAAATAATAGAAATAGTTGTGACAGAGAGAATTAGAGAAACTGCCTAATAGATGAGAAGATAGAAGTATGGAAAATTCAACTTGTGAATCACGTTTTTATTTGTCAATTGTAGCGACAAGATAAGTAGCCAACTCTCATCCCTATCTAACTAGAAGATTCCTAGCAAACCAAACTTATCAAAATAAAATAAAGTAATAATTGTAAATGAGACCTTCAAATCTAAGTAGAGTTCTAAAGCTAACAAAATCATAATATTCTCCCCAAGTAGCATCTTCTAGAGGATGACCATGCATTTACACCAAGGCCTTTGTAATAGGTCTACAATCTAAGATTGCCTCAAGCTACTGTTAAGTGCTGGAAAATATTAATTTAAAAAGGGTAAAAATAGAGTGAATAGCGTGAATCATTTTGGAGGCAAGACATTTGGATTGCTAAGTGAGGTCTGTTTAATTTTGTTGCTGAAACCCATGTTGTGTGAAACAATCTTAGTTGCGTTAATGGACACTTTTCAATGGTAGCAGAGCCAGATCATACATAGTCTTGGGCTCCACGAGCATTTTAAGATATGTTTTATCATTTACGTTGTCAATATGTTTGTCCATGATAAAATTCTGGTTCTGTGTTAATTATTGTATAATATATATTGTATGATACGAACGGGCTATAAAGTGCATGATTATATCTACTTTTCGCATGACCCAAAATTGCTTGGCATCATGATGTTTATTTACTGATTCGTTGATGTGGAAACCGATCGTAGCCAATGTTTTAAATATTCCTTGGGATGGTAGCGTAATTATTTGAGTTAAATAATTTCTTTTTCGATATAGATATGGCAGATCATGTATTCATGAATATTACAAGCATCTGTTATTTTGATTCTGGAAGCTATATAATCTTTCTGTTTGAAAGAAGATCTGATGGAACTGTTCGAATGACTTTTTGACCTCCACCAATAGCACCAGAGGAACCTCCACCGCTCTCATTCACTAATTCATGGTTACAACAAAAAAAGCCAATTATTCAATTCAGAAGGATATCCTGTCTACCCTGCCAAACTTAATGGCCACTTTCTTTAGGATTCACCAGGATAAGGAAATTGTGACCCAGATTGTCCCTGTTGGGATGATTGGGAAGAAGATGATGTTGAACCGCAGCAGAGAAGAAAACCAAAAAAGAAAATACCTAAAACTCCGTGCTCACACAACAAACCAAAACCACCTCATAATCCTCCACCACCACCAGCTCCATTACCCATCTACCAAAAAGAACTTAGATGGATTGTAAAAAATTGCAAAACTGAAGTTCTTCCACACATCCAGAATTCCAAACCACCCATACAGCCTATGGCTTGTATGATGTTTTCATCCACCTCCCAAGATTATTCTTCCAATTTCCTTATTCTAGAAACCCAGATCGACCCACAACGAAAGGTCATAACCAAACCCTTTATTCCTTCAGCCATAACTCCCACAGGTCACTTAGAAGACCCCAAACCTTTTGAGGCTGTTCTCAACTGGCAAACCCAAAATGCCGGAGCTCAAAATGAAACATTGGTTGATATCCATAAGAAGGTTAATCATATCAGTTTACGAACTGATCATATTGTGTCTAAGATGGACTCGATCACTTCCCAGATGTAGCAAATTTACCAAAATCTTCAATCTTGGATCTCTCAATTAGATTCAGAATTAAGAACCATGCTGAATCATAGATATTATGGCCTAGAATTTGATCAGAAAGAAAAGGAAATTAGAAAATTGAAAGCAAAACTTGAACAGATTGAGTCAGAAAGGCAAAGGCCAACATTATTTACCACCTCTCCACTGTTACCTACTATCAGCCCAGCCTTCCATCCCTTTGCACCTTATTTGGACATGACACATACTTTGTTTAGAAATAATCCTCTACCAAAACCATCTATATCTAAACCTCATCCTCGACCAAGACCAGAAAAACAACCTTTTCAACCACCTTTATCAATCCCAGAACAGCAACCACCTCTTTATACCCCACTTCCTCCTAAACCAATACCAACTCAGGCCAAAGATAAATCCCCAATGCAATAATATAGTGCACAGATAATCCCGGATCCATCTGATACAGCCCAAATTTTTTATTCAAATCTAGTCGTTTCAGAAGATCCATCTGAATCTGAAACAGAATCTCCCCTAGAATCTTCCATTTCATCCAGTGATTCTGAAAAATCTTATGCTGACATCACTAGAATCCTTATGGCCCAACCTGAAGAGACCGAGCCTGCTCAATCATCAAGAACTGACCCATTCTTTGAAATACCCTCAGATATCGAGGAAGATCCACCAGAAGCATCCTCAGCTCCAACCCGGCCTGCTCAACCTTAAAATGATCATAAACCTTCAAATGGTCCATGGTTCACTTTTGATGATATCCCTGCAGCTAAATGGAGAGACGGATTATCCGAAATGGCTGCTTGGACAGATCTCCAAATGTTAAGAGCAAATGCTACTACAGCATCAGTCCTTAGAGAACTTGCTACCCATTTTACGAGATCTTTAAGAGATTGGTTTGACACTTTAGGAGAGTACAGATAATTACAGTTTGTGCAACTACCTAATGTCTCAACTGCTCTTTCTGTCATTCACGGTCAATTCATTGGAGAATCAGCCGCAGTCTTTGAAGCTGCAAAAAGAAACTACCTCAATATGAAATGCTGCTCCCTCAACTCTAAAGATCTTGATTTCCAATGTAAACGGATGTCAATCCTGTTTTATAAGCTTAATGGGTTCAATGATCCGACTCTCAAACATGTATTTCTGGCCTCATTACCTGAAGAATTGCAACCAGACATACAGAGACAGCTTACGAGTTTCAACCTCACCATTGACAACATTTCCTTAGGAAAGATCTTTCAGATCGCCAAAGGATGTTTGGAAAAATTATGTGAACAGAAACAGTTCTTCAAAGAACTGTTAAAAGACAAAGAGCCTTTCCGAAGTGCGTACAAAAAGCCTTACTTACAGATCAAATGCAAGAAAAAGAAAGATTGTGATTGCAACACCAAAAAGAAGAAGCATTTCCGAAAATTCAAAAACCTAGATTCGTTTCCTAGATCAAAATCCAAGCGAAAATCATACGGGTTTTTTAGGAAAAGATCTAGTTCTTTCAGAGAATAGAAAAGGAGAAAGTCAAGTCGATGCTTCATTTGCAAAAAGAAAGGCCATTATGCTAAAGATTGCCCCAACAAAAAGGATAAAGCAATCAGACTTCTTGAACACTTACAGGCTACCACTGATTATTCTCCTCACAAAGATGAAATAGAGTTCTACTTCTCAGAACAAGAGGAGCCTACTGATGAAACAGTGTTCGCACTACAAAACTCATCCGATAATTCTAAAAATGATGAATTTCAAACTGTTTTTCACCAACAACTTTTGTCTCTAGACACTACCATCCCTATCCCTTCCATAAAACTCCAAATCTTACCTTCCAAATTCTAGAGACCAATTCCCGCCATTGGACTTCTTGATACTGAAGCTCAAAGAAGTATGTTAAACCCAGACATTCTTCCATCTCAGTCTTGGCAAACTTTTAAAACAAATTCTTATCTGGTTTGGTACCCTGTTTTAGACTAAAGGAAAGTCTGTTTTGGGTTATGTAACCCGAGAAAGGAGATGTTTTAAGAGTTTTGATTCCCAGAACAACGCCACGCCACGTACTTTACCAAAAAACCCATTGGTATTCAAATCTTTCCCAATTGTGTTATCTGGACAAAAGTCATCGGTTCCCATATGCCTAATAAGGATATCTTGTTAGGATTTGATATCATTCACCAGATAAAACACCTCCAAATCATTCCTACTAGAATCCGAGTCAAGTCTATGTTTAAACCATTTACCAATGTTCTTAAGCTTTATGGATTGTTTGAAACCTCCCAGCCCTCCCAAGACATTTCCACAAAATTTTTGAAATATTGTCCTGAGTCTCATGCTGACTGTCACCATCCAAACCCTCTATGGAAAAATCCACATTTCTTTGTTCAATTGCCTTTCAAGTTGAATGAAGATGTCAATCCAACCAAAGCCACCCATCCAAGAATGAGTCCTTCTGACTTAGTTTTATCCCAAAAGGAATGTTCTCAATTACTGGCCCAAGGTCTTATTGAACCCACTAGTTCTCAATGGGCTTGTCAAGCTTTTTATGTTGAAAAACATTATGAGATTGTTAGAGGAAAAAAAAGATTAGTCATTGACTATCAACCTCTAAACATGTTTTTACAAGATGACAAATTCCCTTTGCCAAAAAGACATAGCATGTTCACCTATCTAAAAAATGCTCAACTCTTTTCAAAATTTGATCTTAAATCCAGATTTTGACAACTTGGTAAAACCTTCAAAACGTTACAAAACTGCCTTTTGCATTCCCAATACCCACTATCAATGGACAGTTTTACCCTTTGGTCTTAAAAAAGCCCCATCTATTTTCTAAAAAACCATGGTCTAAATCTTCCAACCCATTTTGCATAGTGCATTGATTTACATTGATGATATTTTGTTGTTTTCAGGTACACAAGATGATCATCACCATTTGTTAAATCAATTCTTTGATATTATTCAATCTCATGGAATTATGTTATTAGCTAAGAAAGCACAATTGCCACAAATAGCATTGAATTCCTTGGAATGACTATCAAAGATGGCCACTATCAACCAGGAAAGCACATTGCTCAAGAGCTCATCCATTTTCCAGATCAGAATCTTTCCAAAAGGCAAATCCAGTAGTTCCTTGGTATTATTAATTATATCAGGGATTTTATTCCTCATGTTGATTACCACACCCACCAGCTGTCAACCCTGCTGAAAATCACAACCACACACTTGCTGTCACAAATTTAAAGCAAATTGTGCAAAATCCGCCACCATTAAAGCTCATCACTGATGGCAGGCGAATATTGCAGACTGATGCAAGTGATGAATCATGGGGGGCCATCCTCCTTAAAGAAACAGATGGCAAAGAACACTTTATTGCCTATGCCAATGGACACTTTTCTGACACACAAATCCATTACCACAGTGTGTTCAAAGAAATTTTAGTTGTCAAGCATGGTATTCAAAAGTTTGAGTATCATCTTATCGGCTATTACTTTCTTGTCAGAATGGACAACTCAGCTTTTCCCAACATCATGAATTTCAAAGGAAAAAATGTTCTAGAAAAGATGTTGCTTAAACTAAAAGACTGGTTTTCAAAATATGATTTCTCTGTGAAGCATATAAAAGGAGACCACAACCTTATTCCTGATATGCTAAACTAGATAAATCCTTGTTTTTTATATCCTTATATTACCATTTTCCTGTCATCTTCATGGCTACTTCACTCCCCTCACGAGCCCTTACCCAAAAAACCTTTCCCCTTGGAAAAACTTTCACCACAGTCTTTGCCATATAAGAGTTTGCAAAGAAAGCTGTATTTAGTTTTTTCATGAAAGTGTATCTCTTATCAGACTCATTTCCATTTTCTAATTTCCATCCAGAAAACTTGTTTCTTACAAGTTTAACCCTGGATCCTTCCAGAGACATTTCAGAAGATGAATTATGGTACATCTGGTGCCTAACTGTCCTCTATGCCACCAAACTGATTGTTCCAGTAATAGCCACCTTAGAACATTTGTTCAATCTAGACAAATCAACCTCACTCATCTGGACGCTTCTTGAATGGTTTTCTCCAATTCCATGGTGGAGAATGAAACTTCAACAATTGTCACAATTTCATAACTTGGAACGTATGCCAGCATTAGAAGCAAAAATGTTCACATATGTGTTCATTATTCATAGACCATACTTTCAACATCCAGATACACACTTCTTCTGGACTCAAGATCAAGTTTTTGAATGGTTCACCACACCTCATCCATCCATCCTTGAACAAGATGAGAAAGTTCAAAAGGAACTTTATAATTTCCTTTGTGAACTGAACCACCAACCTGCTCCTCACAGAGACATTTCTCACACCTCCCTCGGTCCACAGCATGATATCATCATGATCTCCACTCCTTCAGCAATTTCAAAACCTAAATCCACGGGCATTATCATCAAGGAAGAAAAACCAGACTTCACTGATTTTCTATACCAAGATGCACAAGACCCATGGGAAGCATTCTTGCCCTTAAGCCAACATCTCCAAAACCTCCAACAAACTCCACCAACACAAGCCTCAGATGATCCAACAAATAAAGCCAGTTCTAGCACACCAACCAGCTCCAATGAACACCCATCCTCTTCTTGGCGTAAGATATTTTGCCCTTGGCCACCCTGTCGCCCAGATCATCAACATCCACCGGAAACTCCATGTCCATCACTCAAAGTCCTTTTTTCAAAAGATAAAGATGAGACTGACAGCTCATCTGATGAAGACTATATGAATCTCTCGTCTTCGTGATTCATGCAAGTTTCATTTACTTTTTCAAAAGTTTGTAATAATTAAAGCATGAGTCATGCTTTAATTTGTCTTTATTGCTTTTGCTTTTGCTTTTCAAAGTTTGTAATAATTAAAGCATGAGTCATGCTTTAATTTGTCTTTCTTGCTTGTGCTTTTGCTTTTCAAAGTTTGTAATAATTAAAGCATGAGTCATGCTTTAATTTGTCTTTATTGCTTTTACTTTTCCAAAAGCTTGTCGCTTGTAATTATGTCTTTGCTTTTAGAAAAGTGATAGGGGCCCTGTCCTATCCTTTCTCTTGGTTTTCCTCCTATATAAGCTTAGTTTCTCTTTGTTAGAAGCATAGTGAAAAATAATAAAATCTCTAGCCTTCTATAATCATGAGTTTCTAATTTCTCTTTTTCTCTCAATCAATGAAGCTTTAAAGTTTTAAAAATAAGAAGAAAACTTACTTCAATTCATTTTGAAACTTAAGGAAGTATGCTCTGCACTTGCCTCTTGCAAGGATCCTGTGCATTAGAAAACTTTTGATCATTTCTTATCTAGTTTGGTACCATGTTTTAGACTAAAGGAAGGTCTTTTTTGGGTTATATAACCCGAGATGAAAATATTTTAAAGTTTTTTGATCTCAGAGGTATATCGGCTGGAAACCCGAACTTGTGGACTACTGGTCCAAAGAACAGTATCAACTATTATAGTTCTGGTATAACAACGCCACATATTCTCGCTGAACTTATGGTATCAGAGCCTGTTGTTTTCACTTCTCAAAATGGTATGATCCAAGTTTGCTTTTTGTCTTGTTTCTTTTTTCGAGCCTTCAACGACAGAGAGAATTTCATACTAATGGCATCAACTTCCTCCAATGATGCTTCTATTTCTTTTGTCATTACTCCAGTTTCCCTTTCTTCCACCCTCTCCTTACCCAAATCTTGCTCCAAACACATTGCTAGTAAGATAGAAAATTTAGTTGAATATTCCTATATCCCTGAATCTGCTCAGATCAATGAATCTTCTTTTCCTCTTCTTAGTCCTTATCACCTCTATAAATGTCCACATTCCTTTACTCGCAGTATCCGAACCCTTATTTCCACTAAAAAGACCACATCCAAAAGAATATATCCAGTCATCCAGATTGGATCAGTGTTCCCTTCAGGCTACCACAGCTGAACAATATGTCACTTTGGAAATTCCCCCAGAATTGATTTCCAATTGGCAAAGAGAAGGTTATACTCATCTCCATATCGGGGGAGCTAGACTAATCCTAACCTTACATGGAAGGAAAGGATTACCAGTCACAGTCAGAATTGCTATGCTGGATAGTTCACACATTACCAAGATGCTGTTATTGGCACTGTCTTAACCACTCTTCATGCTGGAAGTGTTTTACTCACTTTCTATCCCAATTTCAACCTTTCTCTTCAAGACACTAATCTCTCCACTGCCTTGAAAGTCCAAGTGCAAATTCAAGGTGCAGCACAAATCTCTTCTGTAAAAATTGCAACTCTTCACCATCAATTGGTCTATAGGCTCCAGAATCATGCCTTATATCTTCCTTCACCTGAGCACCACTCCGACGCCCTCATGGTGTTAGCAGAATCAGATCAGATACCAACCATCATTCAAATTCCAAGACAGATCCCTAGACATGAACTCATAAAACTCATGCCCTTGGAATGGATTTCAAATAATGAGAAGTTCCACACCAACACTTCTCCTATCTAGACAACAGAAAGTATGTTTGAATGAAGATCTGATGGAACTGTCCGAATGACTTTTCGACCTCCACCAACAGCACCAGAGGAACCTCCACGGCTCTCATTATGGATGCTTAATATATATTATTTTAGCATTTTGGAAATATTCATGAGATGAATATGGAGCGATCTCAAAATGCATGCTTATGATTTATGAATGTTTGTGTCCATTCATGTTCAGTTCTAAAATAATAAGTGCTAAATAGGAATTTCGCACAAATAATACCTTTAGCCTTTTTCCATTGTAGGTAAACAAATATTATGGATGATTAAAGTTTGACTGAAGCCAAAAGGATAGATTGAACTTTATTATTTAGTTCATTTAGTTTCCTATAAGATATATGTGATTGTGCCAAATGATGTGCTAGCTAAAATATTGGCATGAATATTTGAAATTGCATAAAATATATATTTGCACTTAGCCAGTGAAGTTAGTTATGTAACGTTGGGGCTAAAAGAAAATCAGGAGTCATGGATGTGTTCTTTCAATAATAATATGACAAGAGATGACAAGATGATAGGCAGATTCCACCAGCCATTAATTGTTTGTATATTAAATTTAAAATAAATTCTTGTATGAGCATAAATGGGTTCCTGATACTCACTATAATTGTGAATATGATTGTTATATTCTGGATTTATATTAAATTATTTTATTTTAGTGAGTGGTACCATTATTAATTCGAAATCCTAAATTTAATGGAATGTTATGTGAAATTTCATTTCCCTTGTCAAAAATTTTGAATGACAATCATCTGACTGGACTTAATTATGTGGATTTTAAAAGAAACTTGACACGTCCTTAATGTTGATCCACCACCTATTGCCTTAGCTAATGCCCTAGAAAATGGGTAGAAAGTTTATGAAAAATGGCTTGAGGATGATGAGTTAGCTAAATGTTATATAATGGTCTCAATGTCTAATGTGTTGCAAAAGCAGCATGAAGGCTTGACTACTGCGAAGGACATGATGTTTAATTTTCATGAAAAAAATTAATTTTCATATCTACTATGAAAAAAATTAATGAACACAAAAATGGAGGAAGGTACTCCAATTAGAGATCATGTTTTGAAAATGATCTCTTATATTCATGAACTGGAATCATTGGGTGCAGAGATTGATGGTGGGACCAAAATTGATGCAATCATGTCATCTTTACCTGAGTCTTTTAATCCGTTTATTCTCAACTTTCATATGAATAAATTAGATGTCACATCATCTAAGCCACTCAATATGATGCAAGCAACTAAAGATCTTGTGATGGTTGAAGCAGAAAAGACTAATAAGTTCAAGCATAAAGGTATTAACTTCAAAAGGAAACCTAATGGTAATAAGTCTTTTCAAAACGCTCAAGGTGGCAAAGAAATAAAAACGTGGAGAAAAACAAAAGCAAAGGAAAATGTTTTCACTGTGGTAAGATGGGTCTACTATGAAAAAGGACAAACCTTCACAAGGTATGTCAAATGTTCTCATTAGATTCTCGCACTACTTCACATATTTGCAATATGTTGCAAGGGTTCAAGGAAACCTGTAGGTTTTAGATGGAGAAATAATTTTGAAAATGGGGACCAATGCAACAGTTGCAACAGTCACCATTGGAACTTTCATTTTAGAATTATCTATTGATAGGATTTTGATTTTAGAAGATTGTTTATTTGTTCCGGATATTCTTAGGAATTTGATTTCTATTTCAAAACTTGCTTCTTTTGGCTATTCATTTTTATTTAATGAATCTAGACTTACTATTAAATTTAATAACAAGTTTTTAGTTTCTGAAAATTTGATAGTTGGTCTTTATATTTTGTCTCCTATTGATAATTCCATAAATTGTGTTGAGAATGATATTGTTTCTAGTGTGGAACCTCTTAAAAGAAATAGAGATGTTAATCTAACATATTAATAGCATCTAAGACTTGGCCATATTAATATGGAACGTATTAATAGATTGGTAAAGGATGGAACTTTGGGTTCTCTAAAAGTTGAACCTTATCCAATTTGTGAGCCTTGCTTACAAAGAAAAATGACAAAAGCACCTTTTACAGAAAAAAAGTGAGTTAGAGCTATCAATTTGTTAGAAGTCATTCACATAGATGTATGTGGTCCTATAAACCACATTGTAAGAGGTGGTTTTTCTGATACGAATCCCACAATGAAACTTTCAATCCCACACTTAATTTATAGTTTCAACTTCCCAAGAAAGTTCTAAACAGATTTAAGACAAACAAAACCTTGACCCAATGCTTAAGAAAACATGAACCAAAGGTATAGAGAATGGTATTGACGCCACACTCAAGAAATAGATGAGAAGGTGAGTGATAAGTCTAAATTTGGAACGCCACAAGAATGCAAATTCTTGATAAGTTCACTAGTTCTCAAAAGAACCAAAGAAAGAATAATCTTTCAAATTCAAATAACATTAATCTCTAATCTCCTTACATACCAAGGTTGCTGAATTTAAATAGGCTAAAAGAAACCCAAGATCCTAAAAATACAAATGGAAACATTGGAACAACCCTCCAAGTAGGTTTGTCAAAAGATGTTTCAAAAGTCTTCACCAACCCACCATGATCAATGCTATCTTTGACAAACTTAATGCTAGCCTACTATAATTAATGCTATCATTGACAAACTTAATGTTAGCCCACCATCATTGATGGTAGACTTACCTTACACATTGACAAGCTTGAAACAAAACAAACAAATAAGTTGAAAAACAAAGGATTCGTTGAAAATCCCAAGTCTGAACAAGCTGTAAAGAATTGGTCATAACTCCTTCTAGAGAACTCCAAATCCAGCTCTGTAAAATTTATTGGAAAGCTAACTTAATTATCTTTCCAACGGTATATATCTTGCACTTTAATTATGGCTCAATCAATACATTTTTTATTCCGAATTTGACCTTTCTGCATTTGATACAACTTGTGTATTTGGCTGCCCAATGACTTGAATAATGCCCACAATGCCTTGTCTTCTCTTCAAGCCCAATTCATGATGTCTTGCATCTTGAATTGCATTTTCAATCCATATTTTCTCAATTAATCCATTTAAAGCAGCTTGCATCGTTTTGGCTCTTGCTCTTGTAATTGGGCCTCCATGAATGTGCAAAGGATCACTTGAAGTTTTAATGGTCCCTTGATGGTTCTCATCATTTTCTTACTTCATTACTTTTACAGATGATTATTCTAGATATGGTTATCTATATCTAATGAAACACAAGTCAGAATCATTTGATAAGTTCAAAGAATTCCATAATGAAGTTGAAAAACAAACTAGGAAAGCATTAAAATTCTCTATTCTAATAGAGGAGGAGAATACATGCTAACTTAAGGAATATCTTAAAGAAAATGGCATCAGTTCTCGATTAACTCCACCTAATATACAACAACATAATGGTGTAGCAGAGAGAAGAAATAGAACCCTATTAGATAAGTTCGTTTTATGATGAGTATGTCAAAATTGCCTATTTCTTTTTGGAGATTTGCATTGGAGATAGATATCTACTTATTAGACAAAGTCCTAACTAAATTTGTTCTTAAAACTCCATATGAATTATGGACTGGCAAAAAGCCAAGTTTAAATTATGTTAAGATATAGGGTTGTCCAGCTCAAGTGAGAAAATTTAATATGGACAAGTTATGATCAAGAAGTGATACCCAAAAATGACTTCAGGTTACTATTTTTATAATCCTAACGAACAAAAGGTGTTTATGAGTAGGAACGATATTTTTCTTAAAGAAGAATATACCATAAATGAAAGTAGAACCTCTCTTGAACTTCAAGAAGAAACAGAAGAGGCGACACCACAATTAAATATGAATAATGAAAGATAATTAACACCCATTGAGCCTATTTATACACAAGAGTCTTGACGTAGTAAAAGGATCATTAGACCTCCTGAAAAATTATCATTTTTGAATGAAACTTATTACATGGAATCTCAGTTATCTAACAATGATCATTTAACTTTTCAAGAAGCAGTAAATGATAAAGATGTTGAACATTGGCGAAAGGCCATGAAATCTGAAATGGATTCAATGTATTCCAATCACGTTTGGACTTTAGTAGATGAACCAAAGGATATTAAGCCTATTGGTTGTAAATGGATCTACAAAAGAAAATTAGGACCTGATGGAAAGGTAGAGACCTACAAAGTTGGGCTAATAGCGAAGGGTTATACTTAAAAGGCTAGTCTTGATTATGAGGAAACTTTTTTGCCTGCAGCTTTGCTGAAATCCATACAGATTTTACTATCAATTGCTGCACATTATGATTATGAAATTTGGAAAATGGATGTCTAAACAGTCTTCTTGAATGAAAACATTAAAGAAGAAATTTATATGTCTCAGCCTGAGGGTTTTGTCATTCATGGTCAAGAATCAAAAGTGTGTAAATTAATAAAGTCTATTTATGGACTGAAACAAGCATCTCGTAGTTGGACACATCCATTTTAATAAGGCAATCAAAACAATTGGTTTGCTACATAATATAGATGAACCTTGTGTATACAAAAAGGTTAGTGGGGGTGCAATTACCTTTTTAGTCGTATATGTTGATGACATCTTGCTTATTGGAAATGATGAAGGAGTAATGTCATCAATGAAAATTTGGTTATCTACTCACTTTGCAGTGAAAGATCTTGGTGATGCATCCTATATTTCTAGGATCAAATTGTTTCGAGACTAAAACAAAAGAATACTTGGACTTTCACAAGTTAATTATATTGATAAAATATAGGCAAGATTTTGCATACAAGATTCCAAAAGGGGATTTATACCTTTTTAGCAAAGAATTCATCTCTCAAAATAAATGTGTCTTAAAACACAAGAACATAGAGAGAAAATGAGAAATATTCCTTATGTTTCAGCAGTAGAATATCTCATGTACGTTATGTTTTAGCAATAAAATATCTCATGTACGTTATGTTTCAGCAGTAGAATATCTCATCTTTATACCAAACACAGTTTCCAACACTTGGAAAACACACTGATCCAAGAACAAAGGTTTCCTCACAACCTTATGTACAATCCCCAGTCACCCCTAATGGACAGTTGGAAGAACCTCATCCTTTTGAAGCCGTCCTTAATTGGCAGACACAAAAGCACAAAATGCTGTTTTGCAAAACCTTGATCATAGGGTTCAATCGGTTGCAACTCAAGTCCAGAGCATAGATAAACAAATTGACAGCATTACTGCCCAGCTTGACCAGATGTATATTGATCTCAAGGACAGAGTCACTCAACTTGACTCTGAACTCAGACAGATAATGCAACAACGATACTGGGGGTCCTGAATTTGATCAAAAAGAAGTTGAGATATGTAAACTCCAAGCAGAATTAGCCAGAATTGACTCTAAAAAATAGTAACCTTCGTTGTTTGCTCCTACACAACCTTTGCCCTGACATACATCCCTAAATACGTATCCACCATTCTAAACTCCGTCCTTATATGGAAAACCCCATGATTATTCCAAAACATTCAGCCTTACCTATAAGTTATTCCAGTCCTCTTAAAAAACGCAAGCCTCAACCTCTCTACCATCTTCTTCTACAACACCTCCTAAACAACCAATCAGAGTAGACACTCCTCCAGCTTCAAATTCTCCTCCACAAGCTAAGGATAAACATCCTAGCCAACCCAGTCAACAATATGCTACACATTCAGTCCCTTTAAGTGAATCCGATTCTGTTTCAGATTAAAACAAGCTGAATTTGTGGATATTACCAAATTGCTCATGGCCATACCATCCACTGGTTCCAATGATCCTTCTCCATCAAAATTCCCAACTGATACACCAATAGTGGAGAAATCAGATGAAACAAGCATAGCTCCTCCTAATCGACCTAACACGGCTCCTAAACCCTCAAATGGTCCTTGGTTCACTCTTGATGACATCCCTAAGGTGAAGTGGCCCTCACGGTTACAGGAATTCACGCCCTGGATTGATGTCCAAATGCTCAGGCCTGGTTCATTAGTCCAATCAGTCCTGAGAGAATTTAGTTCCAGATTTCTTGGTTCACTAAGAGACTGGTTCGACAGTCTTGGTCAATACAGACAATTGCAGTTCATACAAATTCCTAACGTGGCCACAGCATTAGGCCTCTTGTATGAACAATTCATCGAAGAAGCAATCCCAGCAAATGAATTGGCGCGAAAAGAATATTTTCAAATGAAGTGTTGTTCGCTTCAACAAAAAGATTTGGATTATCATCACAAGCGCATGTCAACCTTGTTCTATAAGCTAAATGGGTTTAATGACCCAACACTCAAACATGTGTTTGTAGCCTCATTACCAAAAAAACTTCAGCTTGAATTACAAAGGCAAGTGAACCTCCACCAAATGGAAAACCGTCAACCATTCAAAAGTGCATGCAAGAAGCCTCATATGAAGATTAAGTGCAAAGATGAAAAGAGCACTGAAGAAATCCAATTTCCAAAAATTCTCCTCCAAAAATAAGTCTTATTCAAGACCAAAGAAACCCTACCAATTTTTCAAAAGAAAAGATCCATTCTCTTCTAAGAACCCAAAAAATAGTAGTTGTTTCATATGCAAAAAGAAAGGGCATTTTGCAAAAAATTACCCAAATAAGTCGGCAAAGTCCAAATGTTCTCATCTCACCATATTCTCCTTCAAAACTCCATAAACCCATCTCTGTCATTGGATTCATAAACACTGGTGCCCAGAAAAGTATGTTACACCCTTCAATCCTCCCTTCAGACTGCTCGGTAAAACATATTGAAAATTTAAGAGTATGGCGGATCTTTCAAACCAGCCTTATCACTAAGGCTCCCATTGGGGTACAAATATTTCCAAATTGTGTCATATGGTCAAAGATTATTGGCTCAGAGCTTCCAGATAAGGATTTACTGATTGACTTTGATCTCTTGGCCTTATCCAAAAGACTGCAAAAAACAATTCAAGCCATATACACCCCTAATGGACAGTTGGAAGAACCTCATCCTTTGGCACAAAATGCTGTTTTGCAAAACCTTGATCATAGGGTTCAATCGGTTGCAACTCAAGTCCAGAGCATAGATAAACAAATTGACAGCATTACTGCCCAGCTTGACCAGATGTATATTGATCTCAAGGACAGAGTCACTCAACTTGACTCTGAACTCAGACAGATAATGCAACAACGATACTGGGGGTCCTGAATTTGATCAAAAAGAAGTTGAGATATGTAAACTCCAAGCAGAATTAGCCAGAATTGACTCTAAAAAATAGTAACCTTCGTTGTTTGCTCCTACACAACCTTTGCCCTGACATACATCCCTAAATACGTATCCACCATTCTAAACTCTGTCCTTATATGGAAAACCCCATGATTATTCCAAAACATTCAGCCTTACCTATAAGTTATTCCAGTCCTCTTAAAAAACGCAAGCCTCAACCTCTCTACCATCTTCTTCTACAACACCTCCTAAACAACCAATCAGAGTAGACACTCCTCCAGCTTCAAATTCTCCTCCACAAGCTAAGGATAAACATCCTAGCCAACCCAGTCAACAATATGCTACACATTCAGTCCCTTTAAGTGAATCCGATTCTGTTTCAGATTAAAACAAGCTGAATTTGTGGATATTACCAAATTGCTCATGGCCATACCATCCACTGGTTCCAATGATCCTTCTCCATCAAAATTCCCAACTGATACACCAATAGTGGAGAAATCAGATGAAACAAGCATAGCTCCTCCTAATCGACCTAACACGGCTCCTAAACCCTCAAATGGTCCTTGGTTCACTCTTGATGACATCCCTAAGGTGAAGTGGCCCTCACGGTTACAGGAATTCACGCCCTGGATTGATGTCCAAATGCTCAGGCCTGGTTCATTAGTCCAATCAGTCCTGAGAGAATTTAGTTCCAGATTTCTTGGTTCACTAAGATTTTCATACAAATTCCTAACGTGGCCACAGCATTAGGCCTCTTGTATGAACAATTCATCGAAGAAGCAATCCCAGCAAATGAATTGGCGCGAAAAGAATATTTTCAAATGAAGTGTTGTTCGCTTCAACAAAAAGATTTGGATTATCATCACAAGCGCATGTCAACCTTGTTCTATAAGCTAAATGGGTTTAATGACCCAACACTCAAACATGTGTTTGTAGCCTCATTACCAAAAAAACTTCAGCTTGAATTACAAAGGCAAGTGAACCTCCACCAAATGGAAAACCGTCAACCATTCAAAAGTGCATGCAAGAAGCCTCATATGAAGATTAAGTGCAAAGATGAAAAAGACTGCACCTGCTCCTCAAAGAAGAAATCCCATTTCCAAAAAGTCTCCTCCAAAAAGAAGTCTTATTCCAGACCAAAGAAACCCTACCAATTTTTCAAAAGAAAAGATCCATTCTCTTCTAAGAACCCAAAAAATAGTAGTTGTTTCATATGCAAAAAGAAAGGGCATTTTGCAAAAAATTACCCAAATAAGTCGGCAAAGTCCAGTCGTCTTCTCCATCTCAGTCCATATTCTCCCTTCAAAACTCCATAAACCCATCTCTGTCATTGGATTCATAAACACTGGTGCCCAGAAAAGTATGTTACACCCTTCAATCCTCCCTTCAGACTGCTCGGTAAAACATATTGAAAATTTAAGAGCTGCATATGGCCAGATCTTTCAAACCAGCCTTATCACTAAGGCTCCCATTGGGGTACAAATATTTCCAAATTGTGTCATATGGTCAAAGATTATTGGCTCAGAGCTTCCAGATAAGGATTTACTGATTGACTTTGATCTCTTGGCCTTATCCAAAAGACTGCAAAAAACAATTCAAGCCATATACATAAATTTTACGTTTGTATAACCTTTCAGAGACTACACCATCATACCAACCTTACATCCAAAAATTTCTCCCCTTTTGTCCAGAATCCCATACTGATTTCAGTCATTCAAACCCTCTCTGGAAAAATACTCAATTCTTCATTAAGCTTGCCTTCAAGCTTAACGAAGATGTCAATCCCGCCAAAGCCACACATCTAGGTATGTCTCCTACAGATCTTAAATTGGCTCAACAAGAGTGTTCAGACCTCCTCCAACAAGGTCTTATTGAACCCACCAAATTATATTAGGCGTGTCAAGCATTCTTTGTGGAAAAATGATCCAAAATCATTCAGAAAAAGAAGAGACTTGTCATTGATTACCAACCCTTAAATTGTTTTCTTCAAGATGACAAGTTCACTTTACCCAAAATCCAATCTTTGTTTGTCGACCTCCATGATGCAAAGGTATTCTCAAAATTTGACCTGAAAGCAGGGTTTTGACAACTAGGCATTGATCCTAATGATAGACATAAAACTACTTTTTGCATACCCAATGGCCATTATCAGTGGACTGTCATTTCATTTGGCTTAAAGGTGGCCCCTTTTCTTTTTCAAAAAGCCATGACCAAAATCTTTGAGCCAATCCTCCATCACACATTGGTCTATATTGACGACATCCTCCTATTTTCCAAAGAACACGTGACTCACCAAAAATTATTGGACCACTTCCTCGCCCTAGTGGAATCCCACGATATTATGCTTTCTGAAAAGAAAAGCACCCTAGGTCACTCCACAATTGAATTTCTTGGCATGATCCTTGAAGATGAGTACTACCGTCCATGTCCCTATATAGCACAAGAATTGTTATAATTTCCAGATGAGCACCTGACCAAAAAACAAATCCAATAATTTTTCGGGATAATCAATTATCTCCGGGATTTCTTGCCATATGTATTTGTCCATACAAGCCAGCTATCTAAAATGTTGAAGAAAAAGTCCCCCCTTTGGGGTCCCGATTAGACATTTGTTGTCCAACACCTAAAGCTGATCGCTCAAAATCCACCAGCTTTAAAAGATTCCATTCACTAGTCAAAGAAATCTCCAAAACTCGAATTGATAGATGGCAAAGAACTTTTTTGTGCCCATGCCATCGGACAATTCAAGGACTCTGAGAAGTAGTACCATGTGATATATAAAGAGATCTTGGCTGTTAAGTATAGAATTAAAAAATTCGAGTTCCATATGATTAGTCATCATTTCCACATCCGACTTGACAACTCTTTGTTCCCCAAGATCCTTGAATTTAAAAATCGAACCCTCCCTGATAAATAGCTACTGAGATTGAAAAACTAGTTTTCCCAATATGACTTCTCAGTAAAACACATAAAGGGAAATGAAAACCTCATCCCTGACCTCTTGTCCAGACCGCACAAAATCTCACTCATCACCTCTCAGACATACTTTCTTGTCATAGCCATGACGACCTCTTTACCTAACCAAGCTCTTATCCAGAAATCTTTTCCTTTAAATCTTACCTTCACCACTCCTAACCAGATCAAAGATTTTGCCCAGAAATTTGTCTATCGCTATATGTTTAAAATCCACCAAACCAGTCCCGATAGTTTCATGCTTTTTCATCCTGACTGTTTGTTTTTGACAGGTCTTTCAGCTATGGAATATATGGTGTATAACGGTTCTCTATGCTACAACACTAGTATTTCCAGTCCAAGCAATGCACCAACATCTCGACACTCCTGAGAATGCTAGTTCTCTGTTATGGACTCTTCTTGAGTGGTTTTCTCCTATCCCTTGGTGGAGAAAAGAACTCACCCGCATTCATCACCAGAATCACCTTCACTTAATTCCAACAAGTGAAGCCAATCAGTTTATATCAGTCTTCATCATCCATCGTCCTTATTTTCAACATACTGTCACCAACCTCTTTTGGACTCAGAATCAGCTCTATGAATGGAAAACCTTGCCCACTTCTTCTCTCATAAAACATAATCCCACTATTGTTTCAGCCTTAAGGAATTTCCTCTTTGCTATCAACCATTACCAACCACCTCCAACTCCCATCCAGAACACCTCACAAGGTCCTCAACATGAAATTCTCATGTTACCTCCACCTGGTGTAAGTAGTACTCTACCCACCAACAAAATCATCATAAAGGAAGAAAGACCAGACTACACATACATTCTATTCTAGGACTCTCAAGATCCTTGGGAATAATTCATGTCTCTCCTCTCTTTTCTAGAGATTTCGCAAAAGACTCCAAGCACTCACCTTGCATCAAGCTCTTCTGCCCCACCAAACAAGACACCTGTCAACTCTCGTGACAACTCTTCTCATAATTCTCCAACACGACAACCTATGTCCCTGTTTGATGAAGTAGACAGTGATGTAGACAACTTGTCCTCATCTCATAGCTTTTGAAAAAGCATCTCCCAGCTTTTTCTTTAAGCTTGCACTTTAAACAAATGCTATAATAATTGTGGTTATTTTTTGACTTTTACTTTACCCAATGTGTGTTTTTCAGGCTCTTGTCTAGAAAGTGGTTGCTTTTTGACTTTTACTCTTGTAATAATTGTACCAGCTTTTACTTTAGCCCTGTGGGTTTGCCGGGCTCTTGTTAGAGCAGTTTGTCATTTTCTTAGCTTCTTCCTATATATAAAGGGAGAAGTCTTTTGTTGAAGGAATAAGAAAGTTTGAAGTAGTTTCTTGTGCAAATTCATGGCTTTCTAATCTCCTTCCCTGCTTTCTTGAAATCCTGATAAGAAAAGGAAAGACTATCATCATTGTCCATTTCCACCCATACACTAAGTATGCTTTGCACTTGCCTCTTCGAGGATCCTATACATCAGAAAATAGTGTTATCACCACTAATCAGATAAAAACCACTACATATTGCCCTGTGTGTCACCCCTTCCACCCTTTGGTATTTGGTGTTTTTGGGTTAAGTAGTGGTCTCGAGTGGTATCAGGGCCAGATATCAATTATGCAGTAAGCATGGTGAGTAGACATCAATCTAATCCAGGACTAGAGCATTGCATAGCAGTGAACAATATTTTGAAATATTTTAAAAGGAATAAACACTATTCTTTAGAGTTTGGCAGTGAGGATTTGATAGTGGAATGATATATTGACTTTGATTTTCAATCATATGTTGATGATAGAAATCCACATAAGGTTTCATCTTTCTTCTTGGTAAGGTAGCTATAAGTTGGAGAAGTTCTAAGCAAGATATTGTTGCAGATTCTACAATAGAAGCAGAGTATATAGTTGCAAGTGAAGCTGTATGGATTCATAAGTTTATTCAAGAACTTGGTGTTGTTCTTTATATTGAGTCAACAAATCACGATTTACGATGACAATAATGGAGCAATTACAAATGCTATTGAGCCTAAATCTCATGAAAGAGTAAAATATATTGAGTGAAGATTTCACCTTACATGTGAAATCATAAAGAGAGGTGATGTGGCAATAGTTAGAATAAAATATGTTCAGCTGAAAATGTTGTAGATTTTAAAACCTATTTGGGTTTATAATATTTATGGGTACTCATTTATTTGTTATATGTTTTATATAAAATAAGATTATTGTAGAAAAAACATGCTAGTGGTTATCAAACACTAGGCTGAGAGTAATGATTTTTTAGTACCTTTTGAATCTTAATATTTATTCTAGACAATTTTATGTTAATATTAAAATACAAATTTTTGTCTAAGCTTGTTATGCTACTAAATGATATAATGATTTACTCCATCATTGAGTAAAAGAACCATGACCTGTCAACTTAATTCGTTTCACCAGTTAAAACCCATGTTGTGTGAAACGATATTGGTTGTGTTAATGGACACTTGTCAGCCTAAAATGTTGTGAAGTCCTTTGATAGAAGTAGGTTTGGCCAATTAACCACACACATAATTTTCTTAAGATCTACTACCACTTCTGTAGCTGAGATGACATGCCAAAATATTCAACGGAAGATGTAGCAAAAGAACATTAGGAAAGCTTCACACTAAGATTATGTTTTTTAAGGCAATGCAAAATTGTAGAAAGGTGTTGACCATGATATGTAAGATAGAAGCTATACACAAGAATATCATCAAAATGACCGAGACAAACTACTCAAAGTAAGGCTAAAATAACTTATTCATCAAATTTTAAAAAGTTGCTAGTATGTTAGTAAGATCAAATGACATTAGTAAGAATTCATAATGGCTATAATTTACATGAAAAACTGTTTTGGCAATATTAGTATCATGCACACATATTTGCAGTACCATGAAATTCATCCAAGAGCTTGTTGATGACCAAAATTCGATTTTGATCTTTCATAGTAATTTTGTCAGAGCTCTATAATCAACGCAAATATGCTACGAACCATCTTTTTTTCTTAACCAACAACAGAAAGAGGAGTAAGCCTGATACTTGGCCAAATTAAGCTAGCAACTACCATTTCTCATGCCATCTTCTCAATCTATTTTTTTAGAAATGCGGATACCTTTAAGGACAAACATTAACAGATGAGCTATCTGGTGTTAATGGAATGTGGTGGTTGTGAGAATGGTGAGGAGGAAGATCTGTTGGTTCCTAGAATATGCTAGAGTAAGTGTCCAGAAATCTAGCATCCTTAAATTACACTGTCGTTCAATAGGTAGGTTAATGCCATCAGCTAAATAAAAACTCCCTTCTCTTTGTAGATCACATGGTAATTCTCTTCAGAGTCTTTGAATTGTCCGCTTGCATATGCACAGAAGTGACGTACACCATTTATCTCTTCAAGAAGGATGGCACTCCAGTAATCATCACTGGCATCGGTCTGTAGAATGCGTTGGCTAGTTGTGGGAATTCGGAGAGGAGGAGGTGACTGGGCTATCACCTTTAGTTGTTGGACAGCTTCTGTTTGTGCTGGTCCCCATGGAGGGCATTGTTTTTTGAGCATGCGGGACAACTGGCTTGTGTGGATTGCAACTTTAGGGATGAAATCACGGACATAATTAACAATCCCGAGGAATTGTTGGATCTGCTTTTTGTTGAGATGTGTGTCCGAAAACTTTAATAATTGACCAGGTTGATAATGGCCATCTTTAATCTCCATGCCAAGAAAGTCAATTGATTCTTTTGCTATGCTGCTTTTCTTTTCAGAAAGCATGATTCCGTGTTCCTGCACAATATGACAGAAATCCAAAAGGAGCTTATGGTGGCTCTCATGGTTAGAGGAAAATAATAAGATATCATCAATGTATACCAAAGCATGATGAAGGATAGGACTGAAGATTTTTGTTATGGCTTTTTGGAATAATGAAGGAGCGACCTTAAGACCAAAAGGCATAACAGTCCACTGATAATGGGCATCAGGGATGCAGAAGGCAGTTTTGTGACGGTCAACTGGTGAAATACTAAGTTGCCAAAAACCAGCTTTTAAATAAAACTTAGAGAAGATACGAGCCCCTTAAAGATGGATAAATAGGGTCTGGATTTTTGGAAGGGGAAACTTATCATCTTTAAGGAAAGAATTAAGCGACTGGTAATCAATAACTAACCTCTTTTTACCACGAACTAATTCAGATCTTTTTTTCAACATAGAAGGCTTGACAAGCCCAATATGAATCAGTTGGTTCAATAAGACCTTGCTGAAGCAACTGAGAACATTCTTGCTTAGCAAGTAGGAGGTCGGAAGGAGACATACCCGAGTGTGATGCTTTTGTGGGGTTTATGTCTTCGTTAAGTTTGAAAGGAAGGTGAATGAAGAATTGTTCATTTTTCCAAAGAGGTGAAGGATGGTGGAACTGTCAATGGTTTTTTGGGAAATATGACTGTATAGAGATGGTGTTTCGGAAAGTGCATACAGACGTAATGTATTTGTATAAGGCAAGAACATTTACTTGTAGCGAACTCCAGAACTGGTGAGGAATAGGTTTTTAACCAAATGAAGAATGTCAAAACCTATAAGTAAATCTTTATCTGGGAGTTTGGATGCTACAATCTTTTTCCAAATTACGCAATTCGGAAAGAATTGAATACCAATGGGTTTTTTGGTAATCAAAGTAGTTTCAAAAGTTTCTCCATTAACTGCTCAGAAAGGTTTCAAGTGTTTTTCCCAACAATCAGAGGGAAGGACAGAAGGATCAATCATACTGGTGTCTGCACCAATATCAATAAACCCGATGACAGGAACAGGTTTATGAAACTTGGAAGGAAGGATTGACATTTTTAAAGAAGGTCTAGGAATGGCTGAAACATGGTTGACAGTTTGAACTGTAGAAATGACTGAAATATCATCAGAATCAGAAGATTCTGCGATAATGAAAGCAGTCTGATCATCTTGTTCTGACTATTCTGAAAATTCTGATTCAACATCTTCATTCTCAGATAACAGTGAAGAATGTTGAAGATGTTGTATGAGACGAACAACTTTGGCAGACTTGTGAGGACAGTTTCGAGCAAAGTGACCGCGTTTCTTGCAAATGAAACAACGGTTATGCTTTTTCTTTCTGTACTGGGAAGCATCCTTTTTCCTGAAATATCGGAGAGGTTTTTTGGATGATGATTTTCTATGGAAGTGTTTTTGGAAATGTTTCTTCTTTCTGGTTGGACAGATACACTTCTTTTCATCTTTGCACTCTATCCTAAGATAGGGTTTTTTTACAAGCTTCAGAAAAGGATTTTTTGTCTTCCATGAGATCTTTGAAAAATTCTTTTTGCTCACAGATCTTGTCGAGACATAGCATTGCCATTTGGAAAATCTTTCCCAGAGAGATCAACTATGCTGAGATTAATGGCTGTGAGTTTCCTTTGAAGATCAGGTTGTAACTCAAAAGGAAGTGAGGCTATGAAGACATGTTTGAGAGATGGCTCATTGAACCCATTCAACTTGTAAAATAGAATACTCATCCTTTTGTAATGAGATTCCAAAAGATGACTTTGGAGAGAACAACATTTCATCTGGTGATACTCTTTTTTGTCTGCATCAGTAGACGTAGTTTTTTCACCGATGAATTATTCATGGATAATATTGAGTGCTGTACCAATTGGGGATTGCATGAATTGGAGCTGTCTGTATTCTCCCAAGCTTTCTAACCACTCACGTAAAGAACCCATGGATCGGGCCATGAATTCACGAAGGACAACTTGAGGTTGAGCATTTGGTTTTGTTCCTTGGAGGTCAATCCATGCGGTAAATTCTTGAAGTCGAACAGGCCATTTGTGACGAGGAATGTCATCAAATATGAACCAAAATGCTGAAGAATGTTTTGTTGAATGATCAGGAGCCGGTGGAGGCATTGGTAGTTCTGGCTCTGCCAGAGATGCTTTATTTTCAGCATCAGAAGAACTATCTTCAACAATAGGTGTGGCAGTTGAAGTGCTTGGATCTTCAGAGTCAGTGGAGGTACCGACTGAGCTTGTGGATGAGGAAGAGGAAGACGGGTTGGACTTTGATGGGTTTGACTCATATATTGTTTCTGGCTCAGAGGAGTCAGAAGATGTGTTTTGGACAGTATGATAATGATACTGATCCATTGGGCCTTGTCCTTTTTGAGAGGTTCAGGAGTGGCTTTTGGTGAATCTTCTGGTGGTACCAGAGGAACATATGTGGTTTTTTATTTTGGTTCTGAGATTTTGACCTTGGATTTTGATTTTTTGGGTGAAGATGACTTTGGTTGAGGAGTTGGTTGAAGGTGTGAGAAGCCAAAGAACTGGTTGTAAATAGATTATTGAGGTCTGGATGGTGTATACAAAGGTGCATAAGAATCAAACATCGGAGGAGGTACTGGTGTGGTTTGGGTTTGAGTAAAAAGGGATGGTCGAGTCTTTTCAGCATCAATTCTTGCTAATTCAGCTTTGAGCTTTCTGATCTCTACTTCTTTTTTTATTAAACTCGGGACCCCAGATGTGGTTGTTGATCATTCGTCTGAGATCGGTGTCTAGCTCAGAGATACGATCTTTTAGATGTATGTACATCTGATCAAAACGATTGTTGATTGAATCAACTTTAGTTTCAGTCTGAGAGACTTGACTGGCAACTCGATTAATTTTCTGTCCGAGTTGGTTCATACTATTTTGGTTCTTCAGGTTGGCCAGAGGTTGTAACCGGGGATTGGAAAAAAGGTTTTGAAATAACTCTAGTTTGTGGGTCTGTTTGTTTTTCAAGTGGAGGGAATGATTCCTCATAAGATTGACTCGAAAACATCAGGCATGATCTTATTGGGTGAATAGGAGGTTTGGGATCTGGTGGAGGTTGTGAAGGAAAGGATTTGCAAGATGTTTTTGGATGAGAAGGTTTTTTTTTCTTTTTCTTTCTCCTCATAACTTCCTATTCATCATCAACATCTGTGTCATCCAATCAAGGACAATCTGGATTGCACATATGGGCTTCAAGAACATCCCATAAGAAATGACCATTGATTTTGTCAGGATATACAGGATACCCTTCTGATGAGAAATCGTGAATAGGAAGTTTCTTTTCTTGACCAGTTTGAATTGCTGTAATCATAGCAATGTAGGAAAGCCTCGGTGTGTCTGAAACAGGCTTGGTTTCAGGTGTTTCGTCTTTCAAACGTGGCTTCTGTTGTTTGAACTGGTTCAGAGTTTTGGCTCTGATACCATTTTAGGTGAAAAACTTTGGAAACCATTTTCTTTCTCGGGCTATATAACCCAAAACAGACTTTTCTTTAGTCTAAAACAGGGTACCAAACCAGATAAGAAGTTGTTTCAAAAGTTTTCTGATGCACAGAATCCTTACTAGAAGGCAAGTGCAGAGCATACTTCCTTAGGTTTCAAAATGAACAAATTTAACTCTTTATTCCTTTTCTTTTCCCTAGGCCTTCATTTGCAGAGAGAGAGAGAGAGGAGAGTTTAGAAATTCATGGTTATTAAAACACACGAGAGTTTATTTCTTCAAACATCTCTGTTAACTTACTTTACAAGAGAGGAGAGAACTCCTTTATATAGGAGGAGAAATCTCAGGAAGATAGGACAGGATCCCTATCTTTTACAAAAGCAAAAGTAAAAGTTACATTATGACACACCTTTAATAAGTACAAATGGACAAAGTGCTTTAATAATTAAAGCAGGATGTTGACAAAAGCAAAAGCAAAAGCTTAAAGCAAAAGCAAGCTACATTAATTATACAAGACAAAACCATAAAGTAAAATACAATTATTACAAGAAGACAAACTACTTTATGGAGAGTGGAGATTCATGTAGTCATCTTCAGACGAGCTGTCCGTTGCGTCTGGGTCCGTGTCACTAGAGTGCTTTTGGAAAAAAGATTTGGAGAGCTTTGGATGCTTGCAGGAGGGACCACGGCATGGTGGCTGAGGGCAATAATAGTTTCTTGGGCAAGCTTGGGGTTTTGGATGAGACTTAGGGGAAGTCTGGGTTGCTTTGTCAACTTTGGAGGGTCGGAAGGTTGGGTTGATGGTCTTGGTTCGGGTCATCCATTGTTGGTTGGGGAAACTGCTTAGAGGAAGAAATGCATCCCATGGGTCTTGGGAATCCTGGTGTAGTTTGGTTTTTCTTGATAATGATAGGACGGACGTAGGGATCATGATAAGGTCATGTTGTGGAAAGATATCTTGGTGTGGAGGAGTTTGATGGTTCAATTGACAAAGGTAATTATGTAGGGTGGATTTCATTATCAATGATAGCGGGGCGATACGATCTTGAGTCCAAAAGAGGTTTGTATCTGGATGTTGGAAATATGGCAATGATAAAGTGATGTGAACATTTGGGCTTCGATCGAGATTGTAAATCTCATATCGGGAATACCATTCAAGTAATGTCCAGCTTTTTCGGATTAAGGAGATGGGTGGTAGGAGCAATTGGTAAGATCGGCTTGGTAGCATAAAGAATTAGGCACCGGGTACCATAACTCATCTTCGATTTCTTTGGATGGGTTTAAACAGTGGGATGGAAAATGGAAAGGGTTACAAGGTAGGCTTGAAGAGAGCTTTTCTTGCAAACTCTTGGATGGCAAAGAAAAAAAGGTTTTATTAAAGGGAAAAGTCTTTTTGGTGAGAGCTTTTGGTGGAAGGGAGGTAGCCAAGATGATGGGAAAATGATAGGTGGAGAAATTAAGGCTAGAGTGTTACGGTTTTGAAAGTCGGAGAGCATATCGGGGATGAGGTTGGATCCCTTTATATGCTTAAAAAGTCATATTTGGAAAACCAATCTTTCAATCGAGTAACATTTTTTTGAAATTGAGAATATTGGGAAGGCTTACGGATGAGAAAATGGTGTCCAATCGATGATACTCAAACTTTTTGATGCCATTCTTTACCGCTTAAGATTTCTTTGAACACGCTATGGTAATGCTTACGTGTCGAAAATTGTCCGCTAGCGTGAGCGATAAAGTGTTCTTTTCCATTGAGTTCTTCAAGAGGATGGCACCCCAAGATTCATCATTGGCGTCTGTATGCGCTTTCCATCCTTTAAAGGAGGCGATTTTGCGCGAGAGTAGACGTGTGTGGTCATCATTCCACTCTGGGGGCTTCTTTTTCAATAAAGCCGAGAGATGATGAGTGTAGTGGTCCACATGTGGGATGAAGTCTCTGATGTAATTGATGATGCCGAGAAATTGTTGAACTTGCTTTTTGGAAAAATGGAGCAACTCTTGGGCAATGTGCTTTCTGGTAATGGCCATCTTTTATGATCATACCAAGAAATTCGGTGTTATGTGGCAATGGTGCTTTTCTTGTAGCATGATTCCATGACTTTGGACAATATCATAACATGGCGATGTTCATCATGTGTAAAAAAGCAAGATATCATCAATATAAATCAATGCATGATTAAAGATTTTGATCATGGATTTTTGGAAAATGGATGGGCGGGTAAGGCCCATTGGAAATGGGCATTGGGAATGCGTTTTGTATCGTTAGGGTTCAATGCCTAATTGCCAAAACGATTTTAAATCAAATTTTGAAAAGATCAGGCATTTTGAGAAAAGTAAACATGCTTTGTCTAAAGGAAATTTGTCGTCTTGTAAAAACATGTTTAGTGGTGATAGTCTATGACTAGGCGTTTCTTTCCTTGAACAATTTCATAATGCTTTTCAACATAAAGGCTTAAGCCCATTGAGAATTTGTGGGCTCAATTAGTCAACATTCCTGGGGAGTACGGATGGGTATTAATGTCTTCATTGAGTTTGAAGGGTAACTTAATGAAGAAAGACTTATTTTTCCACAATGGGTTTGGATGGGTGAACTCAGAATGGGATTCAGGACAGAAACTCAAAAGTTTGGTTGAAATATCTTGGTAGGACTGAGGAGTGTCAAACAAATTGTAAAGTTTTAGGATGTCTGTGAATGGTTTGAACATGGACTTGACTCGGATGCCATGGGGAATGATTTGAAGGTGTTTGATCTGGTGAAGAATGTCAAAACCTAACAAGATATCCTTATTAGGAAGGGTTAAACCAATAACTTTGGTCCAAATGACACAATTGGGGAAGATTTAAATACCAATGGGTTTTTTGGTAATCAAAGAGGTAGTGAACAATTTTCCATCGATAAAATGTTCTTCGATCCAGTAAGGATATGTGGGTTAAGCATCTGCGTTGGGCGCCAATCAAGACCAATGGGCCTTTGGAATTTGGAGGGTAAGATCTGGAGTTTGATGGAAGGTATCGGAATTGTAGTGTCAAGGGACAATAACTGTTGGTGAAAAATGAATTGGGACTGATCATTGTCTGAATCATCAGAGGATTGTTGGAGTGCAAACATTGTTTCATCATTGGGTTCATCTTGTTCAGAGAAATAGAATTCCAGTTCATCCTAGTAAAGATGCTCAACTAACCGAATAGATTTTTCTCGCTTGTTGGGACAATCATTGGCAAAATGACCTTTCTTCTTGCAGATGAAACATCGGCTTGATTTTCTTCATTTAATGTCTCTGGAAGAAGATGATTTCTTTCTGAAGAATCTTTCGACGGATGAAAATTCTAGATTTCTGAATTTCTTAAAATGCCTTTTCTTTTTAGGACTGCAATCACAATCCTTTTTCTTTTTGCATTTAATCTGCAAGTAAGGCTTTTTGCAAGCACTTCTGAATGGTTCTTTGTCTTTCTTTTAAAAAAGCTTTGTCAAGACATATTTTGGCAAGCTGAAAGATTTTGCCAAGAGAGATGTTGTCAATGACATGATTAGAGGCGGTGAGTTCTTGGAAGAGAGGCCAAGAAAACATGCTTCAGTTGGCTCGTTGAATCCATTAAGCTTACGAGACATGCGCTTGTAATGGAAATCAAGATCCTTAGCATTGAGTTTCATGCGAGATAGTCTCAATTTCTCCAAGAAATTGATCATGAAGAATGGCAAGAAAGATTTTAGTAATTGAACAAACCGAATTGTATTGAAGAGAGTCAAACCAATCTCTTAGAGCACCAAACGCAGTAGCAAATTCTCTACGGATTGATTGGGCTCTCCATTTGGAGATCAATCCAGCAGACATTTCATTAAGGCGGTCACGCCATTTATAAGAGGATATCATCAAAGTGAACCATGGACCATTTGATGATTTTGGCTAGATGAACTAAGTTGGGCGTTCGAAGATCTCTTCTTCGACATCGAAAGGGATATCAACATATGGGTCGGTTCGGGATGTTTGGCCTTGGGTATGTTGATCAGGTTGAGCCATCAAGATGATATCATAAGATTTTTCAGTGGATCTTGAAGATTGTCGATCTCGAGAGAAAGTTTGGCAGTAGAGGAATGGTCAACCGGGTGGTGCTTTATCCTTGGAGGAGGAGGTTGGGATGAGGGTGGTGTAGCGGTGATGATAACTGATTGTTGGCACAGGATGGTAATGGGTGATGGATGAAATGTAACGGTCAGGTTTAGGCTTTGGTTTAGGTTTAGGTGGTGGTGGTAAGGGATGGTCTCGAAAAGAGTATGGGTCATGCCAAATAACTTGGAAGGATCATAAAGCATATAGGCAAATGGATGATAAGTTGGACTATGGAAGGGAGAGGAGGTGATGTGGTAAAAGTTTGTTTTTCGATTCAATCCGATCGGTCGATTTCCCTTTCCTTTTGGTCTAATAGGCAACTCGTTGAATAGTGCAAGATTTTGGTGGATCATTTTGTCTCAAGTTGTTCGATGTTCTCAACTTTGGAGTTGATATTCAACAAAGTATCATTTTGCGCTCTAGCATTTTGAGTTTGCCAATTGAGGTTTGGGAGGTTTTAGGTGGCCAAAGGGTTTGGACACGACATTTCGTTGGGAATCAGTGTCTAAAGGAGGAAAAGAGGAAGAATAATCAAGAAGTAGATGAAAACATCATACAAGCTGGTGGTGTTTGGAGTGGGATTGGGATGGAATTTCAAATTTACATTGCTTTGCAATCCATTTGAGTTCTTTTTGGTAAAGGGTAATTGGAGATGGAGGATCGTGTGGTGGTTTGGGATCATAATGGTGGCGGAGAGGGTTTTTCTTTTTGGGTTTCTTTTCCGTGTGGTGGCATAATCATCGTCTTCTTCCCAATCATCCCAGGGACAACATGCGCAGGCATCCCAGGAAATGGGCATTGTGCTTGGATAAACAGGTAACCTTCGAAAACCTGTATCTTCAGAGTCATCAAGAATAAGTAAAAGAGAGCCTTTGGGAGGTGGTTTAAATGTCATTATCTGGTCTTCTTTCAAACATGCTTTCGATTGGAAATTCAAGAGGCATAAGCAATGAGCTCATGACGGGAATTTGCCTTGGAATCTGGATAATGGTTGGGATTTGGTCGATTCAACACCATGAGGGTGTCGAGTGATGTTAGGTAGATCTAAGGCATGATTTTGAAGCCTATAGACTGGTGTAGGGTGGCAATTTTGGCAGAGGAAATTTGTTCATTGGATTTGGACTTGAACCTTCAAGTTGGGATCTTGGAGAGAAAGGTTGAAGTTTGGGTAAAAGGTAAGTAAAACACTTCCATGCTCATCATCTTGGTACTATTCAAGCGAGCAATGGTGGTAATCCTTTTCTCCCGGGTAAGGATTAATGATAAGATGGAGATGAGTGTATCCTTCACCCTTTGAAATGAGCTCGGAAGGGATTTCTAGGGTAACATATTGCTAAGATCCATATATTCTTTAGGGTGAGGCCGTTTAGTAGAGGCAGATCAAAGGAACCAGGGCGTTTGTACAACTGATAAGGACTAATAAGAGGGTAAGTAGATTCACTGATTTGGGCTGATTCAAGGATGTAGGAATATTCAACAAGGTTTTCAATCTTATTAGTGGTATGAGAAGTACAAGAGCGGGGTAAAGAAAGGGTAGAAGAAAGAGTAACTGGAGTTGAAGATGAAGTAGAAGCCATGAATGAGAAGTTCTCTCTGCGCCTGAAGTTCTAGAGAGCAAAGCAGAAATAAAGATATAAATTATACCACTTTGGGAAAATGAAAGGCTCTGATACCATTCAAGAGACATAAGTTTGAGCAATTCTTGTTTCTGGATTTGTTTTGGGAATTGGATGATGGTTGGAATTGTGTCTGTGTCTGTAAGGATCATTAAGACATCAGATGTAGTGTGTGGTGTAGGAAGATCTAGTGCATGATTCTGTAATCGATACACTATTTGGTGATGGAGGGTTGCAATCTTTGATGTGGGTGTTTGCTCTGCTCCTTGGAGCTGGATCTGGACTTTAAGGGTCATGGGAAGGTTGGGATCCTCAAGAAAGAGGTTGAAATTTGGGTAAAAGGTTAACAAGACACTGCCAGCATGAAGTGTAGTTAGAATAGTTCCTATAACAACATGTTGGTACTGTTTGAACTTGGTGTCTAGGAGAGCAATTCTGGCTGTAACAGGTAAACCTTTTCAACCATAGAGGGATAGAATGAATCGAACACCGCCAAGATGAAGATACGAATACCCTTCTCGTTTCCAGTTGGTGACGAGATCTGGGGGTATTTCTAAAGTGACATACTGCTCACTTTGAGAGGCTTGTAAAGCACACTGATCCAGTCTAGAAGACTGAATATATTCTTTTGGTAGTGGTCTTTTGGTGGAGATCAAGGTTCGAATACTTCTAGTGAAATAAGTTTTTTGTTTGTAGAGATTGTAAGGACTCATTATGGGGAACTGAGATTCATTGATTTGGGCAGACTTAGGGATATAAGAATATTCAACAAGGTTTTCAATTTTGGAGGCTCTGTGTTTGGAACATGACTTTGGAAGAGATAGAGTAGAGGAAAGAGAGATATGAGATGAAGACGATGAAGGAGTTGAAGTTGAAGATGAAGTTGTTTCCATAGTAATCTTCTTCTAGGAGATCAAATAATATTATTTGGAATTACTAATGATACCACCTCTGCTTTGGGTATTGGCTCTGATACCAGTGGATATCATCAAATAAGAATGAGAGAGGTAATGACTGGCTCTGATACCAGTGGGTAATTTTACGTGGCATTGTTACACCAGATCTACAATACGAAGTTGGTGGTATACACTTATCCAAAGAAATACCAAATCCGAAAATCATATTTGAAAACAGTTTTTCACGATACCACCCGAACACATGGCACTCATGGCCTTCAAAGAGGGTGAACGTTGTGAGAAAACACTTTCATTTTATAAAAATCGGTTTTTGAGGATAAAACAGGACCTTTCTGATGCATAGGATCCTTAGGCTTAAGGTAAGGGCAGAGCATACTCAGTATGAAAATTTAGAGGTGATCGTATCCTTGTTAACCAAAATAATTTCTTTGAGTCCTAGAAGAGAGAAGAAGTTTTAGAGAAACATGATGGAAGGAAACTTGAATTTTATTTCTGATTAACCCGTGCCTACAACTGAAGCATAAGGTGCCTCATATAGAAAATTATCAAGGACAGGACCCCTTGAATGATTATAAACGACAAACAGGCACATGCTTTTTAGAAAGTAAAGCACACCTTTGGAGAAAGTAAAGCACACCGACTAAGACTTTTACATAAGACAAAGGAAAGTAAAGCACACCGACTAAGACTTTTACATAAAACATGCAAAGCAAACGGGAGTCATGTGGGCTATTGCATCAAAAGCTGTGTGATGGCGACAAGTTGTCATTATGGAGTGGATGGATAGCGCCATGGTGACACGTCTCCTGTCTCTTTCTCATATTGGCGCTTGTACTGACGTATCTGTCTTTGGTCTAGATACTCCTCAGCTTGCTGATATTTGTCTTCATCAGCGTCAGTCATGTACTGTGATGTAGATGCAGCAGGAGAGTCTGGGTTGGTGACGGTATAATGGGGATTTTCAGTATGGAAAAGGGACTGAAAATCTTCCCATGGGTCTTGAGCGTCTTGGAATAAGACGTTGGTGTAATCAGGGCGTTGTTCCATGACAAGAATGCCTTGAGGACTTGAACTTGAACCCGGAGTATAGCCTTGTGTTTTTGGAATTATTTCAAGGGTGTGTGATGGTCCAATAGAGGTGTGGTGAATGTTTGTGGCAGGTGGAGGAACATTATTAAGTTCCATGAGATAGGCTTTGAGAACGGAGGTGACCAATGTATCATGGATGAGGGTATAAGGATGAGGGTAAGTTCTCCATTCATATGCCATGTTTTGTGTCCAGTAGTCTCTTGTTTCTGGGTGCTGGAAGTAGGGCATATAGATGATGAAAACTGTAGTCCGCATGTTAGCTTCCTGTTCTGGCATTCTATCTAATTCGTGAAAGGTACACAGATTCTAGAGTTGTTTACGCTACTATGTGAGTGGGGAATACCATTCGAGGAGAGTCCATAGAAGGGCTGGTGAGAACTCAGGAGTGGTAAGGTAAGTCAGGACGAGTTTGATGGGGAAAACTAGCTTTGTAGCATACAAGGTGGTGAGACACCACATGTACCAAAGCTCATCTTCACAGATAGAAAGAGAGGAGAGAGTGAGGCCTGTGAGAAACAGGTGGTCCATGCAAAAGTTAGGAAAACGGTCAGGTTTTTTGGTCTGAACATTAAAGAAATACCTGTAAAGGAACTTCTTTGCAAAATCTTACAGCTGGTAAGCTGATTGGAAAGAGATGTTCAGGGGGGAGTTTCTCTGGTTGAGAGCTTTGAAAGGAAGTTGGCGATGCATGGCTATTATTGGAATGGTTTGGATTGAGGAAATGAGTGAGGGTTTATTTATAACTGGACGTGTGAGAAATTATGCAATTTGAAAAGAATTGAATATCAATTGGTTTTTTGGTAATCAAAGTGGTTTCAAAAGTTTCTCCATTAACTGCTCGGAAGAGTTTCGAGTGATTTTCCCAATAATCAGAGGGAATGACAAAAGGATCTATCATACTGGTATCTGCACCAGTGTCAATAAACCCAATGACAGGAACAGGTTTATGAAACTTTGAAGGAAGGATTGATATTTTGAGGGAAGGTCTAGGTATGGCTAAAACATGGTTGACAGTTTGAACTGTAGAGATGACTGAAATATCATCAGAATCAGAAGATTCTGTGATAATGAAAGCAGTCTGGTCATCTTGTTCTGATTGTTCAAAAAAGTTTGATTCAACATCTTCATTCTCAGATAACAGGGAAGAATATTGAAGATGCTGTATGAGATAACCAGTTTTGGCTGATTTGTGAGGACAGTTTCGAGGAAAGTAACCGCATTTCTTGCAGATAGGCTTCTTCATCAGCGTGAGTAATTTCTTTTGGGGCTGATGTAGCATGAGGGTTAGGATCTGTGACAGTGTAATGGAGATTTTAAGTATGGAGAAGAGACTGAAAATCTTCCCATGGATCCTGAGTGTCTTGGAATAAGACGTTAGTGTAATCAGGACGTTGTTCTATGACAAGGATTCCTTGAGGACTGGAACTGGAACCGAGAGTACAAGTTTGTGTCTTTGGGACAATTTCCAAGGTGTGTGATGGTCCAACAGAGGTGTGGTGGATGTTTATAGTAGGTGGCTGAACATTGTTGAGGTCTGGATGGTATGTAGAAAGGTGCATAAGATTCACAGTCGGAGGAGGTACGGTGGGGTCTGTGTTTGAGTAAAAAGGGAAGGTCGAGTTTTTTCAGCATCGATTCTTGTTTATTCATCTTTAAGCTTTTTGATTTCTGCTTCTTTTTTATTAAACTCTAGATCCCATATATGGTTATTGATCATTCGTCTGAGATCAGCGTCTAGGTCAGAAATACGATCTTGTAGGCTGAGTGAAAAGGAATGTTCATGGGGAAAGTTCTCTGGTTGAGAGCTTTGAAAGGAAGTTGACGGTTCATGGCTATAACTGGGATGGTGTGAATGGAGGAAATGAGTGAGGGTTTATTTATAGCCGGTTGGGTAAGGAAGTCTGGGATGAGGTTCTGTTTGCCTTTTATGTGTTGGACAGTAAAATCATCTTTAGCAAACCAGTTTTTGAGGCTGAGCAGCTGTTTGTTAGGGAGCAGCTTATTTTTTAAGTCAAAGATTCGAGGAAAAGAGGAGTTGTCTATGTTGATAAGGAATTTGTGGCTGATTAGATGAAATTCAAACTTTTTTATTCCATTTTTGACTGCCAAAATCTCTTTATAGATCGCATGGTAATCAATAATTAAGTGGCTGGTAATCAACCTCTTTTGTCCAATCCCCAGTTACGGCCTTTGGGCAACCTGAAGAGCCAAAATAGTATGAAGCTGTTTTAAATTGGCAAACCAAAAATGCCAATGCTCAGAATCAAACTCTTCAACAACTCGGTAAGAAAATTGATCGAGTTGCCAGTCAAGTCTCTCAGACTGAAACTAAAGTTGATTCAATCACCAATTGTCTTGATTAGATGTACATACATCTACAAGATCGTATCTCTGAGCTAGACACCGATCTCAGACGAATGATCAACAATCACATCTAGGGTCCAGAGTTTAATAAAAAAGAAGTAGAGATCAGAAAGCTCAAAGCTGAATTGACAAGAATTGATGCTGAAAAGACTCGTCCTTCCCTTTTTACTCAAACACAAACCCCACCAGTACCTCCTCCGATGTTTGAATCTTATGCGCCTTTCTATACACCATCCAGGCCTCAACAACCTGTTTACAACTAGTTCTTTGGCTTCTCACATCTTCAACCTACTTCTCAACTAGTACCATCTTCACCCAAAAAATCAAAATCCAAAGTCAGAACCAATGTCAAAGGCCACTTCATCTTCATCTGTTCCTCCGGTACCACCAGAAGATTCACCAAAAGCCACTCCTGAACCTCCCAAAAAGGACAAAGGCCCAATGGATCAGTATCATTATCATACTGTCCAAAACACATCTTCTGACTCCTCTGAGCCAGAAACAGTATATGAGTCAAACCCATCAGAGTCCAACCCGTCTTCCTCTTCCTCATCCACAAACTCAGTCGGTACCTCCACTGACTTTGAATCCAAATATGCTGACATTACAAGTATATTAATGGCCACCAAAACTGAAGATCCAAGCACTTCAACTACCACACCTATTGTTGAAGATAGTTCTTTTGATGCTGAAAATAAAGCATATCCGGCAGAGCCAGAACCATCAATGCCTCCACCGGCTCCTGATCATTCAACAAAACATTCTTCAGCATCTTGGTTCACATTTGATGACATTCCCCGTCACAAATGGCCTGTTCGACTTCAAGAATTTGCCGCATGGATTGACCTCCAATGAACAAAACCAAATGCTCAACCTCAAGCTGTCCTTCGTGAATTCATGGCCCGATCCACAGGTTTTTTACGTGACTGGTTAGAAAGCTTGGGAGAATACAGAGAGCTCCAATTCATGCAATTCCCAATTGGTACAGCACTCAATATTATCCATGAACAATTCATCGGTGAAAAAACTGCGTCTACTGATGCAGACAGAAAAGAGTATCACCAGATGAAATGTTGTTCTCTCAAAAGACATCTTTTGGAATCTCATTACAAAAGGATGAGTATTCTATTTTACAAGCTGAATGGGTTGAATGAGCCATCTTTCAAACATGTCTTCATAGCCTCACTTCCTTCTGAGTTACAACCTGATCTTCAAAGGAAACTCACAGCCACTAATCTCAGCAAAGCTATGTCTCGACAATATCTATGAGCAAAAAGAATTTTTCAAAGATCTCATGGAAGACAAAAAAATCCTTTTCTAAAGCCTATAAAATACCCTATCTCAGGATAGAGTGCAAAGATGAAAAGAAGTGTATCTGTCCAACCAGAAAGAAGAAACATTTCCAGAAACACTTCCATAGAAAATCATCCTCCAAAAAACCTCTCTGATATTTCAGGAAAAAGGATGCTTCCTAGTACAAAAGAAAAAGCATAATCGTTGTTTCATTTGCAAGAAACGCGATCACTTTGCTCGAAACTATCCTCACAAGTCTACTAAAGCTGTTCGTCTCATACAACATCTTCAACATTCTTCACTGTTATCTGAGAATGAAGATGTTGAATCAAAGTTTTCAGAACAGTCAGAACAAGATGATTAGACTGCTTTCATTATCGCAGAATCTTCTGATTCTGATGATATTTCAGTCATTTCTACAGTTCAAACTGTCAACCATGTTTCAGCCATTCCTAAACCTTCTCTAAAAATGTCAATCCTTCCTTCCAAATTTCATAAACCTGTTCCTGTCATCGGGTTTATTGATACTGGTGTGGATACCAGTATTATTGATCCCTCTGTCCTTCCCTTTGATTGTTGGGAAAAACACTTGAAACTTTTCCGAGCAGTTAATGGAGAAACTTTTGAAACTACTTTGATTACCAAAAAACCCATTGGTATTCAATTATTTCCAAATTGCATAATTTGGAAAAAGATTGTAGCATCCAAACTCCCACATAAAGATTTACTTGTAGGTTTTGACATTCTTCATTTGATTAAAAACCTATTCCTCACCAGTTCTGGAATTTGTTACAAGCAAATGTTCTTGCCTTATACAGATACATTACATCTGTATGCACTTTCCGAAACACCATCTCCATACAGTCATATTTCACAGAAGTTCTTAGAGTTTTGTCCAGAAAACCATTCACAGTTCCACCATCCTTCACCTCTTTGGAAAAATGAACAATTCTTCATTCACCTTCCTTTCAAACTCAATGAAGACATAAACCCCACAAAAGCATCACACCTGGGTATGTCTCCTTCCGACCTCCTACTTGCTAAGCAAGAATGTTCTCAGTTGCTTCAGCAAGGTCTTATTGAACCTACTGATTCAGATTGGGCTTGTCAAGCCTTCTATGTTGAAAAAATATTTGAATTAGTTCGTGGTGAAAAGAGGTTAGTTATTGATTACCAGCCGCTTAATTCTTTCCTTAAAGATGATAAGTTTCCCCTTCCAAAAATCTAGACCTTGTTTGTCCATCTTCATGAGGCTCGTATCTTCTCTAAGTTTGATTTAAAAGCTGGTTTTTGGAAACTTGGTATTTCACCAGTTGACCATCACAAAACTGCCTTCTGCATCCCTGATGCCCATTATCAGTGGACTGTTATACCTTTTGGTCTTAAGGTCGCTTCTTCATTATTCCAAAAAACCATGACAAAAATCTTCAGTCCTATCTTTCATCATGCTTTGGTATACATTGATGATATCTTATTATTTTCCTCTGACCATGAGAGCCACCAAAAGCTCCTTTTAGATTTCTTTCATATTGTGCAGGAACACGGAATCATGCTTTCTGAAAAGAAAAACAGCATAGCAAAAGAATCAATTGACTTTCTTGGCATGGTAATTAAAGATGGCCATTATCAACCTGGTCCGCACATTGCAACTGAATTATTAAAGTTTCCGGACACACATCTCAACAAAAAGCAGATCCAACAATTCCTCGGGATTGTTAATTATGTCCGTGATTTCATCCCTAAAGTTGCAATCCACACAAGCCAGTTGTCCCGCATGCTTAGAAAATAGTGCCCTCCATAGGGACCAGCACAAACAGAAGTTGTCCAACAACTAAAGGTGATAGCCCAGTCACCTCCTCCTCTCCGAATTCCCACAACTGGCCAACGCATTCTACAGACCGATGCCAATGATGACTACTGGAGTGCCATCATTCTTGAAGAGATAAATAGTGTACGTCACTTTTGTGCACATGCAAGAGGACAATTCAAAGACTCTGAAAAGAATTACTATGTGATTTACAAAGAGATCTTGGCAGTCAAGTATGGAATCAAAAAGTTTGAATTTCATCTAATCAGCCACAAATTCCTTATCAACATGGACAACTCTTCTTTTCCTCGAATCTTTGACTTAAAAAATAAGTTACTCCCTGAAAACCAGCTGCTCAGCCTCAAAAACTAGTTTGCTAAATATGATTTTACTGTCCAACACATAAAAGGCAAACATAACCTCATCCCAGACTTCTTTACATGTCCAGCTATAAATAAACCCTTACTTATTTCCTCCATTCACACCATTCCAGTTATAGCCATGAATTGTCTACTTCCTTTTAAAGCTCTCAACCAGAGAACTTTTCCCATGAAAATTCATTTTCACTCAGCCGACCAGATCCAAGACTTTGCAAAGAAATTCCTTTACCGGTATTTCTTTAATGTTCAGAGCAAAAAGCCTGATCGTTTTCCTTCCCTCTGTATGGAAAACCTGTTTCTCACAAGTCTTATCCTGTCTTCCCTAACCATCTGCGAAGATGAGTTATGGTACATGTGGTGTCTCACAACCCTGTATGCCACAAAACTGGTTTTTCCTGTTAAACCATTCCTCACTCACATCACCACTCCTGAGTTCTCGTCAGATCTTCTCTGGACTCTCCTTGAATGGTAGTCACCACTCATGTGGTGGTGAAAACAACTAAAAAATCTATGTACTTTTCATGGATTAGACAGAATGCCAGAACAAGAAGCAATATGTTCACTACAGTCTTCATCGTTCATAGACCTTAATTCCAGCACCTAGAAACAAGAGACTTTTGGACACAAGATATGGCTTATGAATGGAAAACTTATCCCCATCCTTATACCCTCATCCATGATACATCTGTTACCTCTGTTCTCAAGTCATACATAATGGAACTCAACAATGTTCAGCCACCTGTCACAAACATCCACCACACCTCTGTTGGACCATCACACACCTTGGAAATTGTCCCAAAGACACAAACTTGTACTCCAGGTTCCAATTCAGGTCCTCAAGGAATCCTTGTCATGGAACAACGCCCTGATTACACTAACGTCTTATTCCAAGACGCTCAGGATCCATGGGAAGATTTTCAGTCCCTTCTCCCTACTGAAAATTCCCATTACATGCACCAACCTGATCCTCTGCTCCACTAAAAAAAGATGGCCGATGAAGAAGCATATCTTGATCAGAGACAGATCCGTCGTGCCAAACGCCAATATGAGAAAAAGACTGGCGATATGTCTCCATCACACTACCCATCCACTCCATGATTGTAGACACGCATGGGAATCTTTAGCTTTTGCTTTTTTAAAGTTTGCTTTAATAATTAGGCAAGGGTCCTGTCTTGTCTAAAGTATGTTTTATGCTTTTCCTTTTTTAAAGTTTGGCGTGGTGTGTTTTCATGATTATGCTTTTGTAAAAGATAAGGGACCCACCTTATCTCTCCTTCCTCGAGATCTCTATATAAGGATCTCTCTATCCCTTTGTAAGGCAGGAGTTAATTTGAAATATATTTTCAAGTTTTCTTTACATCATGTTTCTCTAAACTTCTTCTTTCTCCTAGGAATCAAAGAAATTATTTGGGTTAATAATGATACGCTCACCTCTATTTTTTTGAACTGAGTATGCTCTGCACTTGCCTTAAGCCTAAGGATCCTGTGCATTAGAAAGGTCCTGTTTTATCCTCCAAAACCGATTTTTATAAAATAGAATTGTTTTCTCCCAATGTTCACCCACTTTGAAGGCCATGAGTGCCGTGTTTTCGGGTGGTATCATGAAAAATTGTTTTTAAATATATTTTCTGATGGAGGGTTGCAATCTTTGATGTGGGTGTTTGCTCTGCTCCTTGGAGCTGGATCTGGACTTTATAGGGTAAGTTAGGTACTAAACTTTTGTTTCTACTGCTTGTCATCCTCAGACTCATGGCCAAACTGAAGTGGTCAATAGAACTTTATCTTAGCTTTTACGCACTAACATTAATAAGAATTTGAAGTCTTGGCAAGACTATTTGCCAATTATAGAATTGCATATAATAGGAGCATTCATTCTTCTACTTCTTATTCTCCATTTAAGATTGTTTATGGTTTTAATCTGTTGACTCCAATGGATTTGATTCCTTTGCCCGTTGATGTGAGAGCTCGCTTAGATGGTCAAAGAAAGTGCAGTTGGTAAAGTCCATTCATGAGAAAGCTTGGCTTCACATTGAGAGGAAGAACGAGCAGTACGCTACTCGAGTTAATAAGGGTACGATTTGGTTTGGGTACACATACGAAAGGAGAGGTTTCCAACCTAGAGGAAATCTAAGTTGGACCCTCAAGGTGATGGTCCATTTTAAATTCTTAAGCATATCGATGGCAATGCTTATAAAGTGGATCTTCCAGGTGATTATAACGTGTCCACTACATTTAATGTTTCTGACCTCTCAAGGACGAATCCTTTTGAGGAGAGGGAAAATGATATGATCTAGAGTGCTTAAGGCATTAAAGATCCATTGCTTGTTCCAGAAGGGCCAATTACAAGAGCACGAGCTAAGAAGATCGAGGAAGTAATGCAAGGATTTGTTCAAGCTACTTTGGACAAATTCAATTTGTAAGAGACCAATATTCAAGATGAACTTGAAATAGGAGGAATCAGCCTTGGTATCCTTGATTCAAGCTAACAAGAGTTTAGATTAGGATTCTTTCCAAATAAGAGTTTCTTTTCTCTTATAATTCCTATGAATCTGAATATGAATAAAACTGATCTTCTTGCCTTGCTTGTCTCCCAAGAAATATCTAGAGCATTTAATGAACTTCCTATTTGAACCAACTTCTTGCTTTAAATAGATCTCATGTATCAATTATAGAATCTCATCATTAATTGAGTTGCTAAATTAGACATCTAATTAAATTAGGAAACAAATATTCCTAATAAATTGGAATACTAAATTAGGGAATTAATAAATTAATCCCTATTACAAGATAAGCAATAATTAAAATTTCAATTTAACTAGACTTGCCATAAGATGCCAACTCTATAAATAATGGACATAACACAAAGCATTTTTTTATTATTACCTGATTTTTTTTTAGATTTTCAACATGTCTTTTACATTTTTGCCCTCAAATACTAACGTTATATGCATATATGTATACTAACGGCAGGGGAGGTAAGTGAGAATACATTCAATCTCGCCATCTAGTTGTAATTATATCTAACCTCCGGGGAGGTATTTAAAAATAACCAAAAATATATTGCTTTAAAGTTTAAACCCTATGGATATATATCATATTTGAATCTTTTTAGATATTGATGATGCGAATTCCACAATGAAACTTTGAAAACCCACACTTAATTTGTAGTTTCAACTTCCCAAGAAAGTTCTAAATAGATTTAAGACAAACAAAACCTTGACCCAATGCTTAAGAAAATATGAACCAGAGGTATAGAGAATGATATTGACACCACACTCAAGATGTAGATGAGAAGGTGAGTGATAAGTCTAGATTTGGAACGCCACTAGAATGCAAATTCTTAATTGGTTTGACTCTCTCGGTCAATACAGACAATTGCAATTTGTCCAATTACCAGAAATCTCCAGTGCTCTTGTAATTCTTCATGATCAATTTCTCGGAGACCCAGCTGCAGTCTTTGAAGCTGCACGACGGGATTATCTCAGCATGAAATGCTGCTCCCTCAACGCCAAGGATCTTGATTTCCATTATAAACGCATGTCTCTGCTTTTCTATAAGCTTAATGGATTCAACGAGCCTACACTAAAGCATGTTTTCTTAGCCTCCCTCCCAGAAGAACTCCAACCAGACATACAGCGGCAGCTCACTGCCTCCAATCTTGTTATTGACAACATTTCTCTTGGTAAAATCTTTCAGCTTGCCAAAACATGTCTTGACAAACTCTGTGAACAGAAGCAGTTTTTCAAAGAACTGTTGAAAGACAAAGAACCATTCAGAAGTGCCTGCAAAAAACCTTATCTGCAGATCAAATGCAAACAAAAGAAGGATTGTGATTGCAGTTCCAAAAAGAAAAGGCATTTTCGGAAATTCAAAACCCCAGAATTCTCCTCCAAACCCCGCAGGTCCAGAAAACCTTACAGATTCTTCAGAAAGAAGTCTTCTTCTTCCAGAGACTCAAAACGAAGGAAGTCCAGCAGATGTTTTATCTGCAAGAAAAAAGGTCATTTTGCCAAGGACTGTCCTAACAAAAGAGAAAAATCCATTCGCCTTGTTGAACATCTTCAAGCTACTACAGATTACTCTCCAGACAAGGATGAACTGGAATTCTATTTCTCTGAACAAGATGAACCCAATGATGAAACAGTGTTCGCACTCCAACAATCCTCTGATGACTCAGACAGTGATCAGTCCCACATAATATTCCATCAACAGTTATTGTCCCTTGACACTTCAGTTCCTATACCCTCCATCAAACTCCAGATCTTACCCTCCAAATTCCAAAGGCCCATTCCAGCAATTGGTCTTATTGATACTGGCGCCCAACGCAGTATGCTTAATCCACATATTCTTCCACCAGACTACTGGACACAGTCTGAAGAACATTTCAAAGCTGTCAATGGAAAATTGTTCACTACCTCTTTGATTACCAAAAAACCCATTGGTATTCAAATCTTTCCAAATTGTGTCATTTGGACCAAAGTTATTGGTTCAACCCTTCCTAATAAGGATATCTTGTTAGGTTTTGACATTCTTCACCAGATCAAACACCTCCAAATCATTCCCAATGGCATTCGAGTCAAGTCCATGTTCAAACCATTCACAGACATTCTAAAACTTTACAATCTGTCTGAAACTCCTCAGTCCTACCAGGATATTTCCACCAAGCTTTTGAGCTTCTGTCCTGAATCCCATTATGAGTTCACCCATCCGAACCCTTTGTGGAAAAATAAGTCTTTCTTCATTAAGTTGCCCTTCAAACTCAATGAAGACATTAACCCCACCAAGGCTACCCATCCAGGAATGAGTCCATCTGACTTACTCCTAGCCCAACAAGAATGTTCACAATTGTTAGCCCAAGGTCTCATCGAGCCCACAAATTCTCAATGGGCTTGCCAAGCCTTTTATGTTGAAAAGCATTCTGAAATTGTTCGAGGAAAGAAACGCCTAGTCATAGACTATCAGCCACTAAACATGTTTTTGCAAGACGACAAATTTCCTTTACCCCGCCGACAAAGCATGTTTACTTTTCTAAAAAATGCCCAGATCTTTTCAAAATTTGATTTAAAATCAGGTTTTTGGCAATTAGGCATTGAACCCTCGGAACGATACAAAACTGCTTTTTGCATTCCCAATGCCCATTTCCAATGGACTGTCCTTCCCTTCGGCCTCAAAACTGCCCCATCCATTTTCCAAAAATCCATGATCAAAATCTTTCAGCCAATCCTGCATCATGCATTAATTTACATTGATGATATTTTGCTTTTTTCAGGATCACATGATGAACATCGTCAGCTGTTAAGCCAATTTTATGATATTATCCAAAGTCATGGCATCATGTTATCTGCCAAGAAAAGCACCATTGCCACAGACAACATCGAATTTCTTGATCAGCAACTTTCCAAAAGGCAAGTTCAACAGTTTCTCGGCATCATCAATTACATCCGAGACTTTATCCCACATGTGGACCACTACACTCATCATCTCTCGGCTTTATTGAAAAAGAAGCCCCCAGAGTGGAATGATGACCACACACGTGCTGTCACTACTCTCAAACAGATCGCGCAAAATCCGCCTCCTTTAAAGCTGATTGCAGATGGAAAGCGCATATTACAGACAGACGCCAGTGATGAATCTTGGGGTGCCATCCTCCTTGAAGAACTCGATGGAAAAGAACACTTTATCGCTTACGCTAGTGGACATTTTTCTGACACACAGAAGCACTACCATAGCGTATTCAAAGAAATCTTAGCGGTAAAGAATGGCATCAAGAAATTTGAGTACCATCTGATTGGACACCATTTTCTAATCCGAATGGACAGTTCAGCCTTCCCCAATATCTTCAATTTTAAAGGTAAAACTGTTCCCGAAAAAATGTTACTCCGATTAAAAGATTGGTTTTCCAAATATGACTTCTCTCTCAAGCATATAAAGGGATCCCAGAACCTCATCCCTGATATGCTCTCCAGACTCTCAAAGCCAGAACACTCTCTAGCCTTAATTTCCTCCACCTATCATTTTCCCATCATCTTCATGGCTACCCCCCTTCCACCAGAAGCCCTGACCAAAAAGACTTTTCCCCTTAACAAAACATTTTCTTCTGTCTTTGCCATCCAAGAGTTTGCAAGAAAAGCTCTCTTTCGCTTTTTCATGAAAGCCTACCTTATGGCCGACTCATTTCCATTTTCCACTTTCCACCCAGACAATCTGTTTCTTACAGGTTTGACCCTTGACCCATCTAGAGAAATCACTGAAGACGAGTTATGGTACCTCTGGTGCCTAACTGTTCTTTATGCTACCAAGCTAATCTTGCCAATCGCTCCTACCTTAACCCATCTCCTTGATCCAGAAAAAGCCACTTCTCTTACCTGGACATTGCTCGAATGGTATTCTCCTATACCATGGTGGAGAAAAAAGTTGCAGCAACTAACAGAGATTTACAATCTCGATCGTATGCCAGCCTCTGAAGCCCAAATGTTCACATCAGTCTTTATCATTCACAGACCATATTTCCAACACCCAGATACCAACCTCTTTTGGACCCAAGATCAGGTATATGAATGGTTCACTGCCCCTCATCCAGCTATCATTGACAATGAAGTCCAGACTACCTTGCACAATTACCTTTGTCAATTAAACCACCAAACTCCTCCACACCGAGAAATCTTTCACACCTCCTTAGGTCCACAACACGACCTCATCATGATCCCTACTCCATCCGCCATATCTAAACCAAAATCCACAGGTATCATTATCAAGGAAGAAAAACCGGACTACACTGACTTCCTATTCCAGGATTCCCAAGACCCATGGGATGCATTTCTTCCTCTAAGCCAACACCTTAACCAGTTTCCCCAACCTACAATGGATGAACCTGGACCTTCTGACCCAGGACCATCAACCCAACCTTCCAAGACCCCAGTCCGACCCTCCAAAGTTGACAAAGCCACCCAAACCTCCCCACGGTATACTCCAAAGTATACTCCCAGGGATTATCATTGCCCTCGGCCACCACGCCGTGGTCCCTCCTGCAAGCATCCAAAACTCTCCAAACCTTTTTTCCAAAAGCACTCTGGTGACACGGACCCAGACGCAACGGACTCTGACGATGACTACATGAATCTCTCCTCTCCATAAAGTAGTTTGTCTTCTTGTAATAATTGTGTTTTCCTTTATGCTTTTGTCTTATATAATTATTACAGCTTGCTTTTACTTTACGCTTTTGCTTTTGCTTTTGTCAAAGTCATGCTTTAATAAAGCATCCTTTGTCCCTTTGTAATAATTAAAGGTGTGTCATGATGTAACTTTTACTTTTGCTTTTGTAAAAGATAGGGGTCCTGTCCTATCTTCCTGAGATTTCTCCTATATAAGGAGTTCTCTCCTCTCTTGTAGAATAAGTTCAAAAGTTTGAAGAAATAAAACTCTCGTGTGTTTTCATAACCATGAATTTCTAAACTCTCCTCTCTCTCTGCAAATGAAGTTCTAAAGAAAGAAAAAGAAATAAAAAATTAAATTTGTTCATTTTGAAACCTAAGGAAGTATGCTCTGCACTTGCCTTCCAGTAAGGATCCTGTGCATCAGAAAACTTTTGAAACAAATTCTTATCTGGTTTGGTACCCTGTTTTAGACTAAAGAAAAGTCTGGTTATATAACTCGAGAAAAGAAAATGTTTTGAAGTTTTCCCCAAAATGGTATCCGATTTGATATATCAGCTGAATACTCGAGGATGCGGGCTACTGGTCCAAAGCGCTATTAAATATCTGCTCCAAAATAACTGAGCAGGAGCGATTCCTCAGATAACAACGCTACGTATCACAATCCTTCTTTTGTAAGGTTTTCTGGACCTGCGGGGTTTGGAGGAGAATTCTGGGGTTTTGAATTTCTGAAAATGCCTTTTCTTTTTGGAACTGCAATCACAATCCTTCTTTTGTTTGCATTTGATCTGTAGATAAGGTTTTTTGCAGGCACTTCTGAATGGTTCTTTGTCTTTCAACAGTTCTTTGAAAAACTGCTTCTGTTCACAGAGTTTGTCAAGACATGTTTTGGCAAGCTGAAAGATTTTACCAAGAGAAATGTTGTCAACAACAAGATTGGAGCGGTGTATGTAGTTCTTAGGGAGGCTAAGAAAACATGCTTTAGTGTAGGCTCGTTGAATCCATTAAGCTTATAAAAAAGCAGAGACATGCGTTTATAATGGAAATCAAGATCCTTGGCGTTGAGGGAGCAGCATTTCATGTTGAGATAATCCCGTGCGGCTTAGAAATTGATCATGAAGAATTACAAGAGCACTGGAGATTTCTGGTAATTGGACAAATTGTAATTGTCTGTATTGACCGAGAGAGTCAAACCAATCTCTTAGAGCACCGGTAAAACGAGTAGCAAATTCTCTAAGGACTGATTCAGTGGTGGCTCCAGGTCTAAGCATTTGAAGGTCAATCCAGGCAGACATTTCATTAAGGCGATCACGCCATTTATGAGACGGAATATCATCAAAGGTGAACCATGGACCATTTGATGATTTTTGGCTAGATGAACCAGTCTGGGTTGGAGGAGGCTGGTTTGTGGCAGAAGATTCAGGCATCTCTTCTTCGACATCGGAGGGAATGTCAACATATGGTTCAGTTCGGGATGTTTGGCCTTAGGTATGTTGATCAGGTTGAGCCATCAGAATCCTGGTGATATCAGCATAAGATTGTTCAGAATCACTAGTAGATACTGAAGAATCCATGTCAGTCTCAGTATGGCTATCTGAAACGGCTAGATTTGAATCAGAAGTTTGATCATCTGTAGTGGAGGAATGGTCAAGCTGGGGTTCTTTATCTTTGGATTTAGTAGGAGGTTGGGATAAGGGTGGTTCTGGTGGTGATGGTGAGGCTAGTGTATATCCTGGTGATTGCTGGTCAGAGGTAGTAGTGGAGGATGGATGAACTGTAACGGGTCGTGGTTGAGGTTTAGGCTTTGTTTTTGGCTTTGGTGATGGTGGCAATGGGTTTTCTCCACTGAGTTGTATGATGTTTTCATCTACTTCTTCAGATTATTCTTCCTCTTTCCCTCCTTTAGAGGCTCACACAGATCCCCAACGTAATGTTGTGTTTAAACCTTTTATCCCTTCACCCATTACCTCATCTGGCCACCTAGAACCTCCTAAACCTTTTGAATCAGTCCTCAATTGGCAAACCCAAAATGCCAGAGCCCAAAATGATACTTTGTTAAATATCAACTCCAAAGTTGAGAACATCAGTTTACGGACTGAAAAACTTGAGACGAAAGTTGACTCCATCTCTGCACAAATGCAACAGATCCACCAAAATCTTCAGTCCAGAATTGCTCAACTTGATTCTGAGTTGCGGACCATGCTTACCCAAAGATACTATGGCCCAGAATTTGACAAAAAAGAAAGGGAGATCAGACGCTTAAAAGCTGAGCTTTCTCAAATTGAATCTGACCAACAACGCCCTTCTCTTTTTACCTCTTCACCTCCAATTCCTTCCATTGGCCCCACTTATCATCCCTTTGCCTCTATGCTTTCCCCTATTCGATAATATGTAACATTAATCTTTTAAAAATCTTACATAACAAGGTTGCTGAGTTTCAATAGGCTAAAAGAAACCCAAGATCCTAAAAATACAAATGAAAACATTAGAACAACCTTCCAAGCATAGGTTTGTCAAAGGATGCTTCAAAAGTCTTCACCAACCCACCATTATTAATGCTAGTCGTTGACAAACTTAATGTTAGCCTACCATAATTAATGCTATCATTGACAAACTTAATGCTAACCCACCATCATTGATTGTAGACTTACCTAACACATTGACAAACTTGAAACAAAACAAATAAATGAAGTTGAATAAACAAAGGAGTCGTTGGAATTACAAAGCTTGAGCAAGCTATAATAACTTGGTCATAACTCCTTCTAGAGAACTCCAAATCCAGCTCTGTAAAATGCCTTGGAAAGTTAACTTAATTATCTTTCCAACAATATATAGCTTGTACATTAGTCCTAGCTCAATCAATACCAGTTTTATTTCGAATTCGCCCTTTCTTCATTGGATTCAAATTGTGTATTTGGCTGCCCAATAGCTTGAATAATGCCAACAATTCCTTGTCTTCTCTCCAAGCTCAATTCATGATGTCTTGCGTCTTGAATTGTATTTTCAGTCCACATTTTCTCAATTAATCCATTTAAAGCAGCTTGCATCTTTTTGGCTCTAACTCTTGTAATTGGGCCTCCATGAATCTGCAAAGGATCACTTGAAGCTTTAATGGTAATCCCTTGATGGTTCTCATCAATTGGTGCCCTAAATCATTAATTGCAACTCATTGTCTATGCATTAATATGATCACTGAAGTTGTTGTTACACACATAGCCTGAAAATATATAAATTATTGCCTAAAAGTGGATGATGATTCACTTATATATTTTGCTGAATTTGAGTTTTTCCTTTAAATTAGGCAAAGGAACGGGACGAAATCGAATTCCATTGAGACAACATTCTTCTAAACTATCAAAAAATTACTGAAATTTTCTCACTTAAGTAGTAGCAACGTGAAGAACCAAAACAATATGAAGCTGTTTTAAACTGGAAAACCAAGAATGCCAATGCTCAGAATCAAACTCTTCAACAACTCGGAAAGAAAATTGATCGAGTTGCTAGTCAAGTCTCTCAGACTGAAACCAAAGTTGATTCAATCAGCAATCATCTTGACCAGATGTAGATACATCTACAAGACTGTATCTCTGAACTAGACACCGATCTCAGACGGATGATCAACAACCACATCTAGGGTCCAGAGTTTAATAAAAAATAGGCAGAGATCAGAAAGCTCAAAGCTAAATTGGCAAGAATTGATGCTGACAAGGCTCGTCCATCACTTTTACTCAAACACAAACCACACCAGTACCTCCTCCAATGTTTGAAACTTATGCACCTTTCTACACACTGTCTAGACCTCAACAACCTGTTTATAACCAATTCTTTGGATTCTCACAACTTCAACCAACTCCTCAATCAAAGCCATCTTCACCCAAAAAACCAAAATCCAAAGTCAAAATTTCAAAACCATAGTCAAAGGCCACTTCATCTTCATCTGTTCCTCCAGTACCTCCAAAAGATTTACCAAAAGCCACTCCTGAACCTTCTAAAAAAGACAAAGGACCAATGGATCGATTAGCATCTAACACACATCATCGACTCCTGAAGAGAAACCCAGTCAAATCCGTCTTCCTCATCCTCAACCACAAACTCAGCCGGTACCTCCACTGACTCTGAATCAGAATATGTTGACATTACAAGCATATTAATGGCAACTAAAACTGAAGATCCTAGCACTTTAACTGCCACACTTATTGTTGAAGATAGTTCTTCAGATGCTGAAAATAAAGCATCTCCGACAACAACCAGAACCATCAATGTCGCCACCAGCTCCTAATCATTCAACAAAACCATCTTCAGCATCTTGGTTAACATTTGATGACATTCCCCGTAACAAATGGCCTGCTAGACTTCAAGAATTTACCGCATGGATTGACCTCCAAGGAAACAAACCTAATGCTCAACCTCAAACTGTTCTCCTTGAATTCATGGCTCGATCAACGGGTTCTTTACGTGACTTGTTAGAAAGCTTGGGAGAATACAGGCAGCTCCAATTCATGCTATCTCCAATTGGCACAGCACTCAATATCATCCATGAACAATTCATCAGTGAAAAAACAGCTTCCACTGATGCAAACAGAAAAGAGTATCATCAGATGAAGTGCAGTTCGCTCAAACGACACCTTTTGGAATCTCATTACAAAAGGATGAGTATTCTTTTTTACAAGCTAAATGGGTTCAATAAACCTTCTCTCAAACATGTCTTCATAGCCTCACTTCCTTCTGAATTACAACCTAATCTTCAATGAAAACTCACAGCTACTAATCTTAGTATAGCCAACATCTCTCTGGGAAAGATTTTCCAAATGGTGATGCTATGTCTCGACAAGATCTGTGAGCAAAAAGAATTTTTCAAAGATCTCATGGAAGACAAAAAATCCTTTTCTGAAGCTTGCAAAAAACCCTATCTCAAGATAGAATGCAAAGATGAAAAGAAGTTTGTTTGTCCAACAAAAAAGAAAAGACATTTTCAGAAACACTTCCACAAAAAAATCATCCTCTAAAAAACCTTTCTGGTATTTCAAGAAAAAGGATGTTTCTCAGTACAGAAAGAAAAAGCATAACCGTTGTTTCATTTGCAAGAAACATGGTCACTTTGCTCGAAACTGTCCTCACAAGTCTACCAAAGCTGTTCGTCTCATACAACATCTTTAACATTCTTCACTGTTATCTGAGAATGAAGATGTTGAATCAAATTTTTCAAAACAGTCAGAACAAGATAATTGATCATTATCGCAATCTTCGATTCGATGATCTTTCATTTTCTACAATTCAAACTGTTTTGATCCTTCTCTCAAAATGTCCATCCTTCCTTCAAAGTTCCATAAACATGTTCCTGTCATCGGGTTTATTGACACTGGTGTAGATACCAGTATCATTGATCCTTCGTTTCTTCCCTCGGATTGTTAGGAAAATCATTCGAAACTTTTCAGAGCAGTTAATGGTGAAACATTTGAAACCACTTTGATTACCAAAAAACCCATTGGTATTCAATTCTTTCCGAATTGCATAATTTGGAAAAAGATTGTAGCTTCCAAACTCCCTGATAAAGATCTCCTCATAGGTTTTGACATCCTTCATTTAGTTAAAAACCTATTCCTCACCAGTTCTGGAGTCCGCTACAAGCAGATGTTCTTGCCTTACAAAGATGCCCTACGTCTGTATGCGCTTTCAGAAACACCATCTCCTTACAGTCATATTTCACAAAAGTTCTTTGAGTTTTGTCCAGAAAACCATGCATAGTTCCACCACCCTTCACCTCTTTGGAAAAATGAACAATTCTTCATTCACCTTCCTTTCAAACTCAATGAAGACATAAACCCCACCAAAGCATCACACCCGGGTATGTCTCCTTCAGACCTCTTACTTGCTAAGCAAGAATGTTCTTAGTTGCTTCAGCAAGGTCTCATTGAACCTACTGATTCAGATTGGGCTTGTCAAGTCTTCTATGTTGAAAAAATATCTGAATTAGTTCGTGGTAAAAAGAGGTTAGTTATTGATTACCAGCCACTTAATTCTTTTCTTAAAGATGATAAGTTCCCCTTTCCAGAAATTCAGACCCTGTTTGTCCATCTTCAAGGGGCTCGTATCTTCTCTAAGTTTGATTCAAAATCTGGTTTTTGACAACTTGGTATTTCACCAGTTGACCGTCATAAAAACTGCCTTCTACATCCCTGATGCCCATTATCAGTGGACTGTTATGCCTTTTGGTCTTAAGGTTGCTCCTTCATTATTTCAAAATGCCATGACAAAAATCTTCAGTCCTGTCCTTCATCATGCTTTGGTATACATTGATGATATCTTATTATTTTCCTCTGACCATGAGAGCCACCAAAAGCTCCTTTTGGATTTCCTTCATATTGTGCAGGAACAGGGAATTATACTTTCTGAAAAGAAAAGCAGTATAGCGAAAGAATCAATTGACTTTCTTGGCATGATGATTAAAGATGGCCATTATCAACCTGGTCCACACATTGCAACTGAATTATTAAAGTTCCCGGACACACATCTCAACAAAAAGCAGATACAACAATTCCTCGGGATTGATGTCAGCATATTCAGACTTAGAGTCAGAGGAGGCTTTTGATGAGTCATAGGATGAGGACGAAGATGAGTTATCTATTTCAGGCTCAGAAGAGTCAGAGGAATCAGGAGATTGAGTCAACAAACCCGACAACAGGAATAGGTTTATGGAATTTGGAAGGAAGGATGGACATTTTGAGAGAAGGTCTAAGAATAGTGGAAACATGGTTGACAGTCTGGACTGTAGAGATAACTGAAATATCTTCAAAATCCGAAGATTCGCAAGATTCCTCGATAAGAAAGGCAGTTTGATCATCTTGTACTGACTGTTCTAAAAAATTTAATTCGACATCCTCGTTCTCAGATAACAGAGAAGAATGTTGAAGATGTTGAATAAGTCGAACAGCTTTGGCTGGTTTGTGAGGACAATTTCGGGCAAAGTGACAGCGTTTGCTCTCTTAGACACCAGGTTCAAGGAGTACCAATATGCTGTTATTGGCACAGTTCTTACAACTCTTCATGCTGGCAGTGCTTTATTAACTTTTTACCCAAACTTCAACCTCTCTCTCGAGGATCCCAATCTTCCAACAACCCTTAAAGTCCAGGTCCAGCTCCAAGGAGCAGAACAAACACCCACATCTAAGATTGCAACCTTCCATCATCAAATCGTGTATCGATTACAAAATCATGCACTAGATCTTCCCACACCATACACAAATTCTGATGCTTTGATGATATTAGCTGACACAGACACAATTCCAACCATCATTCAAATCCCCAAACAAATCCAGAAACAAGATTTGCTCAAACTCATGCCTCTTGAATGGCTAACCAACTATGAGCACTTTCACCAAAATTCTGAACCAGTACAAACCACCGAAGCCATATTTGACAGACGCCCAAATGGTCAAGTCAAACTGTCTTTTCAAACTCCTGACACCAAGCCCGTTTCAAACAGTCCACAGCTCTCTTATACTGCTATGATCACAGCAGTTCAAACGGGTCAAGAAAAGAAACTTCCTATTCATGGTTTTTCATCAGAAGGGTATCCAGTATATCCTGGTAAAATTAATGGTCATTTTCTATGGGATGTTCCTGACGCCCATGCAATCCACATAAGCCAGTTGTCGCACATGCTCAAAAAATAGTGCCCTCTATGGGAACCAGCGCAGACGGAAGCTGTCAAGCAGTTAAAGGTGATAGCCCAGTCACCCCCTCCTCTCTAAATTCCCACAACTGGACAATGCATTCTACAGACTGATGCCAGTGATGATTACTGGAGTGCCGTCCTTCTTGAAGAAATAAATGGCGTGTCTCATTTCTGTGCCTATGCTAGCAGACAATTCAAGGACTCTAAAAAGAATTACCATGTGATCTACAAAGAGATTTTGGCAGTCAAGAATGGAATAAAAAAAATTGAATTTCATCTTATCAGCCATAAATTCCTTATCAACATGGACAACTCCTCTTTTCCTAGAATCTTTGACTTAAAAAACAAGCTGCTCCCTGACAAACAACTCCTCAGCCTCAAAAACTGGTTTGCCAAGTATGACTTTACTGTCCAGCACATAAAAGGTAAACAGAACCTCATCCCAGACTTCCTTACACGTCCGGCTATAAATAAACCCTCACTCATTTCCTCAATTCACACCATCCCAGTTATAGCCATGAACCGTCAACTTCCTTTCAAAGCTCTCAACCAGAGAACTTTTCCCATGAACATTCATTTTCACTCAGCCTATCAGATCCAAGACTTTGCAAAGAAATTCCTTTACCGGTATTTCTTCAATGTTCAAAGCAAAAAGCTTGATCGTTTTCCTTCCCTCTGTATGGAAAACCTATTTCTCACAGGTCTTACCCTGTCTTCCCTCACCATTTGCGAAGATGAGTTATGGTACATGTGCTGTCTCACTACCCTGTATGCCACAAAGCTGGTTTTTCCTGTTAAACCAGTCCTCACTCACATCACCACTCCTGAGTTCTCATCATTCACCACTCACGTTGTGGCGTGAACAACTTAAAAATCTGTGTACTTTTCACGGATTAGAAAAAATGCCTCAACAATGTTCAGCCACCTGCAACAAACATCCATCACACCTCTGTTGGACCATCACACACCTTGGAAATTCTCCTAAAGACACAAACTTGTACTCCAGGTTCCAGTTCGAGTCCTCAAGGAATCCTTGTCATGGAACAACATCCTGATTACACTAACGTCTTATTCCAAGACGCTCAGGATCCATGGGAAGATTTTCAGTCTCTTCTCCATACTGAAAATTCCCATTACACTGTCACAGACCCAGATCCTCCTGCACCATCAACACCAAAAAAGATGATTGACGCTGATGAAGAAGCCTATCTGCAAGCTGAAGCATATCTTGAGCAGAGACAAATCTGTCATGCCAAGTGCCAATATGAGAAAGAAACTGGTGATGTGTCTCACACTACCCATCCACTCTATGATTACAGACACGCATGGGAATCTTTAGCTTTTACTTTTCTAAAAGTTGGCTTTAATAATTAGACAAGGGTCCTGTCTTGTCTAAAGTGTGTTTTATGCTTTTCCTTTTTTAAGTTTGGCGTGGTGTGCTTTAACAATTATGCTTTTGTAAAAGATAAAGGACCCACCTTATCTCTCCTTCCTTGAGATCTCTATATAAGGATCTCTCTATCCCTTTGTAAGGCAGGAGTTAATTTGGAATATATTTTTCAAGTCTTCCTTACATCATGTTTCTCTAAACTCTTTCTCTCTTCTAGGAATCAAAGAAATTATTTGGGTTAATAAGGATACGCTCACCTTAAATTTTCTATATTGAGTATGCTCTGCACTTGCCTTAAGCCTAAGGATCCTATGCATCAGAAAGGTTTTGTTTTATCCTCCAAAACTGATTTTGTAGAAAGAAATTATTTTCTCACAATGTTCACCCTCTTTGAAGGCCATGAATGCCGTGTTTTCGGGTGGTATCGTGAAAGACTGTTTTCCAATATGATTTTCGGATTTGGTATTTGACAGATAAGTGTATATCAATTGGAAACCAGAACTTGCGGGCTATTGGCGCTAAGAACAGACTTTGCTCTATTATAGATCTGGTGTAACAACATAAATGGATAGCATCAAACATGGAATGTATGAAATGTTACATTTTGACACAAGAATTTTTAATGGAGGATGCATGCAGCAAGTTATAGAGCGAGTATTCTATCACTATTTTCACAAGCACTTGGATTAAATTAATTAATTGGCAATGACAACTAATAGATGGACAAATTAAACCATTGATTTCCTACACTGACATGCTAGGAGAAACCTCGGTGCATTGAAGAATCATGCAATGATACATCATGTTAACGTGCGTGCAATGAATTTGATCGACCTCAGAAGCTTCATATCTAAAGAGTAACAACAAGAAGAAAATGCAATATCCAAAACGGCCCCAATAATATCTTCCCAGATAGAAGAAAGAGCAAATGGAAAAGAAATAATTATCTTCGATTCGAGGAACTTTGCAAAAGGGGTTGAGTTAATTTCAAGGAAAAGGGTTGGAGACATTTACTGCTTTGAACATTACTGATATAAAATTACAACTAATAATCAGTTTACTTAACATTTCATGGCAAATAGTTTAACTATGCCTTGATCAAATATTCTTTTCTATTTGTTTAGATTCAAATTCAGATTTGATTTTGGTTCTTATATAATATACTCGTATCTAATAAACAGAGATAAGTTTTGATGCAATTGGTGAGAGAGTTAATTCTCGTTGGTTCTTATACAAACTCTTTGAACTTATCGGATTTCCGTGGTGTATAACTCTTGACTTATCAATCAGACCACCCATTGCTGATTATGGCATCATCACATACTAAGGTTCATGCTTTCATTAAGCATTGGGTCGGGGTTTCATTCAATTCCTGGTTTAGATTCAATCTTTGGGAGTAAATTGATTAGGGTATTCTTGACAGGGTTCATATCACAAATACTCACACAAAGATTTAAAAATTGAAAATATTAATGAACTCAAATCTCTGCTTGTAAAAGCTACAAAAGACACTTATTTATACTAAGACTAATCCTAATTTGATTAGAAAACCTATTTTAATAAGACTTATACCTAAATTAGGAATATTATTCAAATAAGCAATGCCTAAACAATAAATTTCTAAATAAAAAACCAAATTAAACTAAAATACAAATTAACTAAAATATTCGTAAATATTATAAATTTCAATATAATTAAGATTTCTTTAATTTCTTGCTCTGCATCATTCAGTTGATGTGGCAGAAGTTTAAAGTTCAAAATATTTCGTTGATTCTAGAGAATACCGAAACAAAGAACAAACTAAATTCACATTGATTAAAAAGAATTTCGTGAATTTAGCAATTAAGACTCGTTGATTCCGCAGAATACCAAGAATAAACCGAACTCAAATGCTCACACAGAGATTTGAAAATTGAAAATATTATTGAACTTGAATCTTTGCTTGTACTAACTAAGACTTATCCTAATTTGATTAGAAAACCTATTTTAATAAGACTTATACCTAAATTAGGAATATTACTCAAATAAGCAATAAGACTCTAAATAGAAAACCAAATTAAACTAGAATAAAAATTAATTAAAATATTCGTAAATATTATAAATTTCAATCTAATTAGGATTTCTTTAATTTCTTGTTCTACATCAAAAAGTGTCGTAGGTGCCCTCCACTTAAGCTAAAGCCATAGATTTCAATGGTTAAATTCTTCTCCACGTGATGTCTTGCCAAAACAATGATAAGATTAGGAAAATCCTTGTGCTTATTCCTTTTTGTCTTCACATGTTGGCTACTTTTGGTCTTAATTATTTTCCTTTTTAAATTCTTTTATCTTTTTTTTTTTACTCCATGTGCAAGATTGATGAGATTGAGGACAAAACTGTCACAAGCACGTGGGATGAGGCATGTTCAGATCCTATTCAAGTTTCCGTCGGACCCGTCACAAGAGCTCGAGAAAAGAAATTCAAAGCAATGCTTAATGGGTTGATTCAAGCAACATGGGCTGAATCAAATTTGTGGAGACCCGTTGAAGGAATCACACATGATAAATGTGTGATCCAAACTCTTGAAGTTTCCAAATAATCACTTCCTGGGAAAATATACTAGTTTCCTTTTTGGATCCTTTCCCATTTATTGAGGAGGTGATTGGAGAAACAAATCAGTTATTTCTATTTTAATTCCCTAGCTTCCATTTTAATTGATGTAAGACATTTAAGCTGATTATGATTCTAATTTTATTTAGATTCCTTCCAATTTGCTTAGATTAGGATTCTAATTTGATTTAGATTCTTTCCTATTTGTTTTTATTCAGATTCCAATTCAATTTTGGTTTAGGACTTATTTCCAAAAATTCTTGTAACCAACCCCATATAATGTACTCGCATCCAATAAATAGAGACACATAAGTTTTGATGCAATTGATGAGAGAGTTAATTCTTTTTGGTTCTTAAACAAACTCTTTGAACTTATCGGATTTATGTGGCATTCAAACTCTTGACTTATCAATCAAATCATCCATAACTGATTGTGGCATCCTCACATACCGAAGTTCGTGCTTTCATTAAGCATTGAGTCATGGTTCCATTCAATTCCAGGTTTAGATTCGATCATTGGGACTAAATTGATTAGGATCGTGTCAGTTCTTGATAGGGTTCATATCATTTGGTATCAGAGCTTAGGCACCAAGGTTACATTCATCTATCTTTATTGTTTTTAATTCTTGTTTCAAAATTTTCATTCTTATTCTATTATTTTAAAAAAAAAAGAGTCATGAACAGTGTCACGTGAACAATATTTTTAGCGTTCCTTTTTTCATCAATTTTGCATCCATGTTGTTTAATTCTCCTTAAATCTATAAATTTTACTTATTCCTTTCCCTAAAAGTAAAAAAAAAAAACAAAGAGAGTCCCCAACCTCTGTTAAAAATCTTTTGTTTGTTTTTCATTTATTAGCGTTTTGTAGAGTTCAAAATTGGTTTTACCCCATGGGTGAAAATTTTTGCCCAAATTTGAAACCGACCTTATGTACACATTGCATTATTGCTCCTGAAAATCGAGTCTCCTTGGTGTAATCTTTGTGAATTTCTTAGTTGAATAAGAACCGAGTGAGAATTACTATGAGTGGAAAAAGGAGTGTGAGCGTATTAGAGGGTAAAAATAAATAAATTTGAGTAAAACACGAGCGAAATTGAGTGAATCATTTTCTTGTGTGAAACATGTAAGGGACTAAGGTGAGGTCCATTCCTCATTACTTCTAACTTTCTTTTGTAGATGTTAGCCATGTCTCACAACCCAAAACAAAACACAAATGAAGAGGATCAATCTGCAACTACTCAGAATTTGCAAATTCAAGCATTGATAGGAGAGACGATAAGGATGATGAGGGCTGAACTAGAGCATATACATGAGCGTTTGGATCAAGTAGAGAACACACGTTCGGGTAACACCTTACTCCCACTATTAGGAATCATGACATTAAGTGTTTTAAATGTCAAGGCAGGGGGCATATAGCAAGTGAATGTGTGAATAAAAGATGAAACGGAAGGAAATGAGATGCCACCATTGGAGGACGTCGAAAATGAAGAGTATACAGGCCCTGGGGAATTGACTTTATTAGCTAGGAGAACTTTGAGTGTGCAAGTAAAGGAATACGAATTAGTTCAATGAGAAAACATTTTCCATACTAGGTGCTATGTTTAAGACAAAGTATGTAGTATGTTATTGATAGAGGAAGTTGTACTAATGTTACTAGTACTGGCCATACAAACTATAGTGGTTGAATAATAGTGGTGAGGTAAAAGTGAACCAACAAGTGCTAGTGACTTTTTGGATTGGTATGTATGAAGATAAGGTGTTATGTGATGTAGTACCAATGCAGGCTGGACACTTGTTACTTGGGCGTCCCTGGCAATTCAACAAACGTGCAAAGCATAATGGTTTCACCAACAATTATTCATTTTTGTTTGATCAACGCAACATCACTCTTGTTCCATTGACACCAAAGCAGGTTTATGGAGACTAAGTGAGCCTACAGAGAGAGAGTAAGCAACAAAAAAAGAGAGTGAAAATGAAAAAGAAAACAAACTCTTTGAACTTATTGGATTTTTCGTGGCGTTCAAACTCTTGATTTATCAATCAGATATTCCATAACTAATTGCGGCATCCTCACATATCAAGGTTCGTGCTTTCATTAAGTATTGGGTCGCAGTTCCATTCAATTCTAGGTTTAGATTTGATCTTGGGGACTAAATTGATTAAGGTCACATCAGTTCTTGAGGGGGTCGTATAAAAGATTAATTCGACAGTTGGGTAATTTTGCGTCGCCCTCAATTATGATCTCTTTATGTAGCATATGAAAGGAAATGATAATAGTTCTTTAATTCTTTTCCTATTCTGATTCTTTTAAGCCGATGTTTTTGCTAAATATTTCGATTTAATTCCTCTTTAATCCCTAAAATAAAATATAAAAATTATGATGAAAATTAACAAAATAAAATATAATTTAACAAAATAAATAAATTGAAAATTAACTAAAATAATAAGAATATTTAAGATCAAAATAAGAAAAATATGGAGAAATTAATTAGTGAAATATAGAGAAAATATTCACTCCCAATGGTGAAGCCACTCCTTGGCTATAAAACAAGATGAACTGTGGTTGGTACGATCGATCTCAAATCCAAAAACTTTCTGATGTACAAGATCCTACAAAGAGGCGAGTGCAGAGCATATTTTCTAAAGACCATGACTCCCATGAAGATTTACATTCTCACTTTCTCAAGATTTACCATATATGATATACCATATATGGTATCAGAGCCATACCCATCCTTGAAACTTTCATGTTTTCTAAATCGCCGTTTTTCATGACCAAAATGGTATGATTTAAGTCTTTTTCTATTTTGCTCTCTAGAACTTTAGGAGCAGAGAGACTTTCTTATTCATGGCGTCCACTTCATCATCCTCACTTCCTTCCACTCCTGTTACTCTTTCTTCTACTCTTTCTTTGCCCAGATCTTGTACTTCTCATACTGCCAATAAAATTGAAAACCTTGTAGAATATTCCTACATCCCTGAATCCACCCAAATCCGTGAGTCATCCTACCCCCTCATCAGCCCTTATCAACTGTACAAACGTCCTGGTTCTTTTACCCGCAGTATCCGTACTCTCATCTCTACTCGACGGCCATACCCTAAAGAAGATGTCAATCCGACCAAGGCCACCCATCTAGGAATGAGTCCTTTTGATTTAGTCCTAGCCCAACAAGAATGTTCTCAGTTGCTAGCCCAAGGTCTTATTGAACCCACTAGTTCTCAATGGGCTTGTCAAGCTTTTTATGTTAAAAAACATTCCGAGATTGTTAGAGGAGAAAAGCGATTAGTCATTGACTATCAGCCTCTAAACATGTTTTTACAAGATGACAAATTCCCTTTGCCAAAAAGACAGAGCATGTTCACTTATCTCAAAAATGCTCAAATCTTTTCAAAATTTGATCTTAAATCTGGATTTTGGCAACTTGGAATTAAACCTTCAGAATGTTACAAAACTGCCTTTTGCATTCCCAATGCTCATTACCAATGGACAGTTTTACCCTTTGGTCTTAAAACAGCCCCATCCATTTTCCAAAAATCCATGGTCTAGATCTTTCAACCCATCTTGGATAGTGCATTGATTTACATTGACGATATTTTATTGTTTTCAGGTACACAAGATGATCATCGCCATTTGTTAAATCAGTTCTTTGATATCAACCAATCTCATGGAATCATGTTATCAGCCAAGAAAAGCACCATTACCACCAACAACATTGAATTCCTTGGAATGATTATCAAAGATGGCCACTATCAGCCAGGAAAACACATTGCTCAAGAACTCATCCACTTTCCCGACCAGAATCTTTCCAAAAAGCAAATTCAGCAGTTCCTTGGTATTATTAATTATATTAGGGATTTTCTCCCTCATGTTGATCATCACACCCGCCAGCTGTCAGCCTTGCTAAAGAAAAATCCACCTTCGTGGAATGACCACCACACACTTGCTATCACCACTTTAAAGCAAATTGCGCAAAATCCGCCACCATTAAAGCTCATCACTGATGGTAAGCGAATATTGCAGACTGATGCAAGTGACAAGTCATGGGGGGCCATCCTCCTTGAAGAGACAAACGGCAAAAAACACCTTATTGCCTATGCTAGTGGACACTTCTTTGACACACAAGTCCACTACCACAGTGTGTTCAAAGAAATTCTAGCGGTCAAGCATGGTATTCAAAAGTTTGAGTATCATCTTATCGGCTATCACTTTCTTGTCAGAATGGATAACTCGGGAGCATTTCAAAGGGAAAAATGTTCCAGAAAAGATGTTGCTCTGATTAAAAGACTGGTTTTCAAAATATGACTTCTCAGTGCAGCATATAAAAGGAGACCACAATCTAATTCCTGATATGCTTTCAAGACTTGCCAAACCAGACAAATCCTTGTTTCTCATATCCTCAGTTTGTCATTTTCCTGTTATTTTTATCTCCAAGAGTTCGCCAAAAAAGCTGTTTTTAGGTTTTTCATGAAAGCCTATCTCCTATCAGACTCTTTTCCATTCTCAACCTTCCATCCTGAAAACTTGTTTCTTACAGGTTTAACCCTAGATCCCTCTAGAGAAATTTCTGAAGATGAATTAGGATACATTTGGTGCCTCACCATCCTCTATGCCACCAAATTGATTGTTCCAGTCACATCCACCTTAGAACACTTGCTCAATCCTGACAAAGCCACCTCCCTCCTCTAGACACTTCTTGAATGGTTTTCTCCAATCCCATGGTGGAGACAGAAACTCCAACAATTGTCTCAGGTTCACAATTTGGAACGCATGCCCTTCTCCGAAGCAAAAATGTGGACATCTGTGTTCATTATTCATAGACCATACTTCCAACACCCTGACACAAACTGCTTTTGGACTCAAGATCAAGTCTTTGAATGGTTTACTGCACCTCATCCAGCAGTCATTGACAATGAACTCCAGACCAACCTACACAAATATCTTTGTGAATTGAATCACCAGCCTCCACCACACCGGGATATTTTTCACACGCCCTTAGGTCCACAACATGACCTTATCATGATCCCCACTCCATCTGCCATATCCAAACCAAAGTCCACGGGAATCATCATCAAAGAAGAAAAGCCAGACTACACTGACTTCCTTTTTCAAGACTCCTAGGATCCATGGGAAGCCTTCCTCCCACTAAGCCAACATCTCCAACAGTTTCCACAATCCACTATGCATGAACCAGGATCCTCATCCCAACCCACCAAAGTTGACAAAGTCACTCAAACATCACCTAGGCTAGGATACCGAAGAGATTGTCCTTATCCCCCTTGCCGTGGTCCCCACTGTAACCATCCAAAGCTCTCCAAAACCTTTTTCCCAAAATCCAACCGTGACATTGACCCAGATGAAACCGAAAGCTCATCCGAAGATGATTACATGAATCTCTACTCTCCATAAAGAAGTTTATCTTGTTGCTTTTAATAAAGTAGTTTTTCTTGTTGTAATAATTATATTTTACTTAATGGTTTTGTCTTGGCTTGCCTTACGCTTTGGCTTTTGCCAGTTGTAAAAGTCTTTGTAAGTATGCTTTATCTTTTGTAAAAGTCCTGATCGGCGGGCTTGGCTTTCTAAAAAGGTGTGCTATAGGTCATGATCACTTGAGAGGTCATGTTCTCAAGGATCCTCCATGTTGTCGTGTCTTTTCCCTTTTACTTTCAAGAAAGATAGGGGTCCCGTCCTATCTTCTCTGAGAATTCTCCTATATAAAGGATTCTCCCCTTGCTTGTAAAATATAGAAGTTGTGGACCTAAAAACAGCTGGCGGGTGTGATGATCAACATGAAGGAGAAAATCCCTGATATAATTAATAATACCAAGGAACTGCTGAATTTGCTTTTTGGAAAGATTCTGGTCGGGAAAGTGGATGAGTTCTTGAGCAATGTGTTTTCCTGGCTGATAGTGGCCATCTTTGATAATCATTCCAAGGAATTCAATGTTGTTGGTGGCAATGGTGCTTTTCTTGGCTGATAACATGATTCCATGAGATTGGATGATATCAAAGAACTGATTTAACAAATGGCGATGATCATCTTGTGTACTTGAAAACAACAAAATATCGTCAATGTAAATCAATGCACTATGCAAGATGGGTTGAAAGATCTGGACCATGGATTTTTGGAAAATGGATGGGGCTGTTTTAAGACCAAAGGGTAAAACTGTCCATTGGTAATGAGCATTGGGAATGCAAAAGGCAGTTTTGTAACGTTCTGAAGGTTTAATTCCAAGTTGCCAAAATCCGGATTTAAGATCAAATTTTGAAAAGATTTGAGCATTTTTTAGATAAGTGAACATGCTCTGTCTTTTTGGCAAAGGGAATTTGTCATCTTGTAAAAACATGTTTAGAGGCTGATAGTCAATGACTAATCGCTTTTTTCCTCTAACAATCTCGGAATGTTTTTCAACATAAAAAGCTTGACAAGCCCATTGAGAACTAGTGGGTTCAATAAGACCTTGGGCAAGCAACTGAGAACATTCTTGTTGGGCTAGGACTAAATCAGAAGGACTCATTCCTGGATGGGTGGCCTTGGTCAGATTGACATCTTCATTCAACTTGAAAGGTAACTGAACAAAGAATTGTGGATTTTTCCACAGAGGATTTGGATGGTGAAAATCAGCATGTGACTCAGGACAAAACTTTAAAAACTTTGTAGAAAGGTCTTGGAAAGACTAGGTGGTTTCAGATAAACCATAAAGCTTTAAAACAGTGGTGAAGGGTTTAAACATAGACTTGACTCGAATTCCAGTAGGGATGATTTGGAAGTGTTTTATCTGGTGGATGATATCAAATCCTAACAAGATATCCTTATTAGGTAGATGAGAACCAATGACTTTTGTCCAGATAACACAATTTGGAAAGATTTGAATACCAATGGGTTTTTTGGTAGTCAATGTGGTGGTGAAGAGTTTTCCGTTGACTGCTTTGAAATGCTCCTCGGAATGGTGCCAATACTGGGACGGAAGTATGTCCGGATTTATCATACTTCTTTGAGTACCAGTATCAAGAAGTCCAATGGCTGGAATTGGTCTCTGAAATTTGGAGGGTAAGATGTGGAGTTTTATGGAAGGGATAGGGATGGTAGTGTCTAGAGACAGGAGTTGTTGGTGAAAGACAGTCTGGAACTCATCATTTTCAGAATCATCAGATGAGTTTTGCAGTGCGAACACTGTTTCATCAGTGGGCTCCTCTTGTTCTGAGAAATAAAACTCAATTTTATCTTTGTGAGGAGAGTAATCAGTGGTGGCTTGTAAATGCTCAAGAAGCCGGATGGCTCTGTCTTTTTTGTTGGGGCAATCTTTAGCATAATGGCCTTTTTTCTTGCAAATGAAGCATCGGCTTGACTGTTTCCTTTTCTGGTCTCTGAAAGAACTAGATCTCTTCCGGAAAAACCTATATGACTTTCGCCGGGCTTTAGATCTGGGATACAAGTCTGGATTTGTAAATTTGCGGAAATGCTTGTTCTTTTTGGAGCTGCAATCACAATCCTTCTTTTTCTTGCATTTGATCTGCAAGTAAGGCTTTTTGCAGGCACTTCGGAAAGGCTATTTTTCTTTTAACAATTCTTTGAAGAACTGCTTCTGTTCATATAATTTCTCCAAACATTCTTTGGCGATCTGAAAGATCTTTCCCAAGGAGATGTTATCAATGGTGAGATTGAGACTTGTAAGCTGCCTCTGTATATCTGGTTGCAATTCTTTAGGTAAAGATGCCAGAAATACATGCTTGAGAGTTGGATCATTGAACCCATGGAGCAGAAACTCCAACAATTGTCTCAGGTTCACAATTTGGAACGTATGCCCTCCTCCGAAGCAAAAATGTGGACATTTGTGTTTATTATTCATAGACCATACTTCCAACACCCTGACACAAACTGCTTTTGGACTCAAGATCAAGTCTTTGAATGGTTTACTGCACCTCATCCAGCAGTCATTGACAATGAACTCCAGACCAACCTACACAACTATCTTTGTGAATTGAATCACCAGCCTCCACCACACCGGGATATTTTTCACACGTCCTTAGGTCCACAACATGACCTTATCATGATCCCCACTCCATCTGCCATATCCAAACCATAGTCCATGGGAATCATCATCAAAGAAGAAAAGCCAGACTACATTGACTTCCTTTTTCAAGACTCCTAGGACCCATGGGAAGCCTTCCTCCCACTAAACCAACATCTCCAATAGTTTCCACAACCCACTATGCATGAACCAGGATCCTCATCCCAACCCACCAAAGTTGACAAAGCCACTCAAACATCACCCAGGCCAGGATACCGAAGAGATTGTCCTTATCCCTCTTGCCGTGGTCCCCACTGTAAGCATCCAAAGCTCTCCAAAACCTTTTTCCCAAAATCCAACCGTGACACTGACCCAGATGAAACCGAAAGCTCATCCGAAGACGATTACATGAATCTCTACTCTCCATAAAGAAGTTTGTCTTGTTGCTTTTAATAAAGTAGTTTTTCTTGTTGTAATAACTATGTTTTACTTTATGGTTTTGTCTTGGCTTGCCTTACACTTTGGCTTTTGCCAGTTGTAAAAGTCTTTGTAAGTGTGCTTTATCTTTTGTAAAAGTCCTGATCGGTGGGCTTGGCTTTCTAAAAAGGTGTGCTATAGGTCATGATCACTTGAGAGGTCATGTTCTCAAGGATCCTCCATGTTGTCGTGTCTTTTCCCTTTTACTTTCAAGAAAGATAGGGGTCCTGTCCTATCTTCTCTGAGAATTCTCCTATATAAAGGATTCTCCCCTTGCTTGTAAAATATAGAAGTTTGAAGCAATAAACTCTCGTGTGTTTCTATCACCATGAATTTCTAAACCTCTCTCCTCTTTCTACAAATGAAGCTCTCTAGAGAAAGAAAAAGAATAAAGAATTAAATTTTTTCATTTTGAAACTTAAGGAAGTATGCTCTGCACGTGCCTCTAGCAAGGATCCTGTGCATCAGAAAACTTATGATGATTTCTTATCTGGTTTGGTACCCTGTTTTAGACTAAAAGAAAGTCTGTTTTGGATTATATAACCTGAGAAAAAAATTATTTAAAAGTTTTTCTAGACCATATATGGTATCAGAGCCATACCCATCCTTGAAACTTTCATGTTTTCTAAATCGCCGTACTTCATGACCAAAATTGTATGATTTAAGTCTTTTTCTATTTTGCTCTCTAGAACTTCAGGAGCAGAGAGACTTTCTTATTCATGGCATCCACTTCATCCTCACTTCCTTCCACTCTTGTTAATCTTTCTTCTACTCTTTCTTTGCCTAGATCTTGCACTTCTCATACTGCCAATAAAATTGAAAACCTTGTAGAATATTCCTACATCCTTGAATCTGCCCAAATCAGTGAGTCATCCTACCCCCTCATCAGCCCTTATCAACTGTACAAACGTCCTGGTTCTTTTACCCGCAGTATCCGTACTCTCATCTCTACTCGACGGCCCCACCCTAAAGAATACATCCAGTCTTCCCGACTGGACCAATGTGCTCTTCAAGCCACTTCTGCTGAGCAATATGTTACTCTGGAAATCCCTTCAGAGTTAATTTCCAAATGGAAACGAGAAGGTTACACTCACCTCCATCTTGGGGGCATCCGATTAATCCTTACCCTTCATGGGAGAAAATGGTTACCAGTCACAGCCCAACTTGCCATGCTTGATACCCGGTTTAAATGATATGAAGATGCTGTTATAGGCACTGTCCTTGCAACTCTCCATGCGGGAAGTGTTTTACTCACCTTTTATCCAAATTTCAACCTTTCTCTCCAAGACCCCAATTTGCCCACAACCTTGAAAGTTCAAGTTCAAATTCAAGGTGCATAACAAATTTCTTCCGCAAAAATAGCCACTTTACACCACCAATTGGTCTATAGGCTCCAAAATCATGCCTTAGATCTTCCCACTCCTGAACACCACTCTTACACCCTCATGGTGTTAGCAGAATCTGACCAAATTCCCACAATTATTCAGATCCCACGACAACTTCCCCTACACGAGCTTATCAAGCTTATGCCTCTTGAATGGATCTCCAATTATGAGCAATTTCATAACAACACAACTCCAATTTAGACATCGAAAAGCATGGTTGAAAGACGACCAGATGGCACAGTCCGAATGACTTTCAAACCACCTCCTAGTGCTCCACAAGAGCCTCCTCGGCTCTCCTATACCTATTCCTCCATGATCACCGTTGTTCAGATGGCTCAGGAAGATTTGCCCATTATAGGGTTCAATTCTGATGGCTACCCTGTTTATCCAGCAAAGCACAATGGACATTTTCTCTAGGAACTCCCAGGCTCCGGCATGTGTGACCCCGGTTGTCCCTGCTGGGATGATTGGGAAGAAGATGATGCTTATGCCACCAAAAGGAAACCCAAAAAGAAAACACCACCCATCTCATGTCACCACTGTGAACCCAAATCCCCACCAGCTCCTCCACCTCCACCAGCTCCATTACCCATCTACAAAAAAGAACTCAAATGGATTGCCAAACGATGCAACCCTAAGAATCCATCCTCCATCCCATACTCAACATCTATCGCCCAACCGATAGAATGTATGATGTTTTCCTCTTCCTCTTCAGACTACTCTTCCTCATTTCCCCCTTTAGACACTCACACAGACTCCCAACGAAATGTGATATCCAAACTTTTCATCCCTTCAGCCATCACCTCCATTGGCCACCTAGAACCTCCCAAGCCTTTTGAATCTGTCCTTAATTGGCAAACCCAAAATGCCAAGGCACAGAATGACACCTTGTTGCATATCACCTCCAAGGTTAAAAAGATCAGTTTACGAACTGACTAGATCGAGTCGAAGGTTGATTCCATTACTGCACAACTGCAGCAGATCCATCACAATCTTCACTCCTAAATTACTCAACTCGATTCAGAGTTACGAACCATGCTTGCTCGAGGATACTATGGCCCCGAATTTGATCAAAAGGAGAAGGAAATTCGAAAATTGAACAGATCGAGCAAGAAAAGTAAAGGCCATCCTTATTTACCTCATCTCCACCCTTACCTACCATTAGCCCGACCTTCCATCCTTTTGCCTCTATGCTTTCTCCAATTAAGCCTCAAGATCCATCCAAACTATTTGGTATGACCCATACTTTGTTTCGAAAGTATCCTCTACCAAAAGCCTCTCGATCCACACCTCATCCTCGTCCACGTCCCAATAAACAGCCTTTCTTTCCACCTCTTTCTATTAATGAACCACAATCACCCATTTATTCTCAACCTTCTCAACCACCACCCACTCAGACAAAGGATAAATCGCCAATGCACCTATATAGTGCATGATAATCCCAGACACTCAAACTTCCGATTCAAACCTACTTTTAACCGATTCATCTCGCATCCGAAACCGAATCCTCCTCGAATCTTCAATCTCATCTAGTGATTCGAAAAATCCTATCGACGTCACTAGAATCCTTATGGCCCGAAGACACTCGAATCCTCGAAGTACCTTCAGATGTTGAGGAAGATCAACCCGAAGCCTCCTCAACTCCAACTCGGCCTGCTCAATCTCAGAATGATCATAAACCTTCAAATGGTCTATGGTTCACTTTTGATGATATCCCTACAGCTAAATGGAGAGATCGATTATCCGAAATGGCTGCTTGGACAGATCTCAAAATGTTAAGAGCAAATGCTACTACAGCATCAGTCCTTCGAGAACTTGCTACCCGTTTTACGGGAACTCTAAGAGATTGGTTTGATACTCTAGGAAAGTACAGGCAATTACAGTTTGTGCAACTCCCTAATGTTTCAACTGCACTTACTGTCATTCATGAACAATTCATCAGAGAATCAGCAGCAGTCTTTGAAGCTGCAAGAAGAGACTACCTCAATATGAAATGCTGCTCACTTAACTCTAAAGATCTTGATTTTCATTATAAACGGATGTCAATCCTGTTCTACAAGCTCAGTGGGTTCAATGATCCAACTCTCAAGCATGTATTTCTGGATATACAGAGGCAGCTTACAAGTCTCTGTATATAGAATTCCCAAGGAGATGTTATCAATGGTGAGATTTGTAAGCTGCCTCTGTATATTTGGTTGCAATTCTTCAGGTAAAGATGCCAAAAATACATGCTTGAGAGTTGGATCTGCTGCAGTTGTGCAATAATGGAATCAACCTTCGACTCGATCTAGTCAGTTCATAAACTGATCTTTTCAACCTTGGAGGTGATATGCAACAAGGTGTCATTCTGTGCCTTGGCATTTTGGGTTTGCCAATTAAGGACGGATTCAAAAGGTTTGGGAGGTTCTAGGTGGCCAATGGAGGTGATGGCTGAAGGGATGAAAGGTTTGGATATCACATTTCGTTGGGAGTCTATGTGAGTGTCTAAAGGGGGAAAGGAGGAAGAGTAGTCTGAAGAGGAAGAGGAAAACATCATACATTCTATCGGTTGGGCGATAGATGTTGAGTATGGGATGGAGGATGGATTCTTAGGGTTGCATAGTTTGGCAATCCATTTGAGTTCTTTTTTGTAGATGGGTAATGGAGCTGGTGGAGGTGGAGGAGCTGGTGGGGATTTGGGTTCACAGTGGTGACATGAGATGGGAGGTGTTTTCTTTTTGGGTTTCCTTTTGGTGGCATAAGCATCATCTTCTTCCCAATCATCCCAGCAAGGACAACCGGGGTCACACATGCCGGAGCCTGGGACTTTCTAGAGAAAATGTCCATTGTGCTTTGCTGGATAAACAGGGTAGCCATCAGAATTGAACGCTGTAATGGGCAAATCTTCCTAAGCTGTTTGAACAGCAGTGATCATGGAGGAATAGGTAAAGGAGAGCCGAGGAGGCTCTTGTGGAGCACTGGGAGGTGGTTTGAAAGTCATTCGGAACCATGCTTTCGATGTCCGAGTTGTGTTGTTATGGAATTGCTCATAATTAGAGATCCATTCAAGAGGCATAAGCTTGATAAGCTCGTGTCGGGGAAGTTGTCGTGGGATCTGAATAATTGTGGGAATTTAGTCAGATTCTGCTAACACCATGAGGGTGTCAGAGTGGTGTTCAGGAGTGGGAAGATCTAAGGCATGATTTTGGAGCCTATAGACCAATTGGTGGTGTAAAGTGGCTATTTTTGCGGAAGAAATTTGTTCTGCACCTTGAATTTGAACCTGAACTTTGAAGGTTGTGGGCAAATTGGGGTCTTGGAGAGAAAGGTTGAAATTTGGATAAAAGGTGAGTAGAACACTTCCCGCATGGAGAGTTGTAAGGACAGTGCCTATAACAGCATCTTCATAGCGTTTAAACCGGGTATCAAGCATGGCAAGGCGGGCTGTGACTGGTAACCCTTTTCTCCCATGAAGGGTAAGGATTAATCGGATGCCCCCAAGATGGAGGTGAGTGTAACCTTCTCGTTTCCATTTGGAAATTAACTCTGAAGGGATTTCCAGAGTAACATATTGCTCAGCAGAAGTGGCTTGAAGAGCACATTGGTCCAGTCGGGAAGACTGGATGTATTCTTTAGAGTGGGGGGCCGTCGAGTAGAGATGAGAGTACCGATACTGTGGGTAAAAGAACCAGGACGTTTGTACAGGTGATAGGGGCTGATGAGGGGGTAGGATGACTCACTGATTTGGGCGGATTCAGGGATGTAGGAATATTCTACAAGATTTTCAATTTTATTGGCAGTATGAGAAGTGCAAGATCTGGGCAAAGAAAGAGTAGAAGAAAGAGTTGCAGGAGTGGAAGGAATTGAGGATGAAGTGGACGCCATGAATAAGAAAGTCTCTCTGCTCCTGAAGTTCTAGAGAGCAAAATAGAAAAAGACTTAAATCATACCATTTTGGTCATGAAAAACGGCGATTTAGAAAACATAAAAGTTTCAAGGATGGGTATGGCTTTGATACCATATGGCTATGGGAACCAGAAAAACTTTCTAGGCCAGGATTCTGTAGAATTTCTTGGAATGGTCATTAAAGATGGCCATTATCGCCCTGGTCCACACATAGCTCAAGAGCTGGTCCATTTTCCTAATGAACACTTGTCCAGAAAACAAAATCAGCAATTTCTAGGCATTGTGAATTATCTTCGGGATTTTTTCCCTCATGTAACAATCCACACTCTGCACCACCCAGTATCTTTTTCCACTAAAGATTCCCACTGAAGGACAGCACATTCTCCAAACAGATGCAAGTGATGAGTATGGGGGTGCAGTACTTTTAGAAAAGCTTGATGGAAAAGAAGCTTACTGTGCTCATGCTAGTGGTCAGTTCAAAGAATCGGAAAAATACTATCATGTAATCTATAAGGAGATCTTAACCGTAAAATATGGAATTCAAAAGTTTGAATTTCATCTCATTGGCCACAATTTTCTTGTCAGATTAGACAACTCCTCCTTTATGAAGATTCTTGATTAAAAAACAAGACACTTCCAGACAAACACCTTCTCTGTCTTAAGACATGGTTTTCCAAATATGATTTTTTAGTCCAACATATCAAGGGAGATCAAAATCTCATTCCTGATCTGCTTTCCAGGCCTCCATCTTCAGCCACTCTTACTCTCATCTTCTCCTCCATTACAGTACCAGTGATCTTCATGAATTCTTCTTTGCCAAACTCAGTTCTTACAAGGAAATCTTTCCCTTGTAATCTCATGTTTTCCAGTCCCTATCAAATCCAAGATTTTGCTAAGAAATTTTTTTTTCAGTACTTCATGAACATATATCATACTCAGTCATCTGGTTTTCCTAGTTTCCACCCTGATCACCTTTTTCTCACAGGACTCACCATTGATCCCTCCAGAGATATCACAGAAGATGAATTATGGTACCGATGGTGCCTCACTGTTTTACATGCTACTAAGCTTATCTTTCCTGTACAGGCAATATTCAGACATCTCACCGACCCAACCAAAGCCCATTCCTTGTTATGGACTCTTTTTGAATGGTTCTCTCCTCTCTCTTAGTGGAGAAAACAACTCAACCTTATCATAAATCACCATCACCTCAATCTTCTCCCTGATCAAGAAGGTGAACAATTCACCTCGATCTTCATTGTCCACTGTCCCTACTTTCAACATCATGTCACTATTTTTCTGGAAAAAAATGGTAGGGTTTTTTGGGTCTGGATGAAATGCAGTTTTTCTTGTGTGGGTGTCGGTATTTCTGGAAATGAGATTTTTTCTTGGTTGAACAAGTGCAATCTTTCTCACTTTTACATTTGATGGAGAGATGAGGTTTTTTGCAGGCACTTTTGAATGGCTAGTTGTTTTCCATCAGATCCTTAAAAAACTCTTTTTGTTCACAGAGTTTTTCTAAACAATTTACTGCCAACTAATAGATTTCCCCAAAGAAAGATTGGTTACATCCAGCTGATGAATAGTGAATTGTCTCTATAATTCTGGCTGGATTTCCTTGGGAAGGGATGCTGCAAAGACGTGCTTTAACGAAGGATCATTGAAGCCATTAAGTTTGTAGTACATTGTAGACATTCTTTTGTAATGGAAGTCAAGATCTTTAATTTGCAACGAACAACACTTCATTTGATGGAACTCTCGACGTGTCTGTTCATTTGCAGCTGTAGCTTCTCCAAGGAATTGTTCATAAATGATACCAAGAACTTGTGGAATTTTAGCTTGGACCAATTGAAGTTGTTTGTATTGGTCGAGACTTTCAAACCAATCTCTTAAAGATCCAGTGAATCGAGAGCTGAATTCTTTAAGGACTGTTTGAGATGATGCTCCAGTTCTGAGCATCTGAACATCTATCCATGTTGAAAACTCTTCGAATCAGACTAGCCATTTGACTTTCGGAAAATCATCAAAGGTAAACCATGGGCCATTTGAAGGTTTAGGGGGATTGTCATGAGAAGGTATAGTGGGGTTGGTATCTGACTCTGCTTCTTCAATAATCGGTGTTGTTGGAGGAGGAGATGAAGGAGATGGATCATTGGACCCTGTAAAGGGTTGAACCATTAACAATTTTGAGATCTGTCTGTCTGTTTTAATTGGTGAATAGAGGAAAAACTTCTCTAATGGCTTCTCATCCAACTCATAAAATCTTGCTCCTGTTATTCTTTCTTCATCACTATCACTTCCGAAAACCTGTATTCAACACCTTGCCTCAAAAATAGAAAATCTTGTTGAATATTCTTCTGTCCCTGATTCAGCCTAGATCAGTGAATCTTCTATGCCTCTCATAAGCCCATACAAACTATATCAAAGACCAAACTCCTTTACCCGGAGTGTTAAGACTTTGATCTCAAACAAAAGGCCTGCTCCTAAAGAATATGTCCAGTCATCCCGACTAGACTAGTGTGCTCTTCAAGCAACACAATCAAAACAGTATGTTTCCCTAGAGATTCCAACGGATCTTGTCTCCCATTGGAAAAAAAAAATTCATGAAGATCACTGGTACTGTAATGGAGGAGGAGATGAGAGTAAAAGTGGCTGAAGATGGAGGCCTGGAAAGTAGATAAGGAATGAGATTTTGATCTCCCTTGATATGTTGGAATGAAAAATCATATATTGGAAAACCATGTCTTAAGACGGAGAAGGTGTTTGTCTGGAAGTGTCTTGTTTTTGAAATCAAGAATCTTCAAAAAAGAGGAGTTGTCTAATCTAACAAGAAAATTATGGCCAATGAGATGAAATTCAAACTTTTGAATTCCATATTTTAAGGCTAAGATCTCCTTGTAGATTACATGATAGTGTTTTTTTGATTCTTTGAACTGACCACTGGCATGAGCACAGTAACCTTCTTTTCCGTCAAGCTTTTCTAAAAGTACTGCTCCCCAATACTCATCACTTGCATCTATTTGGAGAATGCGCTGTCCTTCAGTGGGAATCTTTAGTGGAAAAGGATACTGGGTAATCTTCTTTAGATGTTGAACTGCAGCAGTCTGAGAGAGACTCCATGGTGGGGCAGATTTCTTAAGCATTTTTTACAGCTGGCTAGTGTGGATAATTCACAATGCCTAGAAATTGCTGAATTTGTTTTCTGGACAAGTGTTCATCAGGAAAATAGACCAGCTCTTGAGTATGTGTGGACTATGGCGATAATGGCCATCTTTAATGACCATTCCAAGAAATTCTATAGAATCATGGCCTAGGATGCTCTTTTTTTCAGAAAGCATGATGCCACGTGAGTCCACAATCTTGAGAAAGTGGGAAAGTAAATCTTGATAGGAGTCATGGTCTTTAGAAAATAAGAGCACATCATCTATGTAGATAAGTGCATGGTGGAGTATGGGTTCAAAGATTTTGATCATGGCTTTTTGAAAAAGTGAGGGTGCCACTTTAAGGCCAAATGGCATTACTTTCCACTAATAGTGGCCATTTGGAATGCAAAAGGCAGTTTTATGAAGGTCAATAGGATGAATTCCTAGTTACCAGAATCCAGCTTTAAGGCCAAATTTGGAAAAGACCTTAGCATCACGTATATGGACAAATAAAGACTGAATTTTTGGCAAAGGGAACTTATCATCACAGAGAAAACGGTTAAAAGGCTGATAATCTATGACAAGACGTTTTTTGCCTCGGACTTTTTCGGACCATTTTTCCACATAGAAGGCTTGACATGCCCAATCTGAACTTTTGGGTTCAATAAGCCCTTGTTGAAGTAATTAGGAGCATTCTTGTTGGGCTAATTTAAAATCAAATGGCGTCATACCAGGATGGGTAGCTTTGGTAGGATTGATGTCTTCGTTAAGCTTAAACGGAAGCTTAATGAAGAAGTCTTTATTTTTCCACAATGGAGATGGATGTGAAAATTGACTATGGCTTTCTAGATAAAAAGGAAGAAACCAGGTTTTAAATAAGTCATATGAAGAGGAAGAGTTTGAGATGGAGAACAATCTCAGGACATCAGTGTATGGTTGAAGCATTTGTTTGTACCGAATCCCAGAGGCTATAATATGAAGGTTTTTAATAAGGTGAAGTATGTCAAACCCATTTTAAACATCCTTATCAGGTAGATTGGATCCATCAATTTTGATCCAGAGAACACAGTTTGGGAAAAACTGAATTCTTCATGGTATGAAAGATGTTATCACGTTGTACCTCCGCATCCTCTTTTACTTGCATGTTGAGTGCATGCCTAGAAACCATTAATTTACCATCAACAGGATATTCTACACCATCATTAGCACCCTCCAAAGGTGGCATAGGATCATCATCCGATTCACTCTCGGTTTCCACATCAGCATCATCCCTCAAGATCATTGCTCTCTTATTTGGGCATTGAGATGCAATATGACACTTAATATCTCTATTTCTAGAGTGTTGGGAATGCTTTGGTTGCCTCCCTCTTTATGATCCTTGATTGGCTCAATCTTAGGCTTTGAAACAACCTTTTCATCTTTGTTCCATTTGACTTCCATGAGGAAGATGAACCCAAATTGGTTCTAGTGGAACCTTTCTTTTTCAGTTGTCGTTCCACTTTTATGGCCATATCTTGATTTAAATCATGTAAAAATCTTGCCATAGTGGCCTCTCGTTCTTCTTCAATGTTGGCTCGAATCATGATTATTTCCATCTCCTTGTGGTAATCTTCCACACTTCTAGAACCTTGTGTAAGACTTTGAAGCCTTTGGTGCAGCTCCCTATAATAATAAGTAGGAACAAATCTCCTCCTCATGATGGCCTTCATCTCCTCCCAAGTCTTTATAGGCCTTTCATGATTTCATCTCCTACTCAAAACAAGTTGATCCCACCAAATAATAGCATAATCAGTAAATTCAACAGTAGCTAGTTTTACCTTTTTCTCCTCAGAGTAGTTGTGGCAATCAAATACTAGCTCCACCTTTTTTTCCCACTCCAAATAAGCTTCCGGATCATTTTAACCTTGAAAAGAAGGAATTTTCAGTTCGATACTCCCCAAATCACGATCTATTAGTCTTGCCCTTCTATCATCTCTTCCACGCATGTCAACAGTGGCCTGGCCATCAAAATTATTTAAGTCATCACCATCTTCTTCTCCCATGGCAGCACGCCCTTGATTGCCTCTTACATTAGGAGCTATTGGTTATTGCCCCCTTTGTAGATTGGCTATGGCAGTGTCTTGCCTCTCCAATTTGTCACGGGTCTCTCCAAACATCAGATTCATGCATAGCCTTGAGCATGATTTATTGGTCTATAGCTTCTGGATCTTTTGACATATTTGTGATTTGAAAAGAATGTTAGCAAAAGGACCTCACAACACTCCCTCATGTGTTTCACTCAATTTGATGTCACTTAACTCTCATGTTTAACACACAAAATGGCTTTTTCCCTCTAACGATCTCACAAACTTTTGCCTTTTACCACACTTAATTCTCTCTTTTAGTTCTTTATTGAACTAAATAAATAAAATCAAGAAAAAAGCCCAAGTGGCACACCAAATATGACAATCCAGCACACTAACAAAGAAAAGAAATTAAGAGGACACAAAGAATGAAAAGTAAATTGAAGAAAGGAAAGCAAGCAAAGCAACACAATTGATATTGTGTGTAAACTAAGTCCAGGAAAATGAATAACTAAAATTCAATTTGATGAAAGTAGAAATACTTGAATCCTTTTGTAATATTTGTTTTTGTACGTTTTTCTCTTTTTTTTCTTTTGATAGTCAAAATAAATAAGACATTCAAACCTGATTAGAAACTAGCTCTGATACCAAATGATGCAAATCCCACAATGAAACTTTGAAACCCACTCTTAATTTGAAGTTTCAACTCCCCAAGAAAGTTCTAAACAGATTTAAGACAAACAAAACCTTGAGCCAATGCTTAAGAAAACATGAACTAAAGGTATAGAGAATTATATTGATGCCACACTTAAGAAATAGATGAGAAGGTGAGTGATAAGTCTAAATTTGGAACGCCACAAGAATGCAAATTCTTGATAAGTTCACTAGTTCTCAAAAGAACCAAAGAAAGAATAATCTTTCAAATTCAAATAACATTAATCTCTAATCCTCCTCATAGCAAGGTTGCTGAGTTTAAATAGGCTAAAATAAACACAAGATCCTAAAAATACAAATGGAAAGATTGGAACAAGCCTCCAAGTAGGTTTGTCAAAGGATGCTTCAAAAGTCTTCACCAACCCACCATAATTAATGCTATCTTTGACAAACTTAATGATAGCATACTATATTTAATGCTATCATTGAAAAAATTAATGTTAGCCCACCATTATTGATGGTAGACTTACCTTACACATTGACAAACTTGAAACAAAACAAACAAATGAAGTTGAAAAACAAAGGAGTCGTTGAAAATCCCAAGTCTGAACAACCTGTAATGAATTGGTCATAACTCCTTCTAGAAAACTCCAAATCTAGCTCTATAAAATGCATTGGAAAGCTAACTTAATTATCTTTCCAAATATATATAGATTGTATATTACTTCTGGCTCAATCAATACCAGTTTTATTCCAAATTTGACCTTTCTGCATTTGATACAAATTGTGTATTTGGCTGCCTAATAACTTGAATAATGCCCACAATGCCTTGTCTTCTCTTCAAGCCCAATTCATGATGTCTTGTATCTTGAATTGCATTTTCAATCCATATTTTCTCAAAGCTTTAGTGGTATTCCCTTAATGGTTTTCATCAGCTCCTATACCCCCTCTCTTGCTTGCCTCTTCTATATCTCACTCTATCCCTATCTACTTTGGATGCTTGATCATCACCATCATCTTCCCAAATTTCATTCTCTGCCTCATACTCATCTATAAGCTCATATCTACTGATGAGAACCATCAAGGGAATACCATTAAAGCTTCAAGTGATCCTTTGCACATTCATGGAGGCCCAATTATAAGAGCTAGAGCCAAAAAGATGCAAGCTGCATTAAATGGATTAATTGAGAAAATATGGATTGAAAATGCAATTCAAGATGCAAGACATCATGAATTGGGCTTGGAGAGAAGACAAGGCATTGTGGGCATTATTCAAGCTATTGGGAGCCAAATACACAATTTGGATCAAATGCAGAAAGGGCAAAATTGGAATAAATCTGGTATTAATTGAGCCAGAATTAATGTGCAAGCTATATACCGTTGGAAAGATAATTAAGTTAGCTTTCCAATTCATTTTACAAAGCTAGATTTGGAGTTCTCTAGAAGGAGTTATGATAAATGTATTACAGCTTGTTCAGGCTTGGGAATTCAAACGACTCCTTTGATTATTCAACTTCATTTATTTGTTTGTGTCAAGTTTATCAATGTGTTAGGTAAGTCTATCATTAATAATGGTGGGTTGGTGAAGGCTTTTAAAGCACCCTTTGACAAACCTATACTTGGAGGGTTGTTCCAATGTTTCCATTTGTATTTTTAGGATCTTGGGTTTGTTTTAGCCTATTTAAACTCAGCAACCTTGCTATGTATGAAAATTAAGAGATTAATGTTATTTCAATTTGAAAGATTATTCTTTCTTTGGTTCTTTTGAGAACTAGTGAACTTATCAAGAATTTGCATTCTTGTGGCGTTCCAAATTTAGACTTATCACTCACCTTCTCATATATTTCTTGAGTGTGGCATCAATATCATTCTCTATACCTTTGGTTCATGCTTTTCTTAAGCATTGGGTCAAGGTATTGTTTGTCATAAATCTGTTTAGAACTTTCTTGGGAAGTTGAAACTACAATTTAAGTGTGAGTTTCAAAGTTTCATTGTGGGATTTTGTATCATCTACGCCTATTATTTCCTCTGTTATATCTTGTTTCATCATTTCTAACCCAGTTATGCTCTGTATTAGTTTGCTCCTTCTGAATACTCTTAATGGCAGCCCCATGTTACCTCAACTGGCTTTCTATCTCTTCAAATCTCATATTCATCCTTTCAAATGCCTGGTACATTGCTTTCGAAGTTAAAGTAAGGTCCTCACTTTTATCATCTATATTAGTTATTTGAAGTAATCGCAACCCAATGCTTAATTAACGCACGAACCTTGGTATATGTAAGGACACCACATTCAATTATGGATGGGCTGATTGATAAGTCAAGGGTTTGAATGCCATGGAAATTGAATGAGTTCAAAGAGTTAGTTTAAGAACCAAAGAGAATTAAACTCTCAAGCCGAATGCATTAAAACTAATATGTCTTTCTTATTGGATGCGAGTACATTATATAGGGCTAGTTACAAGAATTTTCATCCCATAATTGCCCTTAGAATTTTCAGAAATAAATCCCAAACCAAAATAAAATTAGAATTAATTACATAAAGAAAATTCCTAATCTTAAGCAAATAAGGAAAGTCTCTTATATGGGATTATTGCCTTACATCAATTAAAATGGAAAATAGGCAATTAAAAGAGAAATAGTTGATTTATCTCACTACTTTCCTCCTCAATAGTACCTAAAGTAGCATATTTTCCAACCATAATAAGCAAGCTAACTTGCTGATATCATAGCAGTGATTAGTCAAAAACTTCAAGAGCCTAAATCACACATTTAGTGGTCTGAATATCATGTACAGAACGATGATCAACAATCGTATTTGGGGTCCCGAATCAAGTCCTAATGCACAATCTCAGAATGTTCTCTGAGAGTTTTGTTCCAGGTTCACTGGATCTCTACGAGATTGGTTGAGCCCAAGTTGCTTGATTCAGCCCCTTAATCACTTTTTTGAATTTCTTTGCACAAGCTCTTGTGACGGGTCTGATGACCTTAATAGGATCTGAATATGCCTAATCCCACCTATTTGTGACAACTTTGTCTCAATCTCATCACTTCACCCCAGATTTCTTAAACCATTGCTTCTTTTGTTTATTGATAAATGGTCAAGGTCTTTATTTTATGATTGTTTGAACCTAAACTAGAACAATCCTTAGCGAAAATCCTCATTAAGTGTAGGGTCTCATTCATCCTTGTGAGGTTCACATCATTCATGTATATATATATGCATCATTCATAATAATAAAGTGTCAAGTGGCAGCTGCCATTTTTGACAAACACTTCTTTCTTTAATAATTAAATAATTAAAAAAAGGAAAGATGAAGTTGTTGGTTGGCTATAAATTGAGGGAAGAAGAAGTGAATGGGGGGAAGCGCGGAAGCCATAAGCTTAGGAAACAATTTCGTCTCTTTTCTTGTAATACATTTCAGAAGTTTGTTAATAAAATGAGTGTTCTCTTGAAAGGTGAAGCTCAAAGATTTAAACTATGGAAGTGATTATTCTCTCAAGTAAGTTTATAGTTTATTATTTTAATTATAAATTTACAAGATATATTTTTCACAAGTTATTTTTCGATCTAGATCCACTTTGAATCCATTTGGCATTTAGACATAATGTCGACACATCAATATGGCTTGGCACATTATTTATCTATAAGTAGTTAATTAGTAATTAAGTCATATAATAATTGTGGCTAAGAAAGGTTGACATAAAATAATAAGAATGAGAAGATGGGTTGTTAATGGATTCAGTATCAAGAACCATGAAGTCAACAGGAAAGTAGAATTTATTTATGTTGACAAGAACATCGTTTATGTGTCCTCTAAGAATTTTAATAAATCTATCCGTTGATTGGAGTGACACGAGTTTGTTTCAAGTCGCCTAATCCGAATGACTTGTTAACATTGGCTCTTAATTCAAGTAAAGCTTTATCAAATGCAGGGTCTCCAATGACATAAGAAATTGCAAGTGAACCGGCATCTTTATACTTAATAGGAATTTTATTTGGGACAATGGTACTAACCTTTTCAATCAAGAATATTTTTTGTGGGACGTTGGTTTTGCTTTTTATTGTACAACAAGCTTTTTAGAACCAAGCATAAGCAGGCACTTGTTGAATAGGATCAACTAAACGGATGTTTATAAGAACTTACTTAAACATTTCTGCTTTAGTGGAACAAGTCATTCTGGGTAAGGAACTTTAGGAATATAAAGATTGGATTGAGTTTTATTCTTATTAGATTCACTAAGTAATTGCTTCTAAATTGAAGTTGGTTGACTTGTTTGTCATGATTATGAATTGTTTTTCCAAACCTCAGGGTGCTTATAGATTTGGCTTCCTCATTAGGCATATTAGAAATGGATGATGATCTTAGTTTCAAATTGACTCTTATGATTAAGAATTGGTTAACTAGGCAGTTTTCCTTTCTCTCTCTCTGCTATAGTTGTTTCTAATTGACCCAATTGATTTTCAAGCCTTAGAATAGCTTGAATACTTGATTCTAAGGCTTGTTAATTTGACTATATGAAATTTTAAAGTGTATCCTCTAAAAAAGGTTTTCTTTACTGGTGTAATAAATTGAGACATAGGTTAGTGCATAGGAGGATATGCTCGATTCGGAGAGGCAGATTGTTGATTGAGCTTGCTAAATTTTTTTCCACAAAAAGTGAGGGTGATTCCTTCGATTAGGATTATATATAGGTGAAAATTGGCTATTGGAGGATTTTCTATATAATTGTCAAGTATGTATCCGAGGGTGATCTTTTAAGGACCAAAATGGGCCATGACCCCCAAAAAATTTTTTAAAAAAATCTAATATTCGATATTTCATACTAAAATAAATTGATATTAACAAAATACCCATCTTGTAGACTTGTACACTATCATTTAGTCATAGAATTAAAAAGAAGAGTTAAAAAATGATATTAACAAAATACCCATCTTGTAGACTTGTACACTATCATTTAGTCATAGAATTAAAAAGAAGAGTTAAAAAATGATATTAACAAAATACCCATCTTGTAGACTTGTACACTATCATTTAGTCATAGAAGAAGAGTCGAAGAAGAAGAATGAGACCCAAATAGAAATTGATAGTTAATGAACAAGTTCAAATACTAAGTTGAAAGTTTCTATCCAAATTATAAACAAAGAAGATCAACTTTCTAATCCATGTGTAATGCTTAATCTTGAGCGCTGATTTTACATCTTAGCAAATAATTAATAGCTAGCCAAATTATAAATTAAAAAAAAAATGAAATCTCCTCTTCACTTATTGAAATTAAAAAAACAGTATTGAATGTTCCCTTACTTTTATAAATAATAATTCTTTTGCCATTGCATTGTTAATGGTCTATTAACCTTTATTTATAAAAATATTTTCATAGTTTAATGTGTTCAAGTGTTACTTGTGAGCCTAGATGAAATCTCATCAAAATGGCATCTTCATCTACAAACCCAGTTTCCTCTTAATCTTCTCATATTTCTCTCTCTTCTACTCTTTCTTTACCTCATTCTTGTCAAAAAACATGTTGCTTCAAAAATTGAAAACCTTGTTGAATACTCATATATTCCTGAATCAGCCCAGATCAATGAATCACAATTTCCAGTAATGAGCCCATACCATCTTTACAAACAAAAAACCTCTTTCACCAGAAGCATCAGAACCTTGATTTCTACTAAAAGACCTTTAGCCAAAGAGTACATCCTGTCTTCAACACTAGATCAATGTGCTCTTGAAGCCTCTCAGAGTGAACAATATGTTACAAACTGGAAACTGGAAATACCTACTGATCTCATAACAAACTGGAAGCAAGAAGGGTATACACACCTTCATCTTGGAGGTGTGAGGCTAATCCTTACTGTACATGGGATAAAAGGCTTGCCTGTTATAACTAGAATTGCCCTGCTAGACACCAGATTCAAGGAATACCAACATGCTGTCATTGGAACTGTTCTAACTACACTCCATGCTGGAAGTGTATTGTTCAACATGTCCCTTGAAGACCCAAATCTTCCCACAACTATAAAAGTCCAAATCCAGCTCCAAGGAGTAGACCACCAAAGATAGCCACACTCCATCACCAAATAGTGTATCGATTACAGAATCATGCACTAGATCTTCCCACTTCACAAACCACCACAGATGCATTGATGATCCTTGATTTAAAAGCAAGAATTGCTTTAACTCATGCCACTTGAATGGCTTTCCAATTATAAGCAATTCCACTAGAATTCTGAGCAAATCCAGACCTCTGAAGCCATCTTCGAAAGAAGATCTTATGGCCAAGTTAAGATGTCCTTTCAAACTCCAGGACAATCTTCAGATCCCGAAGCTCCAAGGCTCTCTTATACTGCTATGATCAAAGCAGTAACCACGGGACAAGAAGAGAATCTCCCACTTTATGGATTTTCTTCAAAAGGATATCCAATATATCTTGACAAAGTCAATGGACACTTCTTATGGTATGTTCCAAAAGCCCATATGTGCAACCCTAATTGCCCTTGCCTAGAAGATCCATATGACGATGATGAAGACTTTGAAATAATGAGGAAAAGACGAAGGAGAAAGAAGAAACCTTCCCATTTAAAAACTCCCAGCCAGCCTTTGTCAATCTACAACAAGGCTCTTAAATGGATAGAAAAAGAAGACAGAAAACATGTTCCACAAACACCAACTCCTTCTCCACCACAACTCGGGTCATGCCTGATGTTCTCTTCCTCCAGCTAGTCTTATCAAGAATCTTTTCTCCCACTTGAAAAACAAACAGATCCTTAAACAAAGGTTGTTTCACAGCCTTTTGTGCGTCAACCCCCCAAAGCAATATGAAGCAGTCTTAAATTGGCAAACTCAAAATGCCAATGCTCAAAACCAAACACTTTATAATCTTGGGAGAAAGATCGATAAAGTCGCAACTCAGGTGACAAAAACTAAAACAAAAGTGGATTCTCTCAATGCTTAGCTGGAACGGATCTATCTGAATTTGCATAATAGAATCTTTGAGTTAGATGTTGATCTCAGAACGATGATTAACAATCGTATATGGGGTCCAGAATTCAACAAAAAGGAAGCAGAGATTAGAAAGCTGAAATCAGAGCTAGCCAGAATTGATGCAGACAAAGAGCAACCATCTCTCTTTATCAAAACCCAATCTTTACCAATTCCTACCCCTTTATTTGACACATATCAGCCTTTCTATAACCCCTCCAGACCACCAATGGACTATAACAAGTTCTTTGGTCTTTCACATCTTCTTTACAAAAATCAAGAACCTCCAACAACACCATCAACATCCAAAAGACCAGCCACAAAAGTAAAAATCTCAAAACCAAAACCAAAAGAAACTTCTCCAATACCCGAAGATTCTCCAAAATCAACCCCTGAGCCAATAAAGAAAGACAAAGCTCCTGTACACCAATACTTCTATCAAAGTGTTGGTACACAACTTTCAATTTATAGTTTCAACTTCCCAAGAAAGTTCTAAATTTAAGACAAACAAAACCTTGACAAGAAAACATGAACCAAAGGTATAGAGAATGGTATTGACGCCACACTCAAGAAATAGATGAGAAGGTGAGTGATAAGTCTAAATTTGGAGCATACAAGAATGCAAATTCTTGATAAGTTCACTAGTTCTCAAAAGAACCAAAGAAAGAATAATCTTTCAAATTCAAATAACATTAATCTCTAATCTCCTTACATACCAATTTAAATAGGCTAAAAGAAACCCGATCCTAAAAATACAAATGGAAACATTGGTTGTCAAAAGATGTTTCAAAAGTCTTCACCAACCCACCATGATCAATGCTATCTTTGACAAACTTAATGGTGGGCTAACATTAAGTTTGTCAATGATAGCATTAATTATAGTAGGCTAGCATTAAGTTTGTCAAAGATAGCATTGATCATGGTGGGTTGGTGAAGACTTTTGAAACATCTTTTGACAAACCTACTTGGAATGTTTCCATTTGTATTTTTAGGATCTTGGGTTTCTTTTAGCCTATTTAAATTCAGCAACCTTGGTATGTAAGGAGATTAGAGATTAATGTTATTTGAATTTGAAAGATTATTCTTTCTTTGGTTCTTTTGAGAACTAGTGAACTTATCAAGAATTTGCATTCTTTTAGACTTATCACTCACCTTCTCATCTATTTCTTGAGTGTGGCGTCAATACCATTCTCTATACCTTTGGTTCATGTTTTCTTAAGCATCAAGGTTTTGTTTGTCTTAAATCTGAACTTTCTTGGGAAGTTGAAACTATAAATTAAGTACGATTCTCATCACTCTCACATATCCTTTTGCCAAGAGTTCTTCAACTTGCCTTCAAGCTCCTTTGTCTCCTCGGGGTTACTTCTATATGCAGTCTATTAGGAATGGTAGCTCCAGGGGACGAAGTCTATTTGATGCTCAATTCCCTAATAGGTGGCAAACCGTTAGGGACTTCATTTGGAAACACATCATCAAAGTCCTCAAAAGAGTCACAATAGCACTAGGCAAAGAAAAGTTAAGCTCATTAGTGTGTAAACAAGCCTCTTTGCACAAAAGTACTATGATAGGTTTTGAAAAGAAAGCCCTCTTAACCTCGCTCTCTTTTGCAAACAAGTTCACTTGCGCCTCTCTTTTCTCTCAACAATATTTTTTCTATCTTTTCACTTGCTTTTCTCTCAATATCTCTTTCTTTTGTACTCTCATTTTCATTTTTTGTATCACTCTCTTTTTTTATTGACATTTGATCCTCATACACTTGCCTAGGTGTTAATGGTACAAGAGTGATTTGCCTTTTATTCATTACAAAAGAATATCTATTTAAGTATCCATCATGTGTCACATGCCTATCATATTGCCAAGGTCGAAAAAGAATGTGTCCAGATGCATGGGTACTACATCACATAGAACCTCATCCTTGTATCTCCCATAGAGAATGAAACCAAACTTGTTTATTTACTTTAACTTCCCCACAATCATTCAAACCATTGTAGCTTATATGGCCTTGGATGTTTCAAAGTTTTCAAATTTAATTTTTCAACTAAACTAGTGCTAGCTACATTAGTACAACTTCCACCATCAATTATCATACTACATACCTTATCTTTGATGTGGCATCTAGTATGAAAGATGTTATCACGTTGTACCTCCGCATCCTCTTTTACTTGAATGTTGAGAGCACGCCTAGCAACCATCAATTTACCATCAACAGGATATTCTACACCATCATTAGCATCCTCCAAAGGTGGCATAGGATCATCATCTGATTCACTCTCGGTTTCAACATCACCATCATCCCTCAAGATCATTACTCTCTTATTTGGGCATTGAGATGCAATATGACCTATCCCCAAACATTTAAAACACTTAATATCTCTATTTCTAGAGTGTTGGGAATCAGATTTACCTTTGCTTTGGTTGCCTCCCTCTTTATGATCCTTGATTGGCTCAATCTTAGGCTTTGAAACAACCTTTTCATCTTTGCTCCATTTTGACTTCCATGAGGAAGATGAACCCAAATTGGTTCTAGAGGAACCTTTCTTTTTCAATTGTCGTTCCACTTTCATGGCCATGTGAACCATGTCTTCCAACTCAACATAGTGCTGCAAGTCAACCACATTAGCAATATCTTGATTTAACTCATGTAAAAATCTTGCCATAGTGGCCTCTCGTTCTTCTTCAATGTTGGCTCGAATCATGATTATTTCCATCTCCTTGTGGTAATCTTCTACACTTCTAGAACCTTGTGTAAGACTTTGAAGCCTTTGGTGCAGCTCATAATGGCCTTCATCTCCTCCCAAGTGTTTATAGGTCTTTCACGATTTCGTCTCCTACTCAAAACAAGTTGATCCCACCAAATAATAGCATAATCAGTAAATTTAATAGCAGCTAGTTTTACCTTTTTCTCCTCAGAGTAGTTGTGGCAATCAAATACTAGCTCTACCTTTTGTTCCCACTCCAAATAAGCTTCCAGATCATTTTTACCTTGAAAAGAAGGAATTTTCAGTTTTATACTCCCCAAATCACGATCTATACATCTTGCCCTTCTATTATCTCTTCCACGCATGTCAATGGTGGCACATCAAAATCGTCTATGTCATCGCCATCTTCTTCTCCCATGACAGCACGCCCTTGATTACCTCTTACATTAGGAGCTATTGGTTGTTGCCCCCTTTGTAGGTTGGCTATGGCAGTGTCTTGCCTCTCCAATTTGTCACGGATCTCTCCAAACATCAGATTCATGTGCTCAAATTGTTGTTGCATGGCTTTGAGCATGATTGATTGGTCTATAGCTTCTTGATCTTTTGACATATTTGTGATCTGAAAAGAATGCTAGCAAAAAGACCTCACAACACTCCCCCACGTGTTTCACTCAAATTGATGTCACTTAACTCTCGTGTTTAACACACAAATTGGCTTTTACCCTCTAATGATCTCACAAACTTTTGCCTTTTACCACACTTAATTTTCTCTTTCAGTTCTTTATTGAACTAAATAAACAAAATCAAGAAAAAAAAAAGCCAAGTGGCACACCAAATATGACAATCCAGCACACTAACAAAGAAAAGAAATTAAGAGGACACAAAGAATGAAAAGGAAATTGAGGAAAGGAAAGCAAGCAAGCAAAGCAACAGAATTGATATGTGTGTAAACTATGTCAAGGAAAATGAATAACTAAAATTCAATTTGATGAAAGTAGAAATAATTGAATCCTTTTGTAATTTTTTTTTTAACGTTTTTTTCTCTTTTTTTTCTTTTTTTTATAATCAAAATAAATAAGAATTCAAACCTGATTAGAAACTAGCTCTGATACCAAATGATGCGAATCCCACAATGAAACTTTCAATCCCACACTTAATTTATAGTTTCAACTTCCCAAGAAAGTTCTAAACAGATTTAAGACAAACAAAACCTTGACCCAATGCTTAAGAAAACATGAACCAAAGGTATAGAGAATGGTATTGACGCCACACTCAAGAAATAGATGAGAAGGTGAGTGATAAGTATAAATTTGGAACGCAACAAGAATGCAAATTCTTGATAAGTCCACTAGTTCTCAAAAGAACCAAAGAAAGAATAATCTTTCAAATTCAAATAACATTAATCTCTAATAATCATTACATAGCAAGGTTGCTGAATTTAAATAGGCTAAAAGAAACCCAAGATCCTAAAAATACAAATGGAAACATTGGAACAACCCTCCAAGTAGGTTTGTCAAAGGATGTTTCAAAAGTCTTCACCAACCCACCATGATCAATGCTATCTTTGACAAACTTAATGCTAGCCTACTATAATTAATGCTATCATTGACAAACTTAATGTTAGCCCACCATCATTGATGGTAGACTTACCTTACACATTGACAAACTTGAAACAAAACAAACAAATGAAGTTGGAAAACAAAGGAGTCGTTGAAAATCCCAAGTCTGCACAAGCTGTAATGAATTGGTCATAACTCCTTCTAGAGAACTCCAAATCCAGCTCTGTAAAATTTATTTGAAAGCTAACTTAATTATCTTTCCAACGGTATATAGCTAGCACGTTACTTCTGGCTCAATCAATACAGTTTTTATTCTGAATTTGACCTTTCTGCATTTGATACAAATTGTGTATTTGGCTGCCCAATAACTTGAATAATGGCCACAATGCCTTGTCTTCTCTTCAAGCCCAATTCATGATGTCTTGCATCTTGAATTGCATTTTCAAACCACATTTTCTCAATTAATCCATTTAAAGCAGCTTGCATCTTTTTGGCTCTTGCTCTTGTAATTGGGCCTCCATGAATGTGCAAAGGATCACTTGAAGTTTTAATGGTATTCCCTTGATGGTTCTCATCACCTGTTCAACCTACTCTCAGGTATATCTCAACTCCCGACCATGCACCATCTCTCATTTGGACATTACTTGAATGGTTTTCACCACTCACATGGTGGCATAAACAACTTCAAAATATCTCAGCCCATCATCAGTTAAACAGACTCCTTGATTAAGAAGCAGATCTATTTACCTCAGTGTTCATCATACACAGGCCATACTTTCAACACCCAGTTACTAAAGACTATTGGACACAAGATCAAGCATATGAATGGAAAACATTTCCACATCCATTCCCACTCAACCATGACCCAACCATAATCTCAGTCCTCAAGAGTTACCTGCTAGAACGCAATAATATCCAACCAGCACCCACAGATATTTATCACATGTCCATAGGACCATCTCACTCCCTTAGTTCGAGAAAACACTCCAGGCTCAAGTTCCAGTCCTTAGGGTATTCTCGTCAGATAAGAACGCCTAGATTACACAAATGTCCTTTTTCAGGATGCTCAAGACCCTTGGGAAGACTTCCACTCACTGCTTCCATCCTAAGAATCTTAAAGCATGTCTACTAAGTCAGCTTCTCAGCCAGCTAAAGCCACTACAGAAAAAGATGAGCTTGATGAAGATTATCTCCTCTATTAACAGATACACAAAGCTCGAAAGCAATATGAAAAAGAGACAGGAGACATATCTCCATCTAGATATCCCTCCACTCCATAAAGCTTCTAGCTTTTCAGATGGCTACAGAAGATTTCCAGTTTTTCCGGCTTTAATAAAAGTTGACATGGGTCATGTCCTGTCTAAAGTGTGTTTTTCACATGTATACTTTTCATGTGCTTTTTCTTTATGTTTTGTCGTTTGCTTTCAAAGATAAGGGTCCTGTCTTATCTTTTGCTTTAGGACGCTCTATATAAGAGCCCTCAAGTTTTTGTATTAAGCAGAACATCTTCAATAATAGTTTGAAATCTTGTTCATAAACCAAAAATGTCTCTTTAAACTCTCTTCTTCTTCGAAGAAGCAAGTTAATACTCGAGCCATTATTCTAAGAGCGTTCATTTCTATTTTTATACTGAGTATGCTCTGCACTTGCCTTTGAGTAAGGATCATGTGCATCAAAAAAGTCCTGATTTATCTTCAAACTAGTTTTCCAAAATTACTCTCTCACAACGTTCACCCTCTCTAAGAGTCTAGGAGATGACTTGTCTTTGGGTGGTATCGTGGGTAGTGATTTTCTTCCACTAGTGTGATATCTAAAGGATTAGGGTATATCAGCTGGAAACCCGAACTATTGTCAATTTCAAGGTCGTATAACAATACCATGTACTCTGACATGATGCATCAAAATTTCTAAATTCTTTAACTCTGAGTTAAATTAATGTTGAACCTTCAACCCATGACTAAGAGTAACATCCGCTTAAATATCCAAGAATTGAATCAAGAAAATATTACAATCTAAACTCTTTACAACGTGATCCTAGTTTGTGTCAACAAATATGGGATTATCTTGTGAATCATCGTGATGAAACATATCAAGCTTATATTAAAGTAAGACTGTATCAGATTATTCTTTCAAAATATCCAGCATTTGGGCTAGTAGGTCATACTTATAGACTTCAATCTTCTTTGTATGTAAAATTTTCATCATGGTTAGAGCATTTTCCTTCTAAGGATGCTGCATTTTGTTTACCATGTTTTCTTTTTGTAATGCCAAATGGATGTTCTGAATCAATTACATTTATAGTGAATGGATTTAAAAATTGGAGAAAAGTTAATGGTGGGAAAAAAAAGTGCATTCTTGGTTCACATGGGGGAATCATATAATGCCAGTGTAGGAAGTTGTGCAAATTTAATAAATCCATCTTGAATGTTCAAACTACAAAAGAAAAAAAGATTAATATGTTGAGGCTCAAGACTATAATTAATGCTATCTGGTGGTTGCATTTCAATCAATGATGAGGGAGTAAATTTAAGGAATAGGGGAAGTTTCGTTGAATTATTAAAACTTTTGGCAACATATAATGTTGACATTGCACCAAAACATGCCAAGTATACTTTAGGGTCAATTCAAAAAGAAATTTTGTAATCTTCCTAACAAAGTGAAGGAGAAAATTTGTAAGGAAATTGGGATTCAAGGTATTGTATTCTTGTTGATAAGCCTAAGGTATTTTATTTGCCTGATAGAATGCTCTCCCACTATTGAGGGGTGAAAAAAGAACAGCTAATAATAACATCCCTCATCTAAGCAAGTGTCAGTAGGGTGCAATGCAAAGATAAGATTCTTCCTACGTACCAGAAAGTGCAACTTTAATTTTGCTAAGCGTCGAATAGTCAACTAAGTTAATCAGAGCGTAAATGAAAGTGACAATAAAGCTCCACCTGAAAGTCAAAATTAGAAGTCCATAATGGCTACCTCCACTACAAAGCTGAAACTACATTAGATAAGCTTTACATATCTCATTAAGGGGAATTCTTGAATTTCATCTTACCATAACTGATACCAGTCGGACAACCACTACCACTCAATGGGGAAGCCACTCCTTGACTTTTAAACAGGATGAACTACGGTTGGTACGATCGATCTCAAAACCAAGAACTTTCTGGTGCACAAGATCCTACAAAGAGGCGAGTGCAGAGCATACTCATTAAAAGAGATGGATGGAAGTGAACTATTGTGAGAGTCTGTTGTCTTTTCTAGGAAATAAAGGACAGAGAGAAATTTTTAGAAAGTCATGATATTTGCAAACTTGGATTTTTATTTCCCAAACTTTTGATGATTACAACTAAGCCTGAATTTTCCTTATATAGAAAAATTCAAGAGAAGAGGACGAAACAAGCCTTATCCTCTTTACAAAAGGAAAAGCAAAAAGCAAAAGATTCCAGATAGGACAGGACCCCTGACTTTGGACTTTTTTCAAAAGATAAAGCAAAAGGAAGGTACCTTAAAGAAAAGATAAAGTAAAGCAGATGCTTTGCTTTTACGAAAGCTAAAGCAATAATTACAAAGCATTCTCAAAAGTTGTGCGAAGGAGATAAGCTGTCGACATCACTGTCAATTTTAGCAAATGGCTCTTTCCACCAAGTCAAGTTCTCATAATATTGTCGGGTAAGTGAGTCTATCGGTGGAGCTGTATTTGAGGAGGGAGCATGTGATGCTTTAGTAGGATGTATGATTCAGGTGAATTCTTCCCACTGATCTTGTGAATCCTGGAAGAGAATATCAGTGAAATCAGGCTTTTCTTCTTTGATCAAAATCCCAGAGGGAGGAGGATTATTAGATTAAGGTGACCTGGTAGTCGGGATGACCCTAAGTTCATGTTGTGGACCAAGGGAGGTGTGCTGAATGTCAACAAGGGTGGACTGAACATTGTTTAGTTCAAAAAGATATTGTCTCAAGGTAGAGACAAGGTTAGGGTCATGGTTTAAAGGAAAATTATGAGGAACAATTTTCCATTCATAAGCTTGATCCTGAGTCCAAAAGAGTTTGGTAACAGGATGTTGGAAATAAGGACGGTGGATAATAAAGACTGAGGTGAATTGTTCTCCTTCTTGATCAGGGAGGAGATTGATGTGGTGGTGTTTGATGATGAAGTCAAGTTGTTTTCTCCACCAAGGGAGAGGAGAAAACCATTCAAAGAGAGTCCATGTGAGAGAGTGTGCCTGGTTTGGGTTTGTGAGACACCTGAACATTGGTTGAACATGGAAGACTAGTTTAGTGGCATATAATATGGTGAGACAACATAAATACCATAATTTGTCTTTTGTGATATCCCTGAAGGGGTTAATTATTAGGCCTGTAAGGAAAAGGTGATCCGGATGAAAGCTTGGAAATCCAGACGGCTGGGTGCGATATATGTTCATGAAGTATCAAAAAAACAAATTTCTTTGCAAAATCTTGGATTTGGAAGGGACTGGAGAAAGTGAGATTGCAAGGAAAAGACTTTTTTGTTAAGGTTGTGCTGGGTAGAGTAGGAGCCATGTAGATAACTAGGACTGGGACAAAGGAGGATTCTAAGGATGAAGATGAAGGTCAAGACAAGAGATTAGGGATGAGGTTATGGTCTCCTTTTATATGCTGGACTGTAAAGTCATATTTTGAGAACCATGTTTTGAGACGTAGAAGATGCTTGTTTGGAAGAACCTTATTTTTGAATTCAAGGATTTTTGGAAAGGAGGAATAAGGAAATTATGGCCAATAAGATGAAATTCAAATTTTTGAATTCCATATTTAAGGGATAAGATTTCTTTGTAGATCACATGGATAAGATTTAAAGGATAAGATTCCTTGAATTGTTCGCTAGCATGAGCACAGTAAGATTCTTTACCATCATGTTTTTCCAAAAGAACGGCTCCCTAAAATTCATCACTTGCATCAATTTGGAGGATACACTGTCCATCAGTAGGAATTCTCGATGGAGGAGGATTCTGAGCAATTTGCTTGAGATGTTGGACAGTAGTAGTTTGGGGGGCCCCATGGTGAGGCTGTTTTCTTGAGCATCTTTGAAAGTTGGCTAGTATGAACAACTACATGTGGAAAGAATTCCCGAAGGTAATTGATGATACCTAGGAACTACTGGATCTACTTTTTTGACAAGTGCTCATCTCGAAAATGAATGAGTTCCTGGACTATGGTATCCATCTTTTAGTGTCATGCCAAGAAAGGTAACATTGTCTTGGCCTAGGATACTCTTTTTGTCAGACAACATTATGCCATATGTTTCCACTATCTCAAGAAAATAGGAAAGTAATTGATGATGGGAATCATGATCTTTAGAGAATAATAGCACGTCATCTATATAGACAAGTGCATGATGAAGGATCGGTTCAAAGATCTTGATCATGGCCTTTTGAAAAAGTGAGGGGGCTACCTTGAGGCCAAATGACATTACTTTCCATTGGTAGTGGGCATTTGGAATGTAAAAAGCTATTTTGGGTCTGTCATGAGGATGAATTCCTAATTGCCAGAAATCTGCCTTAAGGTCAAATTTTGAGAAGACCTTAGCATCCCGGATGTGAACAAATAAAGATTTGATTTTTAGCAAGGGGAATTTATCATCTATAAGGAAACAGTTGAGAGGCTGATAATCAATAACAAGACATTTTTTTTCCTCTTACTATTTCAAACCGCTTTTCCACATAAAAGGCTTGACATGCCCACTCAGAATTTGTAGGCTCAATGAGGCCTTGTTTTAACAACTGCGAACATTGTTCTTGGGCTAGTTTGAGATCAGTTGGTGTCATGCCTGGATGGGTAGCTTTGGTTGGGTTAATGTCTTCGTTAAGCTTAAAAGGGAGCTTAATGAAGAAGTTTTCATTTTTCCATAGGGGAGAAGGATGAAAGAACTGGCTGTGACCTTCTAGATAGTAAGGAAGAAAACAAGATTTAAAAGGATCATATGAAGGGGGAGAGTTTGAGATAGAAAATAATCTCAGGATATCTGTATAAGGTTGAAACATTTGTTTATAACGGACTTCAGAAGCTATTATATGGAGTACCTGATTAAAAGATCTTTGTCAGGAAGATTGGATCCAACAAGCTTGATCCAAAGAACACATCCTGGAAAGAATTGAATACCAATGGGTTTTTTAGTAATCAGACTTGTATGAAACAGTTCTCCAGTAGCAGCTTTGAAATATTCTATATGCTTTTCCCAAAAATGGGATGGGAGGATTGCCAGTATCAACAAATCCTATGATGGGAATAGGAGCAGTGTGTAGATTAAGCACGAATTATCACTATCAAAATAATGTGTTGGCTAGGCATGAATTATTGCAATTAGAATAATGTGCTCAATAAGCACAAATTATCGCCATCTTCTTGAAGTGTAGATTAAGCGTGAATTATCGCTACTAGAATAATATGCCGATTAGGCACGAGTTATCACCATCAGAATAATGTGCCAACTAAGCACGAACTATCACCATTAAAATAATGTGTAGATAAAGCACAAATTTTCACCAATATAACAGAGTGTAGATAAAGCACCAATTATCACCATCAGAACAAAGTGCATTCAAGTACGAATAATTACTAACTGCACAAAAGTGCATTTAAGCATGAATAATTACCAATTGCGCAACAATGCATTCAAGCATGAAATTACTAATTGCACAAAAGTGCGTTCAAGCATGAAGGATTGCCATCTATACAATTGCAGGTGGGTGATTTCCACCTTTCCAAAAAGAATGAATATATGCATAAAGTGTGTGTGCTAAGACATATTGCCAGAAACGATAACCATTTAATTATGAAACCAGACATGTAGAAGTCATCTAGGCAATTTAACTTGCCTGAAGACAAAACTATGCAGTTGCCAAAGGAAAATCGCCACCAAGGAAAAAATAATAAACAAGAGACAAGCGTGCTTATAAACTTCTATAAGTGTGAAGAATTGCTCAAGAAGGAGGAATATATTGAAGCTATACGATCAATCTTTGCAAATCTAATCGCCAAAATGAACAACAAGGTAAAGGCAAAAGGTACAAAATGAAAATGACCTACATAATGGGTAGAGAGGAAACACAAAGATATGCTTCAAAGTGATTTCTTCCCTAGACTTGATAAAATTTGTCAATTATAAAGTACCCAAGTAAGGATACAACAATACTATTTAAGAAAATGATCGAGCTACCCAGGTACGAAAGCGTGGGCATACCTGCAAGCCATCTAACATATTGATGATTGGCAAAAGACTACACTAGATGCGGCTTGCCTCTAGAGTACTACAACCGATGTTGTCTCATCACAAAAGGGCTACATCAAATGCAACTTGACTTTATCATACCTCATCACTTGCTCTTAAATAATGAAGCTTCTAATATCGTGATCAAAATACTTCATCTTGTTGAGAAGTGTCTACGATCAATATCTTAAAATGGGCTATAACTTAGAAAGCTCCTCTAGAATACTGGAATATACTCCATAATGCTCCAAAGCTCTTAAGAGCTATTCAAGTTCAAGTGATAAGGAATATCTCTCCTGCTAAACATGAGAGGTGCAGAGGAGGAATTGTGTAAAAAAAAATTAGTAAGTAAAAGGGTTATCCCATGCGAACATGGTGTTAAACCCAATTAAAAAAAAGAATCGACACTTGGCAAATTAGTGTAAGCATGTATTTACTATTTATTTAGTTCATAAAAAGAGATTTTTGAATTTCAAAAATTCCTTTCATGAACTGAGGATATGTATTGATATGGAAATTAGTCATTCATACCACCTAGAGGGGGTTAGGATCTCCAAAGGGAAATAAATTAGGATCCCTCAAATGTCGGAACAAGGATCACCACGTGGAATTAAGGACTCCTTGAGGTTGGAAACAAGGAACTCTCAATCGAGGCCATGAATTAGTAAAAGACACTAAGCCAGTAGGGCGAAAATGTAAGAATAAGGCTTATTAATAGAAGAGACTCACAGAAACACGATAATAATGGATGAAAAATTGACTACCAACCCACCAAGCACACGAAAGTAGGGGCATGACCTAGGGGTCAAATTATGCCAACTGCACCACCATCCCATGACCTCCTAAAATACAGGTGGTGCAGTCAATAACTGCCCTCATTCGCCAAAATAAGGGAACCTAAAAATGTGGTATACGATAAATGTTGTGCTACCCTCTTAAAGAGAGGTAAGTTCACTTGAACTCCAGTTTTATGATTCAACTTGAATTCTTCAGCCACTAACTTAAGCATCAGATCAGAATCACGAGAAATCCCCTTTTCTAACCCTATTTCACCGCTTTTTGTTTGCTACTGTGTGTTCAGGTGTACCTTCATCTGTTGCACTTGGCTTAACTCTAGGCAAGAAAAAATTAGGTATCAACACTCAGTATAAAAAATTAGCTAAATATACTTAATTTGTAAAGCAACAAAATAAATAGAACAAACCATGGGAGAATTTGATGAACATTATTCCCACTTCTCTTCCTCTTCTTCTCTTCTGTATGTTGTATAATGCTAGGTGACAAAGTACATAGCAAAATCCTTGTTGGATTTTGACTCGAAATCTTAATCAACTCTATTAATCTAAAACAATCAATTAGCTTCATTTTTAAATTCAATGCCACCATTACTTAATAAGCCACAGACTTATGTCAGCTGAAGAAATTAAATGTCTTCTCTTTTTCATGGCCTTGAATGTGTATTCTAATTGTAAAATTAAAATTCCTTTTCAATGCAAATTAAACTTGTCTTTACCTACTGCTCATCCATAATCTCTAATTAATTCCCTGTCCAATAAAATAATTCAATAATCTAAAAATAAAAATAAAAATGACTAATATATATATATGTTGTTTTAACTAGATTTTCACTAGGATTCAACTTGAACTATTGAGTAGTTGTTCTCACCAAATTCAAGTCAAATCTGATTTAAACAAATAAATTTATGTTTAAAATGGGAAATTATGCTAAGTTTGGATTTAGGCGTGTTTTGCTACTTTTGGGGATAGGAGGCATAGCTGAGATGATATGAGAGGTGAGCTGAGGTGATATAGGAGGTGAACTAAGGTATTCTGAGTTTGGAAATTATGGATAGCTCAATAGAACTCATGGACGTTAATTTAGAAAGTTGACATGAGACCTCAGGAGAGCTTAGGGAATAGCTTTGGTGAACTCAAGGATAACTCTAGAGAGTTTATCTCTAAGGATCATGGTATATAACTTAGGTGACCTATATATGAAATATGATATGGAGTAAAACCATCATAATAAGTAGAAAATAAGCATAAACAATAAAGAACACACAAGATTTTATGTGGTTTTATGTTTTGGCCTACATCCATGGGAGCAATCATCTCCAACCCACATGTACGTGAAGTATTACATGACTTTCCTTACAATATCAACAAAGCCTTATTAAAGGTTGTTTATGGTGAATAATAACATAAGGAGATTTCTAAAAGAAGATTATGGGAAAAGGCTTCTTTGGAAGATGAGAGGACTAAGATCTTGCATGAAGGTATAAAAATAAAGAAAGAAGAAGGTGAAACAGCCTCTCAAGAAACTAGATCTAGAAAAAGAGCCTCCAAGAGTTAAGATCTACATGAAATAGCCAAAATCTACCGTGGAGGTATAAAAATAGAGAAAGAAGTCCTAGATATGGAGGAAGAAGAAGATGAAACAGTCTCTCAACAAATCAAATCTGGAAAAAGGGTTTAGAGTTGGATAAAGCAAAAAAAAAAAAAGAGCTCTCTATCAAAATTGAACATGTAGCGCTCATGTAGGAGTGTTCCTGAGGGTATTTTGGTAATTTTGGACAATTTAAGAATTTCACTGATTTGTCCTTCGCAAGTGAGTTTATTTTAATGCTTTTGCCTTTGGTGCTTTAATGGTGACATGCGTGACCTTGGGAGGAAAGAAAATCTTTTAACTTCCATAGCTGGCCATGTAGGCCCTCAACATTGTAGTCTTGTTGCTTTTAGGGGCATCAAAGGATAACTGACGTAATTTCCTTTTATTGCTTTGGTCAAAGAATATTTATTCTTATTGACTCCTTCTTTTAAGTCAGAAAAAGAGATATTTTATTCTTTCCCATAATGGTGTGCATTGTTCATGTGTTGGCTATAACTACTAAGTTTGGGTTCTGATAATACCTTTTAGTGTTGAACATATTTATCAAAATTGTCCTTTTTCCCAAGGAATCTTCGAACTCTTTGTGAGTTATACTGTTGTTCAATCAAACTAACTAACTCTAATTTGGTTGACACATCATCAAGTCATTAGTCTATTTCAGCATCAAAATTTTCCCCAAACATATATTAAGAATAAAAAATATATGTATTATATGCTTATCAATAACTAAATTTTTTGCCACATCTATCTTAAAAAATAATTTTTTTTAAAAATTTTCCCATTAATCTGTCTTCTTCTCTATCTCACTGTATGTATATGTTTTCTCTCTACCATCACTTCTTGAAATTAATCTCTCACTTTTACTCACTTCTGGCCATGGATTATTTTTCTTCTTTATTTCCACTCTCTCTATCACTTGAATTCGGACATTTGTTGATTATACTTTCAAATTGGCATTAAAATTTATAACTTTAGCCAATTCCTAAAACAAACAGTTTTATTCAAAGAGGTTTTAAGATGGATGTGGCAAAAAAATAAATATTTCTTAATAATTTCCCATTAATCTGTCTTCTTCTCTATCTCATTGTATGTGTATGTTCTCTCTCCACCATCACTTCTTGCAAATTAATCTCTCACTTTTACTACACTTCTGGCCATGGAATATTTTTCTTCTTCATTTCCGCTCTTTGTGTCACTTGAATTCGGACATTTGTTGATTATACTTTCTAATTGGCATTAAAATTTATAACTTTAGCCAATTCCTAAAACAAACAATTCTATTCAAAGAGTTTTGAGGAGCTGAAAAATTGGAAGAGAAAATATGAAGTTAATCAAAAATATTTTTATAATAAATATTTAATTAAAGAAGAGAGTGTCAGAGTGTAGAGAATTATCCACTCCACAGAAATCTTAAGTTGAAGTAATTATTTAGAGAATATTGAGAGAAGTCAATTTGAGTTTGCTTTTCGTTTTTTCCCCTTAATTTTTTTGACTTTTTAAGATCAATTTGAGATGGCTTGAGAATTGACGTCAGTCGGGCTTGTCCCTCACTTGATAGACAACAAGCCTTCGTTCCTTAAGCTATCTTCACTGCATCTTCAAATCTTATCTATCGCTTTTTTTACTGTTTTAGAAATTGATTCGGGCATCATTTTCCGAAAAACAAAAGATAAAAAATTCTTCTGGCTTGATATCGACGCAATGAAGGACCTGTAAATAATGATACAACTTGTGCTATCTTCAATACATTTTCAATTAAAGCTTCTTCTTATTATTGCTGAGAGCATCGTAACTCATAACTCATAAGCTCAGATTTTAAAATTCCGAACCAAAATACATGCTTAATCAAAGCCGATGGCTACAAATATGTATATGCTGTCTTATACAACATGTATATGCGTAAGACATATCATCTATGCATATATAGTAAAGAATGCAGAAATGCAGCAGATATACTGATATGTAAGCAAATATAAGACAGGAATTAAGCTGCAATTTTTCATTTGATAGCCACCCAATTTTTCATTTGATAACCTACTGTGTTTCACTGATTAAGTACAGTTTTTGACCATCATTAATCATGTCTACATCAAGAATTTTACCTCCATCTTCTGATAACATCGAATGACCACCTGGAAAATCTAACTTATCTACTGCAAGTTTGATAAGCTCTTCAATGTTACGTGGGACCCACAACACAATTCCATGTCTTCTATGCACTTTCTCATCCCAAGGGTGGAAAGGGAACACAGTGCATTTCCTTGGGTGCTTTTTATCTGTAATTATCAACAAAAGATTCCATTACTAACAAATATTTTATTACTTGTGTTTTGTATTTCAACATCCATCGGATTTCGATTAATTATAGAGCGCGAAATTAAAAAAAAAGAGCCAAATTTAAAATTATTATATTTTCTCTAAATAAAGTTATATCTATCACAGGCTATGACTAGCATTGTTCTATCATCAATTCTTGATGCTGGCTATAATGATGGTACGAACAACCGTCATACACCCCCTGTTATGACCGTTTTTGCTTTTAATTTTTATTAATTAAAATTCATTTTTCTAATATCTAGATTGTATTATCTAATACAAACTACATGAAAATTTTCGATCGCAAAGATGAAATTTCCCATTAGAAATTTCAAAATAAACCAAGAAATTAGAGAGATAAAAAAGGAGTACAAAGTAAGCATTGCAACGAACGAAGAGGGGTTCTTCAAAAAAACAAGTGTAAATGCTTTACTTTATTTCCTCCGAATAAGACTATGAGAAGTTTATCTATTCAGTCCTCCTTTAATTAGATTGTAAAAGGAAAGAAGGGCTGCATATATAATTTTTTCTGTTGTATCGTTTTACGAGCTAATCATTATCATGTGATTCTCTAAAACTTAAATTCTAAGGATTATTTTGGTTGTCTAATTTTCGAATCGTGACCAAACAATATAAATAAGCCAAAAAGCCAACAAGGGTTTAGATAACGGCTTTAACAAGAAATGCTTGAAAGTGGGTGTTTAACAACCTCTTTGCCGCTTTTTGGCTCTCTTTGGAAATTATTAGTTGGACGATAATTACATTAACCAAAAAGCAATAGTGCTTGGATTATTGGATCACTTAATATCATGCTCAAATTTAAGTGTTTTTTTTTTCTAAATCTAATACGATGGATTTAATATCCCTTACGCATTTATAAACTTTTAAGACATAATGTAATTGGTTGAGTTTAGTACCAAGTCACATGAATTATTTTTATTATTTATATTTTCATCTAACACTCCAAATATGACTTTACTGTCCAGCACATCAAAGGTAAACAGAACCTCATCCCAGACTTCCTTACACGCCCGGCTATAAATAAAGCCTCGCTCCTCTCTTCAACTCACATCATCCTAGTCATAGCCATGAATCGGCAACTTCCTTTCATTTTGTTAAATTCAGGACCCCAGATATGATTGTTTATCATTTGTCCTGTTAACCTTTTACCCAAACTTCAACCTCTCTCTTGAGGATCCCAACTTGCCTACAACCATCAAAGTCCAGATCTAGCTCCCAGTACAGAAAAAAGAAGCATAACCGTTGTTTCATCTGTAAGAAACACGGTCACTTAGAAACCCTTTTCTAAAGCTTGCAAAAAACCCTATCTCCAAATCGAGTGCAAAGATGAGAAGAAATGTTTTTAAACAGTTTTTCACGATACCACCCAAAAACACAGCACTCATGGCCTTCAAAGAGGGTGAACGTTGTGAGAAAATAATTTCTTTTTACAAAAAGAAAATTGACCGAGTCGCTAGTCAAGTCTCCCAGACTGAAACCAAGGTGGATTCAATCAGCAGCCGTCTTGATCAGATGTACATACATCTTCAGGACAGAAAATCTTGTTGAGTATTCCTATATCCCTGAGTCTGCTCAAATCAGTGAATCTCAGTTTCCCGTCATGAGTCCCTACAACTTATATAAGCAGAAAACTTCTTTTACCAGAAGTATCCGTACCCTGATCTCTACCAAGAGACCACTTACTTGCAAAGCAAGAATGTTCTCAGTTACTTCAGCGAGATCTGATTGAACCAACTGATTCAGATTGGGCTTGTCAAGTCTTCTATGTCGAAAAAAGGTCTGAATTAGTTTGTGGTAAGAAGTGGTTAGTTATTGATTACCAGCCACTCAACTCTTTCCGGATTGCACATATGGGCTTCAAGAACATCCCATAAAAAATGACCATTGATTTTGTCAGGATATACAGGATACCCTTTAGATGAAAAACCATTGATTGGAAGGTTCTTTTCCCTCAGATTGTTGGGAAAACCATTCCAAACTATTCAGAGCAGTTAATGGCGAAACATTTGAAACCACTTTGATTACAACTTCCTTTCAAAGCTCTCAACCAAAGATCTTTTCCCAAGAACATTCCTTTTTCTTCAGCCTACTAGATCCAAGACTTTGCTAAGAAATTCCTTTACAGGTATGTTTGTTTTTCAAGTGGAGGAAAAGATTCCTCATAAGATTGACTTTGACTTGAAAACATTAGGCATGACCGTATTGGATGGACAAGAGGTTTGGAATTTGTTGGAGATCAGGTTGAAGTTTTAAAGGGAGTGAGGCTATGAAGACATGCTTGAGGGACGGTTCATTGAAACCGTTCAGCTTGTAAAATAGAATACTCATTCTTTTGTAATGAGATTCTAAAAGATGTCTTTTGAGAGAACAACATCTCATCTGATGATATTCTTTTCGTCCTTGCTTGGATGACACGGATGTTGATGATGAACTAGAAGTTATGAGAAGAAAGAAAAAGAAAAAGAACAAACCTTCTCATCCAAACCTTCCCGGTACAGAAAAAAGAAGCATAACCGTTATTTCATCTGTAAGAAATGCGGTCACTTTGCTCGGAACTATTCTCATAAATCTGCTCCTCTGAATGGTATTCACCCCTCACATCTCTAATTTCTATACTGAGTATGCTCTGCACTTGCCTTAAGCCTAAGGATCCTGTGCATCAGAAAGGTCCCGGACAATCCAGATTGCACATATGGGCTTCAGGAACATCCCATAAAAAATGACCATTGATTTTGTCAGGATATACATGGATAAGTTTTCCATTCATAAGCCATGTCTTGAGTCCAGAAGTCTCTGGTTTCTGGGTATTGGAAATATGGCCGGTGAACAATGAAAACTGTTGTGAACATGTTTGCTTCATGTTCTGGCATCCTTGTAAAGACAGTTTGACTTGGCCATTTTGTCGTCTTTCAAACGTGGCTTCTGTTGTTTGTACTGGTTCAGAGTAATCATAACTGGCATCTGTTTGCAGAATGCGTTGTCCAGTTGTAGGAGTCTGAGGGAGACATACCCGGATGAGAGGCTTTTGTAGGGTTTATGTCTTCATTGAGTTTGAAGGGAAGATTTGCTCATAGGTTTTGACATCCTCCATTTAGTAAAAAATCTATTCCTTACCAGTTCTGGAATTCGCTACAAACACATACAAGAGTTTATCATTATTCAAATTACTTATATTAAACATAGGATCTGCCACTCAGGTTGTACTCATTTTCTCAAAAATATTATAAACTTTGTAACAGTAGAGACTCTTACCCCATCTGATAATTGGGTGGGGTAGGTAGCACAATTGTAATATTAATTGGAAGAGTTTTATTTGTCGACTTAAAATAAATGCTTGTGTTCACAATAGAAATGATTTAAGTTGGCTACAATAGATATCTTACTATAAATACTAGCAGACCTTGTATAAAAATTTAGGTTATGTAACAATATAAATAATTTAGGTTGATGTTAGTAGATTCCTAATTGTAAACCAAACAACTTCAAAATTAGCCTAAATCTTTTTTTAAATTAAAAACATTTTTTTAGTGTTTCCCCCCTTTTTTGTAAAAATTTCCTTAATTCATATTATCATTAATGCTATCATGGCATATATATAACAGATTAATGTATAACGAAGTTAAAATTGTCATAACAATAAGAGGGTCTGAATTAATGTATTATAAAATATTAAGAAAGTTTTGTTTAATTTCACCAAATAATTAACCGAAATTATGTTCATTTTTCCTGCAAACTAAGATATGTAAAATTGGAGTATGAACATTTTGTTAACTTCTAATAACTGACGACTAAATTAATTACCTCAGTAGTTAGTTCATTTTAGTCACTTTTTTTTTTTTGGGGTAATCGAGTAAGTCTTTAAATAACCAGAACAATGATTGATAATAACTGAGTGGTTTGATTACTTGTATAAGTTGGAAACAAGAAATTAAGTACGTTGTTTAATAAGCAAGAAGAGATTTAAAGGAATTTATTAGTATGGTATATGACAAATAAGCAAGCACGAGAGCGAGATTTAATCAGAAAGTTTGGTACAAGAGAGAATGGTAATGCTGGTGATGTTCCAGCAGAAACAAAGACAGTTACAAATCTCCAAACTTTGATCTTTTCGTGCCCTTTAAATTCAGTTTAATTCTACGATAATGTTGTGGTTCAATTGTTGGAACTAGCCAAACATGGAGAAAGCACGCACCAAGTCTGCACTTAAGGTTTTTATGCTTCCTGTCAATAAACTCCATTTTGGCAATTGGTTTTTGTAGAATAAATTACTAATTAAACCTTTTTTTTTTTTTATAAGTTTGTCAAAGCTAGTTCACAATCTACAGGTTCGTGGAGTTCCTCAGCAAATAGAATGGTGAGATACATTAAACTTTATCCAACTCTAGAAGCCCATTCAATTGTTTTGCCACATCCGCATCTAATTGAGTCTAAAATAAAAAATAGTTAACAATCGCCGATATCGGAGTGACAAAAACAATGATACTGTACAGTGCTCCGAGTTGGTATATTATAAAGACGCTGTCTGGGAAACACTGTTTGGGCCAAATATCATGATTACTCATAATTTAAAAAATCTTACCACATGCCCATTTATTTTGAAAATTGTTGAATAAGATTGTAGTTAAAATAAATGAATCTACATCACAGATTTCACATTAGTAGCTTACGAATAAGTCAGGAACTTATACGTTCTAAACTACGATAAAAAGAGAAATTATAGTTGATATATTATTATTATTTTCGGGTACAATTTCAAACTGATTGCTTTCATAAAAGATTTTCAAGTAATTGATTTCAAAAGCAGAACTTTCTTTCTATCATAACCTTAAAAATTCGAAGTGATTATAATGTAATAATTCATTTATAACAGCGCTAGTTCTTTCATAAATATTACATTGCAAGCTTTATTTTCATTTTTCCATTTTTCATCCGGGGAATTAGATAACACCAGTTACATCACCACTTTAATTTTCTGCATCAATATATCATATATAAATGAATTCTTGACAGGCAAAAGACTTTTGTAACAAACATTATAAGGTAGGCTTATTTCTATTTTAATCAAATATCAATCCTACAATCTCTCTTTGAAGTATAATTGAGAGATAGATCCCATACATGCATTCCTATCTTCAATAACAGGCAAAAGAAAACACAAAGCCGCAGGAGTTCACACTCCATACTCAACAAAGAGCTGTTAAACGAGCAATGTTCAACTATTCTGTGAGTATGTAATATATGTATTTAATTATAGTTTACTCAAATATATCAACTTACTATTCAGGTCAGATTTTAAGCCTTTTGCGAGCTCTTTGATGCACACAGGTTGCAACAAAACTATACCTTCAGGAGCTACAGAAGAAAAGAGTGGAGAAGTTGCAGAAGGTATAGCTACTATCTCTTTAAAGGGTGTTCACTTTATGGAAGTGACGCTGTCACATGGTGCTATTTAATTAATCTATTACTTCAATATTATTTACAAAACAATCATAAAATTGTGCCATACATATGTCTAGATGCTCACTATATATGTATGTATATAATTTAACATTGTGTCTAAGTCATCATTTGAATTTGATGAACTTGCAGATGATAGAAGAAGAAGAGATACGATGGATGAGAAACGAGATGATTCCAAGAGCTCAGTTGATGCCTCTATTTGATAGACCTTTCTTTCCACAAAGGTTTTTGCATATATAATCTAGAGCAGATCAATTATATAATTTTAGTTAACTAGATAGATTGAGATTTCCATTCTCAACTACAAATGTTGTTTCTTATTAAAGAAAGGATAAATAATATAATTTTAGTCTCTATAATTTTAGTTAACTAGATAGATTGAGAAAATTATGAAACTTTTCAGATCTATTTCTTTATATGCCTAGTTTATCATATTCAAAATTGGGACCAATTCGTTACATTTTAATTATTGTGAATCGATGAGTAAAGGATACTCAATTCTAGATTTTGGATTTTAGGACATAATAGCCTTGAAATAAAAGTTATTTGAAACAAAGTTTGAATGAATTTGGCTTTAAAATTTTTAATACTCATATTTTAATGCATCTATTTAAGCCCTGAAAAATTTAATGACTTGAATTAGTACTTTATTTTATAAAAATCAGAGATTGAGGACTGGTCATTTATGTTTCCACATTGTGAGAATAAAATCGTTGGATTCAATGAAGTTATAGGAAATAGTTCCTTGAGGAGAATAGATTGTTATTAACTTGTTATATGAGTATGTTCATGGGAGCTCAATCTTTAATTTTAGGTTGCGGTGGTTAGATTATGAGGTTAAGCTTATCGTTATGATCGCTGAGGAGTAAATGAATTTAACTTTAAACTAGGATTACAATGAACATATGCATTCGAGTGGATTTTGGAAAGATTACTTTGATATGTGCATTTAAAAAGAATTATGTTTATTGCTTGTATTTAGAATTTATGATTTATTTATGAATTTTGTTATTAAGTTTTATAAAAGTTTACATTGGTGATAAGATTAAGGACAAAATTATCACAAGCACGTGAGATGAGACATATTCAGATCCTATTCAAGTTCCCATTGGACCCGTCATAAGAGCTCGAGCAAAGAAATTCAAAGAAGCACTTAGTGGATTGATTCAAGCAACTTGGGCTCAATCAAATTTGTGGAGGCCCGTTGAAGCAATCGTACATGATAAATGCATAATTCAGGCTCTTGAAGTTTCCATAGAATCGCTTCCATGAAATAAGAAGTTGGCTTGCATATTATGGCAGGAAAATATATTATTTTCCTTTTTCGGATACGTTCTCATTTCTTAAGGAGGCTATTAGAGAAACAAGTTAGTTCTTTTTTAATTGTCTAGTTTCCATTTTAATTGATGTAAGACATTTAAGTCGATTAGGATTCTAATTTGATTTAGATTCTTTCCTATTTGTTTAGATTCATATTTTGATTTGAATTTGGTCTAGGATTTATTTTCAAATTTTCTTGTAACCAACCTTATATAATGTACTGGCATCTAATAAGTAGAGAAAGATAAGTTTTGATGCAATTGATTCGAGAGTTAGTTCTCTTTGGTTCTTATTCAAACTCTTTGAACTTATCGTATTTCTGTGGCGTTCAAACTCTTGACTTATCAATCAGATTATCCATAACTGAATGTGGCATCTGTTGAGTGTTAGAAAATGTATATTTATAAAGGAGAAAATAGTCATTTTACACTTCAAAGTTTTACTAACACCCTTAATTTTATGTATTTAAGCTTCTTGTCATTTAATTATGTGTGTTGTATTACAATTAAGTATTTTATGTATTTTAGGGGCATCATAGTCATTTCACAATAAACAAGAGATCAAACGGCAAAACGGATATTACTTTTGAACTCAGGACGGTCGAAAACCGTAGACGGCAAAACGGACATCACTTTTGAACTCAGGACGGTCGAAAACCTTAAACGGCAAAACGGACATCACTTTTGAACTCAGGACAGTCGAAAACCTTAGACGACAAAACAGACATCACTTTTGAACTCAGGACAGTCGAAAACCTTAGACGACAAAACAGACATCATTGTTCACATGTACTGCATCGTTCACATAGACGGATCGATGACATGGCATTGACCGATGATGTGGCATTGACTGATGAGGTGTCACGATCCTGTTGGACTAAACTTCTTATGCACTGTTGATTGGTGACGTGGCAGCATGTTAGTGAACCAAAAATTGCGCATACGGTACATGCATATACAGAGGATTATTTTCAACCAAACCGCGTTACTGTTCAAGCCGGGTCAAACTGTGTCACTGTTCAAACCACGTGGTCAAATCGTGTACTGTTGACTAATGACATGGCGCAATCTTGAGCGTCCAAACTGTTTTTAATCTGATGGCCATGATTTACTCAATGTATCTATAAAAAGGGGGCCCCCCCAATTTGATATCTCTGAATCCATTTTTGGACTCCATTTTCATTCCTTCTCTATCTTGTATTTTCTACGTATTTTAATAAATTCCCATTTTGCCCCTAGTTCAATTATGAGTAGCTAATTTTCTTTCAAGCTTGGGTTGAAGGTGAAGCTTCAACATGTGTCATGGGCTTTATTTGGTAAATTTATTTTCTCTTTCCCTCTAGTTTTTGTGGATGTTTTGACTTCTCGTCGACAAATAATAATAATCTTGTCTAGATACCACCTTAGTTTCACCGGCTCCCTAGTACAAGGTTATTATCATTTGGCACGATAAGCCCTTAGCACCATATTGATTAGAGTGTGGTTCATGAGGTGTGGATTCCCCCCTCATGATTTAATTGGCATTAATAAGGAATATTTAGCCTATGGTGCATGTTGATACGAATCCAGATACCAAGTGTTTCATTTCAATAGATTTCTCTTCAATTTATTCTCGCCATTTCAATTCCAATTTTAAGATAATCTAAGTCACTTTCACTACAAATTCAAATATCCATTTAGAAAAATTAATTCTACACACAATTAGAATCAACCTACTCGTGGGATCGACACTCGTCGCCATTAATCTATTCTACAATAGATTCATGCACTTGCGAGTTCAATAAAATTTGCACAATAAGTTTTTGGCGCCGTTGCCGGGGAGGTAAGTTATTTTAATTCGTAGAATTAATTTTTGTGAATAATTTCTTTTATTTATTTTCTTGTATTTTTTATTAAAAAAAGAAAAAAAATTGAATCTGCATTTAGAGGTTAGTATTTCTTTTCTTTTTCTCTTCTTTAAAATTCTATAATTTAATTTTCAAGTTATTTTTTTCTTCTTTGTAATTTTTGTTTATCTTACTAATTATTTTTAGTTAATTTATTTCACATATTTTTTTAAGTGTGTTTTTTTATAGAAAGGTTATAACAGCGCGATAAGGTTAGTATTGTAATTTCTCTTTTTTCTTTATTTTTATTCGTTTTGTTCCCAATTTTTTTTGTTCTTTGCATGCATGGTCGTAGGTCATTATTACCTAATCTTGAACCTATAGACCTTGACTAGAAAAAACACTTCGCACACACAAGCACGTTAAAAATAAATTTTAAATGGATTTGCAACAACAAGTACCACAGGAGAGGCCATTTAAGGACTATTTTAGTCACTTAGCTAATTTGAGCACATCATGCATAAGATACCCAAATGTAGCTGTTAGGAGTTTTGAGTTAAAATCTAGTGTGCTAAATTGTCTCCCAACATTTTATGGCCTAGAAAATGAGGACCCATATAATCATCTAAATGATTTTCATGCTGTTTGTCAAACATTTAGATATGAGAATTTTTCAGATGATATGTTAAACTTAGACTATTCCCATTTTCTTTAAAGGATAGAGCTCGTTCATGGCTCAATACATTGCCTGCTAATAGCATTACATCATGGGAATAAACGGTAACGAAATTTTTGAATAAATATTTCCCAGTGCATAAAACTAATGCTATTCGCAGGAAAATATCAGAGTTTACCCAGAGAGATGACGAGCAGTTTTTCAAAACATGAGAGCGATTCAATAGGCTACTCTTGAAGTGTCCACATCATGGGTACGAGAAATGGCACCAATGCCAATACTTTTTGGAGGGATTATTGCCGAATGTACAAGAATGGCTAATGGCAACAAGTGGAGGAGAGCTAATGTCAAAACGTGCATCAGAGATTTGAGAATTCTTCTAGTGACAAGCGGATAATTCCAAACAACGAAGTCAACACTTAGGAATACTAAAAGAATTAAAGGAGTGAATGAAGTTCACATTGGCGAGTCAACTTCGGGAATCAAAGAAGTCAAGGAGATGGTTGAAAGTGTCTCTCGACAAATAACATCGTTATCGACTGCTAAATCAACAGAATCACATTTTGAGAAAGCCATCAAATTACAACTCATACTCCAACACATATAATCCTGGATGGAGAGACCACTCCAATTTTTCATATTCTTAAGGATTCCAACAGAATGGACCAGCAGCTCCAGCTCCACCTCCACTAATGCAACAAATTCATCAAATTCCTCAAGCCTCTCAGCCACCATTTAGACCATATAATCAGAACCAGAACTACTCTCAACCTAGACCATAGGAGGATTCATTCTAGAATCTCAAGAATCTTACTCACTCCACGATTGAGCATCAGAACCGCACCATTGATGGACTACGAAATGAGTTGAAAGCAGGCTTCAACTCACAAGCCCAACCAGTTTCAAGCCTCGAGAAGATGGTGGGACAACTTGCTTCTTCGGACAATGATGTGAGAAAGGTAAATTTCCAAGTCAACCAGTGCCTAATCCTAAAGGAGTATATGAAGCAAATACCAGTTCACCACAGCAGCATGGAGAGGTCAAAGCAGTCATGACCTTGCATAAAAGAAAAGAAGTCGACAACAAAGTGGAGATTCCGGTGACAAAAGAAAATCAAATTGTACCTGTGAATGTTGATAACTCACCATCAGAAGAGAAAGAAGAAACCAACCCACGAGAATATGTTCCTAAAGCTCCATTTCCTCAGAGGTTAGCTAAAGGAAAGAAGGGAAAATCCACAGGTGAGATTCTTGAAATCTTCAAACAGGTAAGTGTTAACATCCCTTTACTTGATGTTATAAAACAAGTTCCATCTTATGCCAAGTTCTTTAAAGACCTTTGTACTAAAAAGAGAAATATTCATGTTCAAAAGAAGGCATTTTTAACAAAAAACGTTAGTTCTATACTCCAACACAAAATTCCTCTAAAATGTAAAGACCCAGGCTCCCCCACTATCTCATGTAGCATAGGGAACCACACAATTGAGAATGCTTTGTTGGATTTAGGAGCTAGTGTAAATTTGTTACCTTACTCTGTATTTGTGAAACTTGGACTGGGAGAATTACACCCAACTCCAGTGGTGTTACAGCTTGCAGATCGGTCCACGAAAATACCTCTTAGTATTATAGAGGACGTGCTTATTTAGGTAGACAAGTTTTATTTTCTTGTAGATTTCATTGTAATTGACACTCAACCAATACAGGATTCAAGGAAGCACATCCCCATTATTCTAGGCCGACCTTTCTTGGCAACTGCGGATGCTCATATTCAATGCAGAACTGGAAATATGCAGTTGTCCTTCGGCAACATGACTATGGAGCTGAACATCTTCAACATTGCCAAACAACCTCACAATACAGATGATGGAATTGTTGATGTGGATTTAATAGAAACAATAGTTGATGACACTTTTCTTTCAAACCTTAATGATGACCCTTTACAAACATGCTTAACTTACTTTGGTTTGGATTTTAATATTGACAGATCGGTCGTGAGGTCAACACCCTACTTGACTCAGCACTATCCATGGACACTAATAAATGGAAGTCAAGAGTTGAACAACTAGCACCATCAAAAAAGAAACTCATCCCATCATCAGAATCACCACCGAAACTCGAGCTCAAACCATTGCCCATCACTCTGGAATATGCATTTTTGGGAGAAGAAAGTACTCTGTCGGTAATCATCTCATCATCCCTAAATGATGAACAAAAAGGTAAGTTGTTGGATGTTTTAAAAGAGCACAAAGGAGCATTAAGATGGACCATAGCTGACATAAAAGGTATAAATCTAGTAAACTGCATGCATTACATTCACCTTGATGAAAACGCTAAATCTACTAGGGAAATGCAACGTCGGTTAAATCTTAATATGAAAGAAGTTGTTAGAACTGAAGTCCTTAAGCAATATGCAGGTATCATTTACCCCATTTCTGATAGTTCATGGGTCAATCCTGTACAAGTTGTCCCCAAAAAGTCAGGAGTCACAGTAGTTACGAATGCCTATAATGAATTGATACCCACTAGATTGACTACAGGATGGCGTGTATGCATTGATTATAGAAAGTTGAATTCTGTCACACGTAAAGACCATTTTCCTTTAACATTTATCGATCAAATGCTTGATAGATTAACAGGCCATAAATTTTATTGCTTTCTAGATGGCTACTCAAGATATAATCAGATTCCCATAGCACCAAAAGATCAAGAGAAAACCACTTTCACTTGCCTTTTTGGCACTTTTGCATATAGGAGAATGTCATTTGGATTATGTATGACTTTTATGTTTTTGGTGACTCGTTTGATCAATGTTTACATCATCTAACACTAGTTCTGCAGAGATGTATCGAGAAGAACTTAGTCTTAAATTGAGAGAAGTGCAATTTTATGGTAAAACAAGGTATTGTTCTCGGTCACATCATTTCGAGCAAAGGTATTGAGGTTGACAAAGCCAAGGTGGATCTCATTTCTAATCTTCCTCCACCCAAAACAATTAGAGAAGTAAGATCTTTTCTTGGGCATTCTGGTTTTTATAGACGTTTCATTAAAGATTTTAGCAAAGTTTCTAGACTCTTATGCAATTTACTTGCTAAGGATGTACCTTTTATCTTTGAAGATTCATGTCTTGTGGCATTTGAAAAACTAAAGCAATTATTGACATCATCACCCATTATTCAGCCCCCAAACTAGAGCTTACCATTTGAGCTCATGTGTGATGCATCTGATTATGCAGTAGGAGCAGTATTAGGATAAAGAGTTGATCGAATTCCCCATGTTATTTACTCTGCTAGTATGACATTGAATGATGCACAATTGAACTATTCAATTACTAAAAAAGAAATGCTAGCAGTAGTGTTTGCATTAGAAAAATTTCGATCTTATCTCATTGGTTGTAAAATAATTGTGTTCACAGATCTTACTGCTCTTAAATATCTTCTCACAAAAAAAGATGCAAAAGCTAGACTAATTCGTTGGGTGTTACTTTTGCAGGAATTCAAAGATAAGAAAGGTATAGAAAATGTTGTGGCAAACCATCTCTCTCGTCTCCATTTTGACACAATTATAGAGCCATTAACATTGAATAAGTCATTTCCAGATAAACAATTAATGAGTTTGGAAGTATTACCTTGGTATGCTGATATAGTTAATTATCTTTTTACAGGTCAACTTCCAGAGCATTAGACCAAGCAAGACAAAGCCAAATTTTTTGCAGAAATAAAGAATTTCTTTTGGGATGACCCGTATTTGTTCAAGTATTGTGCAGATCAAATTGTTAGACGATGTGTCCCAGAAAGAGAAATTCAGAATATTCTTTCATTCTGCCATGAACAAACTTGTGGAGGCCATTTCAGCGCTAAGAAAACAGCGACTACTAAAGTTTTACAATGTGGTTTCTATTGGCCAACTATATTTCGAGACGCTTACACTTTCTGTTCTTCATGTGATAGGTGTCAACAAATGGGGAGCATTACACGAAGGAACATGATGCCATTAAATCTAATTTTAGTGGTTGAGATTTTTGATGTATGGGGTATCGACTGCATGGGACCCTTTCCCCCTTCTTTTGGTCATCAATACATATTGGTTGCTATTGACTACGTATCGAACTGGGTAGAAGCAATTCCATGTAGAACCAATGATCACAAGATGGTGATAGGATTTTTTAAACGCAACATTGTTTCATGCTTTGGATTCCCTCGAGCAATGATCAGTGATGGTGGTGCCCACTTTTGTAACAAAGCATTCAAAGCTCTTTTGACAAAGTATTCCATCACTCACAAAGTGGCAACCCCATATCATCCGCAAGCCAGTGGCCAAGTTGAGATCTCCAATCGAGAAATAAAACACATATTAGAAAAGACGGTGAGGCCAGACAGAAAAAATTGGTCATTAAGACTTGATGATGCATTATGGGCATATAGAACGGCTTTCAAGACCCCAATTGGGATGTCACCCTACAGGCTAGTGTATGGAAAAGCTTGCCACCTACCTGTGGAACTCGAGCATCATGCATATTGGGCCATCAAGAAATTCAACTTTGACATGCAGCAAGCTAGCTTAGAAAGAAGATTACAACTGGCAGAACTTGAAGAAATTCACAATGATGCATACGAAAATGCCAAAATTTACAAGCAGCAAATGAAAGTCTTTCATGACAAGCAAATTATGAGAAAATCGTTCACTCTAGATCAAAAAGTGCTTTTATTCAATTCTCGCTTGCACCTATTCCCAGGTAAGTTACGCTCTCGATAGTCTGGCCCCTTTATTGTTCATACTGTTTTTTCACATGGGGCAATTGAAATTTAAGACCCAAAGAATGGTGTCACGTTTAAAGTTAATGGTCAAAGATTAAAGTCATATCTAGAGTACCAACCACATGGAGAAGACACAGAAATAAATTTGAATGACCCACCAGATTTGAATTGATTTTTTTTTCTTTTCGGTGATTTGATTTTTTTTCTTTCTTTTTATTATTCTTTTGCTAATTGAAATTATTTTTGCATAAGGTGTTTGTTTAACCATTAAGTTTTCTCTTATCATTGTTAATCATGAGTGTCATAGCTAAACAGTTCCTCCTGAACATTCTTAAACCACTTCAACGTGTAAAATCTCATCTCAAAAGGCAGATTTGATTTTGTAAAACACATCGCATTTGGGCTCTGTAACCACCAGAGTTAGTATCCTATGTTGAGGATTTAGAAAGCCAACTCAGAGATATTGAGAGAAGTGTCTACAACATCCAGTTGGAGTTAGTATCAATAAGAGGACGATTTTAATTTTCTTTGTGTGTTTTATTTTTTTTCTGTTTGTGTGCTTTAGTTGTTACCCCGGTGAAGTGGCAGATAACGGTACTCCGTGACAATCAGGTCGGTTACTTCAGTTTCCCATAATAACTGATATTCTGAGGCGAAGGTATGGACATAAACGAGATTTTAGCAAAGCTTCATAATCGATTCCCTTCACTTCCTCAGAATGCCCTCCTTACAATCTATAAAGCTCGGTCCGAACGCCGATTGCTCATGAGGAATAACATACCTACTGATATCCACTGGTTAATCAAAGCTAAAGTACGATTGGCAGGTGAGTTACCTCCAAAATTTATTACATACATGCCTGGTTGTAGTAAAGGAAATTATGCAAGAAAACGAAGAGCTTGAAGAATTTCTGTTGCTTGTCATAAATATGCCAGAATGAGATGCAATAAAAACCCATGTTCTTTAGGAATGGTGTATGATAATAGGGATTCAATTTATTAGGGATGGCTTGAATAAGGAGTCATTGAATGATATCCTTTTGTCTCTTGAAACGCATCCCAGTGGATATGTGCAAGGAGCAATTCTCCAGTTATGGCCATTATTCCAGAAAGAGCATGCACGATATAGTCTCGGAAATCTGACTATAAACGACCCTGTTTGCCAGTTTATAAGAAAACTGGATGGGAAGCCTATCCTCGACCCATAGAGGGAGTTCAAGCCGTTTCTGGACGTAAAACTAGAGGAAGATGTGAGCCACAGTCGCAACTACCTGTAAATATCCTTTTATTTCACTGTTATTTTATTTCACTGTTGTTTTATCATTTGCATTATTGTTTTTAATAATTTTATGTTATCATTATTTCTTTTTCTTTTTACTATTTCCTTTTTGACTCGCGAGCCATGTGCTTTACACGTTATTTGACACTGACATGCTACCTCATATACAGCTATGACCTACTGTCACCAAGATTCTTAAATATGATTTTCTTTGTCAAGCACTCACAAATTATTTTTGAGAAGTATCCCAATGGCCGCTACTCTCAATAGACAATTCAAGAACATTTGTGTGCTTTCTGGATTTAACTATGGCAAACATAAAGAGTTTGTTGAGGCAGCCATAGATCTTGGTCGAAGAATAGCAGAGAGAAAATTACACTTGGTGTATGGAGGGGGTAACCGAGGGTTATCAAAATTGGTCTCAGAAGCTGCTTTTGTCAGAGGAAGCCAAGTGTTAGGCATCATCCCAAGAGCCCTAAAACCTTTGGGCAATTTGTCTGACTCACCGACTGAAGAAGAGTTAGTCGTCTTAGGTATGCAAGAAAGAATAACTGAAATGCTTAATCATGCTGATGCTTTTATCTTGCAACTCTAGAGGCACTTATCACATTAGCATCTTGGGCCCATCTGCACATTCACCAGAAACCTATCGGTTTGTTAAATGTCAATAACTTTTATGATGGCTTCATCGCATTTCTTAACCATGCAATAAAAAACTATTTCATTCCTTCCAATGCGAAAAAACTTTTTCTTTGTGCTCACATTGCTAATGAGCTACTTGATCTGTTACAAGCTTATAGACCCCTGGACCTTTGTGTTGGAGCGTCCAAATAATGATGGTAACAGTAGCCACAGTAAGAAGTACAAATTAGATTTAACTCTCCGCTTGTAAATATTTTCTTCTGTGTTGCACTACCCAGGTGATGTCTTCTAAACTCTACTTCTTTCCTTTAAAACATTGAGGACAATGTTTCGTTCTGGTTGGGGGGAAGGAATAGTCGACAATTGTGGAATCTTGGTTAAGTTTTTACTATTTTTTGTTGTAGAAACTAACTGTTGCTAACTTTTTGTGTTGAAGATGGCTGAATATGGAGTGTAGTGACTCTAGAAACGCATCTTCATCGTTTGAAAAAAAAAACAAAAAAAATTCAGACATTTTCTTTTTCTTTATTAAGCTTTGATATTCATTTTTCTTCTTCTTTTTAATTTCTCCTTTATAAATATACATTTTCAAATATTTAAGTCGAAGATGGCTGAATATGGAGTGTAGTGCCTCTAGAAACACATCTTCTTAGTTTTTTAAAAAAAACCCATTTTCTTTTTCTATCATTTTAAGTGTAACTTTTCTAATTAGTTTTTCTGCATCATTTTCACATTTTTGCATGCATATTTTCCTTTCATGTTTAGAATAGGTTGGGGGGTAGAATGTTGTTTGAAAAAAAAAATTTGGGATTTGTTTTAACATTAGATGCCATGATGAATTTTAAATTTTAGTATTTGTATTATCTTTGGTCTTAAGTGATGTTACGCTATTTTTGCTACTCTACATGTTGATGTCGGAGACAAATATGAGTTGCTTGAAGGAATGAACATGTCATAATAAGTACCAAGTGAATTTTTGAGCCTATCATTTTTCTTGGAGAGTAACGCTTTTGCCCATTCTTTATACAGCTTAGCAGTTTATTATTTTATACATGATCTCTAGATTTCTTTTGAGTTAACCATTAAAAAAAATTGTAAAATTAAAAAAAAATGTGTGTTGCTACATTTGGAGGCCCATCTAACTAGTAGATATAGAAGATTATTTAGAGCCCTAAAAGACAATGGAAAGGCTATCTTTTATCTGTTTGAGCCTTTCTACCCATCCCTTTTATGAAATATCCATAGTTCACCCTTTTGAGCCTTTAAAAAAAATATATATATTTTCTTTGTCAAACTTATCATCTTAACCTACTCCGATTTGGAGTATTACCCAATATCTTACAAGTTCCATCACCTATTTATGTTTGAGAAAAATATAAATAATTATTTTGTTCAATGAAGTTATGCAAAACAAAAGCAAAAAAAAAAATTGTTGTTTAAAAAAAAACAATAATAGGTGAAATCCACCTTACAACTTCCAAAAAAAAAAAAATTCTCTACATTTTTCTCAAACATACACTTTATTTTCCTTACTTCTCCTCATTTGTTAGCCATGTCCCTAACCTACGTTACGTCCTAATAAAAGTCCTTCTTGATTTTAGGGAACTATAGTATGAAGTAGAGGCTAGTTATATGGGCTAAAAAGATGTAGTGGTGCATAAAAATAAAAATAAAAAATAAATAAATTGGGTTGACTAGCATTTCTATTTGACTTGAGATCATATTATTTCTAAGCTGAGGGCATATTTCTTTCATTTTGGTGAGAGCATGTGATATCACTTCTTTATTATTTTCTCTCAATTACCATTCATTTAAGTGACTATTTTTATTGGGTTTGATTTCTTTGTGAGAGTGTCACTACTTCCAGTGAGATTTTGAGGTTTGACATGTCATTCTTGAAAGTAGCTATGACAAAGTCTATTGGGCTGATTCATGTGGATGGTTGATGTGGGTGTGATGTTTCTTTAGACTGGAGATAATGCTTATACTTTTATTAGATTACTATAATTAGTCTGATTGAATAAACATGATTATTAAAAAAAAAAAAAAAAAAAATCAATTTGGATTTGAATTTTGTTTTCGCTTTATTTGCTAGGGACTAGCAATAGCTGGTTGGGGGGTGTGTTGAGTGTTAGAAAATGTATATTTATAAAGGAGAAAATCACATTTTACACTTCAAGTTTTACTAACACCCTTACTTTTATGTATTTAAGCTTCTTGTCATTTAATTATGTGTGTTGTATTATAATTAAGTATTTTAGGGGCATCATAGTCATTTCACAATAAACGAGAGATCAGACGGCAAAATGAACATCACTTTTAAACTCAGGCCGGTCGAAAACCTTATGAGGAGCATAAAAGGAAAAATGGCATTGTTCACATGTATGGTACTATTCACATGTATGCATCGCGTTCATTTTCACATGGCGGATCGATACGTGGCATTGACCGATGATGTGGCATTGACTGATGAGGTGTCACGATCCTGTTGGACTAAAATTCTTATGCACTGTTGATTGGTGACGTGGTAGCATGTTAATGGACCAAAAATTACGCGTACGGTACATGCATATACACAGGATTATTTTCAACCAAACCGCGTTACTGTTCAAGCCGGGTAAAATCGTGTCACTGTTCAAACCGCGTGGTCAAACCGTGTACTGTTGACTGATGACGTGGTGCAATCCTGAGCGTCCAAACTGTTTTTAATATGATGGCCATGATTTACTCAATGTATCTATAAAAAGGGGGCCTCCCCCCCTAATTTGATATCTCTAAATCTATTTTTGGACTCCATTTTCTATAATTCCTTCTCTATCTTGTACTTTCTACGTATTTTAATAAATTTCCATTTTACCCCTAGTTCAATTATGAGTAGCTAATTTTCTTTCAAGCTTGGGTTGAAGGTGAAGTTTCAACATGTGTCATGGGCTTTATATGGTAAATTTATTTTCTCTTCCCCTCTAGTTTTTGTGGATGTTTTGACTTCTCGTCGACAAATAATAATAATCTTATTTAGATACCGCCTTGGTTTCACCGGCTCCCTTAGCACCATATTGATTAGAGTGTGGTTCATGAGGTGTGGATTCCCCCCTCATGATTTAATTGGCATTAATAAGGAATATTTAGCCCATGGTGCCTGTTTATACGGATCCAGATACCCAAGTGTTTCATTTCAATAGATTTCTCTTCAATTTATTCTCGCCATTTCAATTCCAATTTTAAGATAATCTAAGTCACTTTCACCACAAATTCAAATATCCATTTAGAAAAATTAATTTTACACACAATTAGAATCAACCTTCTCGTGGGATCGACACTCGTCACCATTAATCTATTCTACAATAGATTCGTGCACTTGCGAGTTCAATAAAATTTGCACAACTGCGTCTTCACATACCAAGGTTTGTGTTTTCAATAAGCATTGAGTTGCGGTTACATTCAATTTTCGGTTTAGATTCGATCTCAGGGATTATATTGATTAGGGTCGCGTAAGTTCTTGTTAGGGTTCATATAATTTGGTATCAGAAACTAGGCACCAAGGTCAGATTCATCTATTTTTATTGTTTTTCATTCTTGTTTGAATTTTTCATTCTTCTTCTAACAATGAAAAAAAAAGTCATGAATAATGTTGTGTGAACAGTGTCGCGTGACTGTGCTGCATGAACAGTATTACATGAACAATATTTTTAGGGATTTTTTTTTATCAATTTTACATCCTTGTGGTTTAATTCTCCTTAAACTCACTAATTTTACATATTCCTTTTCCTAAAAAAAAAAAGTCCCCAACCTCTACTTAAAATCTTTTGTTCATTTTTCTATTATTAGTGTTTTGGAAGTCCAAAACTGGTTTTACCCCATAGGTGAAATTATTTTGCCCAAAAATAGAAACCCGACCTAATGTACGCATTGCCTTCTTGCTCTTGAAATTAGAGTCTCCTTAGTGTAATGTTTTTGAATTGCTGCTGCAATCTTGATTTGATTAGTTTGATAAGAACCGAGTGAGAAGTACTACGAGTGGAAAAAGGCAAGAGAGTGTGAGCGTATTAGAGGGTAAAAGCCAATAAATTTGAGTGAAACACGAGTAGAATTGAGTGAATTATTTTCTTGAGTGATACATGTAAGGGAGTGAGGTGAGGTCCTTTCCACATTTTTTTTAACTTTCTTTTGCAGATGTTAGCCATGTCTCATAACCTAAAACGAAACACAAATGAAGAGGATTAGTCCGCAACTACTTAGAATTTGCAAAATTCAAGCATTGATGGGAGAGATGAGAAGGATGGTGAGGGCTGAATTAGAGCATATACATGAGCGTTTGGATCAAGTAGAGAACACATGTGCGGGCAGCCACAATCCGTTCCCCAAGCATGTAGGAGGGATAGAGCTCTAGCTAGAGGAGAGATTGATGACTATTATAGGGATGAGTATGATGAAGAGGAGGACTCAGTAGGTAGCTATAGGAGAGATGGACGGGTTGGAGAGATAGGAATAGGGATGATGGATATAATAATTGAATAGATTTTAACGAAAACAGAAACATGAACCTTTTGGATTATATCAACTTAAATTCTCTTTTTCCTTATAATTTACAGATCAAACCGACCGTATGGCAAACAACAAGGGTTGGAGCTGCATCTCTGATAATGAGATCTACAGTTTTGATCACTCTTATGCTTGGAAGCCCTTAAAATAATATAATTAATAAGATTACCATTTGCTTGATTAATATTTGTGTATTCATAAAAATGATTTGCGCATTTATGTTGCATAGCTAATTTGCCAGATAGAATGTTGAGTGTACATTGTAGATATGAATACATCATTTTAGTCACCACCGTTTCATTGTCAAAATTTCTTTGGCTCAGCAACCTTTATGCGGTGTATTCAAAATATAAAAAAAGTAAATCTTATTTTATTGTTTGTTGCATTTTAACTAGTAGATACACTTGTTCAAAGTTTCATTAGAATCATACAACCATATGAAAATGTAAATTTTTGTGAAAACATCAATATTTGAGATAAAAGCTATACAATTTTTGTTGTGGGATTTCAACCTTTCCACGTATCCTAAACTAATTGTCTAGACATGCTTTCATTTTCTCGGATTATCTTGTGTTGAATTGGAATTTTGACCGAGTTGTCAGTTCATGAGTTACACCAATGATAGGTGATGGGATAATGATTCCCTTATTAAGAATTTCAATAGTGACACTATTTGTGTTGAATCATAGTTAAATAGATAAATTAGAGAATCAACTTATCTATAGATAGTAGTTTGGGAGCAAAGTGCCCCAAATAAAAGATGGAGAGTTAGATGGGCAGAGTGCCTCAAGTAAAAGATTGAGAATTAGATGAAGAGACATTAAAACTAAGTTGATTATAGTTTTGGTGTTGATTGAATAATTTGAACTAAAGCAAAAGTACTTTATGAAGCTTAGTACTAAAAAATCCTAAAAATAGATTGAATAAAGTCAAGTTTTGAATGAATAATTTGAAAAAAAGTGTTAGAAATGCGAGTTGGTATTTCAAAATATCAATATCCCACATTACTAAGAAAAGAGAGCACAAATTTATTTATATATGGAATTCAAATATGGTCTGCTAACAAGCCTATTATCAGGAGGTCTATGAGCATGAAACCAACCCCAAAGAGGATCCCCTTTTGGAAACCTTTAATTGGACACACAGTGGGATCCCCCCCCCCCCCGCCCCATGCCCCAAACGAAGTGTCATGTATGTGCGTGGACTTGACCTATTTTTAAGTTTTTGCCCTTTATTTATTTTATTTTGAGTTATTTTGATTTGTTTATTTTATTATTTTAATTTGACTTATATTGAGAATTTGATTCCTATTCGAATTAGGATTTGTTTAAATCAAAGAGAAAATTGGGCTAGGGCTTGTATCTACAAAAGAAACTGCTTATACCATACGATTGGCATTCGAAAATTGTTTAGGCCCTCGATTTCCTTTAATTTTCTTCGTCTTTCTACTATTCAAGCCTATCGTCCATAGTAGTCATTGTATCCTTGAGATCAAGCTGCTTGGTTTGTCCTTCTTTCACCAAGTTATCAACACTGAAGGTGTAAAATTTGGTCTTAATTGGATTCCTTGACTATTTTGTTGTTTGCTACTTCTATAAATCAAAGATCATTTATTGTGATCACTTAGGGTGAAATTTGGTCTTAAGGACTCTGTTGTACTTATATTGTTGACTCTATTGTGTTTACTTTATCTTGGATTTGGAGTAAATTATTTTAAATTACAGTTTTACCCTTATTTAAAGAATTCTAGTTTTTAAATTACAAAATGAAAAAAATATATTTGTAAAATAAACTATTTTTTATTATTAGTTTTAATTATGTAAATTAATAATTATGAATATTCTTAATTATGTAAATCATAAATTTTTTTATTTATTTAAATTTTAATTATGTAAATTAAAAATTATTGATAAGTGCAACACAAACGAAACATTATTATAAATAATATAATACAAAATTAATATTTTCTTATAATAAACTATTTATTATTATTAATTACTAATATTAAATAAATACAATACTATTAAAAATTAAATAAATATAATATTATTATTTTTAAATAAATGTATCATTATTTCATTTTAATAATATAATTATATTATATTTAATAAAGGAATGATAAAAAACGAAGAGGGAGTGGAATCCCACGCCTCACTCAAAAAATGAGTGGGACCTACAAAGTGGGACTCCTACTCCCCTTTATAAATGCGCAAGTAAACACTAGAGTATGAATAATTCACACTCTCTACTCCCACTGTAGCAAGTAAACGAGCTATAAGTTTTGGGAGTTATGATTCTTGAGGTTTTTGTATGATTTTTATGGGTATTATGTGTTGAAGAATTTTTGATTAAATGAATACCATGAGGATTAAGGAAATGCGCTGGATTTATATGACAGTTAATAACTCCAAAAGTTATTTAAAATTTTATATTTTGTCATGAAAATTTGTTTATATCAAATGGAACTATACATATTGAACGTTACATAGAATTTTTTTTCATCCAAAAATATCTTATATTCTATTTTTAATGATTTTTTGAATTAGGCCCTGTGATTCAAAAAAATTAACTTTTCTATAGTGCTATAAGATGCAAAAAATGTTTAGACTAACCAAAACTTCTCAGAAAATTATGAAACTTTTCAGATCTATTTCTTTATATGCCTAGTTTATCATATTCAAAATTGGGACCAATTCGTTACATTTTAATTATTGTGAATCGATGAGTAAAGGATACTCAATTCTAGATTTTGGATTTCAGGACATAATAGCCTTGAAATAAAAGTTATTTGAAACAAAGTTTGAATGAATTTGGCTTTAAAATTTTTAATACTCATATATTAATGCATCTATTTAAGCCCCGAAAAATTTAATGACTTTTGAATTAGTACTTTATTTTATAAAAATCAGAGATTGAGGACTGGTCATTTATGTTTCCACATTGTGAGAATAAAATCGTTGGATTCAATGAAGTTATAGGAAATAGTTCCTTGAGGAGAATAGATTGTTATTAACTTGTTATATGAGTATGTTCATGGGAGCTCAATCTTTAATTTTAGGTTGCGGTGGTTAGATTATGAGGTTAAGCTTATCGTTATGATCGCTGAGGAGTAAATGAATTTAACTTTAAACTAGGATTACAATGAACATATGCATTCGAGTGGATTTTGGAAAGATTACTTTGATATGTGCATTTAAAAAGAATTATGTTTATTGCTTGTATTTAGAATTTATGATTTATTTATGAATTTTGTTATTAAGTTTTATAAAAGTTTACATTGGTGATAAGATTAAGGACAAAATTATCACAAGCACGTGGGATGAGACATATTCAGATCCTATTCAAGTTCCCATTGGACCCGTCATAAGAGCTCGAGCAAAGAAATTCAAAGAAGCACTTAGTGGATTGATTCAAGCAACTTGGGCTCAATCAAATTTGTGGAGGCCCGTTGAAGCAATCGTACATGATAAATGCATAATTCAGGCTCTTGAAGTTTCCATAGAATCGCTTCCATGAAATAAGAAGTTGGCTTGCATATTTTGGCGGGAAAATATATTATTTTCCTTTTTCGGATACGTTCTCATTTCTTAAGGAGGCTATTAGAGAAACAAGTTAGTTCTTTTTTAATTGTCTAGTTTCCATTTTAATTGATGTAAGACATTTAAGTCGATTAGGATTCTAATTTGATTTAGATTCTTTCCTATTTGTTTAGATTCATATTTTGATTTGAATTTGGTCTAGGATTTATTTTCAAATTTTCTTGTAACCAACCTTATATAATGTACTGGCATCTAATAAGTAGAGAAAGATAAGTTTTGATGCAATTGATTCGAGAGTTAGTTCTCTTTGGTTCTTATTCAAACTCTTTGAACTTATCGTATTTCTGTGGCGTTCAAACTCTTGACTTATCAATCAGATTATCCATAACTGAATGTGGCATCTGTTGAGTGTTAGAAAATGTATATTTATAAAGGAGAAAATTGTCATTTTACACTTCAAGTTTTACTAACACCCTTACTTTTATGTATTTAAGCTTCTTGTCATTTAATTATGTGTGTTGTATTATAATTAAGTATTTTATGTATTTTAGGGGCATCATAGTCATTTCACAATAAACAAGAGATCAGACGGCAAAACGGATATCACTTTTGAACTCAGGACGGTCGAAAACCGTAGACGGCAAAACGGACATCACTTTTGAACTCAGGACGGTCGAAAACCTTAAACGGTAAAACGGACATCACTTTTGAACTCAGGACAGTCGAAAACCTTAGACGACAAAACAGACATCATTGTTCACATGTACGGTACTATCTACGTTACTGTTCACGACACTGTTCACATAGACAGATCGATGACATGACATTGACCGATGATGTGGCATTGACTGATGAGGTGTCACGATCCTGTTGGACTAAAATTCTTATGCACTGTTGATTGGTGACGTGGCAGCATGTTAGTGGACCAAAAATTGCGCGTACGGTACATGCATATACACAGGATTATTTTCAACCAAACCGCGTTACTGTTCAAGCCGGGTCAAACTGTGTCACTGTTCAAACCGCGTGGTCAAACCGCGTACTGTTGACTGATGACGTGGCGCAATCTTGAGCGTCCAAACTGTTTTTAATCTGATGGCCATGATTTACTCAATGTATCTATAAAAAGAGAGCCCCCCCAATTTGATATCTCTGAATCCATTTTTGGACTCCATTTTCATTCCTTCTCTATCTTGTATTTTCTACGTATTTTAATAAATTTCCATTTTGCCCCTAGTTCAATTATGAGTAGCTAGTTTTCTTTCAAGCTTGGGTTGAAGGTGAAGTTTCAACATGTGTCATGGGCTTTATTTGGTAAATTTATTTTCTCTTTCCCTCTAGTTTTTGTGGATGTTTTGACTTCTCATCGACAAATAATAATAATCTTGTCTAGATACCACCTTAGTTTCACCGGCTCCCTAGTACAAGGTTATTATCATTTGGCACGATAAGCCCTTAGCACCATATTGATTAGAGTGTGATTCATGAGGTGTGGATTCCCCCCTCATGATTTAATTGGCATTAATAAGGAATATTTAGCCTATGGTACATGTTGATACGAATCCAGATACCAAGTGTTTCATTTCAATAGATTTCTCTTCAATTTATTCTCGCCATTTCAATTCCAATTTTAAGATAATCTAAGTCACTTTCACTACAAATTCAAATATCCATTTATAAAAATTAATTCTACACACAATTAGAATCAACCTACTCGTGGGATCGACACTCGTCGCCATTAATCTATTCTACAATAGATTCATGCACTTGCGAGTTCAATAAAATTTGCACAAGTTTTTGGCGCCGTTGCCGGGGAGGTAAGTTATTTTAATTCGTAGAATTAATTTTTGTGAATAATTTCTTTTATTTGTTTTCTTGTATTTTTTATTAAAAAAAGAAAAAAAATTGAATATGCATTTAGAGGTTAGTATTTCTTTTCTTTTTCTCTTCTTTAAAATTCTATAATTTAATTTTCAAGTTATTTTTTTCTTCTTTGTAATTTTTGTTTATCTTACTAATTATTTTTAGTTAATTTATTTCACATATTTTTTTTTAAGCGTGTTTTCTTATAGAAAGGTTGTAACAGCGCGATAAGGTTAGTATTGTAATTTCTCTTTTTTCTTTATTTTTATTCGTTTTGTTCCCAATTATTTTTTGTTCTTTGCATGCATGGTCGTAGGTCATTATTACCTAATCTTGAACCTATAGACCTTGACTAGAAAAAACACTTCGCACACACAAGCACGTTAAAAATAAATTTGAAATGGATTTACAACAACAAGTACCACAGGAGAGGCCATTTAAGGACTATTTTAGTCACTTAGCTAATTTGAGCACATCATGCATAAGATACCCAAATGTAGCTGTTAGGAGTTTTGAGTTAAAACCTAGTGTGCTAAATTGTCTCCCAACATTTTATGGCCTAGAAAATGAGGACCCATATAATCATCTAAATGATTTTCATGCTGTTTGTCAAACATTTAGATATGAGAATTTTTCAGATGATGATGTTAAACTTAGACTATTCCCATTTTCTTTAAAGGATAGAGCTCGTTCATGGCTCAATACATTGCCTGCTAATAGCATTACATCATGGGAATAAACGGTAACGAAATTTTTGAATAAATATTTCCCAGTGCATAAAACCAATGCTATTCGCAGGAAAATATCAGAGTTTACCCAGATAGATGACGAGCAGTTTTTCGAAACATGGGAGCGATTCAATGGGCTACTCTTGAAGTGTCCACATCATGGGTACGAGAACTGGCACCAATGCCAATACTTTTTGGAGGGATTATTGCCGAATGTACAAGAATGGCTAATGGCAACAAGTGGAGGAGAGCTAATGTCAAAACGTGCATCAGAGATTTGAGAATTCTTCTAGTGACAAGCGGATAATTCCAAACAACGAAGTCGATCACTTAGGAATACTAAAAGAATTAAAGGAGTGAATGAAGTTCACATTGGCGAGTCAACTTCGGGAATCAAAGAAGTCAAGGAGATGGTTGAAAGTGTCTCTCGACAAATAACATCGTTATCGACTGCTAAATCAATAGAATCACATTTTGAGAAAGCCATCAAATTACAACTCATACTCCAACACATATAATCCTGGATGGAGAGACCACTCCAATTTTTCATATTCTCAAGGATTCCAACAGAATGGACCAGCAGCTCCAGCTCCACCAATGCAACCAATTCCTCAAATTCCTCAAGCCTCTCAGCCACCATTTAGACCATATAATCAGAATCAGAACTACTCTCAACCTAGACCATGGGAGGATTCATTCTAGAATCTCAAGAATCTTACTCACTCCACGATTGAGCATCAGAACCGCACCATTGATGGACTACGAAATGAGTTGAAAGCAGGCTTCAACTCACAAGCCCAACCAGTTTCAAGCCTCGAGAAGATGGTGGGACAACTTGCTTCTTCAGTTCAGACCTTGGCAATGACTGTTGAGAAAGGTAAATTTCCAAGTCAACCAGTGCCTAATCCTAAAGGAGTATATGAAGCAAGTACCAGTTCACCACAGCAGCATGGAGAGGTCAAAGCAGTCATGACCTTGCGTAAAAGAAAAGAAGTCGACAACAAAGTGAAGATGCCGGTGACAAAAGAAAATCAAATTGTACCTGTGAATGTTGATAACTCACCATCAGAAGAGAAAGAAGAAACCAACCCACGAGAATATGTTCCTAAAGCTCCATTTCCTCAGAGGTTAGCTAAAGGAAAGAAGGGAAAATCCACAGGTGAGATTCTTGAAATCTTCAAACAGGTAAGTGTTAACATCCCTTTACTTGATGTTATAAAAAAAGTTCCATCTTATGACAAGTTTTTTAAAGACCTTTGTACTAAAAAGAGAAATATTTATGTTCAAAAGAAGGCATTTTTAACAAAAAACGTTAGTTCTATACTCCAACACAAAATTTCTCTAAAATGTAAAGACCCAGGCTCCCCCACTATCTCATGTAGCATAGGGAACCACACAATTGAGAATGCTTTGTTGGATTTAGGAGCTAGTGTAAATTTGTTACCTTACTCTGTATTTATGAAACTTGGACTGGGAGAATTACACCCAACTCCAGTGGTGTTACAGCTTGCAGATCGGTCCACAAAAATACCTCTTAGTATTATAGAGGACGTGCTTATTTAGGTAGACAAGTTTTATTTTCCTGTAGATTTCATTGTAATTGACACTCAACCAATATAGGATTCAAGAAAGCACATCCCCATTATTCTAGGCCGACCTTTCTTGGCAACTGCGGATGCTCATATTCAATGCAGAACTGGAAATATGCAGTTGTCCTTCGACAACATGACTATGGAGCTGAACATCTTCAACATTGCCAAACAACCTCACAATGCAGATGATGGAATTGTTGATGTGGATTTAATAGAAACAATAGTTGATGACACTTTTCTTTCAAACCTTAATGATGACCCTTTACAAACATGCTTAACTTACTTTGGTTTGGATTTTAATATTGACAGATCGGTCGTGAGGTCAACACCCTACTTGACTCAGCACCATCCATGGACACTAATAAATGGAAGTCAAGAGTTGAACAACTAGCACCATCAAAAAAGAAACTCATCCCATCATTAGAATCACCACCGAAACTCGAGCTCAAACCATTGCCCATCACTCTGGAATATGCATTTTTGGGAGAAGAAAGTACTCTGTCGATAATCATCTCATCATCCCTAAATGATGAACAAAATGGTAAGTTGTTGGATGTTTTAAAAGAGCACAAAGGAGCATTAAGATGGACCATAGCAGACATAAAAGGTATAAATCCAGTAAACTGCATGCATTACATTCACCTTGATGAAAACGCTAAATCTACTAGGGAAATACAACGTCGGTTAAATCTTAATATGAAAGAAGTTGTTAGAACTGAAGTCCTTAAGCAATATGCAGGTATCATTTACCCCATTTCTGATAGTTCATGGGTCAATCCTGTACAAGTTGTCCCCAAAAAGTCAGGAGTCACAGTAGTTACGAATGCCTATAATGAATTGATACCCACTAGATTGACTACAGGATGGCGTGTATGCATTGATTATAGAAAGTTGAATTCTGTCACACGTAAAGACCATTTTCCTTTACCATTTATCGATCAAATGCTTGATAGATTAACAGGCCATAAATTTTATTGCTTTCTAGATGGCTACTCAGGATATAATCAGATTCCCATAGCACCAAAAGATCAAGAGAAAACCACTTTCACTTGCCCTTTTGGCGCTTTTGCATATAGGAGAATGCCATTTGGATTATGTATGACTTTTATGTTTTTGGTGACTCGTTTGATCAATATTTACATCATCTAACACTAGTTCTGCAGAGATGTATCGAGAAGAACTTAGTCTTAAATTGGGAGAAGTGTCATTTTATGGTAAAACAAGGTATTGTTCTCGGTCACATCATTTCGAGCAAAGGTATTGAGGTTGATAAAGCCAAGGTGGATCTCATTTCTAATCTTCCTCCACCCAAAACAGTTAGAGAAGTAAGATCTTTCCTTGGGCATTCTGGTTTTTATAGACGTTTCATTAAAGATTTTAGCAAAGTTTCTAGACTCTTATGCAATTTACTTGCTAAGGATGTACTTTTTATCTTTGAAGATTCATGTCTTGTGGCATTTGAAAAACTAAAGCAATTATTGACATCATCACCCATTATTCAGCCCCCAAACTAGAGCTTACCATTTGAGCTCATGTGTGATGCATCTGATTATGCAGTAGGAGCAGTATTAGGATAAAGAGTTGATCGAATTCCCCATGTTATTTACTCTGCTAGTATGACATTGAATGATGCACAATTGAACTATTCAATTACTAAAAAAGAAATGCTAGCAGTAGTGTTTGCATTAGAAAAATTTCGATCTTATCTCATTGGTTGTAAAATAATTGTGTTCACAGATCTTGCTGCTCTTAAATATCTTCTCACAAAAAAAGATACAAAAGCTAGACTAATTCGTTGGGTGTTACTTTTGCAGGAATTCGACTTGAAATTCAAAGATAAGAAAGGTATAGAAAATGTTGTGGCAAACCATCTCTCTCGTCTCCATTTTGACACAATTACAGAGCCATTAACATTGAATAAGTCATTTCCAGATAAACAATTAATGAGTGTGGAAGTATTACCTTGGTATGCTGATATAGTTAATTATCTTGTTACAGGTCAACTTCCAAAGCATTAGACCAAGCAAGACAAAGCCAAATTTTTTGCAGAAATAAAGAATTTCTTTTGGGATGACCCGTATTTGTTCAAGTATTGTGTAGATCAAATTGTTAGACGATGTGTCCCAGAAAGAGAAATTCAGAATATTCTTTCATTCTGCCATGAACAAACTTGTGGAGGCCATTTCAGCGCTAAGAAAACAGCGACTACTAAAGTTTTACAATGTGGTTTCTATTGGCCAACTATATTTCGAGACGCTTACACTTTCTGTTCTTCATGTGATAGGTGTCAACAAATGGGGAGCATTACACGAAGGAACATGATGCCATTAAATCTAATTTTAGTGGTTGAGATTTTTGATGTATGGGGTATCGACTTCATGGGACCCTTTCCCCCTTCTTTTGGTCATCAATACATATTGGTTGCTGTTGACTACGTATCGAACTGGGTAGAAGCAATTCCATGTAGAACCAATGATCACAAGATGGTGATAGGATTTTTTAAACGCAACATTGTTTCATGCTTTGGATTCCCTCGAGCAATGATCAGTGATGGTGGTGCCCACTTTTGTAACAAAGCATTCAAAGCTCTTTTGACAAAGTATTCCATCACTCACAAAGTGGCGACCCCATATCATCCGCAAACCAGTGGCCAAGTTGAGATCTCCAATCGAGAAATAAAGCACATATTAGAAAAGACGGTGAGGCCAGACAGAAAAAATTGGTCATTAAGACTTGATGATGCATTATGGGCATATAGAACGGCTTTCAAGACCCCGATTGGGATGTCACCCTATAGGCTAGTGTATGAAAAAGCTTGCCACCTACCTGTGGAACTCGAGCATCATGCATATTGGGCCATCAAGAAATTCAACTTTGACATGCAGCAAGTTAGCTTAGAAAGAAGATTACAACTGGCAGAACTTGAAGAAATTCGCAATGATGCATACGAAAATGCCAAAATTTACAAGCAGCGAATGAAAGTCTTTCATGACAAGCAAATTATGAGAAAATCGTTCACTCTAGGTCAGAAAGTGCTTTTATTCAATTCTCGCTTGCACCTATTCTCAGGTAAGTTACGCTCGCGATAGTCTGGCCCCTTTATTGTTCATACTGTTTTTCCACATGGGGAAATTGAAATTTAAGACCCAAAGAATGGTGTCACGTTTAAAGTTAATGGTCAAAGATTAAAGTCATATCTAGAGTACCAACCACATGGAGAAGACACAGAAATAAATTTGAATGACCCACCAGATTTGAATTGATTTTTTTTTCTTTTCGGTGATTTGATTTTTTTTCTTTCTTTTTATTATTCTTTTGCTAATTGAAATTATTTTTGCATAAGGTGTTTGTTTAACCATTAAGTTTTCTCTTATCATTGTTAATCATGAGTGTCATAGCTAAACAGTTCCTCCTGAACATTCTTAAACCACTTCAATGTGTAAAATCTCATCTCAAAAGGCAGATTTGATTTTGTAAAACACATCGCATTTGGGCTCTGCAATCACCAGAGTTAGTATCCTATGCTGAGGATTTAGAAAGCCAACTCAGAGATATTGAGAGAAGTGTCTACAACATCCAGTTGGAGTTAGTATCAGTAAGAGGACGATTTTAATTTTCTTTGTGTGTTTTATTTTTTTTCTGTTTGTGTGCTTTAGTTGTTACCCCGGTGAAGTGGCGGATAACGGTACTCCGTGACAATCAGGTCGGTTACTTCAGTTTTCCATAATACCTGATATTCTGAGGCGAAGGTATGGACATAAACGAGATTTTAGCAAAGCTTCATAATCGATTCCCTTCACTTCCTCAGAATGCCCTCCTTACAATCTATAAAGCTCGGTCCGAACGCCGATTGCTCATGAGGAATAACTTACCCGCTGATATCCGCTGGTTAATCAAAGCTAAAGTACGATTGGCAGGTGAGTTACCTCCAAAATTTATTGCATACATGCCTGGTTGTGGTAAAGGAAATTATGCAAGAAAACGAAGAGCTCGAAGAATTTCTGTTGCTTGTCATAAATATGCCAGAATGAGATGCAATAAAAACCCATGTTCTTTAGGAATGGTGTATGATAATAGGGATTCAATTTATTAGGGATGGCTTGAATAAGGAGTCATTGAATGATATCCTTTTGTCTCTTGAAACGCATCCCAGTGGATATGTGCAAGGAGCAATTCTCCAGTTATGGCCATTATTCCAGAAAGAGCATGCACGATATAGTCTCGGAAATCTGACTATAAACGACCCTGTTTGCCAGTTTATAAGAAAACTGGATGGGAAGCCTATCCTCGACCCATAGAGGGAGTTCAAGCCGTTTCTGGACGTAAAACTAGAGGAAGATGTGAGCCACAGTCGCAACTACCTGTAAATATCCTTTTATTTCACTGTTATTTTATTTTACTGTTGTTTATCATTTGCATTATGAGTAATAATACAGTCACAAACTTTTGTATAAACTTATTTTGTACAAACTGATGTGGCATGATAAGATTGGTTAAATTAAATATCACTTGGCCCACATGATTTGTTTTTATTAATTTATATTTTCATTCAACCAATGAATTAATGCCACGTCAGTTTGTACAAAATAAGTTTGTACAAGAGTTTGTGGCTGTATCATTACTCTTGCATTATTGTTTTTAATAATTTTATGTTATCATTTTTTTATATACTATTTCCTTTTTGACTCGCGAGCCATGTGCTTTACACGTTATTTGACACTGACATGCTACCTCATACACAGCTATGACCCACTGTCACCAAAATTCTTAAATATGATTTTCTTTGTCAAGCACTCACAAATTGTTTTTGAGAAGTATCCCAATGGCCGCTACTCTCAATAGACAATTCAAGAACATTTGTGTGCTTTCTGGATTTAACTATGGCAAACATAAAGAGTTCGTTGAGGCAGCCATAGATCTTGGTCGAAGAATAGCAGAGAGAAAATTACACTTGGTGTATGGAGGGGGTAACCGAGGGTTATCAAAATTGGTCTCAGAAGCTGCTTTTGTCAGAGGAAGCCAAGTGTTAGGCATCATCCCAAGAGCCCTAAAACCTTTGGGCAATTTGTCTGACTCACCGACTAGAGAAGAGTTAGTCGTCTTAGGTATGCAAGAAAGAATAACTGAAATGCTTAATCATGCTGATGCTTTTATCTTGCAACTCTAGAGGCACTTATCACATTAGCATCTTGGGCCCATCTGCACATTCACCAGAAACCTATCGGTTTGTTAAATATCAATAACTTTTATGATGGCTTCATCGCATTTCTTAACCATGCAATAAAAAACTATTTCATTCCTTCCAATGCGAAAAAACTTTTTCTTTGTGCTCACATTGCTAATGAGCTACTTGATCTGTTACAAGCTTATAGACCGGAGCTAGACCCCTGGACCTTTGTGTTGGAGCGTCCAAATAATGATGGTAACAGTAGCCACAGTAAGAAGTACAAATTAAATTTAACTCTCCGCTTGTAAATATTTTCTTCTGTGTTGCACTACCCAGGTGATGTCTTCTAAACTCTACTTCTTTCCTTTAAAACATTGAGGACAATATTTCGTTCTGGTTGGGGGGAGGGAATAGTCGACAATTGTGGAATCTTGGTTAAGTTTTTACTATTTTTTGTTGTAGAAACTAACTGTTGCTAACTTTTTGTGTTGAAGATGGCTAAATATGAAGTGTAGTGACTCTAGAAACGCATCTTCATCGTTTGAAAAAAAAACAAAAAAAATTCAGACATTTTATTTTTCTTTATTAAGCTTTGATATTCATTTTTCTTCTTCTTTTTAATTTCTCCTTTATAAATATACATTTTCAAATATTTAAGTCGAAGATGGCTGAATATGGAGTGTAGTGCCTCTAGAAAAACATCTTCTTAGTTTTTAAAAAAAAACCCATTTTCTTTTTCTATCATTTTAAGTGTAACTTTTCTAATTAGTTTTTCTGCATCATTTTCACATTTTTGCATGCATATTTTCCTTTCATGTTTAGAATAGGTTGGGGGGTAGAATGTTGTTTGAAAAAAAAAATTTGGGATTTGTTTTAACATTAGATGACATGATGAATTTTAAATTTTAGTATTTGTATTATCTTTGGTCTTAAGTGATGTTACGCTATTTTTGCTACTCTACATGTTGATGTCGGAGACAAATATGAGTTGCTTGAAGGAATGAACATGTCATAATAAGTACCAAGTGAGTTTTTGAGCCTATCATTTTTCTTGGAGAGTAACGCTTTTGCCCATTCTTTATACAGCTTAGCAGTTTATTATTTTATACATGATCTCTAGATTTCTTTTGAGTTAACCATTAAAAAAAATTGTAAAATTAAAAAAAATGTGTGTTGCTACATTTGGAGGCCCATCTAACTAGTAGATATAGAAGATTATTTAGAGCCCTAAAAGACAATGGAAAGGCTATCTTTGATCTGTTTGAGCCTTTCTACCCATCCCTTTTATGAAATATCCATAGTTCACCCTTTTGAGCCTTTAAAAAAAAATATATATTTTCTTTGTCAAACTTATCATCTTAACCCACTCCGATTTGGAGTATTACCCAATATCTTACAAGTTCCATCACCTATTTATGTTTGAGAAAAATATAAATAATTATTTTGTTCAATGAAGTTATGCAAAAAAAAAAAATTGTTGTTTAAAAAAAACAATAATAGGTGAAATCCACCTTACAACTTCCAAAAAAAAAAATTCTCTACATTTTTCTCAAACATACACTTTATTTTCCTTACTTCCCCTCATTTGTTAGCCATGTCCCTAACCTACGTTACGTCCTAATAAAAGTCCTTCTTGATTTTAGGGAACTATAGTCAACATTTTCTTTCTCGGGCTATATAACCCAAAACAAACTTTCCTTTAGTCTAAAACAAGGTACCAAACCAGATAAGAATTTGTTTCAAAAGTTTTCTGATGCACAGGATCCTTACTAGAAGGCAAGTGCAGAGCATACTTCCTTAGGTTTCAAAATGAACAAATTTAATCTTTTATTTCTTTTTCTTTCTTTAGAACTTCATTTGCAGAGAGAGAGAAGAGAGTTTAGAATTTCATGGTTGTTGGAGGCACACGAGTTTTTTTTTTCTTCAAACTTCTATCAAACTTTCAAACTTATTTTACAAGAGAGGAGAGAACTCCTTATATAGGAGAAATCTCAGGAAGATAGGACAGGACCCCTATCTTTTACAAAAGCAAAAGTAAAAGTTACATGATGACACACCTTTAATAATTACAAAGGGACAGAGTGCTTTAATAATTAAAGCACGATGTTGGCAAAAGCAAAAACAAAGCTTAAAGTAAAAGCAAGCTGCAATAAGTATACAAGACAAAGTGATAAAGTAAAAACACAATTATTACAAGAAGACAAACTACTTTATGGAGAGGAGAGATTCATGTAGTCATCTTCAGAGGAGCTTTCCGTTGCGTCTGGGTCCGTGTCACCAGAGTGCTTTTGGAAAAAAGGTTTGGAGAGCTTTGGATGCTTGCAGGAGGGACCACGGCATGGTGGCCGAGGGCAATGATAATCCCTGGGAGTACACTTTGGAGTATACCTTGGGGAGGTTTGGGTGGCTTTATCAACTTTGGAGGGTCGGACTGGGGTCTTGGAAGGTTGGGTTGATGGTCCTGGGTCAGAAGGTCCAGGTTCATCCATTGTTGGTTGGGGAAACTGGTTAAGGTGTTGGCTTAGAGGAAGAAATGCATCCCATGGGTCTTGGGAATCCTGGAACAGAAAGTCAGTGTAGTCTGGTTTTTCTTCCTTGATAATGATACCTGTGGACTTTGGTTTGGATATGGCGGATGGAGTAGGGATCATGATGAGGTCATGTTGTGGACCTAAGGAGGTGTGAAAGATATCTCGGTGTGGAGGAGTTTGATGGTTTAATTGACAAAGGTAATTGTGCAGGGTAGTCTGGATTTCATTGTCAATGATAGCTGGATGAGGGGCAGTGAACCATTCATATACCTGATCTTGGGTCCAAAAGAGGTTTGTATCTGGATGTTGGAAATATGGTGAATGATAAAGTGATGTGAACATTTGGGCTTCGAGAGGTTGGCATACGATCGAGATTGTAAATCTCATTCTTTAACTTTTTCTCCACCATGGTATTGGGAATACCATTCAAGCAATGTCCAAGAGAGGTAGCTTTTGGATCGGAGATGGGTTAAGGTAGGAGCGATTGGTAAGATCAGCATAAAAGATTAGGCACCAGAGTACCATAATTCGTCTTGATGATTTCTGGATGGGTCATGGTCAAACAAAAGGGTGGAAAGTGGAAAATGGAAATGGGTCGGCCATAAGGTAGCCTTTCATGAAAAAGCGAAAGAGAGCTTTTCTTGCAAATTCTTGGATGGCAAAGATAGAAGAAAATGTTTTGTTAAGGGGAAAAGTCTTTTTGGTTAGAGCTTCTGGTGGAAGGGAGGTAGCCATGAAGATGATGGGAAAATGATAGGTGGAGGAAATTAAGGCTAGAGAGTGTTCTGGTTTTGAGAGTCTGGAGAGCATATCAGGGATAAGGTTCTGGGATCCCTTTATATGCTTGACAGATAAGTCATATTTGGAAAACCAATCTTTTAATCAGAGTAACATCTTTTCTGGAACAGTTTTACCTTTGAAATTGAGGATATTAGGGAAGGTTGAACTGTCCATTCGGATAAGAAAATGGTGTCCAATCAGATGGTACTCAAATTTCTTGATGCCATTCTTGACCGCTAAGATTTCTTTGAACACGCTATGGTAGTGCTTCTGTGTGTCAGAAAAATGTCCACTAGCGTAAGCGATAAAGTGTTCTTTTCCATCGAGTTCTTCAAGGAGGATGGCACGATTCATCACGTCATGCATATGCGCTTTCCATCTGCAATCAGCTTTAAAGGAGGCGGATTTTGCGCGATCTGTTTGAGAGTAGTGACAGCACGTGTGTGGTCATCATTCCACTCTGGGGGCTTCTTTTTCAATAAAGCCGAGAGATGATGAGTGTAGTGGTCCACATGTGGGATAAAGTCTCGGATGTAATTGATGATGCCGAGAAACTGTTGAACTTGCTTTTTGGAAAGTTGTTGAGCTGGAAAATGAAGCAACTCTTGGGCAATGTGCTTTCCTGGCTGGTAATGGCCATCTTTTATGATCATACCAAGAAATTCGATGTTGTCTGTGGCAATGGTGCTTTTCTTGGCAGATAACATGATGCCATGACTTTGGACAATATCATAAAACTGGCTTAACAGCTGGCGATGTTCATCATGTGATCCTGAAAAAAGCAAAATGTCATCAATGTAAATTAATGCATGATGCAGGATTGGCTGAAAGATTTTGATCATGGATTTTTGGAAAATGGATGGGGCAGTTTTGAGGCCGAAGGGAAGGACAGTCCATTGAAAATGGGCATTGGGAATGCAAAAGGCAGTTTTGTATCGTTCTGAGGGTTCAATGCCTAATTGCCAAAAACCTGATTTTAAATCAAATTTGGAAAAGATCTGGGCATTTTTTAGAAAAGTAAACATGCTTTGTCGGCGGGGTAAAGGAAATTTGTCGTCTTGCAAAAACATGTTTAGTGGCTGATAGTCTATGACTAGGCGTTTCTTTCCTCGAAAATTTTCAGAATGCTTTTCAACATAAAAGGCTTGGCAAGCCCATTGAGAATTTGTGGGCTCGATAAGACCTTGGGCTAACAATTGTGAACATTCTTGTTGGGCTAGGAGTAAGTCAGATGGACTCATTCCTGGATGGGTAGCCTTGGTGGGATTAATGTCTTCATTGAGTTTGAAGGGTAACTTAATGAAGAAAGACTTATTTTTCCACAAAGGGTTCGGATGGGTGAACTCAGAATGGGATTCAGGACAGAAGTTCAAAAGCTTGGTTGAAATATCCTGGTAGGACTGAGGAGTTCCAGACAGATTGTAAAGTTTTAGGATGTTTGTGAACGGTTTGAACATGGACTTGACTCGAATTCCATTGGGAATGATTTGGAGGTGTTTGATCTGGTAAAGAATGTCAAGACCTAACAAGATATCCTTATTAGGAAGGGTTGAACCAATAACTTTGGTCCAAATGACACAATTTGGAAAGATTTGAATACCAATGGGTTTTTTGGTAATCAGGGAGGTAGTGAACAATTTTCCATTGACAGCTTTGAAATGTTCTTCAGACTGTGTCCAGTAGTCGGGTGGAATGAGATGTGGATTAAGCATACTGCGTTGGGCGCCAGTATCAATAAGACCAATTGCTGGAATGGGCCTTTGGAATTTGGAAGGTAAGATCTGGAGTTTGATGGAAGGTATAGGAACTGAAGTGTCAAGGGACAATAACTGTTGATGGAAAATTATTTGGGATCATCAAGTCATCGGAGGATTGTTGGAGTGCGAACACTGTTTCATCATTGGGTTCATCTTGTTCGAGAAATAGAATTCAGTTCATCCTTAGAGTAATCAGTACAACAAGGCGAATGGATTTTCTTTTGTTAGGATCCTTGCAAAATGACCTTTTTCTTGCAGATAAAACATCTACCGACTTCCTTTTGAGTCTCTGGAAGAAGACTTCCTTGAAGAATCATTTTGGACCTACGGGGTTTGGAGGAAAATTTCGGGGTTTTGAATCTCCGAAAATGCCTTTTCTTGGAATTGCAATCACAATCCTTCTTGTGTTTGCATTTGATCTGAGATAAGGTTTTTCACTTTGTCTTTCAATTCTTTGAAAAGCTTTTGTTCAAGACATGTTTTGGCAAAAAGATTTTGCCAAGAGAGATGTTGTCAATAACAAGATTGGAGCGTGGGTTGGAGTTCTTAGAGAGGCTAAGAAAACATGCTTTAGTGTAGGCTCGTTGAATCCATTAAGCTTATAGAAGCGAGACATGCGCTTGTAATGGAAATCAAGATCCTTGGCATTGAGTGATTTCATCTGAGATAATCTCGTCGTGCAGCTTCAAAGACTACAGCTGGGTCTCCGAGAAATTGATCATGAAGAATTGCAAGAGCATTGGAGATTTCTGGTAATTGGACAAATTGCAATTGTCTCATTGAGAGAGTCAAACCAATCTCTTAGAGCACCGTAAAGCAGTAGCAAACTCTAAGGGATTCGAGGTGGCTCAGTGCAGCATTTGGAGGTCAATCCAGGCAGACATTTCATTAAGGCGATCACGCCATTTATAAGACGGGATATCATCAAAGGTGAACCATGGACCATTTGATGACTTTTGGCTAGACAAACTAGTCTGGGTTGGAGGAGGCTGGTTTGTGGCAGAAGATTCAGGCATTTCTTCTTCGACATCGGAAGGAATGTCAACATATGGTTCAGGCCGGGATGTTTGGCCGTGGGTATGTTGATCAGGTTGAGCCATCGTAATCTGATATCGGCGTAAGATTTTGAATCACCGGTAGAATCTTGAAGAATAGGAAATTTTGATCGGTAGTAGAGGAATGGTCAACTGGGTGGGCACTGAACTGGTGCATGGGTTCTTTATCTTTGGATTGAGTAGGAGGTTGGGATGAGGGTGGTTCTGGTGGTGATGCTGGTGTATAACCTGGTGATTGCTGGTCAGAGGTAGTAGTGGAGGATGGATGAACTGTAACGGGTCGTGGTTGAGGTTTAGGCTTTGGTTTTGGCTTTGGTGGTGGTGGCAATGGATTTTCTCTAAAGAGTGTATGAGTCATACCAAATAACTTGGAAGGCTCATATTGTCGAATAGGGGAAAGCATAGAGGCAAAGGGATGATAAGTGGGGCCAATGGAAGGAATTGGAGGTGAAGAGGTAAAAAGAGAAGGGCGTTGTTTGTTAGATTCAATTTGAGAAAGCTCAGCTTTTAAGCGTCTGATCCCTCTTTCTTTTTGGTCAAATTCTGGGCCATAGTATCTTTGGGCTAGCATGGTCCAACTCAAGTTGAGCAATGTGGTGGATGTGCATTTGTGTGGAGTCAATCGTCTCAAGTTTTTAAAATGTTCTCAACTTTGGAGTTGATATTTAACAAAGTATCATTTTGGGCTCAGCATTTTGGGTTTGCCAATTGAGTTCAAAAGGTTTAGGAGGTTAGGAGGCCGGATGAGGTAATGGGTGAAGGGATAAAAGGTTTGGACACAACATTACGTTGGGGATGCATGTGAGCCTCTAGGAAAGAGGAAGAATAATCGAAGAAGTAGATGAAAACATCATACAACGCATGGAGGAATTGGATGGTGAAGGAGTCTCTTTGCAATACTTGCAATCCATTTGAGTTCTGGTTGTAGATAGGTAAAGGAGTGGAGGTGGAGGGTCTTTTGGTGGTTTAGGGTGTGGTGGTGACAAGAGACGGAGGGTTTTCTTTTTGGATTTCCTTTTCCTTACATAATCATCGCTTCTTCCCAATCATCCCGGGGACAATCGGGTCACAGCTGATCGGGGACATCCGAAATGGCCATTTGCTTTGGATAAACAGGGTAGCCTTGAGTGTAATGATCTTCAGCAGCGGTGATCATGGAAGAATAGGTAAAAGAGAGCCGAAAGGGCTCTTGTGGAGCACTTGGAGGTGGTTTAAAAGTCATTCTGACTGTTCCATCTGGTCGTCTTTCAAACATGCTTTCAGATGTCTAAACTGGGGCTGTATTGTTATGGAACTGTTCATAGTTGGAGATCCATTCAAGAGGCATAAGCTTGATAAGCTCATGTCGAGGAATTTGTCGTGGGATCTGGATGATGGTTGGGATCTGGTCAGATTCAACACCATAAGAGTGTCGAATGGTGTTCGGGTAGATCTAAGGCATGATTTTGAAGCCTATAGACTTGATGGTGTAGGGTGGCAATTTTGAGAGGAAATTTGCTTGGATTTGGACTTGAACTTTCAAGGTTGTGGGTAGATTGATGTCTTGAAGTGAAAGGTTGAAATTTGGGTAAAAGGTGAGTAAAACACTTCCAGCATGTAGGGTTGTGAGAACAGTACCGATCACAGCATCTTGGTACTGTTTGAATCGGGTATCAAGCAAGGCTATGCGAGCAGTAACTGGCAATCCTTTTCGCCCATGAAGGGAAAGGATAAGTCTGATGCCGCCAAGATGGAGGTGAGTGTATCCTTCACGCTTCCAATTTGAAATGAGTTCGGAAGGGATTTCTAGAGTAACGTATTGCTCAGCAGAGGTGGCTTGAAGAGCACACTGATCCAGACGAGAAGACTAGATATATTCTTTAGGGTGAGGCCGTTTAGTAGAGATAAGAGTACGGATACTGTGGGTAAAGGAATCAGGGCATTTGTACAACTGATAAGGGCTAATAAGAGGGTAGGTAGATTCACTGATTTGGGTGGATTCAGGGATGTAGGAATATTCTACAAGGTTTTCGATTTTATTGGTAGTATGAGAAGTGCAGGATTTAGGCAAAGAAAGAGTAGAAGAAAGAGTAACAGGGGTTGAAGATGAAGTAGAAGCCATGAATGAGAAGGTCTCTCTGCGCCTGAAATCTAAAGAGCAAAGCAGAAATAAAGATATAAATTATACCACTTTGGTGAAAATGAAAGGGTTAGGCTCTGATACCAATTAAGGTGAAAAACTTCGAAAACATTTTCTTTCTCGGGCTATATAACCCAAAACAGACTTTCCTTTAGTCTAAAACAGGGTACCAAACCAGATAAGAATTTGTTTCAAAAGTTTTCTGATGCATAGGATCCTTACTAGAAGGCAAGTGCAGAGCATACTTCCTTAGGTTTCAGAAGTTTGTTAATAAAATGAGTGTTCTCTTTTCTTATGAGTGGCTAATATTCTAAGCTAAGGTGAAAGGTGAAGCTCAAAGATTTAAACTATGGAAGTGATTATTCTCTCAAGTAAGTTTATAGTTTATTATTTTAATTATAAATTTACAAGATATATTTTTCACAAGTTATTTTCATATCTAGATCCACTTTGAATCCATTTGGCATTTGGACATAATGTCGACACATCAATATGGCTTGGCACATTATGTACTTTATCCCCATATTTATCTATAAGTGGTTAATTAGTAATTAAGTCATATAATAATTGTGGCTAAGAAAGGTTGACATAAAATAATAAGAATGAGAAGATGGGTTGTTAATGGATTCGGTATCAAGAACCATGACGTCAACAGGAAAGTAGAATTTATTTATGTTGACAAGAACATCGTTTATGTGTCCTCTAAGAATTTTAATAAATCTATCCATTGATTGGAGTGACACGAGTTTGTTTCAAGTCGCCTAATCATAATTCCTCATAGATAGAGTATGGCAGTAAGTTAACATTGGCTCTTAATTCAAGTAAAGCTTTATCAAATGCAGGGCTCCAATGACATAAGAAATTGTAAGTGAACCGGCATCTTTATACTTAATAGGAATTTTATTTGGGACAATGGTACTAACCTTTTCAATCAAGAATATTTTTTGTGGGATGTTGGTTTTGCTTTTTATTGTACAACCAGCTTTTCAGAACCAAGCATAAGCAGGCACTTGTTGAATAGGATCAACTAAACGGATGTTTATAAGAACTTACTTAAACGTTTATGCTTTGGTGGAACAAGTCATTCTGGGTAAGGAACTTTAGGAATATAAAGATTGTTTATAATTGCTTCTAAATTGAAGTTGGTTGACTTCTTTCTCATGATTATGAATTGTTTTTCCAAACCTAAGGGTGCTTATAGATTTGGCTTCCTCATTAGGCATATTAGAAATGGATGATGATCTTAGTTTCAAATTGACTCTTATGATTAAGAATTGGTCAACTAGGTAGTTTTCCTTTCTCTCTCTCTACTATAGTTGTTGCTAATTGACCCAATTGATTTTCAAGCCTTAGAATAGCTTGAATACTTGATTCTAAGGCTTGTTAATTTGATTGTATGAAATTATAAAGTGTATCCTCTAAAAAAGGTTTTCTTTGCTGGTGTAATAAATTGAGACATAGGTTATAGGAGGTAGATTGTTGATTGAGCTTGCTAAATTGTTGTCCACAAAAAGTGAGGGTGATTCCTTCGATTAGGATTATATATAGGTGAAAAATGGCTATTGGAGGATTTTCTATATAATTGTCAGGTATGTACCCGAGGGTGATCTTTAAGGACCAACATGGGCCATGACCCCCAAAAAAATTTTAAAAAAAAATCTAATATTCGATATTTCATACTAAAATAAATTGATATTAACAAAATACCCATCTTGTAGACTTGTACACTATCATTTAGTCATAGAATTAAAAAGAAGAGTTAAAAAATTTTAAAAAATCTAATATTCGATATTTCATACTAAAATAAATTGATATTAACAAAATACCCATCTTGTAGACTTGTACACTATCATTTAGTCATAGAATTAAAAAGAAGAGTTAAAAAATTTTAAAAAATCTAATATTCGATATTTCATACTAAAATAAATTGATATTAACAAAATACCCATCTTGTAGACTTGTACACTATCATTCAGTCATAGAAGAAGAATAAGACCCAAATAGAAATTTATAGTTAATGAACAAGTTGAAATACTAAGTTGAAAGTTTCTATCCAAATTATAAACAAAGAAGATCAACTTTCTAATCCATGTGTAATGCTTGATCCTGAGTGCTGATTTTACATCTTAGTAAATAATTAATAGATAGCAAAATTAAAAAAAAATGAAATCTCCTCTTCACTTATTGAAATTAAAAAAATTATTGAATGTTCCCTTACTTTTATAAATAATAATTCTTTGCCACTGTATTGTTAATGGTCTATTAACCTTTATTTATAAAAATATATTTTTTTATGTTATGATGTATCATAGTTTAATGTGTTCAAGTGTTACTTGTGAGCCTAGAAGAAATCTCATCAAAATGGCATCTTCATTTACAAACCCAGTTTCCTCTGAATCTTCTCACATTTCTCTCTCTTCTACTCTTTCTTTACCTCGTTCTTGTCAAAAACATGTTGCTTCAAAAATTGAAAACCTTGTTGAATACTCATATATTCTTGAATCAGCCCAGATCAATGAATCACAATTTTCAGTAATGAGCCCATACCATCTTTACAAACAAAAAACCTCTTTCACCAGAAGCATCAGAACCTTGATTTCCACTAAAAGACCTTTAGCCAAAGAGTACATCCAGTCTTCAACACTAGATCAATGTGCTCTTGAAGCCTCTCAGAGTGAACAATATGTTACAAACTGGAAACTGGAAATACCTACTGATCTCATAACAAACTGGAAGCAAGAAGGGTATACACATGTTCATCTTGGAGGTGTGAGGCTAATCCTTACTGTACATGGGATAAAAGGCTTGCCTGTTATAGCTAGAATTGCCCTGCTAGACACCAGATTCAAGGAATACCAACATGTTGTCATTGGAACTGTTCTAACTACACTCCATGCTGGAAGTGTATTGTTCAACATGTCCCTTGAAGACCCAAATCTTCCCACAACTATAAAAGTCCAAATCCAGCTCCAAGGAGTAGACCAAACAGCCACCTCAAAGATAGCCACACTCCATCACCAAATAGTGTATCGATTACAGAATCATGCACTAGATCTTCCCACTTCACAAACCACCACAGATGCATTGATGATCCTTGATTTAAAAGCAAGAATTGCTTTAACTCATGCCACTTGAATGGCTTTCCAATTATAAGCAATTCCACTAGAATTCTGAGCCAATCCAGACCTCTGAAGCCATCTTCGAAAGAAGATCTTATGGCCAAGTTAAGATGTCCTTTCAAACTCCAGGACAATCTTCAGATCCCGAAGCTCCAAGGCTCTCTTATACTGCTATGATCAAAGCAGTAACCATGGGACAATAAGAGAATCTCCCACTTTATGGATTTTCTTCAAAAGGATATCCAATATATCTTGACAAAGTCAATGGACACTTCTTATGGGATGTTCCAAAAGCCCATATGTGCAACCCTAATTGCCCTTGCCTAGAAGATCCATATGACGATGATGAAGACTTTGAAATAATGAGGAAAAGATGAAGGAGAAAGAAGAAACCTTCCCATTTAAAAACTCCCAGCCAGCCTTTGTCAATCTACAACAAGGCTCTTAAATGGATAGAAAAAGAAGACAGAAAACATGTTCCACAAACACCAACTCCTTCTCCACCACAACTCAGGTCATGCCTGATGTTCTCTTCCTCCAGCTAGTCTTATCAAGAATCTTTTCTCCCACTTGAAAAACAAACAGATCCTTAAACAAAGGTTATTTCACAGCCTTTTGTGCAGTCACCCATAACTTTTTCTAGTCAACTAGAAGCCCCAAAGCAATATGAAGCAGTCTTAAATTGGCAAACTCAAAATGCCAATGCTCAAAACCAAGCACTTTATAATCTTGGGAGAAAGATCGATAAAGTCGCAACTCAGGTGACAAAAACTAAAACAAAAGTGGATTCTCTCAATGCTTAGCTGGAATGGATCTATCTGAATTTGCATAATAGAATCTTTGAGTTAGATGTTGATCTCAGAACGATGATTAACAATCGTATATGGGGTCCAGAATTCAACAAAAAGGAAGTAGAGATTAGAAAGCTGAAATCAGAGCTAGCCAAAATTGATGCAGACAAAGAGCAACCATCTCTCTTTATCAAAACCCAATCTTTACCAATTCCTACCCCTTTATTTGACACATATCAGCCTTTCTATAACCCCTCTAGACCACCAATGGATTATAACAAGTTCTTTGGTCTTTCACCTCTTCTTTACAAAAATCAAGAACCTCCAACAACACCATCAACATCCAAAAGACCAACCACAAAAGTAAAAATCTCAAAACCAAAACCAAAAGAAACTTCTCCAATACCCGAAGATTCTCCAAAATCAACCCCTGAGCCAACAAAGAAAGACAAAGCTCATGTACACCAATACTTCTATCAAAGTGTTGGTACACAGAACGATGGTCCAGATCCAGATTCATCCTCTGAGGATAGTTCTAGCTCCAGTTCTTATGAGCAATCTTCCTCAGACTTAGAGTCTCAATATGTAGATATCTCTGGACTTCTCATGGTTCAACCGTCTACAAAGACAGAAGAACCAAGTACATCTACACCTGTTGTAGATGAATCAGATGATGAAAATCAAGATCAAGGTAGTTCACAAACTGAACCAATACCCCCAAATCCTCCAGCACCTGAAACTTCCTCTAAACCATCTTCAACCCAGTGGTTCACTTTTGATGATATTCCTCGTCACAAATGGCCATCCAGGCACCAAGAATTTTTTGCTTGGGTCGATGTACAAATGACACAAACAAATGCACAATCTCAATCAGTCCTCCGAGAATTTTATTCCAGATTCACTGGTTCTTTGCGAGATTGGTTTGAAAGTCTAGGAGAATACAGACAACTTCGGTTAATTCAGACCACAGTCGCCACAACACTTACAGTCATTTATGAACAGTTCATTGGAGAACCATTTGCAGCAAATGAAGCCTTCAGAAAAGAATTTCATCAGATGAAATGTCGCTCTCTTAAGTGCAACCATTTGGAGATGCATTATAAAAGAATGAGCATGCTCTACTACAAGTTAAAGGGATTCAATGATCCAACTTTAAAGCATGTTTTCATTGCTTCACTTCCTTTAGAACTTCAGCTCGAACTTCAGAAACAGCTTACAGCCTTCAACCGGAACATAGCCAACATTTCTCTTGGAAAAATCTTCCAGTTGACTATTTTATGTCTTGACAGATTGTGTGAACAGAAAGACTTCTTTAAAGACCTCATTGAAAATAAACAACCTTTTGCCACAGCCTGCAAAAAACCATATCTCAAAATCCAGTGCAAAGATGACAAAAAATGCACCTGTCCAACCAAGAAGAAGAGTCATTTCCAAAAACACCCCCACAGATCTTCCAAGAAAGGCAAAATACCTTATAGATACTTCAAGAAGAAAGATTCATCCCAGTTCAAAAAAAGAAGCATAACCGTTGTTTCATCTACAAAAAACGCAGTTATTTTGCTCGAAATTGTCCAAACAAGTCAGCCAAAGTTGTTTGCCTTATTCAACATCTACAACAATCTTCAATGCTTTTTGATCAAAAAGATGTTGAGTCCAATTTCTTTGAACAGACAGAATATAATGATCATACGGCATTCATCCTCACAGAATCAACAGATGATTCTGAAGCAGATGAAATTTCTGTTATCTCTACTGTTCAAGAAATTGACCAGGTTCATTCAGTAAAAATTTTAGTCCTCCTTTCCAAATTTCATAAACCCATTCCTGTTATTGGTTTTCTTGATACTGGTGCACAACGTAGTATGCTCAATCCCACAGTTCTTCCTTCTTCTTGTTGGGAACATCATACTGAATTCTTCAAAGCAACCAATGGTGAAATCTTCAAAACCTCCCTGATTACTAAAAAACCTTACCCATTGGGATTTAGTTTTTTCCAAACTGTATCATATGGCAAAAATAGTTGGTTCATATTTACCAGACAAAGATCTTCTCATAGGATTTGATATCCTTCACCTAGTAAAAAATCTATATATCACACCAACTGGAATCAAGCTCAAATAAATATTTTTGCCTTATACATATATTCTACGTCTGTATACTCTTTCAGATAAAGCCCTCTTTTATGCAACCATCACTCACAAACTCCTTTAGTTTTGTCCTGAAACTCACTCTCAGTTCAGTCATCCTTTTCATCTTTGGAAAAATGATAAGTTCTTCATTCAACTTCCCTTCAAATTGAATGAGGATATCAATCCAACAAAAGCAACTCATCCAGGAATGCCACCTTCTGATCTTTCCCTAGCCAAACAAGAATGTGATCAATTGCCTTTTATGTTGAAAAAAGGTCAGAGTTAATTTGAGGAAAAAAGAGATTGGTAATTGATTATCAGCCTCTTAATGCTTTTCTCAGAGATGAAAAATTTCCTCTTCCAAAAATCCAGTCCTTGTTTGTCCATCTTCAAGATGCAAATTTTTTTTCAAAATTCGATCTCAAAGCTGGTTTTTGGCAACTCAGCATTTTACCCTCTAATAGACCTAAGATGACTTTCTGTATTCCCAATGCCATTACCAATGGATAGTAATGCCTTTTGGTCTCAAAGTTGCTCCTTCCCTATTCCAAAAAGCAATGGTCAAAATATTCTCTCCTATCCTCCATCATGCTCTGGTATATATCGATGACATTTTGTTATTTTCCACCAACCACCAGACCCACCAACAACTGCTTTCAGATTTCTTTGATATTGTGCAAGCACATGGCATAATGCTTTCCGAAAAGAAAAGCAGCATTGGAAATGAATCAATCGACTTTTTAGGCATGGTGTTACAAGATGGCCACTACCATCCAGGACCACATATTGCAGCAGAATTGACAAAGTTTCCAGACACAGATCTCAATAAAAAGCAAATTCAACAGTTCCTTGGAATTGTGAATTATTTGAGAGACTTTATTCCCAAAGTTGCGGTCCACACCAGCAAATTGTCGCGCATGCTAAAGAAACAATCCCCACCATGGGGTCCTGAATAGACAACAGTTGTCAGACAGCTCAAAAAGATTTCTCAATCACCACCACCACTAAAGATTCCACAATGGGACAAAGAATTCTCCAGACCGACGCCAGTAATGAATACTGGAGTGCTATTCTTTTAGAAAAAATTAGAGAAACAGAGTCCTATTGCGCTCATGCAAGTGGACAGTTCAAGATTATAGAAAAGAATTATCATGTCATTTACAAGGAGATTTTAGCAGTCAAGTATGGAATCAAAAAATTTGAATTCCATTTGGTCTGTCACAATTTCCTTATCAGGATGGACAACTCCTCTTCAAGAACAAATTGCTCCCAGATAAGCAATTGCTCAGTTTGAAAGCTTGGTTTGCCAAGTATGACTTCACAATCCAGCACATTAAAGTTGATAAAAACCTAGTCCCTGATTTCCTCACCCGTCCATCTATAAATAAGCCTACTCTCATCACTTCCATCGATGCTATACCCATCATAGCAATGTATCGTTCTCTCCCTTTCAAAGCCTTAACTCAAAAGACTTTTCCTCTCAATCTCTTTTTCAGTTCAACTTTTCAAATTCAAGATTTTGCCAGGAAATTCCTTTTCAGGTATTTCATGAATGTCTATAGAACCCAACCACTTCGTTTTCCGTCCCTTCATCTTGAATACCTTTTTCTTATAGGATTCATTCTCAATCCATCTCTTACCATTTCAGAAGATGAATTATGGTATGTTTGGTGTCTCACAGTCCTGTATGCCACTACACTATTCTACCTGTTCATACTCTCAGGTATATCTCAACTCCCAACCATGCACCATCTTTCATTTGGACATTACTTGAATGGTTTTCGCCACTCACATGATGGCGTAAACAACTTCAAAATATCTCAGCCCATCATCAGTTAAACAGACTCCCTGATCAAGAAGCAAATCTATTTACCTCAGTGTTCATCATACACAGGCCATACTTTCAACACCTAGTTACTAAAGACCATTGGACAAGAGATCAAGCATATGAATGGAAAACATTTCCACATCCATTCCCACTCAACCATGACCTAACCATAATCTCAGTCCTCAAGAGTTACCTGCTAGAACTCAATAATATCCAACTAGCACCCACAGATATTTATCACATGTCCATAGGACCATCTCACTCCCTTGAGTTTTTACCAAGAGTTCGAGAAAACACTTTGGGCTCAAGTTCCAGTCCTTAGGGTATTCTCATCAGATAAGAATGCCCAGATTACAAAAATGTCCTCTTTCAGGATGCTCAAGACCCTTGGGAAGACTTCCACTCACTGCTTCCATCCCAAAAATCTCAAAGCATGTCTACTAAGTCAGCTTCTCAGCCAACTAAAGTGATGTGAATCCCACAATGAAACTTTCAATCCCACACTTAATTTGTAGTTTCAACTTCCCAAGAAAGTTCTAAAACAGATTTAAGACAAACAAAACCTTGACCCAATGCTTAAGAAAACATGAACCAAAGGTATAGAGAAGGGTATTGACGCCACACTCAAGAAAAAGATGAGAAGGTGAGTGATAAGTCTAAATTTGGAACACCACAAGAATGTAAATTCTTGATAAGTTCACTAGTTCTCAAAAGAACCAAAGAAAGAATAATCTTTCATATTCAAATAACATTAATCTCTCATCTCCTTACATAACAAGGTTGCTGAATTTAAATAGGCTAAAAGAAACCCAAGATCCTAAAAATACAAATGGAAACATTGGAACAACCCTCCAAGTAGGTTTGTCAAAAGATGTTTCAAAAGTCTTCACCAACCCACCATGATCAATGCTATCTTTGACAAAATTAATGCTAGCCTACTATAATTAATGCTATCATTGACAAACTTAATGTTAGCCCACCATCATTGATGGTAGACTTACCTTACACATTGACAAGCTTGAAACAAAACAAACAAATAAGTTGAAAAACAAAGGATTCGTTGAAAATCCCAAGTCTGAACAAGCTGTAAAGAATTGGTCATAACTCCTTCTAGAGAACTCCAAATCCAGCTCTGTAAAATTTATTGGAAAGCTAACTTAATTATCTTTCCAACGGTATATAGTTTGCACTTTAATTCTAGCTCAATCAATACAGTTTTTATTCCGAATTTGACCTTTCTGCATTTGATACAACTTGTGTATTTGGCTGCCCAATAACTTGAATAATGCCCACAATGCCTTGTCTTCTCTTCAAGCCCAATTCATGATGTCTTGCATCTTGAATTGCATTTTCAATCCATATTTTCTCAATTAATCCATTTAAAGCAGCTTGCATCTTTTTGGCTCTTGCTCTTGTAATTGGGCCTCCATGAATGTGCAAAGGATCACTTGAAGTTTTAATGGTCCCTTGATGGTTCTCATCATAAAGCCACTGCAGAAAAAGATGAGCTTGATGAAGATTATCTCCTCTATCAACAGATACACAAAGCTCAAAAGCAATATGAAAAAGAGACAGGAGACATATCTCCATCCAAATATCCCTCCACTCTATAAAGCTTCTAGCTTTTCACATGGCTACAAAAGATTTCCAATTTTTCTGGCTTTAATAAAAGTTGACAGGGGTCCTGTCCTGTCTAAAGTGTGTTTTTCACATGTATGCTTTTCATGTGCTTTTTCTTTATGTTTTGTCATTTGCTTTCAAAGATAAGGGTCCTGTCTTATCTTTTGCTTTAGGACGCTCTATATAAGAGCCCTCAAGTCTTTGTATTAAGCAGAACATCTTCAATAATAGTTTGAAATCTTGTTCATAAACCACAGATGTCTCTTTAAACTCTCTTCTTCTTCTAAGAAGTAAGTTAATACTCGAGCCATTATTCTAAGAGCATTCATTTCTATTTCTATACTGAGTATGCTCTGCACTTGCCTTTGAGTAAGGATCCTGTGCATCAGAAAAGTCCTGATTTATCTTCAAACGAGTTTTCCAAAATTACTCTCTCACAACGTTCACCCTCTCTAAGAGTCTAGGAGATGACTTGTCTTTGGGTGGTATCGTGGCTTGATATCTAAAGGATTAGGGTATATCGGCTGGAAACCCGAACTTGCAGACTACTGGTCCAAAGAACAGTTTCAAACTGTTATAGGTCAGGTATAACAATACCACGTACTCTGACATGATGCATCAAAATTTCTAAATTCTTTAACTCTGAGTTAAATTAATGTTGAACCTTCAACCCATGACTAAGAGTAACATCTGCTTAAATATCCAAGAATTGAATCAAGAAAATATTACAATCTAAACTCTTTACAACGTGATCCTAGTTTGTGTCAACAAATATGGGATTATCTTGTGAATCATCGTGATGAAATATATCAAGCTTATATTAAAGTAAGACCATATCAGATTATTCTTTCAAAATATCCAGCATTTGGGCTAGTAGGTCATACTTATAGACTTCAATCTTCTTTGTATGTAAAATTTTCATCATGGTTAGAGCATTTTCCTTCTAAGGATGTTGTATTTTGTTTACCATGTTTTCTTTTTGTAATGCCAAATGGACGTTCTGAATCAATTACATTTATAGTGAATGGATTTAAAAATTGGAGAAAAGTTAATGGTGGGAAAAAAAGTACATTCTTGGTTCACATGGGGGAATCATATAATGCCAGTGTAGGAAGTTGTTTAAATTTAATAAATCCATCTTGAATGTTCAAACTACAAAGAAAAAAAGATTAATATGTTGAGGCTCAAGACTATAATTAATGCTATCTAGTGGTTACATTTCAATCAATGATGAGGGAGTAAATTTAAGGAATAGGGGAAGTTTCGTTGAATTATTAAAACTTTTGGCAACATATAATGTTGATGTTGCTAAAGTTGTCTTAAAAAATGCACCAAAACATGCCAAGTATACTTTAGGGTGAATTCAAAAAGAAATTTTGCAATCTTCCTAACAAAGTGAGGGAGAAAATTTGTAATGAAATTGGGATTCAATGTATTGTATTCTTGTTGATAAGCCTAAGGTATTTTATTTGCCTGATAGAATGCTCTCCCACTATTGAGGGGTGAAAAAAGAACAGCTTAGAATAACATCCCTCATCTAAGCAAGTGTCAGTAGGGTGCAATGCAAAGATAAGATTCTTCCTACGTACCAAAAAGTGCAACTTTAATTTTGCTAAGCGTCGAATAGTCAACCAAGTTAATCAGAGCGTAAATGAAAGTGGCAATAAAGCTCCACCTGAAAGTCAAAATTAGAAGTCCATAATGGCTACCTTTCATCTTACCATAATTGATACCAGTCGGACAACCACTACCACCCAATGGGGAAGCCACTCATTGACTTTTAAACAGGATGAACTATGGTTGGTACGATCGATCTCAAAACCAATAACTTTCTGGTGCACAAGATCCTACAAAGAGGCAAGTGCAGAGCATACTCATTAAAAGAGATGGATGGAAGTGAACTATTATGAGACTCTGTTGTCTTTCCTAGGAAATAAAGGAAAGAGAGAAATTTTTAGAAAGTCATGATATTTGCAAACTTAGATATTTATTTCCCAAACTTTTGATGATTACAACTGAGCCTGAATTTTCCTTATATAGAAAAATTCAAGAGAAGAGGACGAAACAAGCCTTATCCTCTTTAAAAAAGGAAAAGCAAAAAGCAAAAGATTCCAGACAGGACAGGACCCCTGACTTTGGACTTTTTTCAAAAGATAAAGCAAAAAGAAGGTACCTTAAAGAAAAGATAAAGTAAAGCAGATGCTTTGCTTTTACGAAAGCTAAAGTAATAATTACAAAGCATTCTCAAAAGCTGTGTGAAGGAGATAAGTTGTCGACATCACTGTCAATTTCAGCAAATGGCTCTTTCCACCAAGGCAAGTTCTCATAATATTATCGGGTAAGTGAGTCTGTCGGTGGAGCTGTACTTGAGGAGGGAGCATGTGATGCTTCAGTAGGATGTATGATTGAGGTGAATTCTTCCCACTGATCTTATGAATCTTGGAAGAGAATATCAGTGAAATCAGGCTTTTCTTCTTTGATCAAAATCCCAAAGGGAGGAGGATTACTAGATGAAGGTGACCTGGTAGTCAAGATGACCCTAAGTTCATGTTGTGGACCAAGGGAGGTGTGCTGAATGTCAACAGGGGTGGACTAAACATTGTTTAGTTCGAAAAGATATTGTCTCAAGGTAGAGACAAGGTTAGGGTCATGGTTTAAAGGAAAATTATGATGAACAATTTTCCATTCATAAGCTTGATCCTGAGTCTAAAAGCGTTTGGTAACAGGATGTTGGAAATAAGGACGGTGGATAATAAAGACTGAGGTGAACTGTTCTCCTTCTTGATCAGGGAGGAGATTGATGTGGTGGTGTTTGATGATGAAGTCAAGTTGTTTTCTCCACCAAGGGAGAGGAGAAAACCATTCAAAGAGAGTCCATGTGAGAGAGTGTGCCTGGTTTGGGTCTGTGAGACACCTGAACATTGGTTGAACAGGGAAGACTAGTTTAGTGGCATATAATACGGTGAGACAACATAAATACCATAATTTGTCTTTTGTGATATCCTTGAAGGGGTAAATCATTAGGCCTGTAAGGAAAATGTGATTTGGATGAAAGCTTGGAAATTCGGACGGTTGGGTACGATATATGTTCATGAAGTATCGAAAAACAAATTTCTTTGCAAAATCTTGGATTTGGAAGGGACTGGAGAAAGTGAGATTGCAAGGAAAAGACTTTTTTGTTAAGGTTGTGCTGGGTAGAGTAAGAGCCATGTAGATGACTAGGACTGGGATAAAGGAGGATTCTAGGGATGAAGATGAAGGTCAAGACAAGAGATTAGGGATGAGGTAATGGTCTCCTTTTATATGCTGGATTGTGAAGTCATATTTTGAGAACCATGTTTTGAGACGTAGAAGATGCTTGTTTGGAAGAACCTTATTTTTTAATTCAAGGATTTTTGGAAAGGAGGAATTGTCTAGTCTGAAAAGGAAATTATGGCCAATAAGATGAAATTCAAATTTCTGAATTCCATATTTAATGGATAAGATTTATTTGTAGATCACCTGGTAGTGCTTTTCTGATTCCTTGAATTGTCCGCTAGCATGAGCATAGTAAGATTCTTTACTATCATGTTTTTCCAAAAGAACGGCTCCCCAAAATTCATAACTTGCATCAGTTTGGAGGATACGCTGTCCATCAGTAGGAATTCTCAATGGAGGAGGATGCTGAGTAATTTGCTTGAGATGTTGGACAGCAGTAGTTTGGGGGGCCCTATGGTGGGGCTGTTTTCTTAAGCATCTTTGAAAGCTGGCTAGTATGAATAGCTACATGTGGAAAGAATTCCCGAAGGTAATTGATGATACCTAGGAACTGCTGGATCTGCTTTTTTGACAAGTGCTCATCTGGAAAATGAATGAGTTCCTAGGCTATATGTGGACCAGGACTATAGTATCCATCTTTTAGTGTCATGCCAAGAAAGGTAACAGTGTCTTGGCCTAGGATACTCTTTTTTGTCAGACAACATTATGCCATATGTTTCCACTATCTCAAGAAAATGGGAAAGTAATTGCTAATGGGAATCATGATCTTTAGAGAATAATAGCACGTCATCTATATAGACAAGTGCATGATGAAGGATAGGTTCAAAGATCTTGATCATGGCCTTTTGAAAAAGTGAGGGGGCTACCTTGAGGCCAAATGACATTACTTTCCATTGATAGTGGGCATTTGGAATGCAAAAACCTGTTTTGGGTCTGTTATGAGGATGAATTCCTAATTGCCAGAAACCTGCCTTAAGGTCAAATTTTGAGAAGACCTTAGCATCCCAGATGTGAACAAGGGGAATTTATCATCTCTAAGGAAATAGTTGAGAGGCTGATAATCAATAACAAGACATTTTTTCCTCTTACTATTTCAAACCGCTTTTCCACATAAAAGGCTTGACAACCCCACTCAGAATTTGTAGGCTCAATGAGGCCTTGTTTTAACAACTGCGAACATTCTTTTTGGGCTAGTTTGAGATCAGTTGGTGTCATGCCTGGATGGTTAGCTTTGGTTGGGTTAATGTCTTCGTTAAGCTTAAAGGTGATGAGAACCATCAAGGGAATACCATTAAAACTTCAAGTGATCCTTTGCACATTCATGGAGGCCCAATTACAAGAGCAAGAGCCAAAAAGATACAAGCTGCTTTAAATGGATTAATTGAGAAAATATGGTTTGAAAATGCAATTCAAGATGCAAGACATCATGAATTGGGCTTGAAGAGAAGACAAGGCATTGTGGGCATTATTCAAGTTATTGGGCAGCCAAATACACAATTTGTATCAAATGCAAAAAGGTCAAATTCGGAATAAAAAATGTATTGATTGAGCCAGAAGTAACGTGCAAGCTATATACTATTGGAAACATAATTAAGTTAGCTTTCCAATAAATTTTACAGAACTGGATTTGGAGTTCTCTAGAAGGAGTTATGACCAATTCATTACAGCTTGTGCAGACTTGGGATTTTCAACGACTCCTTTGTTTTCCAACTTCATTTGTTTGTTTTGTTTCAAGTTTGTCAATGTGTAAAGTAAGTCTACCATCAATGATGGTGGGCTAACATTAAGTTTTTCAATGATAACATTAATTATAGTAGGCTAGCATTAAGTTTGTCAAAGATAGCATTAATTATGGAGGGTTGGTGAAGGCTTTTGAAACATCCTTTGACAAACCTACTTGGAGGGTTGTTCCAATATTTCCATTTGTATTTTTAAGATCTTGGGTTTCTTTTAGCCTATTTAAATTCAACAACCTTGCTATGTAATGATTATTAGAGATTAATGTTATTTGAATTTGAAAGATTATTCTTTCTTTGGTTCTTTTGAGAACTAGTGAACTTATCAAGAATTTGCATTCTTGTGGCGTTCCAAATTTAGACTTATCACTCACCTTCTCATCTATTTCTTGAGTGTGGCGTCAATACCCTTCTCTATACCTTTGGTTCATGTTTTCTTAAGCATTGGGTCAAGGTTTTGTTTGTCTTAAATCTGTTTAGAACTTTCTTGGGAAGTTGAAACTATAAATAAGTGTGGGATTGAAAGTTTCATTGTGGGATTCGCATAAAAAAGGGAGCTTCATGAAGAAGTTTTCATTTTTCGATAGGGGAGAAGGATGAAAGAACTGGCTGTGACCTTCTGGATAGTAAGGAAGAAAACGAGATTTAAAAGGATCATATGAAGGGGGAGAGTTTGAGATAGAAAATAATCTCAGGATATCCATATAAGGTTGAAGCATTTGGTTATAACGGACTTCATAAGCTATTATATGGAGTTTTTTAACTAGGTGAAGAATATCAAACTCGATTAAAAGATCTTTGTCAGGAAGATTGAATCCAACAAGCTTGATCCAAAGAACACATCTTGGAAAGAATTGAATACTAATGGGTTTTTGGTAATCAGACTTGTATGAAACAGTTCTCCATTAGCAGCTTTGAAATATTCTGTATGCTTTTCCCAAAAATGGGATGGGAGGATTGCCAGTATCAACAAATCCTATGATGGGAACATGAGCAGTGTGTAGATTAAGCGCGGATTATCACTATCAAAATAATGTGTTGGCTAGGCATGAATTATTGTAATTAGAATAATGTGCTCAATAAGCACAAATTATCGCCATCTTCTTGACGTGTAGATTAAGCGTGAATTATCGCTACTAGAATAATATGCTGCTAGGCACAAATTATTGCAATTAAAATAATGTACTAATTAGGCACGAGTTATCACCATCAGAATAATGTGCGATTAAGCAAAAATTGTTGTGACCATAATAACATGCCGACTAAGCATGAATTATCACCATCCGAATAATGTGCCAACTAAGCATGAACTATCACCATTAAAATAATGTGTAGATAAAGCACAAATTTTCACCAATATAACAGAGTGTAGATAAAGCACCAATTATCACCATCGGAACAAAGTGCATTCAAGTACGAATAATTTCTAACTCCACAAAAGTGCATTTAAGCATGAATAATTACCAATTGCGCAACAGTGCATTCAAGCACGAAATTACTAATTGCGTAAAAGTGCGTTCAAGCATGCATAATTGTGGTATGAGCAAATGTGCATCCTAGCATGAAGGATTGCCACCTATGTAATTGCAGGTGGGTGATTTCCACCTTTCCAAAAAGAATGAATATATGCATAAAGTGTGTGTGCTAAGACATATTGCCAGAAACGATAACCATTTAATTATGAAACCAGACATGTAGAAGTCATCTAGGCAATTTAACTTGCCTCAAGACAAAACTATGCAGCTGCCAAAGGAAAATTGCCACCAAGGAAAAAATAATTAACAAGAGACAAGCGTGCTTATAAACTACTATAAGTGTGAAGAATTGCTCAAGAAGGAGGAATATATTGAAGCTATACGATCAATCTTTGCAAATCTAATCACCAAAATGAACAACAAGGTAAAGGCAAAAGCTACAAAATGAAAATGACCTACATAATGGGTAGAGAGGAAACACAAAGATATGCTTCAAAGTGATTTCTTCCCTAGACTTGATAAAATTTGTCAATTATAAAGTATCCAAGTAAGGATACAACAATACTATTTAAGAAAATGATCGAGCTACCCAGGTGCGAAAGCGTAGGCATACCTGCAAGCCATCTAACATATTGATGATTGGCAAAAGACTACACTAGATGCGGCTTGCCTTTAGAGTACTACAACCAATGTTGTCTCATCACAAAAGGGCTACATCAGATGCAACTTGACTTCATCATACCTCATCACTCGCTCTTAAATAATGAAACTTCTAATATCGTGATCAAAATACTTCATCTTGTTGAGAAGTGTCTACGATCAATATCTTAAAATGGGCTATAACTTAGAAAGCTCCTCTGGAATACTGGACCATACTCCATAATGCTCCAAAGTCTCTTAAGAGCTATTCAAGTGATAAGGAATATCTCTCCTGCTAAACATGAGAGGTGCAGAGGAGGAATTGTGTAAAACAAAATCAGCAAGTAAAAGGGTTATCCCATGCGAACATGGTGTTAGACCCAATTAAAACAAGAATCGACACTTGGCAAATTAGTGTAAGCATGTATTTAGTATTTATTTAGTCCATAAAAAGAGATTTTTGAATTTCAAAAATTCCTTTCATGAACTAAGGATATGTATTGATATGGAAATTAGTCATTCATACCACCTAGAGGGGGTTAGGATCTCCAAAGGGAAATTAGGATCCCTCAAATGTAGGAACAAGGATCACCACGTGGAATTAAGAACTCCTTGAGGTTGGAAACAAGGAACTCTCAATCGAGGCCATGAACTAAGCTAGTAGGGCGAAAATGTAAGAATAATGCTTATTAATAGAAGAGACTCACAGAAACACGATAATAATGGATGAAGGGGTTAAATTATGCCAACTGCGCCACCATCCCATGACCTCCTAAAATACAGGAGGTGAAGTCAATAATTGCCCTCATTCGCCAAAATAAGGGAACCTAAAAATGTGGTATACGATAAATGCTATGCTACCCTCTTAAAGAGAGGTAAGTTCACTTGAACTCCAGTTTTATGATTCAACTTGAATTCTTTAGCCACTAACTTAAGCATCAGATCAAAATCACGAGAAATCCCCTTTTCTAACCCTATTTCACCGCTTTTTGTTTGCTACTTTGTGTTTAGGTGTACCTTCATTTGTTGCACTTGGCTTAACTCTAGGCAAGAAAAAATTAGGCATCAACACTTAGTATAAAAAATTAGCTAAATATACTTAATTTGTAAAGCAACAATATAAATAGAACAAACCATGGGAGAATTTGATGAACATTATTGCCACTTCTCTTCCTCTTCTTCTCTTCTGTATGTTGTATAATGCTAGGTGACAAAGTACATAGCAAAATCCTTGTTGGATTTTGACTCGAAATCTTAATCAAATCTATTAATCTAAAACAATCAATTAGCTTCATTTTTAATTTCAATGCCACCATTACTTAATAAGCCACAGACTTATGTTAGCTGAAGAAATTAAATGTCTTCTCTTTTTCATGGCCTTGCATGTGTATTCTAATTGTAAAATTAAAATTCATTTTCAATGCAAATTAAACTTGTCTTTACCTACTGTACACCTTAGCTAAGCCATGGCTTCTATTAATTGTTCAATGTATGTATTGCTCATCCATAATCTCTAATTAATTCCCTGTCCAATAAAATAATTCAATAATCTAAAAATAAAAATAAAAATGACTAATATATATATGTTGTTTTAACTAGATTTTCACTAGGATTCAATTTGAACTATTGAGTAGTTGTTCTCACCAAATTCAAGTCAAATCTGATTTAAACAAATAAATTTATGTTTAAAATGGGAGATTATGCTAAGTTTGGATTTAGGCGTGTTTTGCTACTTTTGGGGATAGGAGGCATGGCTGAGGTGATATGAGAGGTGAGCTGCGGTGATATAGGAGGTGAACTAAGGTATTCTGAGTTTAGAATATTATGGATAGCTCAGTAGAACTCATGGAAGTTAATTTAGAAAGTTGACATGAGACCTCAAGAGAGCTTAGGGAATAGCTTTGGTGAACTCAAGGATAACTCTAGAGAGTTTATCTCTGAGGCTCATGGTATATAACTTAGGTGACCTGTATATGAAATATGATATGGAGTAAAACCATCATAGTAAGTAGAAAATAAGCATAAAAAATAAAGAACACGCAAGATTTTATGTGGTTTTATGTTATTGAATTTTTGGAAATGCTTCTTCTTTTTTGTGTTGCAATCACAATCTTTCTTTTTCTTGCATTTGATCTGTAAGTAAGGCTTTTTGCAAGCACTTCGGAAAGGCTCTTTGTCTTGTAACAGTTCTTTGAAGAACTGTTTCTGTTCACATAATTTTTCCAAACATCCTTTGACGATCTGGAAAATCTTTCCTAAGGAAATGTTGTCAATGGTGAGATTGAGACTCGTAAGCTGCCTCTGTATGTCTGGTTGCAATTCTTCAGGTAATGATGCCAGAAATACATGTTTAAGAGTCAAATCATTGAACCCATTGAGCTTATAAAACAGGATTGACATCTGTTTGGGGTCTTCTAAATGACCTGTAGAAGTGATGGCTGAAGGGATAAAGGGTTTAGTTATGACCTTTCGTTGTGGATCGGTCTGGGTTTCGAGGACAGGGAAATTAGAGGAATAATCAAGGGAAGTGGATGAAAACATCATATAAGCCATAGGCTGTATGGGTGGGTTGGAATTCAGGATGTGTGGAAGAACTTCAGTCTTGCAATTTTTTGCAATCCATCTGAGTTCTTTTTGGTAGATGGGTAATGGAGCTAGTGGTGGTGGAGGATTATGAGGTGGTTTAGGTTGAAGACCCCAAACCTTTTGAGGTTGTTCTCAACTGGCAAACCCAAAATGTGAGAGCTCAAAATGAAGCCTTGGTTGATATCCATAAGAAGGTTAATCATATCAGTTTACAAACTGATCATATCGAGTCAAAGATGGACTCGATCACTTCTCAGATGTAGCAAATTTACCAAAATCTTCAATCCAGAATCTCTCAACTAGATTCAGAATTACGAACCATGCTCTGTCATAGATACTATGGCCCATAATTTGATCAAAAAGAAAAGGAAATCAGAAAATTGAAAGCAGAACTTGAACATATTGAGTCAGAAAGGCAAAGGCCCACATTATTTACCACCTCTTCACCATTACCTCCCATCAGCCCAGCCTTCCATCCTTTTGCACCTATGCTTTCTCCCATAAAACCACAAGACCCGTCCAAATTATTTGGCATGACACATACTTTGTTTAGAAATCATCCTCTGCCAAAACCAACTAGATCTAAACATCATCCTCGCCCAAGACACCCACCGTTTCAACAACCTTTGTCAATCCCAAAATAGCAACCACCTCTTTATACCCTAATTCCTCCTCAACTAACACCAACTCAGGCCAAAGATAAATCCCCAATGCAACAATACAGTGCACAAATAATCCCAGATCCATTGGTAGTCTCTTCTTGCAGCTTCAAAGACGGCGACTGATTCGCCAATGAATTGTTCGTGAATGACAGAAAGAGCAATTGAGACATTAGGGAGTTGCACAAATTGTAATTGTCTGTACTCTCCTAAAGTATCAAACCAATCTCTTAAAGATCCCATAAAACGGGTAGCAAGTTCTCTAAGGACTGATGCTGGAGTAGCATTTGCTTTTAACATTTGGAGATCTGTCCAAGCAGCCATTTCGGATAATCTATCTCTCCGTTTAGCTGTAGGGATATAATCAAAAGTGAACTATAGACCATTTGAAGGTTTATGATCATTTTGGGGTTGAGCAGGTTGATTTGGAGCTGAGGATGTTTCTGGGGGATCTTCCTCAATATCTTAGGGTATTTCAAAGAATGGGTCAGTTCTTGAGGATTGAGCAGGCTCAGTCTCTTCAGGTTGGGCCATAAGGATTCTAGTGATGTCAGCATAAGATTTTTCAGAATCACTAGATGAAATGGAAGATTCTAAGGAAGATTCTGTTTCAGATTCAGATGGATCTTCTAAAACGGCTAGATTTGAATCAGAAGTTTGGTCTGTATCGGATGGATCTGGGATTATTTGTGCACTTAGCCGTGGAGGCTCCTCTGGTGCTGTTGGTGGAGGTCGAAAAGTCATTCAGATAGTTCCATCAGATCTTCGTTCAAACATACTTTCTGTTGTTTGGATAGGAGAAGTATTGGTGTGGAACTTCTCATAGTTTGAAATCCATTCCAAGGGCATGAGTTTTATAAGTTCATGTCTAGGGATCTGTCTTGGAATTTGAATGATGGTTGGTATCTGATCTGATTCTGCTAACACCATGAGGGTGTCAGAGTGGTGCTCAGGTGATGGAAGGTCTAAGGCATAGTTCTGGAGCCGATAGACCTTGAATTTGCACTTGGACTTTCAAGGCAGTGGAGAGATTTGTGTCTTGAAGAGAAAGGTTGAAATTGGGTTAGAAAGTAAGTAAAACACTTCCAACATGAAGAGTGGTTAAGACAGTACCAATAATAGCATCTTGGTAATGTGTGAACCTAGTATCTAGCATAGCAATTCTGGCTGTGACTGGTAATCCTTTCCTTCCATGTAAGGTTAGGATTAATCTGACTCCTCCAATATGGAGATGAGTATAACCTTTTCGTTGCCAATTGGAAATCAACTCTGGAGGAATTTCTAGAGTGACGTATTGTTCAGTTGTGGTAGCCTGAAGGGAACACTAATCCAATCTGGATGACTGGATATATTCTTTTGGATGTGGTCTTTTGATGGAAATAAGGGTTTGGATACTGTGAGTAAAGGAGCGTGGATGTTTATAGAGGTGATAAGGACTAAGAAGAGGAAAAGAAGATTCATTGACCTGAGCAGATTCAGGGATATAGGAATATTCAACTAAATTTTTTATCTTACTAGCAGTGTGTTTGGAACAAGATTTGGGTAAGGAGAGGGTGGAAGAAAGGGAAACTGGAGTAATGACCGAAGAAAGGGAAGTTTCGTTGGAGGAAGTTGATGCCATTAGTAGAAAATTCTCTCTGTCGTTGAAGGCTCAAAAAAAAAAAACAAAAAGCAAACTTTGATCATACCATTTTGAGAAATCAAATGAAGGCTCTGATACCATGCCTTAGACCTTCCATCACCTGAGCACCACTCTGACGCCCACATCTTACCTTCCATCATCTCCAACCCACATGTACGTGAAGTATTACACGACTTTCCTTACAATATCAACAAAGCCTTATTAAAGGTTGTTTATGGTGAATAATAACATAAGGAGATGTGGATCTTATGAATATTAGAGAGTTTTCTAAAAGAAGATTATGGGAAAAGGCTTCTTTGGAAGATGAGAGGACGAAGATCTTGCATGAAGGTATAAAAATAAAGAAAGAAGAAGATGAAATAGCCTCTCAAGAAATTAGATCTAGAAAAAGAGCCTCCAAGAGTTAAGATCTACATGAAATAGCCAAAATCTACCGTGGAGGTATAAAAATAGAGAAAGAAGTCCTAGATATGGAGGAAGAAGAAGATGAAACAGTCTCTCAACAAATCAAATCTAGAAAAAGGGCTTAGAGTTGGATAAAGCAAAAAAAAGAGCTCTCTATCAAAATTGAACATGTAGTGCTCATGTAGGAGTGTTCCTGAGGGTATTTTGGTAATTTTGGATAATTTAAGAATTTCACTGATTTTTCCTTCACAAGTGAGGTTATTTTAGTGCTTTTGCCTTTGGTGCTTTAATGGTGACATGCGTGACCCTGGGAGGAAAGAAAATCTTTTAACTTCCATAACTGGCCATGTAGGCCCTCAACATTGTAGTCTTGTTGGTTTTTAGGGGCATCAAAGGATAACTGACATGAGCCCCTTTTATTGCTTTGGTCAAAGAATATTTATTCCTATTGACTCCTTCTTTTAAGTCAAAAAAAGAGATTTTATTTTTTCCCATAATGGTGTGCACTGTTCATGTGTTGGCTATAACTACTAAATTTGGGTTCTGATAATACCTTTTAGTGTTGAACATATTTATCAAAATTGTCCTTTTTTCCCAAGGAATCTTCTAACTCTTTGTGAGTTATATTGTCGTTCAATCAAACTAACTAACTCTAATTTGGTTGACATATCATCAAGTCATTAGTCTATTTCAGCATCAAAATTTTCCCCAAACATATATTAAGAATAAAAAATGTATGTCTTATATGCTTATCAATATGTTATTTGAACTCACTAAATTTTTTGCCACATCCATCTTAAAAAATATTTTTTTAAAAAAAATTTCCCATTAATCTGTCTTCTTCTCTATCTCACTGTATGTGTATGTTTTCTCTCTACCATCACTTCTTGCAAATTAACCTCTCACTTTTACTCACTTCTAGCCATGGATTATTTTTCTTCTTTATTTCCACTCTTTGTGTCACTTGAATTCAGACATTTGTTGATTATACTTTCAAATTGGCATTAAAATTTATAACTTTAGCCAATTCCTAAAACAAACAGTTTTATTCAAAGAGGTTTTAAGATGGATGTGGCAACAAAAAAATATTTCTTAATAATTTCCCATTAATCGGTCTTCTTCTCTATCTCATTGTATGTGTATGTTCTCTCTCCACCATCACTTCTTGCAAATTAATCTCTCACTTTTACTACACTTTTGGCCATGGATTATTTTTCTTCTTCATTTCCACTCTTTGTATCACTTGAATTCGGACATTTGTTGATTATACTTTCTAATTGGCATTAAAATTTATAACTTTAGCTAGTTCCTAAAACAAACAATTCCATTCAAAGAGGTTTGAGGAGCTGAAAAATTGGAAGAGAAAATATGAAGTTAATCAAAAATATTTTTATAATAAATATTTAATTAAAGAAGAGAGTGTCATAGTGTAGAGAATTATCCACTCCACAGAAATCTTAAGTTGAAGTAATTATTTAGAGAATATTGAGAGAAGTCAATTTGAGTTTGCTTTTCGTTTTTTCCCCTTAATTTTTTTGACTTTTTAAGATCAATTTGAGATGGCTTGAGAATTGACATCACTCGGGCTTGTCCCTCACTTGATAGACAACAAGCCTTCGTTCCTTAAGCTATCTTCACTGCATCTTCAAATCTTATCTGTCGCTTTTTTTACTGTTTTAGAAATTGATTCGGGCATCATTTTCCGAAAAACAAAAGATAAAAAATTCTTCTGGCTTGATATCGACGCAATAAAGGACCTGTAAATAATGATACGACTTGTGCTATCTTCAATACATTTTCAATTAAAGCTTCTTCTTATTATTGCTGAGAGCATCGTAACTCATAACTCATAAGCTCAGATTTTAAAATTCCGAACCAAAATACATGCTTAATCAAAGCCGATGGCTACAAATATGTATATGTTGTCTTATACAACATATATATGTGTAAGACATATCATATATGCATATATAGTAAAGAATGCAGATATACTAATATAATTGCCTATAACCTACTGTGTTTCACTTATTAAGTACAGTTTTTTACCATCATTAATCATGTCTACATCAAGAATTTTACCTCCATCTTCCGATAACATCGAATGACCACCTGGAAAATCTAACTTATCTACTGCAAGTTTGATAAGCTCTTCAATGTTATGTGGGACCCACAACACAATTCCATGTCTTCTATGCACTTTCTCATCCCAAGGGTGGAAAGGGAACACAGTGCATTTCCTTGGGTACTTTTTATCTGTAATTATCAACAAAAGATTCCATTACTAACAAATATTTTATTACTTGCGTTTTGTATTTCAACATCCATCAGATTTCGATTAAATGATTGATCCTATGTTAGGATCTCCATTCTATTAGTTAAAAATAGAGAACCGAGCAAGTTGTTTGCATTTGGATCCCCAAGTTATTGGATCATCTAACAAGTCTGTTAATACTATCATTGTCCTTTTCCTAAAAGATATTGTATTAGGAATTATCTCAGCATAAGACCAACCTATGCAGCTATGCCAATGGTGACAACTTTTTGCCAACTAACAAGATCCTCTATAAACATACCTATAATTCAGTTTTTTTTTATCGTTTTTATTCATAATTTAACCTTCTCCAGAAAAACTAATTTGTTCAGCAGCTAGTTTGGGTAGTATTTAAGATAAGATGGTAATGGTGAAAACCATTCAAAAAGAGTCCAGGTAAGAGAAGTAGAAGACTCTAGATCATTAAGCCTGGTGAGAAGGGGTAAGACTGGGAAAACCATTTTTGTGGCATACAGAAAGTAAGACACCACGTATACCAATGTTCATCTTCGGTAATATCTCTGTGAGGTGTAATTACTAATCCTGTGAGGAAAAGATGATCAGGGTGAAGGCTGGGAAAAAACATAGGTTCTTTACTCATCGTGTAGATGTTCATAAAAAACCTAAAGAGGAATTTTCTGGCGAAGTCTTGAATTGAGTGAGGTGATTGGAAAGTCATGTTGAGTGGGAAAGACTTCTGGGTAAGAACTGTTTTAAGGAGTGAACTAGCCATGGCAATGATCGGGAAGGAAATCTGAGAAGTGATACAAAAGAACTGGGAAGGTTTTGGTTTTGGAGGTCTGGCTAGTAAGTCTGGGATGAGGTTATGATCAACTTTTATATGCTGGACATGGTAATCATATCTTGAAAACCATTCTTTAAGCTGATGTAAGGTTTTTTCTGGAACAGTCTTCTTCTTAAAGTTCAAGATACTGGGAAAAGCTGAATTATCTAGTCTGATCAAGAATCTATGATTTGGAAATGGCCCCCCATGACTCATCACTTGCGTCTGTTTGTAGGATTCTTTTGCCGTTTGTAATTAGCTTTAGAGGTGGCAGATTTTGGGCAATCTGCTTTAATTGCTTTACAGCATCTATGTGGATATCTGACCAGGATGGTGGATTCTTTTTTAGAAATGCAGACAACTTGCTTGTATGGTGATTGACATGTGGCAGGAAATCACGGATGTAATTGATGATTCCAAGAAACTGTTGGACTTGCTTTTTTGTAAAGTTACTTTTGGGAAAGTGGAGTAACTCTGTACAATGTGGGGTCCAGGCTGATAATGGCCATCTTGGATTTTCATGCCAAGAAAGTCAACAGAGGTTGTCGCAATCGTACTTTGCTTGTCAGAGATCATGATTCCATGTTCTTGAATGATTTGGAAAAACTGTTGGAGTAACTTGTGATGTTCATCATGAGTACCTAAAAATATAAGCAAATCATCAATGTAAACAAGGGTATAGTGGAGGATTGGCTGAAAGATAGTGGTCATGGCCTTTTGAAAAATAGAAGGTGCAGTTTTGAGTCCAAAAGGAAGGACTGTCCATTGGTAATGGGCATTTGGAATACAAAAAGCAGTTTTGTATCGTTCTGAAGGGTGAATGCCAAGTTGCCAAAAACCGGACTTCAATGCCTTAGGAATCAAAGTATTAAGGAATATAAAATCTAAATCCCATGGCTTCATCATCATCCTCAACTATCTTATTTCTTCATCTTCTCCAGTTACTCTTTCTTCTACTATCTCTTTACCTAAATCCTGTACTAAGCAAAAGCTAGTAAGATAGAGAATCTTGTTAAATACTCATATGTTCCTGAATCTGTTCAAATCATTGAATCATCTTTACCTCTTATCAGTCCATATCACTTGTATAAAAAACCTTCTTTTACTAGAAGTATTAAAACCCTGATTTCCACCAAACGACCTCATCCTAAAGAATACATCCAGTCATCCCGACTCGATCAGTGTGCTTTGCAAGCTACTACAACTAAACAATATGTTACTCTTGAGATACCCTCAGAATTGATCTCTTCATGGAAACGTGAAGGCTATACACATCTTCACCTTGGAGGTGTCCGCCTAATCCCCACCCTTCATGGGAGAAAAGGCTTACCTGTCACGGCCAGAATTGCGTTACTTGACACCATGTTTAAGCAATATCGACATGCCATCATTGGCACAGTTCTCACCACCCTCCCAATTTTAATCTTTCACTTCTTGATTCCAATCTTGCTACCACTTTAAAAGTTCAGATCCAACTCCAAGGAGCTGAACAAATAACCTTAGCTAAAATAGCTACCCTGCACCATCAACTTGTTTATCGACTGCAAAATCATGCTTTGGATTTGCCAACTCCACAAACTGCAAATTCAGAAGCTCTTATGATTCTTGGAGAATCTGAAGAAATCCCAACCATTATTCAAATACCAAGGCAAATTCCTTGACAAGAATTGATCAAACTCATGCCTTGAGAATGGTTGTCCAATTATGAACAATTTCATCAAAATTTTGAACCCATACAAACTTCTTAAAGTCATTTCTAGAAAAATTTCGATGGACCTGTTCATCTTACTTTCAAACCACCACCCAGTTAGTCCTCAGAACCACCCAGATTATCTTTTACATATTCTTCAATGATAACTTTTGTACACACAGAACAAGAAAACCTACCCATTCAAGCCTTTAATGATCAAGGTTTTCCCATATACCCAGCAAAACTTCATGGACACTTCTTGTGGGATGTCCCAGCCTCTGGCAACTATGATGCAGGATGTCCTTGTTGGGAAGATATTGAAGAAGATGATGATGAACCCAAAAGCCGCAAGCGCAAGTCTAAAAAGATTATTTATCTAGCTTGCCGATACCATGCTGCTCATCCTGAAGAACCACCTGAGCCTGATTCTCAAGTACCTTTACCCATCTATCACAAAGGTCTTGCTTGGATCCAAAAACATGAACCTACTTTACTCAACTGCATAATACAATCAACCATGAGACCATCCATGCTAATCCCACTCCTAACATACAGTCCTGTATGATGTTTTCCCCATCAACATCTACAGAATACCAAGCCCAGTTCCCACCTTTGGAAAAACAAATTGACCAACAAAAGAGTTTCATCTCTAAACCATTTGTCCCATTTAGAAGAACCTCGTTCTTTTGAAGCAGTCTTAAACTGGCAAACTCAAAATGCTGTTGCACAAAACCAAGCAATCACTACCTTGCATCATAAGGTAGACAACATTACACACAAAACCAACCAGGTTGAGAAAAAGGTTGATATCATCTCAGATAAGTTAAATCAGATTTATTAAAATCTTCATAACAGAGTTACTCAACTTGAATCTGAACTTCGGGCTATGCTTGCTCAACGAGTCTATAGTCCTAATTTTGATAAAAAATAAGCTGAGATAAGAGCTTTGAAAGCTAAAATTGCCAGGATTAATTCAGAAAAGGTCCAGCCTACCCTTTTTACAAGTTTTACTCCATTACCAGTAATTAATCCTACCTACCATCCTTTCTTGCCATCAACTTCTTCCCGAACATATGAACCTTCTAGACTTTTTGGTATGACCCATACTTTGTTTCCTCCACATCCACAACCTCAGCCAAAACCAAAGAAAACCCCAAAACCAGTCCCAGTTTAAAAACCCATTCCTCAACAAAATCCACAGACATCCAGATTTGAACCATCACCCTCTCCATCACCAACTTCTTTACCTGAATCTACCCAACCACCGCCAATCCAAACCTCTGTTTCCTTAGAAAAATAGCCCATGTACCAATATTCTGCTCATCAAATTTCCCGTTCCCCATCTCTAGATTCTTCTACTGAAACTTTGCCTTCATAATCAGATTCATCGTCCATTGAGTCATCTGATCTAGCTGACATTTCCCAAGTCCTCATGGCAGAACCTACTGAACAGTCTGGTGCCACTGGCACTGGCCCAAGAACTGAACCTGTTGACACGGATACAGAAAATCACGAAATTGGTGAATCTTCTCAATCATTTACACCTCCACCAAAAGTCTCCAAACCTTCAAATGGTCCATGGTTTACTTTTGATGATATCCCTACCACAAAGTGGAGAGAAAGACTACAAGAGTTGTCTGTTTGGATTAATCTCCAAATGTTAGCTCCAGATGCCACAACCCAATCTGTTCTATGAGAATTCAGTACTCGGTTTACGGGTTCTCTTCGAGATTGGTTTGACAGTCTTGGACAATATAGACAACTTCAGTTCATTCAGATTCCTGATGTTTCTCAAGCTTTAGCCCTTCTCCATGATCAATTTATTGGAGAACCAAGTGCTACTTTTGAAGCTGCAACATGTGATTATCTTAACATGAAATGTTGTTCCCTCAACACAAAAGATCTTCATTACCACTACAAGCGAATGTCTTTGCTTTATTATAAGCTAAACAGATTCAACGATGCTACCCTTATACATGTATTTCTGGCCTCTCTTCCAGAAGAATTACAACCAGAGATCCATCATCAGTTAGTTGCTCACAAGCTCAACATTGACACATTATCATTGGGAAAATTACTTTAGATTGCTATGGGATGTCTTGAAAAATTGTGTGAACAAAAGAAATTTTTCCAAGATCTCATCAAAGACAAACAACCTTTCAGATCTGCTTGCAAAAAGCCTTACTTGGCTATCAAGTGTAAAGATCCAAAAAGATGTGACTGTTCATCAAAGAAAAAGTCTCATTTCAAAAAATCCAGATTCCCATTTCCATCCAGGAAACGGCGTACTCAACGATTTTACTTTTTCGGGAAAAAGCAATCCCACTCCAAAGATTTTCCTAACAGAAAGAAAAGCAGATGTTTCATTTGCAAAAAGAAAGGTCATTTTGCCAAAGACTCTCTCGTCAAACCTCAGAAGGCAATCAAGCTTATCCAACACCTGGAATCCACTACAGAATTTTCCCCAACCACAGACCAAGTTGAACACTTGTTTTCTGAACAAGAAGAACCAAACGATGATACAGTCTTTGCCTTACCAGCAAAATCCAGTGATTGAGACAGTTCTGATTTTGAACCCATCTACACAGTCCAACCTTCCTCCATCCTAATCCATGACCATACCATACCTATACCTTCCGTCAAAATCTAAATTGTCCCTTCCAGATATCATAAACCCATCACAGCCATTGGTTTTCTCGATACTGGTGCTCAGTGAAGCATGCTTAATCCTACTATTCTTCCTACTGAGTATTGGAAAACTCAAGAAGAACACTTCAAAGCAACTGATGGAAATATCTTTACAACTAAATTAGTTACTAAACATCCAATAGGAATTCAATTATTTCCTAATTGTGTTGTTTAGATCAAACTAATTGGTTCAGCCTTGTCAAACAAAGATCTCCTTGTAGGTTTTGACATCCTACATCAGGCAAAAATGTCCAGATTACATCCTCTGGTCTTCGTTACAAATTCATGATTAAACCCTTCACCAGCACTTTAAAGATCTATTCTTTAGCCCATTCACCACCCACATACCAGGCCATTACAGATCAAATTCTCAAAATTTGCCCTGAAATGGTCTTTTTACCCATCCAAACCCGTTGTGGAAAAATCCAAAGTTCTTCATATCCTTACCTTTCAAACTAAATGAAGACAGCAACCCAACCAAAGCTACCCATACAGGAATGACCCCACAAGACCTTATTTTGGCCCAACAAGAATGTGCCCAATTGCTAAAACAAGGCCTCATTGAGCCCACAAATTCTCAATGGGCTTGTCAAGCTTTCTATGTTGAAAAAAGGTCAGAAATTCTTCGTGGCAAAAAATGATTAGTCATTGACTATCAGCCACTCAATAATTTTCTCCAAGATCAGAAATCTCCAATTTCAAAACATAGCAAGGTTGCTGAGTTTAAATAGGCTCAAAGAAACCCAAGATCCTAAAAATATAAATGGAAACATTGGAACAACCCTCCAAGTAGGTTTGTCAAAGGATGCTTCAAAAGTCTTCACCAACCCACCATAATGAATGGCATCTTTGACAAATTTAATGCTAGCCTACTATAATTAATGCTATCATTGACAAACTTAATGTTAGCGCACTATCATTGATGGTAGACTTACCTTACGCATTGACAAACTTGAAACAAAACAAACAAATGAAGTTGAAAAACAAAGGATTCGTTGAAAATCGCAAGTCTGAACAAGCTGTAATGAATTGGTCATAACTCCTTCTAGAAAACTCCAAATCTAACTCTGTAAATTCATTGGAAAGCTAACTTAATTATCTTTCCAACGGTATATAGTTTGTACATTAATTCTGGCTCAATCAATACCAGTTTTATTCCGAATTTGACCCTTTTGCATTTGATACAAATTGTGTATTTGGCTGCCCAATAACTTGAATAATGCCCATAATGCCTTGTCTTCTCTTCAAGCCCAATTCATGATGTCTTGCATCTTGAATTTCATTTTCAATACATATTTTCTCAATTAATCCATTTAAAGCAGCTTGCATCTTATTGGCTCTAGCTCTTGTAATTGGGCCTCTATGAATGTGCAAAGGATCACTTGAAGCTTTAATGGAATTCCCTTGATGGTTCTCATCATAATATGACCTAAAACTGTACCTTGATCTACCATAAAATGACATTTTTTCCAATTAAGAACAAGGTTTGTCTCCATGCAACGTTTAAGAACAAGTGTAAGGTTATCTAAGCATTTATCAAAAGAATCACAATAGACACTAAAATCATCCATAAAAACCTCAATGATGTTTTCAACATATTCTAAAAATATACTAACCATACACAGCTGAAAAGTGGCTGGAGCGTTGCAAAGGCCAAATGGCATTCGTCGATAAGCAAATGTTCCAAAGGGGCAAGTGAATGTTGTCTTCTCTTGATCCTCTGGTGCAATGAATATTCATCAAGAAAACAATAGTGAGTATGACCAACTAATCTTTCCAACATTTGATCAATGAATGGTAAAGGAAAATGATCTTTGCGAGTAGTAGAATTAAGCTTTCGATAATCAATGCAAATTCGCCACCCAGTTTGGACACAAGTAGGTACTAGCTCATTCTCTTCATTCTTAACCACACTGATGCCAGAGTTCTTCGGAACGACTTGGATTGGGCTCACCCATTTGCTATCCGAAATAGGATAAATCACACAAACATCCAACAATTTCAAAATTTCTTTCTTCACAACCTCCATCATTGGAAGGTTCAATCGACGTTGACCTTCCCTTATTAAGGTGAAAACTTCGAAACCATTTTCTTTCTTGGGCTATATAACCCAAAACAGACTTTCCTTTAGTCTAAAATAGGGTACCAAACCAGATAAGAATTTGTTTCAAAAGTTTTTTGATGCACAGGATCCTTACTAGAAGGCAAGTGCAGAGCATACTTCCTTAGGTTTCAAAATGAACAAATTTAATCTTTTATTTCTTTTTCTTTCTTTAGAACTTCATTTGCAGAGAGAGAGAAGAGAGTTTAGAATTTCATGGTTGTTGGAAGCACACGAGTTTATTTTTTCAAACTTCTATCAAACTTCGAAAACTTATTTTACAAGAGAGGAGAGAACTCCTTATATAGGAGAAATCTCAGGAAGATAGGACAAGATCCCTATCTTTTACAAAAGCAAAAGTAAAAGTTACATCATGACACAGCTTTAATTATTACAAAGGGACAAAGGATGCTTTAATAATTAAAGCATGACTTTGACAAAAGCAAAAGTAAAAGCTTAAAGTAAAAGTAAGCTGCAATAATTATACAAGACAAAAGCATAAAGGGAAAACACAATTATTACAAGAAGACAAACTACTTTATGGAGAGGAGAGATTCATGTAGTCATCTTCAGAGGAACTTTCCGTTGCGTCTGGGTCCGTGTCACCAGAGTGCTTTTGGAAAAAAGGTTTGGAGAGCTTTGGATGCTTGCAAGAGGGACCACGGCATGGTGGCCGAGGGCAATGATAATCCCTAGGAGTACACTTTGGAGTATACCTTGGGGAGGTTTGGGTGGCTTTGTCAACTTTGGAGGGTCGGACTGGGGTCTTGGAAGGTTGGGTTGATGGTCCTGGGTCAGAGGGTCCGGGTTCATCCATTGTTGGTTGGGGAAACTGGTTGAGGTGTTGGCTTAGAGGAAGAAATGCATCCCATGGGTCTTGGGAATCCTGGAACAGGAAGTCAGTGTAGTCTGGTTTTTCTTCCTTGATAATGATACCTGTGGACTTTGGTTTGGATATGGCGGATGGAGTAGGGATCATGATGAGGTCATGTTGTGGACCTAAGGAGGTGTGAAAGATATCTCGGTGTGGAGGAGTTTGATGGTTTAATTGACAAAGGTAATTGTGCAGGGTAGTCTGGATTTCATTGTTAATGATAGCTGAATGAGGGGCAGTGAACCATTCATATACCTGATCTTGGGTCCAAAAGAGGTTTGTATCTGGATGTTGGAAATATGGTCTGTGAATGATAAAGACTGATGTGAACATTTGGGCTTCAGAGGCTGGCATACGATCGAGATTGTAAATCTCTGTTAGTTGCTGTAACTTTTTTCTCCACCATGGTATGGGGGAATACCATTCAAGCAATGTCCAGGTAAGAGAGGTGGCCTTTTCTAGATCAAGGAGATGGGTTAAGGTAGGAGCAATTGGTAAGATCAGCTTGGGAGCATAAAGAACAGTTAGGCACCAGAGGTACCATAACTCGTCTTCAGTGATTTCTCTGGATGGGTCAAGGGTCAAACCTATAAGGAACAGATTTTCTGGGTGGAAAGTGGAAAATGGAAATGAGTCGGCCATAAGGTAGGCTTTCATGAAAAAGCAAAAGAGAGCTTTTTTTGCAAACTCTTGGATGGCAAAGACAGAAGAAAATGTTTTGTTAAGGGGAAAAGTCTTTTTGGTTAGAGCTTCTGGTGGAAGGGAGGTAGCCATGAAGATGATGGGAAAATGATAGGTGGAGGAAATTAAGGCTAGAGAGTGTTCTGGTTTTGAAAGTCTGGAGAGCATATTAGGGATGAGGTTCTGGGATCCCTTTATATGCTTGACAGAGAAGTCATATTTGGAAAACCAATCTTTTAATCGGAGTAACATCTTTTCTGGAACAGTTTTACCTTTGAAATTGAGGATATTGGGTAAGGCTGAACTGTCCATTCGGATAAGAAAATGGTGTCCAATCAGATGGTACTCAAATTTCTTGATGCCATTCTTTACCGCTAAGATTTCTTTGAACACGCTATGGTAGTGCTTCTATGTGTCAGAAAAATGTCCACTAGCGTAAGCGATAAAGTGTTCTTTTCCATCGAGTTCTTCAAGGAGGATGGCACCCCAAGATTCATCACTGGCGTCTGTCTGTAATATGCGCTTTCCATCTGCAATCAACTTTAAAGGAGGCGGATTTTGCGCGATCTGTTTGAGAGTAGTGACAGCACGTGTGTGGTCATCATTCCACTCTGGGGGCTTCTTTTTCAATAAAGCCGAGAGATGATGAGTGTAGTGGTCCACATGTGGGATAAAGTCTTGGATGTAATTAATGATGCCGAGGAACTGTTGAACTTGCTTTTTAGAAAGTTGCTGATCTGGAAAATGGAGCAATTCTTGGGCAATGTGCTTTCCTGGCTGGTAATGGCCATCTTTTATGATCATACCAAGAAATTCGATGTTGTCTGTGGCAATGGTGCTTTTCTTGGCAGATAGCATGATTCCATGACTTTGGACAATATCATAAAACTGGCTTAACAGCTGGCGATGTTCATCATGTGATCCTGAAAAAAGTAAAATATCATCAATGTAAATTAATGCATGATGCAGGATTGGCTGAAAGATTTTGATCATGGATTTTTGGAAAATGGATGGGGCAGTTTTGAGGCCGAATGGTAAGACAGTCCATTGGAAATGGGCATTGGGAATGCAAAAAGTAGTTTTGTATCGTTCCGAGGGTTCAATGCCTAATTGCCAAAAACCGGATTTTAAATCGAATTTTGAAAAGATCTGGGCATTTTTTTAAAAAGTAAACATGCTTTGTCGGCGGGGTAAAGGAAATTTGTCGTCTTGCAAAAACATGTTTAGTGGCTGATAGTCTATGACTAGGACTATCCTAACAAAAGAGAAAAGTTTTTCAACATAAAAAGCTTGACAAGCCCATTGAGAATTTGTGGGCTGGATGAGACCTTGGGCTAAATATTGCGAACATTCTTGTTGGGCTAGGAGTAAGTCAGATGGACTCATTCCTGGATGGGTAGCCTTGGTGGGATTAATGTCTTCATTGAGTTTGAAGGGTAACTTAATGAAGAAAGACTTGTTTTTCCACAAAGGGTTCGGATGGGTGAACTCAGAATGGGATTCAGGACAGAAGCTCAAAAGCTTGGTTGAAATATCCTGGTAGGACTGAGGAGTTTTAGACAGATTGTAAAGTTTGAGGATGTCTGTGAACGATTTGAACATGGACTTGACTCGGATGCCATGAGGAATGATTTGGAGGTGTTTGATCTGGTGAAGAATGTCAAAACCTAACAAGAGATCCTTATTAGGAAGGGTTGAACCAATAACTTTGGTCCAAATGACACAATTTGGAAAGATTTGAATACTAATGGGTTTTTTGGTAATCAAAGAGGTAGTGAACAATTTTCCATTGACAGCTTTGAAATGTTCTTCAGACTGTATCCAGTAGTCTGGTGAAAGGATATGTGGGTTAAGCATACTGAGTTGGGCGCCAGTATCAATAAGACCAATTGCTGGAATGGGCCTTTGGAATTTGGAGGGTAAGATCTGGAGTTTGATGGAAGGTATGGGAACTGAAGTGTCAAGGGACAATAACTGTTGATGGAAAATTATTTGGGACTGATCACTGTCTGAGTCATCAAAGGATTGTTGGAGTGCGAACACTGTTTCATCATTGGGTTCATCTTGTTCAGAGAAATAGAATTCCAGTTCATCATTGTCTGGAGAGTAATCTGTAGTAGCTTGAAGATGTTCAACAAGGCGAATGGACTTTTCTCTTTTGTTAGGACAGTCCTTGGCAAAATGACCTTTTTTCTTGCAGATAAAACATCTGCTGGACTTCCTTCGTTTTGAGTCTCTGGAAGAAGAAGACTTCTTTCTGAAGAATCTGTAAGGTTTTCTGGACCTGCGGGGTTTGGAGGAAAATTCCGGGGTTTTGAATCTCCGAAAATGCCTTTTCTTTTTGGAACTGCAATCACAATCCTTCTTTTGTTTGCATTTGATCTGCAGATAAGGTTTTTTGCAAGCACTTCTGAATGGTTCTTTGTCTTTCAACAGTTCTTTGAAAAACTGTTTCTGTTCACACAGTTTGTCAAGACATGTTTTGGCAAGCTGAAAGATTTTGCCAAGAGAGATGTTGTCAATAACAAGATTGGAGGCAGTGAGCTGCCGCTGTATGTCTGGTTGGAGTTCTTCTGGAAGGGAGGCTAAGAAAACATGCTTCAAGGTTGGCTCGTTGAATCCATTAAGCTTATAGAAAAGCAGAGACATGCGCTTGTAATGGAAATCAAGATCCTTGGCATTGAGTGAGCAGCATTTCATGCTGAGATAATCTCGTCGTGCAGCTTCAAAGACTGCAGCTGGGTCTCCAAGAAATTGATCATGAAGAATGGCAAGAGCACTGGAGATTTCTGGTAATTGAACAAACTGTAATTGTCTGTATTGACCGAGAGAGTCAAACCAATCTCTTAGAGCACCCGTAAAACGAGTAGCAAATTCTCTAAGGACTGATTCAGTGGTGGCTCCAGGTCTGAGCATTTGGAGGTCAATCCAGGCAGACATTTCATTAAGGCGATCACGCCATTTATAAGACGGGATATCATCAAAGGTGATCCATGGACCATTTGATGATTTTTGGCTAGATGAACCAGTCTGGGTTGGAGGAGGCTGGTTTGTGGCAGAAGATTCAAGCATCTCTTCTTCGACATCGGAAGGAATGTCAACATATGGTTCAGTTCAGTCTCAGTATGGCTATCTGAAACGGCTAGATTTGAATCAGAAGTTTGATCATCTGTAGTAGAGGAATGGTCAGTGTGCATGGGTTCTTTATCTTTGGATTTAGTAGGAGGTTGGGATAAGAGTGGCTCTGGTGGGGATGCTGGTGTATATCCTGGTGATTACTGGTCAGAGATAGTAGTGGAGGATGGATGAACTGTAACGGGTCGTGGCTGAGGTTTAGGCTTTGGTTTTGGCTTGGGTGGTGGTGGCAATGGATTTTCTCTAAAGAGTGTATGAGTCATACCAAATAACTTGGAAGGCTCATATTGTCGAATAGGGGAAAGCATAGAGGCAAATGGATGATAAGTTGGGCCAATGGAAGGAATTGGAGGTGAAGAGGTAAAAAGAGAAGGGCGTTGTTTCTCAGATTCAATTTGAGCAAGCTCAGCCTTTAAGCGTCTGATCTCCCTATCCTTTTGGTCAAAGTCGGGGCCATAATATCTTTGAGCAAGCATGGTTCGCAACTCAGAATCAAGTTGAGCAATTCTGGACTGAAGATTTTGGTAGATCTGAGAGAGATGGAGTCAACTTCGGTTTTCGATGATGTTCTCCACTTTTGAATTGATATTCAACAAAGTATCATTTTGGGTTCTGGCATTTTGGGTTTGCCAGTTGAGAACTAATTCAAAAGGTTTAGGAGGTTCTAGGTGGCCAGATGAGGTAATGGGTGAAGGGATAAAAGGTTTGGACACAACATTACGTTGGGGATCTGTGTGAGCCTCTAAAGGAGGGAAAGAGGAAGAATAATCTGAAGAAGTAGATGAAAACATCATACAACAGGAATGGATCTGGGAAGGAAGTCATTTGCAATACTTTGCAATCCATTTGAGTTCCTTTTTGTAAATAGGTAAAGGAGCTGGTGGAGGTGGAGGGTCTTTCGGTGGTTTAGGGTGACTGTGGTGACAAGAGACAGGAGGTTTTTTCTTTTTGGGTTTCCCTTTCCTTTTGGTATCATAATCATCGTCCTCTTCCCAATCATCCCAGCAGGGACAATCTGGGTCACAGTTGCCTGATCCAGGGACATCCCATAAGAAATGGCCATTTTGCTTGGCTGGATAAACAGGGTAACCTTCAGAGTTGAACCCTGTAATAGGCAGATCTTCTTGGGCTGTTTGAACAGCGGTGATCATGGAAGAATAGGTAAAAGAGAGCCGAGGGGGCTCTTGTGGAGCACTGGGAGGTGGTTTAAATGTCATTCTGACCGTTCCATCTGGTCTTCTTTCAAACATGCTTTCAGATGTCTGAACTGGGGCTGTGTTGTTATGGAATTGTTCATAGTTGAAGATCCATTCAAGAGGCATAAGCTTGATAAGCTCATGGCGGGGAATCTGTCTTGGGATCTGGATGATGGTTGGGATTTGGTCAGATTCGGCTAACACCATAAGAGTGTCTGAACGGTGTTCCGGAGTGGGTAGATCTAAGGCATGGTTTTGAAGCCTATAAACCAGTTGATGGTGTAGGGTGGCAATTTTTGCAGAGGAAATTTGCTCAGCACCTTGGATTTGGACTTGAACTTTCAAGGTTGTGGGTAGATTGGTGTCTTGAAGTGAAAGGTTGAAATTTGGATAAAAGGTGAGTAAAACACTTCCAGTATGTAGGGTTGTGAGGACACCGATCACGATCTCTTGTTTGAACCGGGTATCAAGCAAGGCTATGCGAGCAGTAACTGGCAATCCTTTTCGCCCATGAAGGGTAAGGATAAGTCTGATGCCGCCAAGATGGAGGTGAGTGTATCCTTCACGCTTCCAATTTGAAATGAGCTCGGAAGGGATTTCTAGAGTAACATATTGCTCAGCAGAGGTGGCTTGAAGAGCACACTGATCCAGACGAGAAGACTAGATATATTCTTTAGGGTGAGGCCGTTTGGTAGAGATGAGAGTACGGATACTGCGGGTAAAGGAACCAGGGCGTTTTTACAACTGATAAGGGCTAATAAGGGGGTAGGTAGATTCACTGATTTGAGCTGATTCAGGGATGTAGGAATATTCAACGAGGTTTTCAATTTTATTGGTAGTATGAGAAGTGCAGGATTTAGGCAAAGAAATAGTAGAAGAAAGAGTAACAGGGGTTGAAGAAGATGAAGTAGAAGCCATGAATGAGAAGTTCTCTCTGCGCCTGAAGTCTAAAGAGCAAAGCAGAAATAAAGATATAAATTATACCACTTTGGTAAAAAATGAAAGGGTTAGGCTCTGATACCAATTAAGGTGAAAACTTCGAAACCATTTTCTTTCTCGGGCTATATAACCCAAAACAGACGAGCACATGGAAGGACTAATTCCTTTTATGTCGGCTATTGTCCAACCTATCACCGTTTTATTCTCTTTTAACACAAATATTAGCTTTTGCTTTTATAATGTCGTAAGGTTCTTCGCAATGATTATGGACAACGTGTCTCCTTCTCCTAAATACACATATTCAAGATGCTTTGGAAGAGGTTTAAGCTCCAAAGTAGGGGCCTGTATCACAGAAGGCAAAAGTTTCTCATTAGAGGGGAAACATAGCATGTCACAAGAGCGAGGCGAGTAGGGCCTACTGCGAGAGGGACGCCTCGCGAGCCGGGCTTTTAGAGATGAGGCCTTTTGGCGAAGCCAAGTCAATTTCGGGCCACCAACCCCTGCAACTGATGAGAAGGCCCTATGTAGTAAAGGGAAGCGTGTACGTTGTCACACTCCCTGCCTTCCAAAGGTGCCTAGAGGACGGGCCAGACGCAGCATAGCGACAACCCGGGAGCGGATTCCCCACCGGCAGGGGGACAGGAGACGGCCATCTCGAGGCACATCACGACCTACAGGCAAGACCGGCGAGACCAGGGAAGGCAACCCGATTGGGAGTACCATTTGGCATTTTTCGCAGTGATTCTAAAGATGCCACAGTTTCTTCAATATTTTCATGCAATTGCTCATCAATGCTTTGATCTTTAGAATCATCCAACTCAAGGCTGTTTCTAATGGTGATTTCCAATGCATCCTTACTTGTCAACTCAAAGAATTCATGTGCTAAAGAATCAATTATGTTAATTGAAAAACAAGAATTCAAATCACTTGGATACCTCATTGCTTCAAAAATATTAAAGCGTATAACTTCTCCATCAAACTCCATGGTCAGAGTGCCATTATAAACATCGATGTTGGTTTTGGCAGTTTTCATAAATGGCCTCCCTAAAAGTATTGGAGTTGGCATAGGTGGTAAATATGGAGTTTATAGTATCTTTCTAATCACACAGAGAAAACATCTTCACAAATATGGCATCTACTTCAAGCACTTCAACTTCTTCTCAAATTACCTCTGATCAATCTGCTATATCTATTTCTTCTACTCTTTCACTTCCTAAAACTTGCACTAAACATGTGGTCTCCAAGATTGAAAATCTTGTAGAATATTCGTATGTCCCAGATTCAGCCCAAATTAGTGAATCTTCTATGCCCTTAATCAGTCTATACCAACTCTAAAGACGTGGAAACACTTTTACTCGTAGTATCATAACTCTGATTTCTACAAAAAGGCCTACTCCAAAAGAGTATGTTTAATCTTCCTGCCTTGATCAATGTGCTCTCCAAGCCACACAAGCGGAACAATATGTTACGCTTGAAATTCCCACAGATTTAATAGCACAATGGCAAAGAGAAGGATACACCTACCTTCATCTTGGTGGTGTATGCCTAATCTTAACTCTCCATGGCCGGAAAGGTCTTTCTATTATAGCCAGACTAGCCTTGCTTGATACAAGATTCAAAGAGTACCAAAATGCTGTAATTGGTACTGTTTTGACCACTCTTCATGCTGGCAGTGCTCTCCTTACCTTCTACCCAAATTTCAATCTGTCTTTACAAGACCCAAACCTACCCACTTCTTTCAAGGTACAAATCCAGCTTCAAGGAGCTGAACAAGCCGTTACGGCAAAAATGGCCACTTTCCATCATCAACTAGTGTATAGGTTACAGAATCATGCACTAGATCTTCCAAGCCCCCAAACTTCTTTAGACGCTCTTATGATTCTTGCAGATACAGAGACTATTCCCCCAATAGTCTAGATCCCTAGACAGATCCAAAAGCAGGAGCTTCTCAAATTAATGCCAATAGAATGACTTTCAAATTATGAGAAATTCCATCAAAATTCCTAGCCAATCCACACTTCTGAAGCTTTCTTTGAAAAAAGAGATGATGGTACAGTAAAAATGACCTTCCAGCCACCATCCCAGCTAGCTACTCCAAGAACATCTTTTTCATACACATCTATGATTACCGCAGTATCTACTGCTCAAGAAAACATTCCCATTCATAGCTTTTCCTCAAAAGGTTGTCCCATCTATCCTAATAAATTAGATGGACATTTCTTATGGGATGTTCCTGGTTCCCATATGTGTAATCTTGATTGTCCATGTCTTGAAGAAGAATCAGACGATGATGATGCGATCTATTACCAAAGACATCGATCACGACGTAAAAAGAAGTCTGTTCTTTTGTCTCCATGCAAGACTCAACCTCCTTTTCCTCCAAATGACCCAAAAGCCAAAACTAAAACTTAATTTCCCTCGTATAACTCCACACCCCAGAAACATCAACCAATACAAACTTGTCGTCAGCAAGCAAGTTTTATTTATGCTCCTCAACCACTTTCCTGTATGACGTTCTCATCCACATCAGCATCATATCAAGAATAATTCCCCTCCTTAGAAAAAAAGGACAAATCCTCAAACAAAAGTCACTATAAGACCTTTTGTTCCATCACCAGTAACCCCTAATGGTCAGACTGAAGAACCTAGACCTGTTGAGGCAGCCCTCAACTGGTAGTCTGAGAATGCCAGCGCCCAAAACAGTGTGTTGCAAAGACTTGATACTAAAGTTGATTCAGTAGCATCTCAGGTCCAGCGAATTGATGGCAAGGTTGATTCAATTGCTGCTCAACTTGAAAAAATGTATCTTGACATGAAATCCTGTGTCTCTCAACTGGACTTAAATCTTCATCAGATGATAAGAAACAGATATTGGGGTCCTGAGTTTGACCAGAAAGAAGCTGAGATTCGAAAGCTTAAAGCTGAGTTAGAACGAACAGATGCAGAGAAACAACAACCCTCTTTGTTTTCTCAATCCCCCTCTTTACCATTAACAAAATCAGTGGCAATCTCTCCCTCTTCTTCTAACTCTGATACTTCAGAATATGAGCAAACATAATCATTTTCTAGGTCTAACTCAGAATCAGAATATGCTGATGTCCCTAAACTATTGATGGGTCAACCTACTGATGAACTATCTTCTTCATCTCCTCCCCCAGAGACTCCAATTGTTGATGAGTCAGCAGCTAACAACGAACCAACTGCCCCTACTCTTGATCCTACAACAAGACCTACCACTAGTCCATGGTTCACATTTGATGATATTCCAAAATCAAAATGGGCAAACAGATTCCAGGAGTTCTCAACCTGGATTGATGTCCAAATGATCAGACCCTATGCAAACACTCAATCAGTCCTCTGAGAGTTCATGTCTTGGCCAGTATCGCCAATTACAATTTGTCCAAATCCCTGACGCTCTTACTACTTTGGGACTCATCTATGAGCAATATCTAGGTGAACCGTCTACAGCCCAAGAATTGGTAAGAAGTGAGTTCCATCAAATGAAATGTTGTTCTTTAAAACAGAAAGATTTGGATTTTCATTACAAAAGGATGTCTAATCTTTATTACAAGTTCAATGGCTTCAATGATCTAACACTCAGGCATGTTTTCGTAGCATCCTTACCTAAGGAGTTGTTACCTGAACTGCAACGACAACTTAAAGTGCACAATCTGGAGGTATCAAATTTATCTCTTGGAAAGATTTATCAATTTGCTATAGGTTGTCTTGAGAAACTCTGTGAGCAAAAAGAATTCTTCGAAGATCTCATGAAGGATAAACCACCCTTTAAGAGTGCATGCAAAAAACCATATCTTGAGATCAAGTGCAAAGATGATAGGCATTGCACATGTATCCCAAAGAAAAAGTCTCATTTCCACAAGTACCCAACAAAACCCAAACACAAGTCTTCCAAACACAAAAAACCTTATAGGTTTTTCAAAAGAAAAGACCCAGCTCGAACCCACAGAACCAAAGGCAGTCGATGCTTCATTTGTAAGAAAAAAGGCCACTTTGGAAAAAATTGTCCTAACCGACCAACCAAAGATGTGCGCCTTATTAGTCACCTTCAACAATCCTCTATGATTTCTGATAATGAGGATATTGAGTCTCTCTTTACTGAGCAGGATGATTATGATGATTTCACTACTTCAGACTCTGATCATATGACTCATCAACAATTGGAGTCTCTGGGGGAGGAGATGAAGAAGATGGTTCATCAGTAGGTTGACCCATCAATAGTTTAGGGACATCAGCATATTCTTATTCTGAGTCAGAACTAGAAAATGATTCTGTTTGCTCATATTCTGAAGTGTATGAGTCATAAGAAGAGGGAGAGATTACCACTGATTTTGTTAATGGTAAAGAGGGGGATTGAGAAAACAAAGAGGGTTGTTGTTTCTCTGCATCTGTCCGTTCTAACTCAGCTTTAAGCTTTCGAATCTCAGCTTCTTTCTGGTCAAACTCAGGACCCCAATATTTGTTTCTTATCATCTGATGAAGATCTAAGTCCAGTTGAGAGACACGGGCTTTCATGTCAAGATACATTTTTTCAAGTTGAGCAGCAATTGAATCAACCTTGCCATCAATTCGACGGCCTTCGAAGATCTAGTGCATGATTCTGTAACCTATACACTAGCTGATGATGGAGAGTGGCCATTTTTGCCGTAACGGCTTGTTCACTTTGTACGGGTAAGTTTGGGTCTTGTAAAGACAGATTAAAATTTGGGTAGACAGTAAGGAGAGCATTGCCAGCATGAAGAGTGGTCAAAACAGTACCAATTACAGCATGTTGGTACTCTTTGAATCTTGTATCAAGCAAGGCTAGTCTTAAGATTAGGCGTACACCACCAAGATGAAGGTGGGTGTATCCTTCTCTTTGCCATTGTGCTATTTAATCTGTGGGAATTTCAAGCGTAACATATTGTTCCACTTGTGTGGCTTGGAGAGCACATTGATCAAGGTAGGAAGATTGGACATACTCTTTTGGAGTAGGCCTTTTTGTAGAAATCAGAGTTATGATACTACGAGTAAAAGTGTTTCCATGTCTATAGAGCTGGTATGGACTGATTAAGGGCATAGAAGATTCACTAATTTAGGCTGAATCTGGGACATACGAATATTCTACAAGATTTTCAATCTTGGAGGCCACATGTTTAGTGCAAGTTTTAGGAAGTGAAAGAGTAGAAGAAATAGATATAACAGATTGATCAGAGGTAATTTGAGAGGAAGTTGAAGTGCTTGAAGTAGATGCCATATTTTTGAAGATGTTTTCTCTGTGTGATTAGAAAGATACTATAAACTCCATATTTACCACCTCAGGTAGGAAAGGTATGGCTCTGTATCCACCACCTCCATATCAAGAATATAAAAATCAGCAGGGAAAACTAATTCATTAACCTGCACTAAAACATCTTCCAAAACACCTTTTAAAATATCTAAAGTCTTTGCAATGCCAAAATGTCCCATTAAACCTCCCCCATGAGCTTCACGCACAAGCAATTCACACAAAGGACTATTAGGCAAACATAATTTATTTTCTCTAAATAAGAACCCATCATACTTATAGAACTTACCAAATGCAACTTTATCACAAGCATTAAACACATTAGCAAAATCATTCTCTTGATTGTCATTTTCAGTCCACATTTTCTCAATTAATCCATGAGCTTGCATCTCTTCAACTTGTGTTGGCCTTTAAGGTACCTTATGCTTTCTGCCACTCTTAGATTGCACGTACCTTCTTCTTATCAACCCGTATACCTAGAAGCATAAGGTTATTGGTGCAAATGGTATACTTCTTCAGATTAGCAAACAACTTTTCCTTCCTAAGCACATCTAAAATAGATTCAAATGTACTATGTGATCGTCCAAGTTTTTGCTATATATGAGGATATCATCGAAATAAACAACAATAAACTTTCCAAATGACGCACGCCATTGATTTCTTTGAGAAGAATGGCGCTCCAGTAAGCATCACTGGCATCAGTCTGAAGGATGCGTTGGCCAGATGTGGGAATTCGGAGTGCTCGGAGCATAAATTAAACCAAATGGCATGACTAACCATTCATACAAGCCATCCTTTGTTTTAAAGGTAGTTTTCCATTCATCTCCTTCTTTCATTCTAATATGATGATATTTGTTTTTTAGATCAATTTTAGAAAATGCACAAGATTCATCCAATTCATCAAGCATATCATCTAGCCTAAGAATATGATATCGATACTTTACCATTATGTTGACACATCCTCCATGTTTCGTCCTTTTTAGCAACTAGTAACACCATAACTGCACATGGACTCATGCTTTCTCTCATATACCTTTTTTCCATCAATTCACTAACCTAACTTTGAAGCTCCTTTGTCTCCTCCGAGTTACTCCTATAGGTTGGTTAGTTTGGATTGGTTACTCCTCCTGATGCTCAATCCTTTAGATCAGAGGTAAACCATGTGGTTTTTCCTCAAGAAAGACATCCTCATAATCCTACAAAAGAGAGATAATAGAACTAGGAAAAGTAGGGTCAAGTTACTTAGTGTTTAAAAATGCCTCTTTATATAAAGCACAATAATTGGCTGATGTGAGAACATCACACTTTTTATCTCACTCGCTCTTGCATAGAAATTCTTGTGTTTTCCCTTTGATTTTCACTTGATGGTCACATTTTTTTTTTAACTTTTTCTCATTTTTCTTGGCCTCTCTCTGATTTTCACTTTGTTTTTCTCTTTTTTTTTTGTTCCCTCTCTTTCTGTTGATCACTCTCTCTTTGTAGGCTCACTTGGTCTCTATAAACTTATTTTCGTGTCAATGGAACAAGGGTGATGTGCAGTGGGTAGTTATACATGGCGTTGTTACACCAGATCTGTAACAGAACAAAGTCTGTCCTTAGGGCCAATAGCCCACAAGTTCTGGTTTCCAGCCGATATACACATATCCGTTAAATACCAAATCCAAAACTCATATTTGAAAACGGTTTTTCACGATACCACCCGAAAACACGGCATTCTTGGCCTTTAAAGAGGGTGAATGTTGTGAGAAAACAATTTCATTTTAAAAATCAGTTTTGGAGGATAAAATATGACCTTTCTGATGCACATGATCTTTAGGCTTAAGGCAAGTGCAGAGCATACTCAGTTTAGAAAATTAGAGGTGAGCGTATCATTATTAACCCAAATAATTTCTTTAATTCCTAGAAGAGAAAAAGAGTTTAGAGAAACATGATGTAAAGAAAACTTGAAAATATATTTCAAATTAACTCCTGCCTTACAAAGGGATAGAGAGATCCTTATATAGAGATCTCGAGGAAGGAGAGATAAGGTGGGTCCCTTATCTTTTACAAAAGCATAATTATTAAAGCACACCACGCCAAACTTAAAAAAGGAAAAGCAGAAAACACACTTTAGACAAGACAGGACCCTTGCCTAATTATTAAAGCCAACTTTTAGAAAAGGAAAAGCTAAAGATTCCCATGCGTGTCTGTAATCATGGAGTGGATGGGTAGTGTAATGGAGACACATCGCCAGTCTCTTTCTCATATTGGCGTTTGGCACGACGGATCTGTCTTTGATCAAGATAAGCTTCAGCTTGCAAATAGGCTTCTTCATCAGCGTTAGTCATTTCTCTTGGGGCTGATGGAGCAGGAGGATCTGGGTCTGTGACAGTGTAATGGGAATTTTCAGGGTGGAGAAGAGACTGAAAATCTTCCCATGGATCCTAAGCGTCTTGGAATAAAATGTTAGTGTAATCAGGGCGTTGTTCCATAACAAGGATTCCTTGAGGACTTGAACTGGAACCTGGAGTACAAGCATGTGTCTTTAGAATTATTTCTAAGATGTGTGATGGACCAACAGATGTATGATGGATGTTTGTAACCGGTGGCTGAACATTGTTGAGTTCCATGAGATAAGCTTTGAGAACCGAGGTAACTGTTGTGTCATGGATGAGGGAATAAGGATGAGGATAAGTTCTCCATTCATAGGCCATATCTTGTGTCCAGAAATCTTTTATTTCTGGGTGTTGGAAGTAAGGTCTATGAACGATGAAGACTACAGTGAACATGTCTGCTTCTTGTTCTAGCATCTTGTCTAATCCGTGAGAAGTACACAGATTTTTAAGTTGTTTACGCCACCACGTGAGTGGGGAATACCATTCAAGGAGAGTCCACAGAAGGTCTGGTGAAAATTCAGGAGTGGTGAGATGGCGGAGGAATGGTTTAACAGGGAAGATCAGTTTTGTAGCATACAGAGTAGTGAGACACCACATGTACCATAACTCATCTTCGCAGATGGTTAGGGAAGACAGGGTAAGACCAGTGAGAAACAGGTTTTCCATACAAAGGGAAGGAAAACGATCAGGCTTTTTGCTTTGAACATTGAAGAAATACCGGTAAAGGAATTTCTTTGCAAAGTCTTGGATCTGGTAGACTGAGTGAAAAGGAATGTTAATGGGAAAAGTTCTCTAGTTGAGAGCTTTAAAAGGAAGTTGACGATTCATGACTATAACTGGAATAGTGTGAATTGAGGAAATAAGTGAGGGTTTATTTATAGCCGGTCGTGTAAGGAAATCTGGGATGAGGTTCTGTTTGCCTTTTATGTGTTGGACAGTAAAATCATATTTAGCAAACCAGTTTTTTAGGCTGAGCAGCTGTTTGTCCGGGAGCAATTTATTTTTGAAGTCAAAGATTCTAGAAAAAGAGGAGTTGTCCATGTTGATAAGGAATTTATGGCTGATTAGATGAAATTCAAATTTTTTGATTCCATACTTGACTGCCAAAATCTCTTTGTAGATCACATGGTAATTCTTTTCAGAGTCTTTGAATTGTCCGCTTGCATGTGCACAGAAGTGACGTACACCATTTATCTCTTCAAGAAGGATGACACTCCAGTAGTCATCACTGGCATCGGTCTGTAGAATACGTTGTCCCGTTGTGGGAATTTGGAGAGGAGGAGGTGACTGGGCTATCACCTTTAGTTGTTTGATAGCTTCTGTCTGTGCATGCGTGACAGCTGGCTTGTGTGGATTGCAACTTTAGAGATGAAATCACAGACATAATTAACAATCCCGAGGAATTGTTGGATCTGCTTTTTGTTGAGATGTGTGTCTGGGAACTTTAATAATTCAGTTGCAATGTGTGGACCAAGTTGATAATGGCCATCTTTAATTACCATGCCAAGAAAGTCAATTGATTCTTTCGCTATGCTGCTTTTCTTTTCAGAAAGCATGATTCCATGTTCCTGCACAATATGAAAGAAATCCAAAAGGAGCTTCTGGTGGCTCTCATGGTCAGAGGAAAATAATAAGATGTCATCAATGTATACCAAAGCATGATGAAGGATATGACTGAAGATTTTTGTCATGGCTTTTTGAAATAATAAAGGAGCAACCTTAAGACCAAAAGGCATAATAGTCCACTGATAATAGGCATCAGGGATGCAGAAGGCAGTTTTCTGATGGTCAACTGGTGAAATACCAAGTTGCCAAAAACCAGTTTTTAGATCAAACTTAGAGAAGATACGAGCCCCTTGAAGATGGACAAATAGGGTCTTGATTTTTGGAAGGGAGAACTTATCATCTTTAAGGAAAGAATTAAGTGGCTAGTGATCAATAACTAACCTTTTTTTACTACGAACTAATTCAGATCGTTTTTCAACATAGAAGGCTTGACAACCCCAATCTGAATCAATAGGTTCAATGAGACCTTGCTGAAGCAACTTAGAACATTCTTGCTTAGCAAGTAAGAGGTCTGAAGGAGACATACTCGGGTGTGATGCTTTTGTTGGGTTTATGTCTTCGTTAAGCTTAAAAGGAAGGTGAATGAAGAATTGATCATTCTTCTAGAGAGGTGAAGGATGGTGGAACTGTGAATGGTTTTCTAGACAAAACTCTAGGAACTTCTGTGAAATATGACTGTATGGAGATGGTGTTTCTGAAAGTGCATACAGACGTAGTGCATCTGTGTAAGGCAAGAACATTTGTTTGTAGCAAACTCCAGAAGTGGTGAGGAATAGGTTTTTAACCAAATGAAGAATGTCAAAACCTATGAGTAAATCTTTATCTGGAAGTTTGGATGCTACAATCCTTTTCCAAATTATGCAATTCGGAAAGAATTGGATACCAATGGGTTTTTTGGTAATCAAAGTGGTTTCAAAAGTTTCTCCATTAACTACTCGGAAGAGTTTCGAGTGTTTTTCCCAACAATCAGAGGGAAGGACAAAAGGATCAATCATACTGGTATCTGCACCAGTGTTAATAAACCCGATGACAAGAACAGGTTTATGAAATTTTGAATGAAGAATTGACATTTTGAGAGAAGGTCTAGGAATGGCTGAAACATGGTTGACAATTTGAATCAGAGATGAAATATATCATGAGAATCGATTCGATATTGGCGATCATCATCTTGTTAAGAAATTTGATTCAACATCTTCATTCTCATATAACAGTGAAGAATGTTGAAGATGCTGTATGAGACGAACAGCTTTGGTAGACTTGTGAGGACAATTTCGAGCAAAGTGACTGTGTTTTTTGCAGATGAAACATCGATTATGTTTTTTCTTTCTGTATTGAGAAACATCATTTTCTGAAGCTTGCAAAAAACCCTATCTCAAGATAGAATGCAGAGATGAAAAGAATTGTGTTTGTCCAACCAAAAAGAAAAGACATTTTCAGAAACACTTCCAAAAAAAATCATCCTCCAAAATATTTAAGATTACAAATTAATGCCCAATGTGTGAATAAATGAAGCAAGAATGTGTTTAAAGCTCTATGAAGATTGTATTCTCAAATATAAGCTCAATAGTCTTGTTGTGATCAACTCTTGTTTGAATTTGAATGAGCTTATTTATAGTTGGAGATGAAAAACTAGCCGTTATAGACTATCTGCTCGAAAATGGTTCGTCGTTAACCATTAACGGTTAACCGTTTAGACTGGTCAAAGTTACCGTTGGGCTAATTTTCAATAAATGGTTTGCCGTTTAGGATTACCCGTTAGCCGTTAAATTCCAGAGACCTGCAAGATAAACTTTAGTTATTAGTTCATACAAAATGGTTAAAGATTTATAGGAAATGACCTTTCTGAAATTTATCAGTTAGCCGTTTGTAATTAACGGTTCGCCGTTTATTTCCAGTAACCTGCAAAACAAGTTAGCCTTATCTGTCTCAGTTAAACTTTTGCCGTTTGTTTCCAGGTACAATCTTCCATTCTGGATTTTATCGGTTAACCGTTTCAATAAACGGTTCACGGTTTAATTCCAGTGGCCTTCCCAGCTTTTTGTATTTTCCATTTTTCTTAACCGGCTAAAGCTTAAGCAATTTTGATACTCTCTGGTTTTAATCGGTTAACCGTTTAAAAGGAAAACGATTCACCGTTTATTTCCAAAATCACAGTTTAAGCCAGATTTTGCAGAGAATCATTTTCCAATTTGAAATTTAACAGTGATCCAACTTTTATGAATATAATTGGAATGATTATAAGGCTTTCGTTTATTAAGGAATAGCTCCAACATTTTAATCAAAAACCATTTAAAGTTTGTTATCATCAAAATCAATATTATTAACATATTCATGTTAACATATAGTATATCAATGGGTCTTTGGTCTAGTGGGAGAGCCCTTACACTTATAATGGTAAGAGTAAAGGTCTGAGCCTCCATAAAAACTTTATGGAGGTTAGTTTCAGTTCTTCTCCAATTATCAGATAATTGAGTAAAAACAGCATCTCCCTTACAAAATGTGAGTGGAGTAGGTATCCCTCGAATATTAAAGAGGGTTTAAAGAATCTGCGCAGTACTTCAAAAGATCAATGTAGGCTATAATTAATGATATAATTAATGATAGGGTAGAGATATTTAAACCTATCAATTTTCTTTTTACACATTCTTTTTAATTAAGAAATTTATTATCTAAATATTTTTTTTGAAAAAGTCACTTAAACTAATCTTTGTTTTCTTTTTCTTTTCAATTCCATTCTCATCAAATTCATTTACATATATTCTTTTATGAGTTTATCTGTAAATAATTGATGCCATTAACTAAGAAGAATAAAATCTACCATTTAAAAATGAACATTAGCAGGTTTTTATTAGTCATGAAAGTTATTGAGTATCAAGAAACTAATTTTTACCAAACAGAAAAGCTAATGATTATCAAGATAAAAAAGATCTTATATATAGAAAGTATGAAATATAAGTTATAATATATAAGAAAGGCCAAACAATTGAATTTGAAAGAGAGTGAAGTTACAAGGAAGAGAAAGTGATTATTGAAGTATAATTTTGAGATTTTTAAATTTTAAATTTTTAATAATAAATTTATTTTCTAAAAATAGGTGTAGAGAGAAATCTGGAGAATTTAAATAGTCCCACCCTTAGCAATAAAATAAAATAAAAATATAAAATTTTCAACTTGGGTGTAAGGTGAAATTTATAATAATATTTAGATGAGATTTTGAAATTTTATTGAAATATTTAGGCAAAGATGAAAATAAACTAATATAAAAAGCTGGAAAAGGTATATATTTGTCTTTTTTTCTTTTTTCATTAGTTGATCATCATGAAAATATCTAAACAAAATTTTATTCTTTTGCCTGCTAGTATAGATTTACGGTATCATCATATTCGTTTGGCGCGGTGTTGTAATAGGGTGTTTGCGGGGTTGCGGAAGAAGAAGAAGAAAAGAAATTATTCCTTTGGACGTATATACTGCTAGTCGAGGAGAAGTGCTATCAATCTATAATATCTATCCATATCGATCGATGAAATGAGCACCGTGTGAATTACTCTATTTGTTATGATCATTTTGGACCTATTTGCAAAACAGCGGAAGATGGTGTGAAAATAGCGCCCAGATAAGGACTTAAAATGCAAAGAGTGCTCACGTGACAAGACAGTTTAAGAGCTGATTTGTTAGCTCCGTGCCGTTTGCAGAACTTGTACTGTTTTGCTTTCTAGTAAGTTCTTTTAGACTCTCCATTTTTTAGTTAGCATTCCATTTTCCCTGTTTCGATTGATTTGTACTGTGTGTTTTGATCAATAAAATTGCACGGATTTTTCCTTCAAACTTTCTATCCTATACGGTACCCTGGGTCTTTTCCAGCTCCGACCCCATACTTTAATTAACCAAAACCGGAAAATTCATAATAATATTGTTGTGGATTCAAGATTATCACAACCAAGAAACCAGAATCTTGATTAAAGATCAAGCTTGATGACAAGACCAGAAATCAAAGAACAAAAACAGAATACATAATATCAAAACCCTCACTAGCTGCGTCATTGCGCCAAGCGCAAAGACATAATAATATATGAAAGCTATAATTGTCAAATGTTGAATATGCAAATACTAGAAAATTAATAAACAAAATACAAGCTAAATAGCAGCATAATTTGTATCAATCTAAATGAAAATAAAGATAAGAAAACAATATCAAGAAATAATGACCAGGGCAGCACCATTGGTGTTTTAGAATACCTCCATTCTCTGTGGAAGGGGGGTTTTGATGACTTGCAATATTTGGACAACCTCTGCCATTGAAGGCCTGCTTGATGGTATATGACAAGTGCAGACAAGGGCCAATTTGAGCACCGGTAAGACCTCATCTTCTGGGTAATCTCCCATGCTTGGATCAACACAATCTAACACGTTGCCCTCTTCCAGAAGAACTCTCACATGCTCGCTTAATATCACTACATTGTCTTCACCATATTCAACAGGCCTTCTACCAGTTACAAGCTCAAGTATTAAAACCCCAAAACCATATATGTCACATTTCTCATTCACTCTTAAGCTCTGGCATGTTAATTCTGGTGCCACATACCCTAGTGCGCTCTGAAATCTGTTGCTCATTACGTGTTTGTCGAGCCTGGTCAAAAGCCTCGCCAATCCAAAGTCTGAAATCCTTGGGTTGTAATTGTCATCGAGCAAGATGTTGCTTGGTTTTAGGTTGTAATGAATAATGGGTGGGCGGAAAGAATGGTGCAAATGAGCAAGGCCTTTTGCTGTTCCGAGGATTACTTTGAATCTGTTAGTCCAAGAAAGCGGTGGAGTAGAAGGAAGCCTTTCATGGAGTTTGGCTTGCAAGCTACCGTTTGGTGCATAATCAGACACCAAAAGCTTCAACTGAGGAGTCCAGTAGTATCCTTCCAGTGATATCAAATTTGGGTGCCTTGCTTTTCCCAAGACTCGAACTTCCCTTTCAAAGTCTTCTGGATATTGGATTATATCGGATGTAACAAGTTTTTTGACTGCTAACATTCTTCCTTGCGTCCCAAATGAGACCTTGTATACAGTTCCAAAGACGCCTTCCCCGACCTCGGCGGCTTTTTCTAGGAGGGTTTCAGGATCAATGCTACGATCAAGGGATGATGACCTTGAATCAAAAAGAATCAGCTTACCTGCAGCTAGATTTACAGACCTTGAAGAACTTGAACACATGCTTTCCTGGGTGGTTTCCACAAATGTAAGCCTCCTACGAGTTGATACATTTAATAGGCTGATTACTAGTACTCCACCTGCGATTAGAATAGCTGCTATGATAGCAACAATAGCAGAAACACTAAAGAACATGTGGTGATGATTACTGGAAAAGCTGTGGCTGTGGATGTGACCATCAATTTGGTTACTATTATAAGCATCTGGATCAAGTACAAGAGGCTTCGGTACGTTCATCTTACAAGGTCCCTTCAATAAGGGTGAGCAAATGCCCAAATTTCCCTGTAAAGAACTTTGATCCAACGTTGGAAATACACCACCAACTGGAAGCCTTCCTACTAGCCTGTTATATGATACATTCACAGCGAGAAGACTTTCCAACTTTCCCAGCTCCTGTGGTATCTCTCCACTTAACTCATTGAACTCCAACTTCAGAATCTTGAGCTTGTTCAAATTTGAAATGGATTTAGGAATGGAACCACTTAAATGATTGTGGGACAGGCTTCTGCAAACAAAACATGACCATAAAATAATGCATTAATAAGAGAAGGCGAATTCAGAGAAAATTAAAGGAAACAAGAAGCGTGAAACTTACAGTAAATAGAGCGATGTGCAATTCCCAATCTCTTGAGGAATTGGACCAGTCAATGAATTTCCATCCAACTGAAGAATACCTAAGCTTCTAGACTCACATACTTCTTGAGGAATAGAACCGTATAAGGCATTGTTTCTGAGATCTAAATGTATTAGATTGTGGAAGTAACCAAGCTCTAGAGGTATCCTTGAACGAAGATGATTTGATGACAAATTCAAGTATCTCAAGTTGGCAAAAAGACCCATTTCTGCAGGAATATCTCCGACAAGATTGTTACTTGACAAATCCAGTATACGGAGTGTCTGAAACAGTGTGCTTGAACTGGAACTTGAAGAACCTGGGGGAATGGAACCCATGAATCCATTTTCTGATAAATCAATTTCTTCCAACCCCAAATCAAATAAACCCTCTGGTATGTTACCATTCAAACTATTACCCCTCAACCGAATCACCGACAACTTTTTACAGTTAAACAGTGATGAAGGTAGGCTTCCTGTTAAATGATTATTGGAGAAATCCAAAAATTCCAGGGTGCTTATATTTCCAATCCAATGAGGGATATCACCTGTCAGCGTATTATTTGATACGCTGATAAAGATCATAGAATTCAACAATCGAAGAGAGACTGGCAACTGTCCGGTGAAAAGATTATTGCTGAGATCCAACGTTGTCAAGTGCGGGCAGAATCCAATATCCGCCGGCAGTGGTCCCGAAAATTGATTCCCCTGTAGTAGGAGCTCTTTCAAGTAATGAAGAGCTGCCACTCCTTGTGGTATGGATCCAGAAAATAAATTATGAGAAAGATCCAAAGTCCTCAGCCTTTTCAGTGACCAAATTCCGTAACCAGAAGCAAAATCCAGGTCTCCAGAGAAATGATTGTTGGAGAGATTTAGAGCGTTCAAAGAGGAACAATAATTAAATATTTTGCCGATTGGCCCTTGAAGAATATTGCCAGCCAAAGAAAGGTATCTTAACGATGCACAGTTTTCAAAGAGTTGATAAGGGACTGGTCCTGATAGTAAATTGTTTGAAAGATCAAGAAATTTCATATTCATCATGTTCAAATTCAAAAGAGAAGGTGGTATTTGGCCTGAAAGACTGTTGTGACTAAAGTTAAGCCTTTCCAGACTAGCAATGAGACCCAGCTCAGGATTTATGTTACCAGTAAAATCGTTACGAGAAAGTGATAGTACCTTCAAATGCTGCAACTTTCGAAGGCCTCTAGTACCGATCTTTCCCGATAATCCCAAACCATCAAGTGATACATGCGAAACACGACCATTGATGGGATTGCATTGTATGAATTTCCATGAACAAGGGGAGTTGTCATCTTCGTTCCAAGATTGAAGATTCGAAGATGGATCTTTAAGCTCTGATTTGAAGACTATGAGGCCTAGTATATCATCGTTTAGTTCAATAGAAGCATCATCGGAAATGCAGCCTTGCAGAAAAGAAGACAATAATAAATACAACAACAATTTTAGAAACTTCATTTTTAATCTGTTAGCTCTAGTCTGGTGGTAGTAACGCATTTGCATGACTTTAATCAGTTAAGTGCGGGGAAGAGATCTATTAGATAACGCACCGGCCCGGGCATTTTGATATGAGAATGACCGTGCTCACGAGACTTTCTATGAAAAGGGAATTGCGAGTTAATGTGAGTCTGTGACTTTGAAGCAAACAAAAAGACAATTGGTCCAGCAAGTCCAACCGCACATCAAGGGTTTTATTTGTCTGGGACTGGGAGTTGGGCTAAAGGAAGCTCAGGCGTGACCACACTTGTCGTCACCTTGAGCCTCTTTCTCACTCATGTGCCTTCTCTTTCCTTAATATCAATGATGCATCTACTTTCGACTACTAAATAACCAAGCAGTGCATTGCATGCAGCAACAAACATACAACCCGTTTCCAAGACGGCTGCATGTTTCATAGCAGTAAACCTATTATAATGACTTTTGCATAACATATTTTTGCTTAAATAATTGGTTATTTAATCAAATAGTAATAAATACATAAAACTGAACGATATATTTATATTTTCAATTCATAACATTTGAATACAACTATTGAATAATTTTTAACTAGATTTTGGGATGAAAGAAAAAAAAAACAAAAACCTAGCTAAATAAAATAAATTTGTATTAACATGATAGGGTGCCTCGTGTAATCGGAGTGTGTTACTCATTTTGGCCTTATATGAAGATTGGAAAAGAATGGAGGATTTGGGAATGTTGTGAAAGGCTTAGATCTAGAGAGAATTGGCTTGATGGGCAATAAATTTAACCTGTAAAATAGAGAAAGGAGGTTAGAAGTGGAGTCTGAGGTGGCCAACGACTACACTTCGACGCTCAAGTTAGTGTTGGGTTCGTTTTTTAGGTAAGAGTTAAAAAGCTCTTGATAATGGAGGTGGCTAGAGGTTGAAGAACAACTCTGGCTTATTGTATGTGTACTTGTGATGAGTGAGGAAAATAAAACTTGAGTGTCTTTATATGGAGTACCTTGGGGTTCCTAGCTGTCATGCCACCTAGCACGTTGTTATTGGTGTTCTTTGCCGCTGTGGTAAGGATACTTTGGTCCTTTTGTTCACTTGATCATTTGAACCTTTTGGAGTATGCTTAGAGAATAAGTTGGAGGTCATTTTCATGTTTTGTCCACACATACATGTGTTGGATTTAGCTTGGAGGTTATGTATGCCTCTGCAAAGGCTGCTCAGCAATTGCATGCATGGCAGTTAGGGACGGATGACACCAACTATCTTTGTGAGCTAAATTCTTGGCATTTTTTGCAAGCATTGTAGCTTGTTATCCCCTCTTTTTTAGCATCATATTTTATTGGTTTCTTACCCTATGCAAAAGATTCAATCATTCTTTTCAGGCAATAGTGACTCCTTAAGCACGAACATTTTTGGATATTTTCTCTGACCTTTCTACCTTCACGTAGTGTAACACATACCATTTTGATTACCTGGTGTACCGGCATAGGCCAATATCGCCTTGGTGACTTTTTGCTATTATAAAACTTTACATTGACATGTGCACTCTATTACTAGTCTTCCATCTTTTCACCAAACAAATAGGTTAGGAATATTTTTAGTATTATGATTAAATAAACTTATTAATGCATATCTAATTAAAGGCGATGCTACCTAAATATTGACAATAGGACTGAAATGTCCATCCAATCCATATTGTATGCTTTTGGTGATAGACTCAATGCACTATACTGGGGCAACCACTGTAGGTCATGATTTGGAAGGAATGAATATGCACAAGTAAAGTTCAATTCACATTTAACCCTTAGCCAAGCCCACTTGGGGGATCTTGAATTATAAGGAAATGCTTTGTGGAATGGACTAGTGGAGAATCAATAACATTATAAGTGCCAAAATAGTGATAGCCCTAAAGCTTATATTTCTAGGAAACCTTCTTTAAGCTTTCCCCAAACAGCCTTGATTCCACTTGCACTTTCTTACCCCTACAAGGTATATATTTTAATGTTAAGTAATCATAAATTAGCCTTAATTAGGACAGAAATTCTACCTAAAAGAGAAAAGTGATCTTGCCCTTATAAATTAAGGGAAAGAATAAGGACATACCTTGCATTATAGGATAAGAGATTTGTGCTATCTTATAGAAATAAGATTACTTCAACTAATAAATTAGAGTTTGTCCTAAAACCCTAAAAATAGAGACCTTTATTCACTATTCAAAGAATATTGAGGACTTACACCTTTACCAGTCATTTTAGCAGCCTAAATAGCCTTAAAACAACGACCCCTTAAGGTTTTAACCGTTAATCATCTTGCTCAAGAAGAATCCTTCTTCCGTGATCCAAAATCTTAATTTATGTTTTTTCACACACAAGAAATGTAAATTTGGCAATCATAACCATCTTGTCACCACTAGAGCCCTTTCCTTAGTATAGAAGAAGCCTCTATTCTTAACTAAAAGCCAAAACTGATCTAAAACACATACTTTAAATCCCAAGATACTGTTATTGCAGTGTTCTTGATTATGTACTATTTACTCTTTATTTCATAAACTAGTCCAAAAATCTCAAAAGGAATTAAAAAAAATATGTCAAAAAATTTCATTTAATTATATGTAGAAGTACCTATCATCTTTTTAGTGTCGGATAATTTTGGAATATAATCTAACAGGGATAGCAAAATCCTCCATGGGTTTGGGGCCTCATGGGGCTCCACCCAAAATGAGGTGAATTTTAAATCATTTTTGGGGAATAGGGTGGGGGTTTGGTTTTTTACTCCCACCCCACCCCCACCCTCACCCTCACCCTCACCCTAACCCTAATCCCATTATATATAACTTTTTTTTTAATTTTTTTTATCAATTATAATGTTGGTTAAAATTTTTTTTTATTTTTACCTAACATAAATGAGTTATAACTAAAAGAAAACCCTACAATATAATTCCTATTCAATCCTAAAACATTATTAAGTTTTCTTTTCTCTTAAGGTGCTCCTCTTTTCAAACATTTTCAGTTTTCATATCATTTTAAGATATTGTTTCAAAATTTTGAAAATTTTTTTAAATAAATTAAATACTTAATAATATGGTAATGATTTTATTTAAATCTTTAATTTTTAATTTACTAAAATTATGTATTTATACCTACTATTAAATAAGTAAATGAGAAATGAGGTGGGGATGAAGAAATTCTCATCCCTACCCCCATTAAATTTACTGAGGAATGGGGTGGAAAATGGAGGTGAAATTTTTAATGGGGTGAGAAATAGGGAAGGCCTCCCCACCCGCACCCCACCCCACCCCACCCCACCCCATTGCCATAAAAGGCCCACCGACACACAAAGCTCTACCAAAATAGTTAGCCAACATCTTCCTTGGCACCCAAACTATTAGTGTTAATTAACAAAAACAATTATTAATTCCAAAAATTGTCACTCAATGTCCCAAAGACTTTATTTGTTGATGCATTTTGTTGTCATTTTCATAGGGAAATTTGTTTTTTTTTTCATGTTAAATTAAACTATTAGTGTTAAAGTGAAAAATTGATACACTTTACAAATATTGGATGTGTGCACGTGAATAATTTAAAAAATTTATTATCCTTTCACTACTCTTGTAATTAGAATGTAATAGATCACTGTATAAATTATCGAAAGATAATGATTTACTATATTAGTTATGAAAAAATAACACTTTACTATATTTCGATTAGTTCTGTGAGTCAAATGTTGATGTCATAGAGGAAAATCTGTCATTGCGTAAAATCTAACCCAAAATTATAAGTCAGTCCAAAATTTTGAAAGGATAACAAATAATCCCTTAATACCTTAATTAATATTAATACCTTAATTTCCAATAATTAACAACATTTGCAATGTTAAATTAAAAAATTAAATTAAGAAAAAAAATTGAGGCTAGTTTTATTACTTTCTCTTTTTCTTCTTTGCCCACTTTCTTTCTTCTTTCTCCTTTCTTCTTTTGCTACCAATTCTTGAATGGAAGCAAAATACAATAACAGTACAGCAACAAGTTGTAGCGGCGATGGAGGCATATCTCACCACTCAACGCATGATGTTTCAGCCTTTGTTGCACACTAGAAACCGCCAACATAGCTAATCGAAACTGTTGCCACCTCCTCCACTTGTTTATTTCTTTCTTTAAATTAATTCACACTGCAATTGAAGAAGTTAACTTATGGTGCGTTTACTTCACGGAATCGGAATTGGGTGGGAATGAGAATGGGCTGGAATGAGAATGAAGAACGGGAATGAGATTCCAATGTTTACTTGATAAAAATAAATGAGAATGGGAATATGCTGGAATGCCATTGATGTATTTACTTAGTAAAATAAATGGGAATGATGAATGAGAATGGGAATCAATTTACCAAAATACCCATAGTATTAAATAATGTAATTTTCATTAACTAGATACACGTATAAATATTATTATAAAAATTATATTAATTAAAAAATTAAAATTAATAATAATAATAAATGTTATGATAATATTAATAATAATAATAACAATAATTAATAATAAATAAAATATTAAAGTTAATAAAATTTAATAATAATAATAATAGTGACATTTAAAATAATAAAATTAATTGTGATTTGAACGAGGGTAATTCGGAAAATATGAAAAAATTAGAAGGATGCAAAAATCAACCTCCCATGGGAATGAAATTCTCATTCATGTTTCTCAAATTGTGTGGGACCCACACATTTTATTTTTATTCCCAAATTACATTTTGCCTAGTAAATATGGGTTTCATTCCCACTCCCTAAACTCTCAAGTAAACACACCATTTTTTTTTTTGAAAAATTGGTTTTCATTCATTCAAAGAGTTAAATAACTCCATAACTTCTGAAGGGTACGAGTCTACCCATACAACAGTTTTACACTTCTCTAAAGCTACCTTTGCTATAGAGTGAGCAATAACATTACATGATCTTAGTGTTTGCTGGATTTTCCATGCATTGAAGCCTTTCAAGCTACTTTGCAATTCTGCAACTAACCATTGAATCTCTGTTCTACTACTCTTCTTGTTGTTGACAAAATCTACTGCCTCCTGGGAATCCGATTCTACAATGACTCTTGCCAAACCTTTCTCTATAGCTACACTCAGGCCCCAATTCATTGCCTCAGCTTCTGCAAAAGTTACATCACTGTGAAGTTTTGTACTCTTGACAGCAGCTGCAATAACATCTTTGTTTGCATCCCTTATGATTATCCCCAAGCGTACTCGGTGTTCCTCTAGGTTTATGGCAGCATCTACGTTAATTTTAACCCAACCTGAGGGTGGAGGGCTCCAGCATGTTCGAGTTGTCATCTGGTCCCCAGCCTTGAGAATTCTTCCTGGAGCTTGAATCCTTTTGAAATAATCAACAACTGCCTCTACTTTGGCTGCTGTTATGTAGGGCTCGTCTCTTTTTCCCCTGAACAAAAAAGATTTATTGCACTCCAAATTACCCAACACAGAGCTATCACCAGATCAGCATCGTTTTTACCCATTCTTCTCACTGCTTCATGGACAAAACTAAGGATGTCTTGGTGAGCTATATTTCCAATATCAGCTGCAAATTTGGTGGTTTTCCAGACAGCACGGGCTAATTTGCATTCCATCAGGGCATGGGCAGTGGTCTCCATCTTAGTTCCACATAGTTGGCAGGTTGGTTGTGGTAATAATTTCCTCTTCCACAAGTTCTCAGCGGTTGGGAGTAAATTTTTTGCTGCCCTCCATATAAAAATCTTAATTTTTTCAGGTAAAGACAAGGTCCAAATGACTGACCATTGGTTTGTCTTTTGATTTGAGCAGCTCGGGATGTCCAGGAATTTCTTTTTCAATGCCACCTGATAGCCACTCTTCACAGAGTAGATCCCTTTTTTATCGTAGTGCTAAACTATTTAATCCTCCATGGGTTGGCTGGGGAGGGGAATTCTTAAAATCATCTCTGCATCTTCTTTTGCAAAGTGTTGATTAATCAAGCCTTCATTCCACTAGTTAGCAGCATTAATCAAATCTGAGACTCTTGAATCGATGGGTAGAGATGGAGGGGAAACTGGTTTGAAGGATGTGGGCCTTGGCATCCAGTTTCCTTTATAAACCTCGACTTGCTCTCCATTCCCGATCATCCATCTGATCCCTTTGTGAATCACTTGTCTCCCCCACAAAATGCTCCTCCAAATGAATGAAGGCTTACTTCCCAACCTTGCATTTAAGAACTTACCATTCTTGAAATACCTAGCTTGGAGGACTCTAACCACCAGAGAGTTAGGAAATTGAATAATTCTCTAACTTTGCTTAGCTACTAGCGCCTGGTTAAAGCTTGCAAAGTCTTTGAATCTCAGCCCTCCTCTTTGCTTGGCTTGGCTTAATTTCTCCCATTTTGCCCAGTGAATACCCTTTTTTTTTTCCTTATTGCTGCTCCACCAAAATTTGGCTATTACTTGTTGGATATCATTACAAGTACTTAAGGGGAGTTTGAAGACACTCATTGCGTATGCCGGAACCGCCTGAGCCACTGCCTTGATCAGAACTTCTTTGCTCCCGCATGAGAAGAATTTATGCTGCCAATTGTTGATTTTGCTGGACACTCTCAGCTTGATGTCATTAGAGAACCTCGATTTTTTCCTTCCTATCATCGATGGCAGCCCCAAGTATTTTTCGTGTCTAGAGACTACATTCAGCTGAAAGATATTCTTGATTGCCGAGATGGCTCCACTGCTCGTGTTTCCGCTAAAAAACATGGAGGATTTGTCGTAATTGAAGAGCTGTCCTGATGCAGCTGCATAGGCCTCAAATATCCTTTTCAGATGCAAACAATCTGCTTCTGAGGCTCTTGTGAAGATGAGACTATCATCGGCAAACAATAAGTGGGATATGATGATATCTTTGCTGAATTTCAGTCCATGGATTAGGCTTTTTTCTTCAGCCCTTTGCAACATATTTGAGAATGCCTCTGCACACATAAGAAACAGATAAGGAGAGAGAGGGCATCCCTGCCTTAATCCTCTTTGCGGTTGGATTATGCCTTTGGCTATCCCATTGATAATGATAGAGAAAGAGGATGTTGTGATGATCTCATGATCAAGTTAACCCAAGTTCGAGCAAATCCTAATTTCAGCATTACATGTTCCAAGAACAACCATTCCACCCTATCGTACGCCTTACTAATGTCCAACTTTAAAGCTACAAGGCCACTTTTTTTTCCTTTACAGTGTCTAATTTTATGGAGACGCTCATAACCTATGATAATGTTATCGGTTATGAGTCTATTAGGAATAAAGGCACTTTGGGATGGAGAGGTAATATTGTGAAGGTGGTGTTTTAGCCTATTAGCTATAGCTTTTGCAATAATTCTGTAGATCACATTACATAAGCTTATAGACCAGAAATCAGTCACCTTTCTAGGTTGTTTAACCTTTGGAATTAGGGCAATGTGAGTATGGTTGAGAGGAGTGATAGTACCTTGCTCATTTAGAATGTGAAGGCATGTATTGACTACCCCCCTGCTGACCGAATTCCAATGCTTCTGGTAAAAAGTGGCTGGCAATCCGTCTGGCTCTGGTGCTTTGGTAGGGCACATCTGCATTAATGCCTCCACAATCTCCTCCTTGGTAAAGGGTTGTATCAGCTGATCATTCATCTCCTTGGTGACTTTCGTACCCATCCCTTCTAATACTGAATCCATTAGTTTCTTGTCCGGACTTGAAGTGGTAAACAAATCGGCAAAGTAGCCACAAAACTCACTCTCTACCTCTTCGGCATTTTGCATCCAGTTCCCTTGACTATCCTCTATGCCCCATATTTTATTTTTCCTTTTACGAGAAAAGGCTTTGGCATGAAAGTACTTGGTATTTTTATCTCCCTCTCTCAACCAATCTGCTCGGGACCTCTGCTTCCAGTAAATTTCTTCGTCGAGTAATATGTTGTGAATCTGATTCTTGACTCTCTTGATTTACTCCCCACTGTTTACTCCATCCCACTGTAATTCAGCTCTTTTATCTGGCCATCAACTTCTCAAGTCTCTGTTGCCTCCCTTTGAACTCCTTGTTACTCCAACTCTTTAACTGAGCCATTGAGGTCTTTGCCGTTTGTTTAAAGAGCTGGACATGATCATCACTTCTCCAGTTATCATGCCTCTTCCACTCTCTATCTATAATTTCTTTACAAGCCTTATAGGTACTCCACATGTCCTCATAATGGATTCTTGAGGCACTCCTTTTCATGTATCCTATCCCACTCCCCCTTTCTAGCACTTCCAGTAATGTAGGATAGTGATCCGAGGTCCAAGTTTCCAAGTTAATAGTAGTACAATTTTCATACTTGTCAGTCCAGCCCTTATTGCTTAAGAATCGGTCTAGTCTCTCTTCGACAAAGTCTTTTCCAAATCTACCATTATTCCAAGTGAACGGGTAAAACTCCCTAATCAAGTCTATATTTCTATCATTACCCTTTTTTTTCTCATTTGGATGCAGGCTCTCATTAAAATCACCAAAACATAACTAGGGGTTATCGGACAAACCTGCTAATCGTCGCAACAACGTCCATGTATGCTTTTTTTAAGCCATTTCTGGATGCCCATATATTCCAGTGCACCTCATCCAGCTGCCTCCCTCAGTCTGAACTTGTGCATCAATATGGTGGTTACTGGACGAGTTTACATTCACATTGACGTCACTATTCCAGAGCATTGCCAACCCACCCCCTTGCCTTTTCTATCAATTGCAAGGCAATTTTCAATCTTCACCTTCCTACTCACGTTAGACATTTGCTTGGCCGTTAACTTTGTTTCACTCACAAATAAGATTTGCAGCCTTTGTTGTTGGAGAATTTTTTGGAGGGCTAGGAACGTTCGAGAATTCCCCAAGCCCCGAACATTCCAGCTGAGGACTCTCATGGTTGTCGGCAGGGCTGGCCACCAGCTCCCGCCGCTGTATCTGGAATTGTTGGTGTTTTTTATTTCCTCTGCTGACATTGATTCCCATGCAGGTTGAGGCTTTGTTGCACCCGAGTGTATTTGCTTCTGTATTAGTTGACCAAGACTAGCCGTTTTAATTCTTTTTTTATTTGGGCTTGAGCTACTATTATCATGCCTCAGCCTTTTGTACAAATATGTTTCCAATTTCATTCCACTTGCTTCACTTTTAATCCGAGCTTGGCGCTTCCAATTTTTTCCTTTGGGCTTTAAACAAACTGCCTGTGGCCAATTATCCCCACCTTCCTCCTCTTCTCCACTATCTTGGGCCTTTCGCTTTTGTTCCAGCCCCACAATGGCTAAATTTCTATCTCTGGTTGACTTTTCACTTTCCCTCCATTTTCCATCTGCTTTACCCGCTTCTCCACTCTGGTCCCTAAGTTGTTCCTCGTTGTCAGCTGTCACAAGTACCTTTTTGCAACCTTGTAGCTGCTCTCTTGATTCTAGCGAGCTAGGCATTAATTGATCTTCACCTACTTCCTTCTCATTACAACTAAACTGCCTGCATCCACACTTCATAGGCAAGCTTATCCCTTGCCTGACCTTCGTAATTATCACACTCCTTATATGGATGCCCTATCAGACCACAGCAGAAACAGAAATCTAGTAGTCTCTCATACACCACTGGAATCGGGATATCCTCCTCCCCCTCCCGCTCTACATAAATTATCTTTTTCAATGGTTGTGTGATATCAATTGATATTCTTACTCGGGCGTATTTACCAATGCACTCCCCTTCTTCATCTGCATCAATTTCTTCTACTGTACCAATGGCTTCCCCCAGCATTCGTACTGTTTCTTGCTCCATACATCCGACTTGCAGATTATGCAGTTGCACCCAAAAGGCTGAATGCGTAAAAGCTTGTTTTGTTATTTCCCCTATGCCACTCGGTTTTTGTAGAACTATCAGTGCACGTTCAAAATGCCATGGGCCTCTAGAAAGAACTCTTTTCTTATCTGCCTCAGAGGCAAATTTGAACAAGAACGGTTTACTTCCTAGACTTTCAACTCTAAATCCCTCAGCTGTTCTCCAAACTTGCTGCAATGCAGACTTGAGGCCCTCTCTGCTAACTCCTCTTAGGTGCAAAACTCTCCCTAGCAAGCTTCCAGCACGCTAGTATTTTCCCTTTGCCTTTCATAATTTCACCAATGGCAACTCTACTCGTTTTTTCTTCTTCGAGTGTGATTGCTTTACACTTACGGATCAGTTCCTCTGTTTCCATGAGGCCCTGATATTAACTACTGCTCTAGTAACTCATGACTCACCTACTACTCCTGTTTGTAATGACTCACCAACTCACATAAATAACTTCTATCATGGGGTGCCCAGTTTGGAGCAATTCGTTGCCCTGAGGGCTACTCTCCTTTCATTCTGAGTTCTCTTTCAGAGAGAGAACCTTCGAAGAAAGACTTTTTGTTGTACCTGCTAATTAAGGACAAACAATTGTAAACACACCATTAATGCCATGTTTACTAATCGATAATTTGATAGGATGGAATCAGAATGGGCTAGAATCAGAATAAGGAATGGAAATCAAAATAAAAAGTATACTTGAACTATAAGATCTAGAATGGACTATAGTTATTAAAATGTGCTTAATTAATTAATGGGAAATTATCATTCGTATACCCTATATTTGCTCTGTTATCAAAAATACTACAACACTTTGAGGGTGTATCAATCGTCCACCCTTAGTTGAAAAAATGTATCAACTGACCACCAAATCGTTAGTTGCCGTTTGAAAGTTAACGGAATTATAGTGAATTGACGATTTTACCCTTGAAAATTATCACTTGTATACCCTTAAATTATCACTTGTATCATATGAAAAGACCAAATTATCCTTCTGACGTCATCATACTTAAACGGCAACTAACGGTTTGGTGGTTAGCTGATATATTTTGTCAACTTAGGGTGGACGATTGATACACCCTCAAAATGTTGTAGTATTTTTGATAATGGAGTAAATTAAGGGTATACAAATGATAATTTTCCTTAATTAATTAATATCATTATTTGTTATAATAATTGTGATAATTATTATTTTAAAATATGTTATTAAAAGAAATTATTGTTAATAATAATAAAAATGTTTAACAATGTCAATAACTGCAATAATAATAATAATAATAATAATAATAATAATAATAATCATCATCATCATCACCACCACCACCGACAATCAACAGTGGCAGCAAAAGTATCAATAACAATCAGCAACAGAAACAATGACAGAAAGAGCAGTAGTAGCAAATGGTAGCAAGGACAACAAGTAGTAATAGTAGCAACGACAACAAGTAGCAACAGTAGTAATAGTTGTAATGGCAGTAGTGGCGGCAACTACCAACATCAGCAACAACAGTAGCAAGAACTAGTTTAGTCGCTTCAAGAAATGAGGTTCTCATTCCCACCTTACCCATAAGAATGAAAATTCTAACAATCATTCTTAATTTTAGGTGGAGTCCGCCACTTTGATTCCAATTCCACCTCTTGTTAAAACACATTATTCATTCATATTCTTTGATTTCCATTTGGATTACTGATTAGTAAATACACTATAGATAGTGTGGTTTGCTTATGCTTATGTTTGGAGAAAATTTTTTTTTTCTTCTTTAGACTGATTAAAAATTGAATTTGATTTTTTTTTGTTTTCAACATGAATACTAAAAATAAAAATTAAAGTGAAAATTATTTAAGATCGACCCATCTTAAATAATTGCCAAAAATTTCTATTTATCCTTATTATATTTAGAGTTATTAATAAAGGTAATTTTAATATTTTAAAATCAACTACTAGATCAACTAATGATAGTAACAAAAAAGTAGTTAAGTGTTTTTTCTAATTAAATTAATAAACTATTATTCTTTAATAATTTATGTAGGGATTTATTATTTTGTTATAATTAAAATAATGAAAGGATATAACCCCATTAAAAAACTTTCCAATATTTTCGAACTCTAATAATTTCTGTTTCGAAAATCAAATCAATGCTGTTGCTACCATTTAGACTCTGAATTTGATGCAAGCAAGAACCACTTGTTATATTCAATTATTGGATTCATTTTATGAATTTGTTGCATGAATCCAAACGGAATGCGACATGGGCGTGGAACTCACAAGATCCAAAACATCTTCACGTTCACGTTCACGAGATGAGATGGAGGACACAAAATTCCAATAACAAAAAAGTATAGTTGTCTCTGTCATTCTACTCGGGTGCTGGCTGTACGTGGGAGTGGGACCATCAGAATCTCTCACTGTCCAAGAAAAGAATGTGTTATCCTCACCTTGCCTTGGGAGCATAATGTTTTCGTTTCACCCATGACCGTTCATAGGAAATTGATTTTTTTTTTTAATACTGTTATATAAGACTGTATGTATTACAATTAATATTTACAAACAGATTCTACACTTAACTGCTCAAACCCTCTCAAATATTTCAAGATCACTCTACTCACATTTTGATTAACTCCACTCAATTATTTGATAATTGAGGAAAAATTAAATAAAACGCAAATCATTATTTTAAATGCAGAAAAACCAAAGCATTGGTCATAGAAAATTGAATTTGAATTGGAGCTCTCGACTCTTTAGATTTTCACTCCGCTCTATAGATATTAGATAATGTCAAATCAAGACCACAATTAGATGCCACGTGTTCACATCATGCACTAATGGAATAGTTCTTCCAATAAATCTCATGGTACATTTACTTTTTGGATTGAGCAATTAAAATCTAAAATGTGATTCATTTAGAATGTCTACTCACATTTTATGGGTGGGAATGCAAATCAATATTATGGAACCCACAGTAATTTGAAGTTAGGAAATAAGTCTGATTCCTAGAAAAGGTTGGAATCAGACTCCCATACTCGACCAAACTACCCCATCTAATTTTTAATATACCCAAACTTCCAAATCTGAACTTGCGAGTGTTCGAATCTAGGATCAATCCACCACAACACAAGACAAAACTCTCATACATGCTACATATCTGTGCCTAAGCGACGAAAGATTGCAAAACTTGGCAAAACAAGAAAAAAGCAAAGAAACCACCAGTGAGAAAACAAGAAAAACAAGCGTACTTGTTGGTAGCGATGCGAAGAGCAGTAGGGGTAAGAGAGTGGAGAGTTTTTGCCGTATGTAAGCCCTACATTAACTATTGACCATACCTTGTTAACCAAATGGCCAAACAAACAAAAATTATGCGAAGAAACATAATTTAAAGTAAACAAACTAATATCTATATATGTGTGTGTGTGTGTGTGTATATATATATATAATTTGTGATTTGACATACAGCACTAAACCCACAAATCAAAAACTCACACATAACATCAATTGTTTTATTATTATTGTTTTTCTGCTAGAATTAGCTTTTGCGGTGTAGTATTAATAGTACTGGTCAATCTTGTTTAGCATTTCATTTTTACATAATTTAAAGATACGTCATGATAATAGAAGCACAACATTAAGAATCGAATAAAATTACGAGTATTTAATAATAATTTTCATGATATTTCTGAATTTCCCTTCTAGATATCAGTCTGCTCTAAATTTCTACAACAAAATAAAAAAACAAGCTGCAGTCCAAAATCTTCGCTTTCAATCACATTACACAACCAACCTTTACCTCATTTGCAATCACAATCTCGTCTTCAAACAGCTACTGCAAAATAGGTATAAGAGAGTTGCCATCGAGCTTCACATCAATTCTCATGCAAACCTTTTGTCAAATATAATCGACTAAAGCTCTGTCCCGTAACCCTGAAAGGTGTTTGACAATATCAATTACAATCAATGTACACTAATAGCAATATTAACAATAGAGTAAACACTTGACATAATAAAAGAAGAAACTGGGCAGTTTCCTCCCCTTTCTTGTAGTTTTTAAATTTCTTGTGTCAAGTTATGGCAACTCCTTAAGACTATCAGCCGCTTGCATTCATAAAAGTTATGTCTATTCTTTGTGTTCTGTAAATAATGAGAAATAGAAGAATCCTTGAATTCTATCAACAGGAGGGATTGTTCAAATTCTGGAATCGAAGTGTTTTGTCACATCCCTTTGGATTTCTGTTTCCTATGAGATTCGATTTTTTTTCCTTTTTTTCCCTTTTTCATTTTTGTTTATCCACCACAACTAGGAATCAGCAATTGCTTGAATAAGGAGTTTCACTAAAGGTTTGGTCTGATGGATTCTGATTGTAGGATCTGAGTTACACCTTTTCCTAAAGCCTTTCTGGAAGCAATCAAGGGCTTTATCAAAGAATTTCCTTGATTTTCTTTTTTAATTAAATTATTATTATTATTGTTAAACACATGGCCAGATGCATTCTATGTGTCTTCTAAGATTTGCAACATACCCATTAATTTGGTTGCAATAGTTGGCAATCCGATTTGCAATTAGAAAACTTTCCAATCGAGGAGGCTCAGGAATTGGCTTAAAGATGGGATTTGAAGGATCCTCCTCAGGCAAAGGCTCCTCTCCAGCAACTTTACGTGCCTTATTCTCATCCCTAAAAATCACGACAAAGCCCAACTTACAAAATGGGTCATGAATCTCACTTTCAAAAAAAATAAATTCAAACTAACAAAATAAAAGATGAAAAAAAAAGGAGCAAGAAGCATGACACTTAATAGACAACTAGTACTTGAACGCACAAACTCAACAACTCCCACCCAATGACCCCCCATCCCCCATCCTCAAAGCAGCAAGAACAGGTCAAATATTAGCAAAATATTAGAGGCTATATGGAAAATGGAAAAACGGTAGACCACAGATAATGCGGTAGGTTATAAGTTTCACCAATCATTTAGGAATAGAAAACATAAAACGCAAGTGAATGGCAACATGTGTTTATCTATGGGCCATCCTACATCTTTTTTCTAATTAATTGCCTTGTTAGAATATTCTGGAAACCAGGTCACAATATTTGATGCCATCACCTAGGAAACATACTCCATTCAAAAATACTGCAAAATTTACCAAGAAAGCTCTCAAATATACTGACAAATCAAGACATTAACCACTATACCTTAAACCATGAATGATGATAATAAAATGAATGTCCCATATTATTGGAAAAAAAAAAAGGGAAGGCAAAGAAAAAAGAAAGCCTTCCAAAAGTTTGGCTATTAAAGTACTATTTTTGAACAACTTAAAGTTATCAGCACAATCTCAAGAGTTTGGCTATTAGAGCACTAGCCAAGCTCAAACTTAGAAAATGTCAACAAAGAGATTCTGGCTATTGAAGTACAGTTTTCATCAATATTTTATTTCTCAAGTTGTCTAACATGTAAAGCTAAATTTTCTTCCCAAAGTTATCTCTACAGAAGATGTAAAAGGCCACAGATTCTCGGACACAAATTCAATACCACAACTGGGACAGTATTAATGTTGAAAAGTAAGCCATGGCCAAAAGAAAATGGATGCAGCATGGAGATAAAAAAATCATCCATAATATCAATACACATCAAAAGAAAATTGAGTATTAAGAGTTTGAAAACCTCATAATTCTACAACTTATCAGTCAACCGTCTGCACTAATATTAGCGTTAGAAAGAAATAATAATTCACCGTCGTATAAATATTAGCAAGTTTTCCATCTAAGAACATCAAAACAAAACGCATACATCATATATAGACAACAGAGAAAATAAACAGTAAAAAATTAAGCCACCATCTACCTTCTCTTCTGAAGCCATGATTGCTGCTGAACTTGCTGACGTGTTAGGCTTCGATAGTAAAATTGGAACTGGAAAGGAGGCAGGGATCAAATTATAGTAAAAGTGTAAAATAACATAAAATATTGAGTAAAAAGAGGCACGAACCTTTTGTTGTTCCACTGACAAATCATCCATGCATTCAATCAAAAATTCCATATTCCTCTCCAAGAATGGACTGCTTGACAATTGCAGGCGGTCGTAATCACACTGAAACCAGAGTGAAACCACAGTAATATTAGATTACAGACTTTAAACTCGATCTTATTACAAGGTCTCCAGGACAACCTGCTAGTTTACCTGTGTGACTGGAGTATCAGGTTCCAGCTCAGTCATAAAGGCACTAATAAGTGCAGAATTTGAGACTTTAACCTGTAATGTAATAAACCAACAAACACAATAACCAAGTGTAAGTTTGTCAATTAACCCCATACCATACACCTGCACAAAGTAATAAAATCCCAAATTTTGGAACTTGGAAAATGTACATTTAAGAGCTCAAATACAAAGTCAAGCCCATTTTTGATGAGGCCATGTAAATGCAAATCAATGACAGCTCAGATCTCTCATCAAATAAGTATTATAAATGGATAAAACTTTTGAGCCACCCGAATATATTTATGGGTTAGGATCATGAGTTTTCATTTTGTAGACAAATTCTTACACCATGTTCAGACCAACTGCCTTAATGTACTTTCGATAATATTGTAGGCATAATTATACATTACAAACACAAATATTAGGAGTAATTTCAACCATTGAAATGCTATTGATCCAATGGTCTAAAACTTGGGTTATAAATTGTGTAAACAATATGTTACTAATCCTACACCTAGATACACATGTATTTACATACATACATACGTACATGCATAATATACATACATACATACATACATATACATGTATGCATGTATGCATGTATGCATGTATGAATGTATGGATGTATGTATGTATGTATGTATGTATGTAATTAATCTGGTGAGAAGCAATGCACATGGTGCTACTCCACTGTGCCTATGAATGGAGTTGCAGCTGTGGGATTAACTAGTCAATGCCACATGGCAACATCTGTCACCATAACGAGAGCAATGTTGTCTACCAGATAATGACTACAGTCACACATATCTACGATAATCCTCAAATGCTTATTTTTCTTGACATCCTTATTTTTTATATCCTATACCATGAATCTCAATACAAAGTTACTAAAGGACAAAATGTGTGTGAGTGAATGCTATACCTCCCCCTTACTCTCTTCTTTTTTTTTTCCTCCCCTCTTTTTCTGTGTCTCTGGTTTTACAGTTATAATGACTCCTCAAGTCTGACAAAAAGAAAAAAAATGAATCTACGGGCTTATAAAATCATATCTTTTTCAGCTATCAGGTCAATGACACCTCCAGTCAACCAACAAGAAAAATCCATGAATAAAATCTTCGGGCCTTGTTATTATGTAACTGGTTTTACCTCCCCAAGAAACAAATAAATAGTTACAGCAACACTCCGCAGAGTCATTTTGCTTTTACACGGATACAGAAGGAAACTGTAATAACAAACAATGTAGGCACAATGATAAATTTATAAATTTTGTCCAAAGAAGAAATGGTTCATATAAGCTTACAGGAATTTCCTCAAAAATATCCACCCATGATAAATTTTTCTCCCTCAACCTATTGGAAGCAAAAAAGAAAATGCATTAAAATCACATCAACTAGTTTATATGCAAACATTTTTTTTTTTTTGGCTGCAACATGAACACAAAAATCACTTACTTTTCTCCAGTAAAATTGTTGCTGCGGTAAAGATCCATAAAGGAATCAGAAAGCTTTAAAGCCTTAAAAGCTAAGGCACCTTGATTGGACCTTGAAGGGTCATAAATTATGCAGACACACCTTCTAATATTCTCCTGCAATCACCCAAAACAAAGTAAAAAAAATTAAAAAAAAATCAAGGAGAAGAAATAAGATGGCAAGGAGTGAAAATTATTAATACTAATTGCATTTTCATTCATTAGCTAGTATTTCTCTTAGTTCAATTCAACAAAAACTTCCTCTACCCTACAAAATATTTGTGTGACCTCCGCACTAGCTTTTCCTATAGATATGTAGGAATAAAACACAGCTCCTAGATAAAAAGCATTTAAAGATATAATTTATTGTTCCAATATAGTTATTAATTAAAGAAGATTAAAAATGGAATTTTTATGTAAAGCAATCCCTATTTAAGGTACATAGAAGTAAAACCAGCAGTTCAATTTGAACTTGAAAAAAAAAAAAAACCAGAAACCATCAGGCTCATCTCAACAAAAGCAATAGATACAGTCTAGTCTCATCGGAATAATTACTAGCCAAAAGTTTTTTTAATGCCAAAAATAGTAATCACTTTTGGAACGTTATTAACTCCTATTTATTCATTATCTATGTTTCCGCAAATGTTCTATGGGGAAAAGCTATTTAATGGCCCAAACTCTTATTTTTGTGATTCTGGACCATGGGCGTCAGTTAAAAATTGTATACACCAGAACTCATTACATATTGAGCATAAAAGCAAGCTCCATAACAATAGGACCGACAGATCCATGGCAACAAGGAGTTTCACAAAAAGAATACTTGGCTACAAAAGCAAGGAGACAGTATTTTCTGCTTTATCTGATATCATTAGATGTGTTGATCTGTACTGAAATTTTATTTCGCTGAGTAGCACTTAAAATTTTTCAAAAATAACACAATCTTTATAGCTATTCCTCGCACACTAAAAGAAATTTTGCAAGTTTCACAATTAAAATTACTACAAACAAAAACTATATTATCCATATAATAAAAGGACACAGCAGAGAAGGCTGTATTTAGACAATTAAAATGGTGGAAACATTAAATACCAAGGAATAACTTTAAAGAAAGGAAGGCACAAATTAAAATACCCAAAATAGATAAAATTGACAGGACAAGAAAGTAAAGAAACCCCTAAATAATAGAATTCCAATTACCAAAAGGAATGGTGTAAAATGTCCAAAATAAAAATCACTGAAACACATAAATCATCTTCACCATCATCAAAATGAAATAAAATCGAAAGACTAGTGACAAGGACAAGCAAAACCTAAAAGAAAGGGACACAATGAACGCCAAAATAATAAAAAACTAACGGTTATTTGCACCCAACCCCCAAATCTTTCGACATTTTCCACCGCGCACCCAATTCCGTTAATTTGACCGTTATTTTTAATGGAACTATTTGAAAGTTAATGAAATGTCTGAAATACCCCTTATCTTGAATTAGAAAAGAATTAAATGAGATAAAATGTTAATCCAATAATTAATATTTACATTAAAAATTCTTAATTAAAAGTAATTAATAATAATCCCATCAATTAACTTATCAAAAAAATATAATTTATCATTATCAAATAATATTTAGGGTATGAATTTCCAAATTTGCCCTTTGACCGTTAGAATAAACGGTCAAATTAATGGATTTGGGTGTGGATTGAGCATTATTGAAACATTTGGGTGTGCAGTGGAATATGTTGAAACATTTGGGGGCAGGGCGGAATTAACCCAAAAACTAACCCAATAATTACAAAGAGAATATCAAAGAAAAGATTACAAAGATTAAGAATACAAACTAATAATAAAAGGTCGATAGATTCAACAAAGTCCCATATATCATCCCACATTATGAAGTCAACAAAATGTGCAAATGATCATGAAATGCAAGAATTCCTTGGAGCCTCACATAAAGGCAATTAAGTGTAAATTCAGTCCTATGCAACTCAGCAGTTAGCGGGTTCTAACATTTAAGTTTCACAGAATTTAAGGAATCAATGGTACGCCTGTAATTTCCACTAAAGCTAAATCTAGCATTAGCACTTCCAATACATCTTATTTTAGGTTTAGTAGTCTAATAGTCCTATATAATATGTCACACCATGTTCCCCAGTCAAAGTCCAGTCTCTTTCTTTCTTAAAAAAATTCAGGAATTCTTTTCCTATTAAGGATTAGAACAAGACTTTACCAAACTCTGATAAGAAAAAGACTTTACCAAACACTTTTAGGTATGTCAATTTAAGTAGCAAACAATAGAGAATCGGAAGCAGCTTTAAAGCTTTGTTTGAAGGCTTGACGACTGTTTTTCCAGCTGTCAATGCCTCGGTTCGCCTTTATTTTTCTTATTTTTTCTGGTCGTATTTGAAATTTTCCTCTTTTCCTCCTCTTCTACTTTTTAAAATTTGCAATGTGAAACCAAAATAAATCTGACCACCAGTAATTTATGGGGACAGACTATTTCAAAAAAATAATCACATAGCCTGTCCAATCACAGTTATTTAAGAGTCTAGCCATAATGAATGAGAAAAAAAAAACACAAAAAGTGTTGCTTTGATACAATTGATACCCAGTCAGAATAATAGAACTCAAATTTATTCTAACCTTAGCAACCACACTAGAGCAGAGAAGAAATTGGAGAAAAAGGACACAATAATATGGCATTAATTTAGCATGCATATATTTCATAAAGATATACATCGCAAGTTTCAGAACATACCTGGTAGTTCAGAAAAGTTTCAATCAACTCCGCTGTTTGAAAACAACCTAGCATTGTTGATTGGTACCTTAAAAATATTTATTAAGAAACGAAGTAAGGTTCCACACGTCGGCCAACTAATATTTATATAAGAAACAAAACTCTGTTATCTATTTAAGAAAACTAACACATATGTGATCAAGCAGAAAAAAAGCTAGAAGTTATCACCCGATTTCTGTTTAGATGCTGCAGGTGGTGTCTTTAATGAATCAACTTTTCTAGCTACACAGATTAAAAGAATTTTCTCAATTTTTGAATTCATTAAGTTTTAAAGTATGATTAGATATTCTATTTAGTAATTAAATATTATTACATTATAATTTAATATTTTTGTAAATTAAATCTGATTAACAATAAAAAAAATTTAAGGGTAACAGTGGAAGTTAAAGATTGTACAGGTTAGAAATCCCAATTTCTCACCATTTGATAAGGAATTAGGATTCCAGAATTCCAATAAAATCCTTTTTCTATCTCAATTTACCAAACCAAACAAATCAATTTACCAAACCAAACAAATGAACCTCTACATCCAAGCAAACCTTAGAAATTTTCTGTTTTCTGTCATGATTACAGGGTTTAAGGTGATGTACGGGAATTATGTGACGAATTGAAAATTAGATGAGAGTTCTGGGACTATACACTCACATGGAACCTAACCATAGTTAATTTAGATCCTAGCTTGCATAAGATTGAAGACTAGTAAAGTACACGTATATAAAGAGTCTAGTAAAATAAATGAAAAACACCACCACGAAACACACAGCTCCTCTTCAGCCAAGCTTACCATCCAACAGTGTTATTGTCCACATTAACCTCTCTTAGACACCTCATCATTTCAAGCTGGTAATTAGCACCATCAGCTTCAATTTCTTCATCCTCTTCTTGGATCTACATTTACATTTATAATGGCAGAAAAATAAACAATATTCAGTAAATCATTTGTTTTGAAAAGAGAAAAAAAACTGAACATGAAGATTTTAACTGGCGAACAACGGCGCCTATCATACCGGGAAGGGGAAACAGTTTGTAACTTCAAGCACGCTACCAACATCTAACCCAAGAAGTTGTCCTGTCACCAAAGCTGGTGAAAACTCCTTGCAGTGTTTGATTATTTTTAGCATAACCTGTTTCAGAAAAGAAAATTAAGAATCTAAAGCATGCTCCCATCTTCTGTATAAAAAGTCTAAATACAGTAACTATTAGCATATGCAAGAATGCTTGGGCATTCTCATTCAATTTTTTACTTGTTTGGCTGCAATTCAATAACATAATTTTCCGTAAATATTACTTTAATATTGTGCAAAAAAGACTGTAAAAAATGTTAAAACTAGAAATATAAAAAAAAACTTATTGGAAAGAAAGAAAAGAAGCAGAGAGAGATAATACCAGACCCTCAATCTGAACAACTCTGAGAGGTGGCGCAACCTCCTCCGCAGCTGCAACTTGTAGAAAAGACCTAGCCATTGCTGCAGATCAAATAAGAACACAGTTCATTAATGATTTTCAAATTATCAATAAAAATATGAATCCGTCGAGAAAGCAAGAGGAACACTGACTGTTTGCCATTTGGAAGAACAATCTCCTTTCTCTACGCGTGCGAAAAAAACCCTAGTTATCGCAGCATAAAAGTTACAACTCACTGAACGAGACAATTAGCATATTATTTTTCATCATTTTGCAAAACTAACCAAGTTAGTAAAAGACTACAATATCCTTGACGAAGAAAATTATAGTATTTGATTCAGGGACAGTTTGAGAATATTGTACCTCTTAAAATAATTGTTGTTAACTGTGCTGTATAAATAATTAACTGCGAAGAGAATTAATTAAGTATTTGGTAAATTTTATTTTCAGAAGTACTGTGAGTTTTAAAAGCAGTTATGAACATTTGGTAAATTTTACTATTAAACTGCTGAAAGAAAACAAATAACTAAAATATATATAATATAGGATAAAATTTACTTATACATATAAAAACAGATACATATAATATTTTTAATTGTGTATTATAATAATTTTTACTAAAATAAAATTTATAATACATTGATTTTATTTTTTATTTTTTAATCTTAAAATAATTGATAATTAAATCAATAAGATAGTGAAACAAATTTAATAATAATTCGACTAATAAATTGATATTAATAAATATATATTGATGAATTATAAAAAAAAATTAAAATATTAATTTTGTTTCTAATTTGAATAAGGATAATTTTGGATTTAGGTAATAATTTTAAGGATATTTATGGAATTATATTAAAGGATAAAATTGATTCTCAAAATCAAATCCATCCCTAGAGAAGAACAATTAAAGGGTGTATGTTTTTTAATTTAATCAATTAAAGTGATTTAATTATTTATTTTTATAATCTAATGGAACTTTTTAGGTAATTTAAACTTAATAAAAAAAAGCCATTTTTTTTTACTTTTTACTGAATAGAGAAATCTAAATAAACCAGTTAATTTCTAATGTAAAAAATATCTCTACTTTATAAATTATTTCTCATCTTATATTATGTACTATTATTGAAAATTTGTGATAAAATTTGAAGCTGATACCAATTGTCACAGCTTGCTTGTTTCCCACGTTGTGCCGTGAGATCTTAGGCGCCAATTCATACACACTTAGCCCTAAGTCAGCCTTGCCCACTTAAATCCGGTGTTGGATTCGAAAGTCGGAAAGTGTATTCACTCAAACTCGCTTAAGATGGGAGGAAAAAACTCTTATTGCTCGATGAAATGCTTACAAAACTATGTGTGCTGGATTTGTTGTGTTGCTTGTGTGTCTTGGCCAAAATGAGGCCCCTCCTATATATAAAGTACAAGAGAGTGGTTTAATGTTCAATGACCGCCTACCTATAATAAATACATGAAAAATATTTACACACTACATCAGTCTAAAATCATCCATGGGATAGGCCATGCTAGGAGGCTTGGACCATGACATTAGTATTATATATATTATAATTTAAAAATTATTATGTATTCAGCATATATATATATATATAACACATGTTCCTTATTTGTTGTTTATGATTACCTATTTAATTGTTTATCGTTTGTTTGTGTTAATCGATTTTAATTAGTATTAATTGAGAAAAGGCATAATTCTCTTTATTTATCTATTTTTTTATTAATTTATTTTTTTAAAAATAAAATATAAAGGATTACCATCTTCATCGTATAATGTATTTTTTTTTATAAAAAAGGCAAGTGTTTTAATAAAACTTAAACGCTTCCTTTCTCCCTACGATTAAAATTCTTTAACCTAATAACCATATATAAGCATAGAATTCTAGGGTTTTCTTTTTTGTACGTTTGAAACAAGTTTTGAGGTAATTATCTTTCTCCAATACATGTTCTTTAGTGTTATGTGTTTGATAGTGAATGCATTGTTTTCTTTATCATTAGTGACTAATTATGCATTATGAGGAAAGAGTGCTGTGACTTTATTACTACTTTCCCTTTATTTTTTATTCAATTTCTTCACGAGAGTTTTCACAAAATTAAACTAGACATCCTAAGGTTTTCAATGTTATATTTTTTTTTTGCAAAGAGATTTCAAGTAATCAATTTGTTATGAATTTTCGAAGTTAGAATAGTGGTGCTGGAAAATTCTGATTTTCAGTAGCATGTCTGATTTCACGATTTTTCTGTCTATCCAAATGATGTCTGAAAATTATGTTGAATTTTCGGTTTAATAGTCATTATGTCTACTTACTGCATGTTTTATGAACTTCTATAATATTATTCTTGAGGATGAATGTTCCATTGACTTTGATGTGTGTAAGTTTGATACCAATAGGAAAATGCCTCCTAAAAGTAGAAATAATGCCAACCGAGGCCAACTCCAGTTTGAGGGTGGAGCAGCCTCTAGTATAGCTAATGTCCCACGAGAGGATGGTATGGGAACGAGCAATCCTTATATAATATTTTGACTAGCAAATGAAGTACAAAATACAAATATGAGAGAGTGTTATGACCATAATTTGAAACCCGAGAGTGGATCCCGTAACCTTAGCAATTTTTAGATTGGTTCTTATTAATTTCTTTTTCTGTAATTAATTTTTGTCTAATAATTGATTACTAGACTTTTAAATTCTTTGTGCCTTGACCTTAGACTCATCGGGTTATATTATAACTATACACTCTTATTCTTGAGAGTAATAACACTTTTAGTTGTGTTAACAGTTGTTTGGTTTGTCAATGAAAAGTATTACCAGTAAAAGTACACTAATACTTTTCACTCTACACTGTAAGTATTGACAATGCTTCTTACTATGCAAGCCATCTCTTATTTTTTTGGTGCCAAATACAGGAGAAATGAAAAGACCATTATACCCTTATAATAAATCAATTTCACATTAGACAATTATATAATAAGAAAATATTACCTAAGTGGTGAAAATACTAAAATATCTTTTAAATGAAATATTTTTATAGTGGCTAAATCACTTTATAAGATAAACATTTTAAAATAAGAAATTAAAACACACCAATATTACCATTTATAAAATAACAATAATAAAATCAGCTCTTCTCAACTCCATTTAAAGGGCAATATCACTTCATTTTTTGCACTTCACTTCACCACTACCTCATACTTATTATAGATTCAGCAAGTTCACAACAAACAATATGATCAAGTAGCCAAGGTTGCAGAGGATGAAGGAATGAGATTAATGGCAACCTCATTCGATTTGCAAATAAGATATGCAGGTGCGTTTTGGAATTAGATGACAACCTAAATAAGTTATACTATTACTGTACGGATAGCAAACATGGGTGTGGCTATTTCAAGTTATGGATGCTATTCCCAAATGATTTCAACAAAGGGGAAATATTTGATGTCATGGGAATATGTCGTGAAAATTATAAGCTACTGCTGACTATGGAAAAAGATTTGAAGGATTTGAATCAATAATGCGAAAAACACATCAAAATGAGTGAAATGCAGTGGTATGAAGGCAAAGTTGTTCTTAAACATCTTCTTTTTCATCTATGTACCAAAAGTACCTAAGGAACATGTACTGACATGAATGTGAACCTAATGGCCTTTTTGTAACTTTTTGTGTATGATTGCAAAGAACTTCAGCTTATAGGCTTTTGTTTATGACTCTTTAAAGCACAGAAGCATTTGTAAATTACAATCACATACTTTTTAAACCTAAGACACTTCAAAATAAGTTGTATCACTAGCTCACTATCCAAACTAAGCCTCCATACTATGTATCATCTCAACTTCATATCAATATCACTAGGGTATTGACATAACAAGTAATAATAATAGAATCACAAGCAAGCACGATTAAAGACATTATAAAATTAGCTTTAATTGGTTGTCACTATTGAGTCTAGTTCAGTCAACTCTAAACTAACTCAATCCACTCAACATAATCAGAACATGGAACAACAGGCAACCACAATAAATTTAAATCAAAGCATAGTATATAAGATGAATCATATAGCATAGCCATATGGATAATTGGCATTCCAATACAATTTAAGTTTGAACATTCATTTCTTGGCTATAACACATCCAACACTTATAGTTGACAGAAGCACAACATATAAACATATAAAATAAGGTAACTACCTACCATAATAGTTTGCTCTAATTAAGCCAAAAAAGGCATAAATGACCTATTTTTTGCATCAGTATGCAAAGTCTCTACCTTTCAACAAAATATAGTTTAAAAGAACTCAAACTTATATGTTAGGCGAGCAAGAGATGATATAGAATCTATTGATGCTCTGGATACTTGAAAGCTCTTGATACTTCAAAGGTTTTGCATCATCTAATCCCTATAAAAAAAAAAAGAGTATAAGATCATATTATATGCTCTATCTTCTCATATATTTTCACTCCATGTTCTTGAATATGCTAGATGCTTTAAGTTTAGTTGTCATATTTCATTCCTAAGTTAAATGCTTACAAGCATATTGCATACTCAAAATAAAACTACAAAACTAGGGAAATACACGGTCGGCCAGGATCTCGAACTAGATCCAGGCAATGACGTGGCTCGGGAATGAGGCCAGGTCCCTGGCATCAATTAGTAAGCCTAGGTCTGGCTCGAAACCCAAATTTTGTTAAAAAATATTATAAAATATGTATTAGTTACAAATATGTAAAATTTTAAAATAATTAAAGCTCATATTTTCATGTCCAATTTCATTAAAATAAATTTAAAAATATAACATTATAAAAAAGTTAAAAGATATGCATATATAAATTATAAAATATAAAATCCGAGCATAAAAGCCCAAATTAAAAACCATGGCTTGATGCAGGGCTATTTAAACTAGGCTCAGTGTCTAAAAAATATATCTGAGCAGGATCTGAGCATTACCTTACCTGGGCCTAGACCTAAGTTTTGCCATCACTATACAAAATTAAGAATATTGAGTCACTGCAAATATTTCCAGAATTAATATTGCCATTATCATGGGCATATGGCTATGTTTGGCTCATTGGATTGCTTACATCTTGTGAACTAATCTCACTAATTGGTGCTAGCAAAATAAAAATTACTAATTACTTTAGTGACTAGGTGTAAGTTTAAGCACCATTAATAACAATTTTAGTAATTTTTTTTACCTCTCCCTTAGCCCTTTTGTTCTCTTGATCACGAGTTGCCCTTACGCAAGTCCTCTTATTATGTCCCCACCAGTCAAAGCGAGAGCATATTACACTTGAGCTTTGCTTGAAGGTTGAAGATTCACCTTTTTCTTTCATTTTCTTAGTTTGAGATCTTTCAACTGACTATATAGTTGTTGTTGGCTGTAAATTGTTATGAAGTTCAAGTGGTCATTTCTTCTTATCAGAAACTAGTATAAACTGGTATTTATAAGTCCTAATGAAAGCTGTCTTTTGCAAATATAGAGGTACATAGTCTTCAACATGATACCTCTTTTCATATATACAACAAAGGGCATGTTTGCAAGAAAGTCTAGAAATACCCCATTCACCACCATTATACTTATTCCTCAATATAACAACAACAACGAGTTTTGTCATAACTTTAAGTATCTCAAACGTCTCATTATGCCAAAAAAATGATAGAGAGTGACTTTGCTTCTACTCTTCACTCAACAATCTTTCTTCTCACAACTTGTGGAAGCTCTCTATTCCATTCAAGGGCTCCTTTATGCCTTCTATAGGCCAGACACATGGTTTTCCTTTGTGTCTCTACAAACATCCACATAATTGGAAAACCTTCATAGTTGTTGATTAATTGTTGAAAGATTCAGTAATGTTATTAGTAATATGGCTGCATTTTATGTATGGGGGAACAAATGCTTTGCCCAACACATAGTAGGAATTTTCATCAACATTCATGGCCATCAGTTGTTATAGTGCATATAAAAATTAAAGTCAGCAGCATTGGAACTCTTTCACACTCTCTAGAACACTTTCTTCAGAAGCAACTTATGAAACTTCTTCTTGAAGTTTGCATAGATGTATTTGTAGCAGTTCCTCATCAATGAAAAAAGGAACCCCCAATCTAAGGCATTAAAGATACCTTTTATCACCATTATAGCCCACTTAATCATATAGTTTCTCTATAAAACACTGCCAAGACTCATTATTTTCAGACCTAACCATACACATACCAAGGAATGAATCCCATAATTTACATCAACGGTCACAGCTGCTGAGAATACATCTTTATATAGTCCTTTTAAGTGACAGCCATCAACCTCAATGAATGGACTGCACCCTTCAAAAAAATCCCTTTTTACTACTATCAATACACTAGAAAAAACATCTTGAATATAAGAAACTGAGACCATCAAGCCAATCCCTTTTAAGAGAGACAATAGAACTAGGATGGGAATTTAATAAGGCATGCTATACCTAAATAATTTATTATAACTATTCTTGTGGTTTTGATTAAGTGACACAAGTACTTTCCTTTTGGCCCTATAGAGTCTCTGATTGTGAATTCAATTCCTTACTTCTGCATCAAAGTAATAGCAATAACAAAAATCTTGATGGTAGGATTAGCTTTGAACAAATGCAGATATGTGGCTGCTACCTAATTTGAACTTGCCTCATAATTGTCATTGACTCTAGGACAGATGTGCTCTGGGCAATGATCTTAATCTTAAATGACCTCCTGTTCCAAAAAGGCTTGTGTGGATTCTCTAAGTGCAATCCAATGTTGCACACACATGTCACTATTGTTTTCTCATTTTTTCAACCTTTTTAGTCTTAATCTATTCCTAATTACAAACACCTTCAACACCTTTCTAAACTTCCATACTAATAAACAACTATTCAGGCCTCAACACTATCTCATGACCAACAAAATTGAACTCAAAGCCACATGCATTTTCTTCATATCTAATGCATGTTTTTTTCTTCCACAACATCATCATTTAACTCATCTTCACTATCATCCCCAGATTCATAGTCATCAACATCATGAGCACTCTTACCTCTATCTCCAAAGGTATTATTTAGATCAGAGACATTTGGATAAGAACCATCTAGATTATAGCCATCTAGATCAGAACTATATGGATTAAACTTATACTTATCTTCAAATTCATCAAATTTACCTGCAAATGCTTACAACTATTATACAACTCTTCGTTTCTATTTCCACATGTTTATTCAAATGTTGTGTGCACTTATTTGCTAAGGTTTCGTATTTATTCAAATCTAGGAGCACTTTGTTTACTACTCTACTTGGATCTTTATCATCAAGAGAAGAAGTGCTTGGAACCTCTAGAAAATCAATCCAATAAGCCTCTTATGTCTTAATCTAAATGAAGTGGGAACTGGTCTTCAGGTATGAGATATTGATCAAAAACATCATAATTGTTGCATAGCTGGACCATTAAGGAGAAAGATGATACAAAGTTTTTATTAAGAGTTACTATAAATTTAGCCCAACTGTACCACTTTAGTCTGAGTTGTTCAAATGTCTCTAGCAAGTCTTTGTCAATCAATATTGTTTACTACTTAGTCTGCCATGGAAACATAACTTAAACACTTACCTCATTCGCATCCTTTATAAGATAACCACAACAAGTATCCTTAATATCAATCCACATTTTGTGCAAGCTATATTGCTCTCGAATAACTAGACCAACCACAAAGGTTTCACTATCTATCAGTGCCTTAATATCAAAGTATGCTAAGCTGCATAAATAATGAAAAAAATGATTAGCCTTAATAAATGCCATCTACTACATCAACAATCTTAAATGTAATATAAAAAAACATTACACAAAAAGCATGACCTCTGACATTGCAGATTTAGCAACAGGTGTCAGAAAAAAAGGACACTGATATATGTGGGAAAAAATGTATAAATGAGCTTTCAAATTCTCAATGCAATAAATGTTATGAACATTCTTAAGTGAATGAAGTACAAACAACTAAAAAAAAAAAGAATGAAGAATATTCATTCATTTATTAAGAGCTTATATGATGAGAAACCCTCTAGATCTAGCTAGAAAAAACCCACAACCAGATTGATAAGAACCCAAGAAAGGCAATAAAATCAGGATTTAGATAAAGGATCCAAACCCTTGAGAAGCTAACTCTAAAGAACCCGACACTACTACAAAAAAGTACATAGATGACATTTAAATTAACCTTATGATGACAAAGTAAAATTAGTCATCTTTGTAGCAATCATCTAAAATGAGACACAAAAGATGACGCGTAAAGAGAGTCATCTAATAAGTATTATAAATGACTTATTTCTCAAAAAACAATCATCTAATGTTGTAAAAAAATTATCTTTTCTTCGAGTATAAATGACTACCTTTACGTAATGGACGTCAACAATAGTAGTCCTAATATGAATAGTTTACTAAAGATATGAAATGGCTGTCATTATTATTATTATTATTATTATTATTATTATTATTATTATTATTATTATTATTTATGCTTACTTGTAGTGTAATAACATTTTTTTTTGGAAACCTATAGTGTAAAAATAAAAATTCATCAAGCAATTGCATTAATCATATATAAATCTGATACATTACAAACAATACTAAAAAAAATACTTTGTGCTTACAATTTCCAAATTAAAAGAACTAGATATCCATAACTCTTTTTTCTTAAAAGAAAAATATTACATTCTTTAGAGGAACAACAAAATGTAGCCATCTTGTTGGCTACTCCAATAATCATGCCAAAGCCGGAGAGAGTTGGCGAGTGAACCCTTTTGACGAACCTTCCTGGATTACAATATCGAAATAATTGAAATAATTTCATAAATCCTTTTAATGTCTTATTTGAAACAAAGACAATAACAAAGATATAGATAAAAAAATAAATACTATCGACATCTCAAAATCGTTGTGCTACCAAATTTAGTGAAAAATATTCTGCCATATGTACTTTCCTCACTCCATTCTTACTTCATCAATATCCTTTGGATGTTAATACATGCATCAATGTTATGAAATCTATAAATTTTAAAAGGATAAGAAAATGACTACCATGTTTTTTATTGAATAGTCTTCGTTTTCAATGATTTCCTTCATAAATCTCATAATATAATATCCACATTCAACATTTGTAGTTTGTTGTGGACAATGCACAAGAACTTTTAACTAATTAATGTCATGTGCATATGTAAAGAAATTTAAGCAGAACATATATATATGTACATAATTAGATATACACATTTAGTCATGTTTTACTACATGCATTATAATTGACAATAACTTACAGTGATACAAAATTCTTCAAATCAGGGAATTTGTGTATCCACAACCATCAACATCCAATGTTTGCTATATATAATGATAAATATCAGTCTTGCATATTTTTGTAAAAGAAAAAGAAAATAAACTCTAAATGCTAGGTACGATCAATAAAATAACAAACTTGGTATTGTGAGGAAAATATCATAAGCTATTCTGGATCAAGTATTTCCATTCTTGATACCATTGCACGAGCTCTAGTCTCATCACTATTTCTAGTTTCATGACAAAAGGTTGAAGAATTAACATCTCGTATAAGCATTTTGGTCCAATAAGATGTTGTCACGTCATCGGTCAATGCCACATCAATATTTTGGTCCAATAACATCTCGCCATATCATTAGTCAACACCACATAATACGTCAATGCCGCATCATTGGTCAAATAGGATGCTGCCACGTCATCAGTCAATGTCACATCATCGTACCGTATATGTAAACATTGTTGTATATGCGAACAATATTGTACACCCTTTTATGATCCTCCTATGGTTTTCGACATTCATGAGTTCAAAAATGCCATCCATTTCATTGTCCAACTTCTCTTTAGTCGTGAAACGGTGAAAATATCCTTGAAATACATAAAATACTTAAATTGTAATAAAAACACACTTAATAAAAGCTTAGAAGATTTAAACACGTAAAAATGAAATGTTAGTGAGACTTGGAGTATAAAATGATAATTTTACTGTGTACAAATATATATTGTTCAATACTCAACAAGTGGCAAGACAACGATGACAAAAAAGGCAATAGTTGGCTGCTGTGTTTAATTGATGAAGAGAAGAGGAAAATGGTTGGCGACTGTGTTGAGAGAAAGTTGTAAGTTGTAAACTATGGTTTCTTCTTTCCTTTTTTATTCTTTTAATTTTTTGTTTCACTGATTTTCTATACCAAGATGCACAAGACCCATGGGAAGCATTCTTGCCCTTAAGCCAACGTCTCCAAAACCTCCAACAAACTCCACCAACACAAGCCTCAGATGATCCAACAAATAAAGCCAGTTCTAGCACACCAACCGACTCCAATGAACACCTATCCTCTTCTTGGCGTAAGATATTTTGCCCTTGGCTACCCTGTCGCCTAGATCATCAACATCCACTAGAAACTCCATGTCCATCACTTAAAGTCCTCTTTTCAAAAGATAAAGATGAGACTGATAGCTCATCTGATGAAGACTACATGAATCTCTCATCTTCGTGATTCATGCAAATTTCATTTACTTTTTCAAAAGTTTGTAATAATTAAAGCATGAGTCATGCTTTAATTTGTCTTTATTGCTTTTGCTTTTGCTTTTCAAAGTTTGTAATAATTAAAGCATGAGTCATGCTTTAATTTGTCTTTATTGCTTTTACTTTTCCAAAAGCTTGTCGCTTGTAATTATGTCTTTGCTTTTAGAAAAGTGATAGGGGCCCTGTCCTATCCTTTTCCTTTGTTTTCCTCCTATATAAGCTCAGCTTCTCTTTGTTAGAAGCATAGCAAAAAATAATAAAATCTCTAGCCTTCTATAATCATGAGTTTCTAATTTCTCTTTTCTCTCTGTCAATGAAGCTCTAAAATTTTAAAAATAAGAAGAAAACTTACTTCTGTTCATTTTGAAACTTAAGGAAGTATGCTCTGCACTTGCCTCTTGCAAGGATCCTGTGCATCAGAAAACTTTTGATCATTTCTTATCTAGTTTGGTACCCTGTTTTAGACTAAAGGAAGGTCTCTTTTGGGTTATATAACCCGATATGAAAATATTTCAAAGTTTTTTTATCTTAGAGGTCTATCGGCTGGAAACCTGAACTTGCGGACTACTGGTCCAAAGAGCAGTATTAACTGTTATAGTTCTGGTATAACAACACCACATATTCTCACTGATCTTCTAGTATCAGAGCCTGTATTCACTTCTCAAAATGGTATGATCCAAGTTTGCTTTTTATTTTTTGCTCGTTCGAGCCTTCAACGACAAAGAGAATTTCATACTAATGGCATCAACTTCCTCCAACGACGCTTCCATTTCTTCTGTCATTACTCCAGTTTCCCTTTCTTTGACCCTCTCCTTACCCAAATCTTGCTCCAAACACACTGCTAGTAAGATAGAAAATTTAGTTGAATATTCACATATCCCTGAATCTGCTTAGATCAATGAATCTTCTTTTCCTCTTCTTAGTCCTTATCACCTCTATAAACGTCCACATTCCTTTACTCGCAGTATCCGAACCCTTATTTCCACTAAAAGACCGCATCCAAAAGAATATATCCAATTGGATCGGTGTTCCACCACAATCAATATGTCACTCGAAATTCCTGATTTCCAATTGGCAAAGAGAAGGTTATACTCATCTCCATATTGGGGGAGTTAGACTAATCCTAACCTTACATGGAAGGAAAGGATTACCATGCTCATACTAGGTTCACACATTACCAAGAGCATTGCCACTCTTCATGCCGGAAGTGTTTTACTCACTTTCTATCCCAATTTCAACTTTTCTCTTCAAGACGCTAATCTCTCCACTGCCTTGAAAGTCCAAGTGCAAATTCAAGGTGCAGCACAAATCTCTTCTGCAAAAATTACAACTCTTCACCATCAATTGGTCTATAGGCTCTAGAACCATGCCTTAGATCTTCCTTCACCTGAGCACCACTCTGACGCCCTCATGGTGTTAGCAGAATCAGATCAGATACCAACCATCATTTAAATTCCAAGACAGATCCCTAAACATGAACTCATAAAACTCATGCCCTTGGAATGGATTTCAAATTATGAAAAGTTCCACACCAACACTTCTCCTATCCAGATAACAGAAAAGTATGTTTGAAAGAAGATCTGATGGAACTGTCCGAATGACTTTTCGACCTCTACCAACAACACCAGAGGAACCTCCACGGCTCTCATTCACTTATTCAGCCATGGTTACAGCTGTTCAGACCGCTCAAGAAAAGCTACCAATTACAGGATTCAATTTAGAAGGATATCTTGTCTACCCTGCCAAACTTAATGGCCACTTTCTTTAGGATTCACCAGGATCTGGAAAATTGTGACCCAGATTGTCCATATTGGGATGATTGGGAAGAAGATGATGTTGAACCGCAGCGTAGAAGAGAACCAAAAAAGAAAATACCTAAAACTTCGTGCTCACACAACAAACCTAAACCACTTCATAATCCTCCACCACCACCAGCTCCATTACCCATCTACCAAAAAGAACTTAGATGGATTGCAAAAAATTACAAAACTGAAGTTCTTCCTCACATCCAGAATTCCAAACCACCCATACAGCCTATGGCTTGTATGATGTTTTCATCCACTGCCCAAGATTATTCTTTTAATTTCCCTGCTCTAGAAACCCAGACCGATCCACAACGAAAGGTCATAACCAAACCCTTCATTTCTTCAGCCATAACTCCCACAGGTCACTTAGAAGACCCCAAACCAAAAAATGCCAGAGCTCAAAATGAAACCTTGGTTGATGTCCATAAGAAGGTTAATCATATCAATTTATGAACTGATCATATTGAGTCTAAGATGGACTCGATCACTTCCCAGATGCAGTAAATTTACCAAAATCTTCAATCCCGAATCTCTCAACTAGATTCAGAATTAAGAACCATGTTGAATTATAGATATTATGGCCCAGAATTTGATCAGAAAGAAAAGGAAATCAGAAAATTGAAAGCAGAACTTGAACAGATTGAGTCAGAAAGGCAAATGCCAACATTATTTACCGCCTCTCCACCGTTACCTACCATCAGCCCAGCCTTCCATCCATTTGCACCTATGCTTTCTCCCATTAAACCACAAGACCCGTCCAAATTATTTGGCATGACACATACTTAGTTTAGAAATAATCCTCTGACAAAACCATCTAGATCTAAACCTCATCCTCGACTAAGACCAGAAAAACAACCTTTTCAACCACCTTTGTCAATCCCAGAATAGCAACCACCTCTTTATACCCCACTTCCTCCTCAACCAACACCAACTCAGGCCAAAGATAAATCCCCAATGCAACAATACAGTGCACAGATAATCCCAGATCCATCTAATACATACCAAACTTCTGATTCAAATCTAGCTGTTTCAGAAGATCCATCTGAATCTAAAACAGAATCTTCCCTAGAATCTTCCATTTCATCTAGTGATTCTGAAAAATCTTATGCTGACATCACTAAAATCCTTATGGCCCAACCTGAAGAGACCGAGCCTGTTCAATCCTCAAGAACTGACCCATTCTTAGAAATACCCTCAGATATCTAGTCTTTCAGAGAACAGAAAAGGAGAAAGTCAAGCCGATGCTTCATTTGCAAAAAGAAAGGCCATTATGTAAAAGATTTCCCCAACAAAAAAGATAAAGCAATCAAACTTCTTGAACACTTACAGGCTACCACTAATTATTCTCCTCACAAAGATGAAATAGAGTTCTACTTCTCAGAACAAGAGGAGCCTACATATGAAATAGTGTTCGCACTGCAAAACTCATCAGATGATTCTGAAAATGATGAATTTCAAACTGTTTTTCACCAATAACTTTTGTCTCTAGACACTACCATCCCTATCCCTTCCATAAAACTCCAAATCTTACCTTTCAAATTCCAAAGACCAATTCTTGCCATTGGACTTCTTGATACCGGAGCTCAAAGAAGTATGTTAAATCCAGACATTCTTGCATCTTAGTCTTGGCAACATTATGAAGAAAATTTTAAAGCAGTCAATGGAAAATTCTTCACCACCAAGTTGATTACCAAAAAACCCATTCGTATTCAAATCTTTCCCAATTGTATTATCTGGACAAAAGTCATCGGTTCCTATCTGCCTAATAAGGATATCTTGTTAGGATTTGATATCATTCACCAGATAAAACACCTCCAAATTATTCCTATTGGATTTCGAGTCAAGTCAATATTTAAACCATTCACCAATGTTCTTAAGCTTTATGGATTGTCTGAAACCTCCCAGCCCTTCCAAGACATTTCCACAAAATTTTTGAAATATTGTCCTGAGTCTCATGCTGACTTTCACCATCCAAACCCTCTGTGGAAAAATCCACATTTCTTTATTCAATTGCCTTTCAAGTTGAATGAAGATATCAATCCAACCAAAGCCACCCATCCAGGAATGAGTCCTTCCGACTTAGTTCTAGCCCAAAAGGAATGTTCTCAATTACTGGCCCATGGTCTTATTAAACCCACTAGTTCTCAATGGGCTTGTCAAGCTTTTTATGTTGAAAAACATTTTGAGATTGTTAGAGGAAAAAAGATTAGTCATTGACTATCAACCTCTAAACATGTTTTTACAAGATGACAAATTCCTTTTGCCAAAAAGACAGAGCATGTTCACCTATTTCAAAAATGCTCAACTCTTTTCAAAATTTGATCTTAAATCCAGATTTTGGCAACTTGGAATTAAACCTATAGAACGTTACAAAACTGCATTTTGCATTCCCAATGCCCACTATCTATGGACAATTTTACCCTTTGGTCTTAAAGCAGCCCCATCTATTTTCCAAAAAATCATGGTCCAAATCTTCCAACCCATTTTGCATAGTGCATTGATTTACATTGACGATATTTTCTTGTTTTCAGGTACACAAGATGATCATCGCCATTTGTTAAATCAATTCTTTGATATTATTCAATCTCATGGCATCATGTTATCAGCTAAGAAAAGCACAATTGCCACAAATAGCATTAAATTCCTTGGAATGACTATCAAAGATGGCCACTATCAACTAGGAAAACACATTGCTCAAGAGCTCATCCATTTTCCAGATCAGAATCTTTCCAAAACGCAAATCCAGTAGTTCCTTGGTATTATTAATTATATCAGGGATTTTATTCCTCATGTTGATTACCACACCCGCCAGCTGTCAACCCTGCTGAAAAAGAATCCACCTTTGTGGAATCACAACCACACACTTGCTGTCACAACTTTAAAGCAAATTGCAAAATCCGCCACCATTAAAGCTCATCACTGATGGCAGGCGAATATTGCAGACTGATGCCAATGATGAATCATGGGGGGCCATCCTCCTTGAAGAGACAGATGGCAAAGAACACTTCATATTAAGAATAAATATATCCAGGTTCGGGTTCTAGATATGCGAGTTGACTCTATCCTAGATCCGAAGCCGGATACGTCTCGATTTATTATATTGTTATCGGATTCCAAAATTTATTTGTATTTGGTACGGGGTGAACCCAATACAGATTATACGGGTTCGGGTCGGGTCCGTGTTATTTTGCCACCCCTAGTCGTGGGTAATGGGCCAATTTGTAAAATTATTATAGATTTATGGCAACGCGTGAAGTTTTTTGTGTATTGTTGCTAAGCATTTGCAGTTTGTAGTTATACAAACTTCAAATGAAGTCTTCAACATCTTAGAGGATCATGTTTCAATTAATGGCATTTAATGCTCATGGATTGTGCACAACCGCTACCGCGAGCTTTCCTCCTTTAGCCAAAATACTGATTAACAACAATATTTTTCTTGGCTTTAATCATATGTAGGATGTGGTCATTGCTTTTTAGATAAAATGATAGTTTTAACCCTATGACATTAGCAAACTTATAATGGAGCTAATGTGAAAGTGGACGAGTGAAAAAATTGCTAAATTCATGTGGAATTTCGCAAAGAAAAAAATTGCGTATTTTTTAAAAAGCTCAAAGCATCAGGTGGTCAGTGGATAATTGCCTTAATACAAATAATGAGTAATTAGTGTTTGGTTTTGAATGTTTTGAGGTAATTCACAAGTTGATTTTCAGTAGAAACAAATTTAATTACAACATCTCCTTTTTTAACATGATCTCTAAGAAAATGATGTCTAATTTCTATATGCTTGGTTCTAGAATGCTGAATGGGATTCTTGGATAGATTGATAGCACTAATATTGTCACACAAAATAGGTATTCGATCAAGATTAATACCATAGTCTCTAAGGGTTTGTTTCATCCATAGGGCTTGTGCACAACAATTACCTACGGCAATATATTCTCCCTCGGTGGTTGAAAATGCAACCGAATTTTGTTTCTTACTAAATCAAGAGACAAGTGAATGACCCAGGAGGTGACATGTTCCACTAGTACTTTTTCTATCAACCTTATATCCGGCAAAGTCGGCATCCGAATAACAAGTTAAGTCAATATGAGTTCCCCTAAGATACCAAAAGCCAAGATTGATGGTGCCGATCAAATATAAAAAAATTCATTTAATAGCAAGCAAGTGTGACTCTTTAGGACAAGATTGAAATCTAGTACACATGCATACACTAAATATAATATCATGCCTACTAGCAGTTAAGTAGAGTATTGATCCAATCATGCCTCAATAAGTCTTGATGTCAACCTCCTTACCCTTCTCATCTTTGTCCAGTTTGATGGTAGTACTCATTTGAGTACTTTTTGCAGTTCTATTATCATAGCCAAATCTTTTGATTAGATCTTTTACATACTTGGATTGATTTATGAAAATTCCATTCTCATATTTTTTTATTTGTAGTCCAAGGAAGTACTTCAACTCTCCTATCATACTCATCTCAAATTCTTTACTCATAAAAGATGAAAATTCCTTATAGATTCATTAGTAGAACCAAATATAGTATGATCAACATAAATTTGAACAATAAGTATATCTTGATTCTTATGCCTAACAAAGAGAGTAGTGTCTGCTTTTCCCATCGAAAAATCGTTATCTAACAAGAAGTTTTTAAGCCTATCATACCATGCTCTAGGTGCTTGTTTTAATCCATATAATGTCTTAGACAACTTATACACATGATTTGGAAATTTTTCATTTTCAAAGCCAGGGGATTGTTTCACATAAACTTCCTCCATAATATAACCATTTAAGAAAGCACTTTTGACATCCATTTGAAATAAAATAAAATCTTTATAACATGCAAATGTTAATAGCATCCTAATGGATTCTAGTCTAGCTACAGGTGCAAATGTTTCATCAAAATCAATTCCCTCTTCTTGGTTATAACCTTGAGCCACTAGTCTAACTTTATTCCCTACAACCACACCGGATTTATCCATTTTATTTCTAAATACCCATTTAGTGCCTATAATGGATTGATTTTCTGGTTTGGGAACTAATTCCCACACATTATTTCTCTCAAATTGATTCAACTCCTCTTCATCATTTTCCGCATCTGCAAAGGATTTTGGTTCAGTTTGAGATATAAATGCAACATGCTCACATATATTCCTAAGTGATGGCCTATTAGTTATACCTTGTTATGGATCTCCTAAATTTAAGTCCTTAGGATGAGAAGAAACATACCTCTACTCTTTGGGGAGTGTTTTAGAAGTACCTTCATTTTGCTCTACATTTGTTTCTTCGTGTTGCTCCTTTTGATTTCCATGTGGTGCATCCTTTTTATTATCCTTTAATTACTCTTCTTGTAGTTCTTCATCTGCATCATTATTAATAACAACTTTCTCCGTAGAGGAGGTGTTAGATTCATCAAACGTAACATGCATAAATTCTTCGACAATTAGAGTTCTTTTGTTATAAACTCTATAACCTTTGCTTGAGTTTGAATACCCAAGAAAAAATACCAACATCAGATTTTGGATCAAATTTGCTAAGATTATCGTTTGTGTTCAAAATAAAACATTTGCATCCAAAAACTTTGAAATAACCAATATTGGGTTTTCTATCTTTCCAAAGCTCATATGGAGTTTTATTGAGATGTGGTCTAATCAACACATGATTTAAAACATAACATGCAGTGTTAACGGCCTCGGCCCAAAAATACTTAGGCAAAGAATTTTCATTCAACATAGTCCTAGCCATTTCTTGAATCGACCTATTTTTTCTCTCAACAACTCCATTTTGTTGTGGAGTTCTAGGTGATGAAAATTGATGCATGAATGATTACTCCTAATACATATTATTACCATACCCTTTTTCATTTTGAACTTTCCTACAAAATAATTTAAAAATATCAAGAGCATTATCCTTATTAGTTAAGAATAATATCCATGTGTATCTTGAAAAATCATCAACAATTACAAAGGCATAATACTTGCCACTTAGGCTATCATATCTTGAAGGTCCAAATAAATCTATATGAAGTAGTTGAAGAGGTTTTGAAGTACAAATATGATTTTTGCTTTTAAACGAGGTTTTGATTTGTTTACCAAATTGGCATGCATCACAAATTCTATCTTTTTGAAAACCGATTTTTGGAAAACCTTTAACTAAATCATTTTTGGAAATCTTCGAAATTAAATCCATGCTTGCATGTCCTATTCTTCTATGCCATAGCCAACCATCATCATGCAATGCCAAAAAAATAAACATTAACACATCTATTTTCTACAAATAATCTTTTGCCATCACATGCATTCTCAAAAACACATATATTCTTATAAAAAACAACTTTAGAACCCTTATCACACAATTGACTAATGTTAAGAAAATTGTGTTTCAAGTTTTCAACCAAACATACATTTTTAATGAGAGTAGAGGATACATTACCAATATTTCCAATGCCAATGATTTTTCCTTTTGAGTTATCTCCAAATGATACGTTTCCACCATTTTCAATCTTGGTAAAATTTGAAAACCAAGAGTAATTCCCTGTCATGTGTCTTGAACATCCACTGTCCAGGTACTACTTATTTTTCCTTTTCTTTGATCCTTGCAAAAAACGTTTCTAAGTTTTAGGTACCTAAAACTTCTTGGGTCTTTGAGTGCTAGCAATGGTTCCTTTTGGAAGCCAAACACATTTCACACCATAATATAACCAATACCTCCTTTGTCAAACACACATTTTTGTGAATTGAGCATGTTATCCAGCATCTTTTGCCTATTTGTAAATTTTAGCACAATTTCATTTAGCTCATTATTCTTCTTCTTAAGCACTTCATTCTCTTTTATCAATTCATCTGCATGTGATTTTTCATACTCATATGAAGTACTTTGTTTACCTTTAAAGGATGTACTTTGTTTACATTATCAAAGATTCATTGTATTTTTCCAGAACATCCTTTTCATTTGTAAGTTCTAGCATTTTCTTTGTAAGGCATGCATTCTTTTTACCAATTTTTATCCACTCATCATGCAATTCTTTGAAGGCATCATGTAATTCATTATATGTAGGAAGATCACTTACCTCATTAAGTTCATCCAATGATTCTTCCCCAATCGCCATGAGAGCTAGATTTGTCATTTCTTGATGGTCTTCATCATCACTCGTCTCCTCATCGCTATCTTCCCATGTAGCTACCATTGCTATCGTCCAGGCTTTTTACATTCATAGCAAGTGATTGACTCCTCCTTTTAATTCTTGAAGTTTCTGAACTTTCTCCGCTCACTAGTTTTCTTGTAAAATTTTCTAAATCTTCTAGTTAACATAGCCATCTCCTCATCATCCAGCTTGCTTTCTTGATCACTCTCATATTTTGAAGCTTTAAGAGCAATGCTTTTCTTCTTCTCCTTTTGCCCTTTTTCTACTGCCAAATCTTCTTTATATGAAATGAGAGAGCCAATTAAATCATTAATAGGTAAAGCATTTAAATTTTTGGCCTCTTCAATGGCAGTCCTTTTAGGTCTCCATTCTTTTGGAAGTGACCTAATGATTTTCTTGACTTTCTCGTTATTTGAAAAAGTTTTTCCTAGGGCTCCTAAGGTGTTCACTATGTCAGTAAACCGTGTATACATAGAATACACACTTTTATTTTGTTCCATTTGGAACAATTCGTATTGGCGAGTGTATCTACTGATTTTAGACTCTTTAACTTGACTTGTCCCTTCATAAACAGCTTCAAGTTTATTCCATATTTCTTGAGCACTCTCACAACTAGATACTCTATGGAATTCTTTCTTATCTAGAGCACAAAATAGAGCATTCATTGCCTTGGAGTTTAAAGACATCTTTTTGTTTTCTAACACACTCCATTGACTTGATGGTTTAAGAATATCATCTCCTTCTTCATTTTTAGTTATAAGCATAAATGGACCATCACAAACAACTTCCCAAATTTCGTAATCTAAGGCTTGCAAATAAATTCTCATCCTAGTTTTCCAATATGGTTAGTCATTATCGTCAAAGAACGGTGGTCTTGTTGCGGATTGTCCTTCCTTAAAGGTTGAGTCATATTGGGTTGTCATTGATCTTTAGCTCTAGACGATTAAGTCTAAACAAGAGCACCTCGCTCTGATACCGAATGAAATACAAGTTATGCAACCTAAAAGGGGGGTGAATTGGGTTTTTAAAACTTAAGCTAAGCAAACCACACAATAATTCAATCTAATGCCATAATGAAATCGAAAGCAATAAATCACAAAAATAAAAGAGTAAGGGAAGAGAAAACAAACACAAGGATTTTAACGTGGTTCGGCAATCCCTGCTTACGTCCATGCCTCCAAGCACACCGGGCTTGAGGATTTCACTATCCAAACTTCCCAAGGCTTCAAATGCTTACAATTGACTTCCAATAAGAGATTATCCCCAATCTCTTAACTCAAGTGTATCCCAACACTTATAACCTCTTAATTTGATTTTACAAAAAGAATTACAAAAATTTCTCTCACACAATGTGTTTAAATACAAATGAAATCCCAATATGTGTGAGTAAATGAAATGAATACACAATGTTTATGCTTTTAGATTTGCAGAGAAATGCTCAAAAATATCAATGGTTGCATCAATCAAAATGAGTTTGATTTGAGCCAATTTATAGTTGAGGAAGAAAACTAGTTGTTATTACCTTTTTGGTGATAACCGGCTTGCTGCTTTTGTGAATCTGGTTAGCCACTTTATGTTACCATTATGTTCAAAATTTTGAATTTTTGCATATCCGGTATGCCGCTTTTATGAATCTAGTTAGCCACTTTCATTCAAGAGAGTTTATTTGCTTTTGCAACATCCTTCTGATATTAATTATTTTCTAAAATTATAATTTTATCCCAAAACTTTCTATAACTATATTATGGCCCAAAATGTTATAAATAGTTTCAAATAGGTCTAATTTCAGAATTTCTAAATAATGCTTGTTATTCTCAAAACTTTCTGAAATTATTATATGACCCAAATATGTGGAAATTATAGTATGACCAAAAATATTTTAAATATTTGCAAATAGGCCCAAATCTGAAATTCAAAACAATATTTATTAAAAATCAAAATTTTCATTTTATTCCACATCTTGAAAAATAACTAATTTCGTAAAAAAAATTCTTGTTATATAAAGGATAATGTGTAATTCTTTATTTATCCAAAACATGTGATTTGTTATCATCAAAATCAACATTTTATAGCCATATAGGCTAACAATTTGAGTAGGGATGGCAAGCATGTCAGGGTCCATTCTAGTTATTTATTTTAAAAATTTTAAATTATTGTAAATTTGAAATAAATTAATGATCAACAAGTTATTACAATCATAGATAAATTAAAGAAAATCAATATTTCAAATTAAAATAATAAATAAAGCAAATAAAAACTCATAACTTTAATTTTCTTTAATACAGGATTTTCTAATTCAAACGCTCTCTTAATTAATTGACACAAAAGAGAGAATTTAGTATCATAATTTTAGTTTTTTTGAATCATAATTGATTTATAAGTTAAGAATTTAAGTTTTCTTTTTTATTTTTAAATTACTTTTCAATTTTAATTATATTATTCTAATTTATAAAATTATTTTTTTTAAAGTAGTTGGCTTGGGCTTTGTCCAGGCTTTTCTTGCTATTTAGTTAAAAATTCATAAAACCTCTTTTTTTTAATAGAGTTGGCATTTTCTTTAGTTAGATTAATTTATGTTTTTAGTTTTATTGTTACTACCACTACTACTACTACTACTACTACTACTACTACTACTACTACTACTACTACTACTACTACTACTACTACTACTACTACTACTACTACTATTATTATTATTATTATTATTATTATTATTATTATTTTATTTTAAGTCTTTGTCTTGGAATTGATAATAAATTAAAGCGGAGTCTTTGTGGGATCAATCCTCACTAGTAAGGTTTTAGATTTGGTTTACCCTAACAACATTACCTTGAGTCTTGTAAAAGCATGTAAAAATGCTGAGATCAGGCTATAATTCTTCTTTAATTTGTTATGTTCAAACGTGGTTGATGTGACAACATTAGATGAAGTAACAGTCAGACTATGTGGTGACTTTTTACTTGTTAGGAAAACTCTTTCACCCCTCTTTCGTTTGGGATTGTAGTATAATTCATGGTGCACTTAGTCAGTGAAGTTAGACTATATAGCACTGTTTATCTTCAGTGGATATATCTTTTCGATTGGTACATTAAAACTCTTGAAGGTTACATCTAAAACTGTAACTATCATAAGGATTATATAGTAGAGAATTATATTAGGGAGAATTAGAATTTTGTGTATAATAAATGTCAAACATGAGTACAATTTGTTGAAATTCACTAGATCAAGAGCATGTGTGCATCTTGCATAACACGTAAGAAGTTATACTATACATTAGGTAATTTGCTTAATTTCTTCTAATCAAATCTAGATTTTTTTTTAATCTCACAAACTAAACTTTCATGTTCTGGATTTTTAATATGAACATGGATTGGTTTAAAACCTATTATTCATATCAAAATGACAAATGGCTACAAGAGGAACACAACCTTATCTTTGCTAGTTGGCTAACTAATGAGGTTGAAGTACGTATAATTAAAAGTTTCACAAAGTTTTCAACTTGTCTTTACCACTTAGTAATGCCATTTGCTTCTCTCACTTGTCTTTATTGTTAGGTACATGACTTGACTAAAAAGGGTGACCATGTATCAGATACCTAGTGTTGGTTATTGCAAGGGCCTCTTTCTTTTTTATCTAAACATAATGGTTTCCATTTTGTTAAGTTAGTGTTGTTGATTATGAAATATGTGACATGACATATCATGGAGTTATAGATGAGATTTGGGTTCTTGACTATCAGTTATTAAAAGTCCTTGTTTTGAAGTGTAATTGAGTTGAAAATAGTTGTCAAGAATGATGAACTTGGATTCATCTTAGCAAACTTAAACCGATTAGGATATAAATCTAATCCATTTATATTGGCTTCCCAAGCCAAACAAGTATTTTATGTAAATGTTCAAATTCAAAGAAAGTGGACTATTGTATGTCATATGCCTACTGCAGGCAATCCATACCAAATAAATGAATATGAGGTCATAATGCAATAAAATATTTTTTATTCACCAGAGAATAACCAATTAACGATTTGTTAGTTCTGATAATGGCATCTGAGCGATTTATGCATGTAACAAAAAAGGAATTTGGGTTACAAATTGATATTGTATTTGTTAGAGTTTATAATAAGTGTTTGTTTAAGGTTCACTACCTATTTTATGTTTGGGTTACAAATTGATAAGAAGTTAAATTATATATTGGCCTTTTATTCTTGTAAGTGATTGTTACTTACATATGTTGATAAAATCATTTAACTAATATTCTTCATTTGCTTATTTCAAGTGCACTAGTGTGGCTAAGGGAAAAGATATTGTTGCTGACAATGAGCACGATCATACTTTTGATGAAGATATTAATTTGGAAGATGGTTACCACGATGATTTGATGGCTAATAATGCTGATTTAGAAGATAAAAAAAATAAGGCTAATTTGGATGGTGCTGATTTGAATGGAATAGAGTTTGATAGCGCTGATTTTGATGGTGTGTATTTGGATGGAGTTGATCTTGATGGTGCTAATTTTGATAGTCTTAATGTCAATGTTCTTAAGAGCAGTAACTCGAAGAGAGGGGTAAATATGGGTGCTAGGTAGAATAAAAGACTTAAAACAAAGAAAGGAAAGATAATGGCATAAGTGCTCCTACAGGTGCTGAAGCCACTGAATTAACTCTTTTGTTGGGGGTCTTGGCTTGTACACCAGTTTTGAATGTTTATTCTAATCAACATAAGGTTCCACTAGCGACCGAAGAGCGTTTGTGAGTTTTTATTCAGATAGTTTTCAAAAAAATCTATTGCATTTTACATAAACCTTTTCCTGTCAATTTTCCTTTATCATTTATATGATTTGGATTTTTTATTAAATGTCACTTAAACAATCTTCCTCCATATTAGGGTCATTTTGTTGTTCATCCTATAAGTAGGAAGCAAGTATTGCAATCTTGGAGCAACATTTCAAAACTTCAAGTATAAGCTGACAAAAATCTATATATGGAAGTTCACATATGATAAGAAGAAATTATATATACCCCTAACTGATTACCCTCATATTAAGAGGCTTGGTTGGAAAAAAACTTATCGATCAATGTTTGTCTGAAGCATTTGAAGTAATTATTTTGAAGTTAGGACAAGTTTGTTAACTTATTTGTATTCGTAATAATGATTTTGATGATAATAAACATGTTTTAAATTGATAAGTTTGAAAATTTCTTAATTGGATCATTTCATTAAAGCCGTATAATATTCAAAGCATAGAAAAATCTTGTTGAAATAAACGGCTAACCGTTTATAAAAAACGGCAAACCGATTGCATTTCAGAGAGTAAGTTTCTTGATAACGACAAACCGTTTATGGATAACAGCATATCGATTGCATTCCAGAGAGAAAATCTCAGATAACGACAAACCATTAACAGATAACGGTAAACCGATTGCTTTCCAGAGAGCAAATCTCAGATAATAGCAAAGTGTTTATCAATAACGATAAACCGATAATAGTCCAAAGAGCAATCATCTTACAAACGGTAAACTGTTTATGTCAAACAGTTAACTGATATCTTTGGACAAGATTTTGGAGCGATAACGGTAATCCGACATCTTGATAACAGTGACTCGATAATTTGAATTTTGACACAATGGTCACTTGCTTAAGTTCTAAACGGCGATCCAATAAGTTCTAAACGGTGATCCAATTGTGTGCAGAAAGTCAACAATGGCTAGTTTTCAGCTCCATCTATAAAATGGCTCAATCAAATTCAAGCAAAAGGTGATCCAACGATTATCATTGAGCTTGCTATTTGGTACACAACTATTATTAAGCTTCAAAACTTGATTTTATTTCATTTTATTCACACATTTGAGCTATCATTTGTAATCTTTATCTTTGAGTGATTGTAAGTATTGGGATACACTTGGGTTAAGAGATTGGAAATAATCTCTTGTTGTAAAGGTTTATTGACACTTTGGAAGTCAATTGTAAGAGTGGTTGAAGCCTTGGAGGAGGCATGGACATAGGCACAGTTGGCCGAACCATGTAAAAATCATTGTGTTTGCTCTCTTTTCCCTTACTTTTAAAATGACTCTACCTTTAGGGAAGGACAATCCACAACTAGGCCACCATTCTTTCATGATAATGACTACATATATTGGAAAATTAGGATGAGAATTTATTTGCAAGCTTTAGATTACGAAATTTGGGAAGTTGTTTGTGATGGTCCATTCATTCCTATGACTAAAAATGAAGTAGGAGATGATATTCGAAAACCTTCAATTTAACAGAGTAAGTTAGAAAAGAAAAATATATGTTTAAACTCCAAGACAATGAATGTTTTATTTTGTGCTTTTGATAAGAAAGAGTTTCATAGAGTGTCTAGTTGTGAGAGTGCTCAAGAAATATGGAACAAACTTGAGGTTGTCTATGAAGGGACAAATCAAGTTAAAAAGTCTAAAATTAGTAGATGCACTTAATAATTGTTCCAAATAGAACAAAATGAGAGTGTGTATTCTATGTATACTAGATTTACGGACACATCAAACACTCTAGGAGCCCTAGGAAAAACCTTTTCGAATAGCGAGAAAGTTAAGAAAATTATTAGGTCACTTCTAAATGAATGGAGACCTAAGAGGACTGTTATTGAGGAAGCCAAAAATTTAAATACCTTACCTATTGATGATTTGATTGGTTCTCTTATTTCATATGAGGAAGATTTGGCAGCAGAAAAAGGCAATGAGGAGAAGAAGAAAAGCATTGCTCTCAAAGCCTCAAAACATGAGAGTGATGAGGAAAGCAAGCTAGATGATGAGGAGATGGCTATTTTGGCTAGGAGATTCAGAAAATTCTACAAGAAAACTAGTGAGCGGAGAAAGTTCTGAAACTACAAGAATAAAAAAGAGAAGAACGAGCCAATCGCTTGCTATGAATGCAAGAAGCCCAAACACATATGATCGGAATGTCCTCTTCTCAATAGGTTCAAGAAGAAAGCAATGGTAGCCACATGAGATGACAACGATGAGGAAACATGTGATGATGAAGAGCAACAAGAGATGACAAATCTAGCTCTCATGGGAATTGAGGAAGAATCATTTGATGAACTTGATGAGGTAAGTGATCTTCTAACATATGATGAGTTACATAATGCCTTTAAAGAGTTGCATGATGATTGGATAAGAATAGGTAAAAAGAATACATCCTTTAAAAAGAAAATGCTAGAAATTTCAAATGAAAAAGATGCTTTGCAAAAATGCAATGATTCATTAAATGAAAAGATTAAAGGACTAGAGTTAGATAATAAAGTGTTGCATGATAAAATTGCATCATTTAAGGGTAAACAAAGTATTTCATATGAGCGTGAAAAATCACATGTTGATAAATTAATGAAACAAAATGAAGTGTTTAAGAAAAAGAGTAATGAGCTTAATGAAATTGTGTTAAAATTCACAAATGGTCAAAAGAACCTAGAAAAATTATTGAGTACTCAAAAATATGTGTTTGATAAATGAGGACTTGGGTATAAGCCTAACTTGAAACAAAAGTATTATAAGAATTATTTTGTTAAAGCTACTTCCACAAGTTATCATAAGATTATATGTCATTATTGCAATCAAAATGGTCGTATGAAATATAGTTGTCCAGTGAAAAAAAATGCATATTATGATGTAAAATGTGTTTGGGTTCCAAAGGAACCATTGCTAACACTCAAGGACCCAAGAGTATTTGGGTGCCAAAAGGCACAACTTGAATATTTTTGTAGGTACCATAATCAAGAAATGGTGGAGAGTTCCTTGATGAAAGCTTGTGAGGATAATCACTTGATCATGATCTAGGAGAAAAAGATGAGGCAAGATGATTTAATTGTTTTGATAACAATTCTTACTATATTGATTATGTTGAGTGGATCATAATGAATGGATAATAGGTTGAATTTTTGAATTCTTGTATCATTGATTGTGTTATATCATCATTCATTTTAAGTGATTATTTGTAATTATGGATTTGGTCACTTGTTCTTTTAGCTCATAATGATGGCTTATCTTAATAGCTATGTTGATTTTGATGTTCTATATATTGCCATTATGTACTCATGCTTTGCTTAAGTTTTGATGATAAAGAATGTGCTTTAATAATTACATTGTATTTGATGAAGTTTGATCTTATGGAATTTATGATTGGTGAATGGATGCATTTTTTGTACTTTATTGACGTATTGTTAAATATGCATTACTTAATTTAAATGATATTGAAATGGGGGGGGGGGAGAAATACATGTACTTTGAGATTTTTAAGCATATGAGATTTTTTAAGTTATATTGAAATGTCACATTAAATCTTTGATGAGTTTAGTCATCTTGATTTCTAAAATGTGATTAATGGAGCTTGGATAGTTGATAATATGCTCTTATGACTTTTGCATGCCTTTGCTTGATCTATTACTTGTTTTCTTGATTATTAATAAGGGGTCTTGTTGCTTCTATTTTGGATAGTATGCATTTTGAACATATTTGTTTTCTAAAGGGGGAGACAAAGTAATATACCATTTTGATGATGTCAAAAGGGGGAGAAGTAACATGCATTTTGAGCATTCTTTTGATGGTTGATATGTGATTATGGTGATGATTTTGAGATATGATGATGATTTGATTACATTGTTGTTTTAAATTATGATTTTATGTTATAAGTTGCTAATTTAGTTATATGCATGTTGGTTCTATACATGGTTTTGTGTTGTTGGATTATTGGAGTTGAGAAAATTTGAGTTTGTTGTTGGAGTTGAGTTGGTTTCTGAATATTTGGTAGTGTTTTCAAAGTTTTCTGTGTTTGGGGATATGTTTATTTTTATGGGGAGATTCTGAAAAATCTTTCCTTTTCTTTTTTATGATAAAGGGGGAGATATATCTTTGTTGTTTTGATAAAAACATGTTGAATACAAAATTGATTGGCCACTTACTAAGGGGGAGCAAAATTGCATAATCTTGTAATGTTTGTCATCATAAAAAATAGGGAGATTGTTAACTTATTTGTATTCGTAATAATGATTTTGATGATAACAAACATGTTTTAAATTGATAAGTTTCAAAATTTTCTTGATGCATCATTTATTTTAAGTCGTATAATATTCAAAGCATAGAAAAATCTCCGGGAAATAAATGGCTAACCGTTTATAAAAAATGGCAAACCGATTGCATTCTAGAGAGTAATTTTCTAGATAACGGCAAACCATTTATGGATAACGATTTGCATCCTAGAGAGTAAGTTTCTAGATAACGGCAAACAGTTTATGAATAATGGTTTGCATCCTAGAGAGTAAGTTGGATTCTGAAGATATTTCCATTATCTCTACAGTCCAGATTGTCAACCATGTCTCCACTATTCCTAGACCTTCCAAATTCCACAAACCTATTACTGTCATTGGGTTTATTGACACTAGTGCCGATGATTGATCCTTTCTTCCCTGTTGGGAGCGTCATTCCAAGCTCTTGAGCGAAACCTTTGAAACTACCTTGATTACCAAAAAACCCATTGGTATTCAATTCTTTCCGAATTGCATAATTTGGAAAAAGATTGTAGCTTCCAAACTCCCTGATAAAGATTTGCTTATAGGTTTTGACATTCTTCATCTAATTAAAAACCTATTCCTCACTAATTCTGGAGTTCGCTACAAACAAATGTTCTTACCCTATACAGATACACTCTCTCCATACACATCTCACAAAAGTTCTTAGAGTTCTGTCCAGAAAACCTTCACAGTTCCATCATCCTCCACCTCTTTGGAAAAATGAACAATTTTTCATTCACCTTCCCTTTAAGCTCAACGAAGACATAAACCACACAAAAGCTTCACATATGGGTATGTCTCCTTCAGATCTCTCGCTTGCTAAGCAAGAATGTTCTGAGTTACTTCAACTAGGTCTTATTAAGTCTACTGATTCAGATTGGGCTTGTCAAGCCTTTTATGTTGAAAAACAATCTGAATTAGTTCGTGGAAAAAAGAGATTAGTGATTGATTACCAGCCACTCAATTCATTCCTTAAAGATGATAAGTTTCCCCTTCCAAAAATCCAGACCCTGTTTGTCCATCTCTGAGGGGCTCGTATCTTCTCTAAGTTTGATTTAAAAGCTGGTTTTTGGCAACTTGGTATTTCACCAGTTGACCGTCACAAAACTGCATTTTGCATCCCTGATGCTCATTACCAATGGACTGTTATGCCTTTTGGTCTTAAAGTCGCTCCCTCCTTATTTTAAAAAGCCATGACAAAAATCTTTGGTCCTATTCTCCATCATGCATTAGTCTACATTGATGACATTTTATTATTTTCCTCTGACCATGAGAGCCATCAAAAGCTCCTTTTGGATTTCTTTCACATTGTGCAGGCACATGGTATCATGCTTTCCGAAAAGAAAAGCAGCATAGGAAAGGAATCAATTGACTTTCTTGGCATGGTGATTAAAGACGGCCAGTATTAGCCTAGTCCCCACATTGCACTTGAGTTATTAAAATTTTCAGACACTCATCTCAACAGAAAGCAGATACAACAATTCCTCAGGATTGTTAATTATGTCCGTGACTTCATCCCCAAAGTTGCAATCCACACTAGTAAGTTGTCACGCATGCTTAAAAAACAATGCCCTCCATGTAATCTACAAAGAGATTCTGGCAGTTAAGTATGGCATTAAAAAATTTGAATTCCATCTTATCAGCCACAAGTATCAACATGGATAATTCATCTTTTCGCCGAATCTTTGACTTCAAGAACAAATTGCTACCTGACAAGAAATTACTCCACCAGTGGGTAGTTGTACGTGGCGTTGTTTTACCAGGGTGATAGGATACTTGGCAATTCAGCCAAGATATTTAATTCCCCTTTGGACCAGTAGCCCGCACACCTTGGTTTCCAGCCGATATACACTTATCCAGTTAATACCAAATCCGAAATTCATTTTTGAAAACCATTTTTCACAATACCACCCGAAAACCTTCAAAGAGGGTGAATGTTGTGAGAAAATACTTTCATTTTTAGAAAACTCAGTTTTGGAGGATAAACAGGACCTTTCTGACGCACAAGATCCTCAGGCTTGAGGCAAGTGCAGAGCATACTCAGTTTAGAAATTTTGAGGTGAGCGTATCATTCTTAATTCGAATAATTTCTTCGATTCCTAGAAGAGAGAGAGAGGTTTAGGGAAACATGATGTATAGAACTTAAGCTTTTATTTCTGAAATTGGCTCCCCTACAACTAAGACCAAAGGTGCCTTTTATAAAGGATCCTTGAGAACATGACTTCTCAAGTGATCATATCATATAGCACAGCTTTTTAGAAAGCCAAGCCCGCCGATCAGGACTTTTACAAAAGATAAAGCATACTTACAAGGACTTTTACTAAATTAAAGCCCACCGACAAGGACTTTAACAAAAGTAAAGCACACCGACAAGGACTTTGAGAAAAAGTAAAGCATACCAACAAAGACTTTAATAAAGTAAAGCACACCGACAAGGACTTTGATAAAAGTAAAGCATACCAACAAAGAGTTTAACAAAAGTAAAGCACACCGACAAAGTCATGGGTGATTGCATCAAGACAAGCGGAGTCACATGAGTGCTTGCATCATGGAGTGCATGGATAGCGATGGTGACACGTCTCTGTGTCCTTTTCATATTGTCGCTTTGTCTCTTATCGAGATAATCTTGACTTGCCATACTTGTCTTCACATGTGCAGGTAATAACGAGGAGTGTCAGGGAGAAGGGAAAGTCTTCCCATGGAGTCTGAGCGTCTTGGAATAAGACATTTGTGTAGTCGGGACGTTGCTCCATAACAAGGATTCCTTGAGGACTTGAACTTGAATGTTTTTTGGAATTATTTCGGGTGTGTGATGGTCCAGTGGAGGTGTGGTGAATATTTGTGGCGGTGGAGGGACATTGTTAAGTTCCATGAGATAGGTTTTAAGAACGGAGGTGATCTATCATGGATGAAGGTATAAGGATGAGGATAGGTTTTCCATTCATATGCCATGTCGTGTCCAGTCCCATGTTTCGGATGTTGAAAATAAGGCTGTGGACAATGAAGGCCGTAGTCCACATGTTAGCTTGCTCGCATTTTATCTAATCCATGAAAGGTACACAAGTGTTGGAGTTGCTTGCGCCACAGTGAGGGAGAATACCATTCGAGAGTCCATAAAGGTGCAGGCGAACTCGGGTGGTAAGGTGAGTTAGGACTGGTTTGACGGGAAAGACTAGCTTTGTAGCATACAAGGTGGTGAGACACCACATATACCAAAGCTCATCTTCAGAGATGGTCAGAGAGGACAGAGTGAGGCTTGTGAGAAACAGGTGCTCCATGCAAAGATTAGGAAATCGGTTAGGTTTTTTGGTCTGGACATTAAAGAAAAACCGATAAAGGAAATTCTTTGCAAAATCTTGTAATTGGTAAGCCGAAGAGAAAGAGATGTTCATGGGGAAATGTCTTTAGATGAGAGCTTGGGGGGCATTCCAAGAAATACATCTGTTGAGTTGGTATCATTAGTAATTTGAATAATATTATTTGATCTGTTGGAGATGTAAATACATCTGATCAATCCTGGACAATTCAGCTTTGAGTTTTCTGATCTCAGCTTCTTTTTTATTAAACTCTAGACCCCAAAGATGGTTGTTGATCATCCGTTTGAGATCGGCATCTAGCTCAGAGATACCATCCTTCATGTTGAGGTGGTATCATTAGTAATTTGAATAGGATTCATACACCATGGAAACAACTTCATCTTCAAGTTCAACTCCTTCCTCATCTTCCTCTCATATTTCTCTTCTACACTCTAACAAATAGAGAATCTTATTGAATATTCTTATATTCCAGAATCTGCTCAAATCAATGAGTCCCAGTTTCCCATCATGAGTTCTTACAATCTCTACAAACAGAAAAATTCTCTCACTAGAAGTATTCGAACTCTCATCTCCACAAAAAGACCACTCCCAAAAGGACACATCCAGTCTTCAAGACTAGATCAGTGTGCTCTCCAAGCCTCACAAAGTGAACAATATGTCACTTTAGAAATACCCTCAGATCTCGTCGCCAACTGGAAACGAGAAGGGTACACACACCTCCATCTTAGTGGTGTACGATTAATTCTCACTCTTCATGGTCGAAAAGGCTTACATTTGCTCTCTTTAGACACCAGTTCAAGGAGTACCAACATTCTTACACTCTTCATGCGATTAACCTTTTACCCAAACTTCAACCTCTCTCTTGAGGATCCAAATCTTCCAACAACCCTTAAAGTTCAGATCCAGTTCCAAGGAGTGGAACAAACAACCACATCTAAGATTGCAACCCTCCATCATCAGATAGTGTATCGATTACAAAATCATGCACTAGATCTTCCCACACCATACACAAGTTCTGATGCTTTGATGATGTTGGCAGACACAGACACAATTCCAACCATCATTCAAATCCCCAAACAAATCCAGAAACAAGATTTGCTCAAACTTATGCCTCTTGAATGGCTAACCAACTATGAGCACTTTCACCAAAATTGAACCACGAAGCCATATTTGATGCAAAAATTCTCCTTTCAAACTCCTGACACCAAGCCCGTTTCAGACAGTCCACAGCTTTCTTATACTGCTATGATCACAGTAGTTCAAACGGGTCAAGAAAAGAAACTTCCTATTCATGGTTTTTCATCAGAAGGGTATCCAGTATATCCTGGTAAAATCAATGGCCATTTTCTATGGGATGTTCCTGAAGCCCATATGTGCAATCCGGATTGTCCTTGCTTGGATGATACGGATATTGATGAAGAATTGGAAGTTATGTGGAGAAAGAAAAAGAAGAAGAAAAAAGTTTCTTATTCACCATTATCCTGCAAATCCTTTGTTCCACAACCTCCACCGGATCCCAAACCTCCTGTTCAACCAATTAGATCATGTCTTATGTTTTCAAGTCATTCCTGTGAAGACTCTTTTCCTCCTCTTGAAAAACAGACAGACACACAAACCCGTGTTACCTCAAAACCCTTTATCCAATCTCGATTCTGACCTCAAGAGCAAGAAGAAGCGGTATGCAAACAAAAAAACGCCAGTGTTCAAAATCATACTCTTCAACAACTCGGTAAGAAAATCAACCGTGTTGCCAATCAAGTCTCCCAGACTGAAACTAAAGTGGATTCAATCAGCAGTCGTCTTGATCAGATGTATTTACATCTCCAAGATCGTATCTCTGAGCTAGATGCCGATCTCAGATGGATGATCAACAACCATCTTTGGGGTCCAGAGTTTAATAAAAAAGAAGCTGAGATCAGAAAACTCAAAGCTGAATTGTCCAGGATTGATGTTGAAAAAATTCGACCTTCCCTGTTTACTCAACCACAACCTACACCAGTATCTCCTCCAATCTTTGACACCTATGCACCTTTCTACACACCATCCCGACCTTAACAACCTGTTTATAATCAGTTCTTTGGTTTCTCTCACCTTCAACCAACTCCTCCACCAACTTCACCTAGGAAATCAAAATCTAAAGTCAAAATCTCCGAACCACGTCCAAAGGCCACTCCTTCTTCCTCTACCTCTACAATCCCTCCAGAAGAATCACCACAAGACATTCCCGAGCCTCTTAAAAAAGATAAAAGCCCAATGGACCAGTATCATCTTGTCCAATCTTCCTCTAACTCTTACAGCAAGCAGATAATTCATCTTCGTCCTCATCCTATGACTCATTAAAAGCCTCCTCGACTCAATCGAATATGCGACATCACATATTAATGGCCACCGAAGATCCAAGTGCCTCACCTTGTTGATGACAATCCTTCTGACCAAGCTTCTCAAACAGACCCAGTACCTCCACCAGTTCATGAACACTCAACCAAACCATCTTCAGCATCTTGGTTTACATTTGATGACATTCCTCGTCACAAATGGGCTGCAAGACTCCAAGAATTTTTTGCTTGGATTGATCTCAGTACTCTCTTTCTTCGAGAATTCATGGCCCGCTCCACGGGTTCTTTACGAGAGAAAGCTTGGGGAATACGTCATTCATGGAATCCTGGTTGACTATTATTCATGAGCAATTCATCGGTGAAAGAACTACTTCCATTGAAGCAGACAGAAAAGAGTACCATCAGATGAAATGCTGTTCTCTCAAAAGACATCTTCTGGATGCTCATTACAAAAGAATGAGTATTCTCTTCTACAAGCTAAATGGTTTCAATGAGCCATCTCTTAAACATGTCTTCATAGCCTATCTTCCTTCTGAGTTACAACCTGATCTTCAAAGAAAAATCACAGCCACAAATCTGAGCATAGCTGATATCTCTCTGGGCAAGATTTTTCAAATGGCCATGCTATCTCTTGATAAGATCTGTGAACAAAAAGAATTCTTCAAAGATCTCATGGAAGACAAGAAACCCTTCTCTGAAGCTTGTAAAAAACCTTATCTCAAAATGGAGTGTAAAGATGAAAAGAAGTGTGCTTGCTCAACTAAAAAGAAAAAACATTTTCAGAAACACTTCCACAGAAAATCATCCTCCAAAAAGCCTTTCCGGTATTTCAAAAGGAAAGATGTTTCTCAGTACCGAAAGAAAAAATCCAACCGTTGTTTCATTTGTAAGAAACGCGGTCACTTTGCCCGAAATTGTCCTCACAAACCAGCCAAAGCTATTCGACTTATTCAACATCTTCAACATTCTTCTCTGTTATTTGAGAATGAGGATGTCAAATCAAATTTTTCAGAACAGTCGGCACAAGATGATCACACTGCCTTTCTTATAGTGGAATCTTGCGAATCTTCGGATTCTGAGGATATTTCCATTATCGCTACAGTCCAGACTGTCAACCATGTCTCCATTATTCCTAGACCTTCTCTTAAGATGTCCATCCTTCCTTCCAAATTCCACAAACCTATTCCTGTCATTGGGTTTATTGACACTGGTGCCGATACCAGCATGATTGATCCTTCTGTTCTTCCCTCAGACTGTTAGGAATGTCATTCCAAGCTCTTCAGAGCCATTAATGGCGAAACCTTTGAAACTACCTTGATTACCAAAAAGCCCATCGGTATTCAATTCTTTCTGAATTGCATAATTTGGAAAAAGATTGTAGCTTCCAAACTCCCTGATAAAGATTTGCTTATAGCTCAACGAAGACATAAACCCCACAAAAGCTTCACATCTGGGTATGTCTCCTTCAGATCTCTTGCTTGCTGGTAGTGTCGTTAAGGTGCACCAAATTTAAAACCTTACCACTAATATGAATAATTAGTACAGAGCGAGTAAGGATCGATCCCACAGAGACTATACTAGTTATATTTATTATTAACTCCAAAGCAAGATTTAAAATAAAATAATAGTAATAGTAATAATAATAATAATAGTAATAATAATATAAATTAATCTAACTAAAGAAAATGCCAATTAAAAATAAAAGGGGGGTTTATGAATTTTTAACTAAATAGTAAGAAATAAAGAAATTAAAATTACGAACAAGAATTTAATAAAAACTCTAATTAAACGAGAAAGAAATAATAATGATGAAAACTTTGGTTAAAGGATCATTCGCCACCACCAAACATGCACATAATATATCAATTCTATTATCAATTTATATTGAAACTATCAACCGTAGACAACAATAAGCTCTGTTAGTCTCAATCTTTTCTTAGTGTGTCGTTAGGTAAAATAAGCTCTTCACCTAATCTCTAACCATTAAATAATTTAAAACAAGCTCTTTAAATTTAAGATAATGGAAGCATTAAACAAAGAAAGATATTAGGTTGATCTAGGCAATAAACACACAAGCTCGGATTATTTAACCTAGGTTATGTTCTCCAATTGAAATCATTAATTCCAACCTGCTACTAATGATTAAAATATCAAGACAATTACGGATCAAGAATTTTAATCTAGCAATAAAATTTATTCAAGTCCTATCTAATTGGCCACTCAAACAAAACAAGAATAAACCATGAACATTAATTATAGAAGAACATAAACAATCTCAATTAAATAAATTAAATGATAGAGTTTAAATTTAATTGCATAGCATGTTTAGGGTTTTGAATTCACCCTTAACCAAATAAAAATTTAGCCTAACATAATTAAATTGGGAATAAAAGAATTGACAAAACCAATCATGAAGATTAATTCAAGCGGCTGCCTTTTTCCTCAATTTAATTCCAGCTGTTGATTTTTCTTCTTCTTGCCGAATTGGATCAGCCCTGCCCTCTCTCTTCTCTTTTTGTTTCCGTCCAGTGGCTGCTGCTCGAATTCTTTTTGCTGCCGAATTCTCCCTTTGCTGCCTTTTCTTCTCTCCCCCCTCTTCCGTCCAGCAGCTGCTCTCCTTTTATAATGCTAGGTGACCGAATTCTTCTCCAACAAGAATAAAGAAATCCTTTTTCAATTCTAATTCCACCAAAAGCCATTAATTCCAACTTTTGAAAGTCAATTGCGGGCCCGTTTAAATGCTTTCCACTTTTGCAATACCATGCACGTGTACTCCAATTGCCAATTGGAAAAAATTAAATCTTTTAATTATTCAACATTTCTCAATTGGATTAATTGCTTTGATTTTTTGTCTTCCAATTTAATCTTCATTCCTTCTCAATTTGAATTTCTTCATGCCTTTTTATTATCCACAATCTCCAATTAATTCCCTATTCAATAAAATAATACAATGAATTTAAAATAAGAAATAAAAATAACTAGCAAATATATAATAAAAGGGTAAAATATGTATATTAATTAATTCCCTATTCAATTAAAAATTAACTAAAATAACTAGAATATTTAAGATCAAAACAAGAAAAAGATGGAGAAATTAATAACAAAATATATGGAAAATATGCACTTATCACTTGCTAAGCAAGAATGTTCTGAGTTACTTCAACAAAGTCTTATTAAGTCTACTGATTCAGATTGGGCTTGTCAAGCCTTTTATGTTGAAAAACAATCTGAATTAGTTCGTGGAAAAAAGAGATTAGTGATTGATTACCAGCCACTCAATTCCTTCCTTAAAGATGATAAGTTTCCCCTTCCAAAAATTCATACCCTGTTTGTCCATCTCCAAAGGGCTCGTATCTTCTCTAAGTTTGATTTAAAAGCTGGTTTTTGGCAACTTGATATTTCACCAGTTGACCGTCACAAAACTGCATTTTGCATCCCTGATGCTCATTACCAATGGACTGTTATGCCTTTTGGTCTTAAAGTCCCTCCCTCCTTATTTCAAAAAGCCATGACAAAAATCTTTGGTCCTATTCTCCATCATGCATTAGTCTACATTGACGACATTTTATTATTTTCCTTTGACCATGAGAGCCATCAAAAGCTCCTTTTGGATTTCTTTCACATTGTGCAGGCACATGGTATCATGCTTTCCGAAAAGAAAAGCAGCATAGGAAAGGAATCAATTGACTTTCTTGGCATGGTGATTAAAGACGGCCAGTATCAGCCTGGTCCTCACATTGTAATTGAGTTATTAAAATTTTCGGACACTCATCTCAACAGAAAGCAGATACAACAATTCATCGGGATTGTTAATTATGTCCATGACTTCATCCCCAAAGTTGCAATCCACACCAGCCAGTTGTCACGCATGCTCAAAAAACAGTGCCCTCCATGTGGCCCTGCTCAGACAGAAGCTGTCAAGCAGCTAAAATGATAGCACAATCACCTCCTCCACTCCGAATTCCCATAAGTGGACAACGCATCCTCTAGACTGATGCCAGCGATGATTATTGGAGTGCCATTCTCCTCGAAGACATCAATGGCGTGCGTCATTTCTGTGCACATACGAGCAGACAGTTCAAAGACTCTGAAAAGAACTACCATGTGATCTACAAAGAGATTCTGGCGGTTAAGTATGGCATTAAAAAATTTGAATTCCATCTTATCTGCCACAAGTTCCTTATCAACATGGATAATTTATCTTTTCTCCGAATCTTTGACTTCAAGAACAAATTGCTACCTGACAAGCAATTACTCAGCCTCAAAACTTGGTTTGCTAAATATGATTTCACTGTTCAACATATCAAAGGCAACCAAAACCTCATTCCAAACTTCCTCACTCGTCCAACTATAAATAAACCCGCATTCATCTCCTCAATTCAAACCATTCCAGTGATAGCCATGAATCGCCAACTTCCTTTCAAAGCTCTCAACCAAAGACATTTCCCCATGAACATCTCTTTCTCTTCGGCTTACCAATTACAAGATTTTGCAAAGAATTTCCTTTATTGGTTTTTCTTTAATGTCCAGACCAAAAAACCTAACTGATTTCCTAATCTTTGCATGGAGCACCTGTTTCTCACAGGCCTCACTCTGTCCTCTTTGACCATCTCTGAAGATGAGCTTTGGTATATGTGGTGTCTCACCACCTTGTATGCTACAAAGCTAGTCTTTCCCGTCAAACCAGTCCTAACTCACCTTACTACTCCAGAGTTCGCCCCAGACCTTTTATGGACTCTCTTTGAATGGTATTCTCCCCTCACTTGGTGGTGCAAGCAACTCCAACACTTGTGTACCTTTCATGGATTAGATAAAATGCCAGAGCAAGAAGCTAACATGTGGACTACGGCCTTCATTGTCCACATGCCTTATTTCCAACATCCAGAAACACGAGACTACTGGACACAGGACATGGCATATGAATGGAAAACCTATCCTCATCCTTATACCTTCATCCATGATAGATCAGTCACCTCCGTTCTCAAAACCTATCTCATAGAACTTAACAATGTCCCTCCACCTGCCACAAATATTCACCACACCTCCATTGGACCATCACACACCCTTGAAATAATTCCAAAAACACAAGGCTGTACTTCGGGTTCAAGTTCAAGTCCTCAAGGAATCCTTGTTATGGAGCAACGTCCTAACTACACAAATGTCTTATTCCAAGATGCTCAGGACCCATGGGAAGACTTTCAATTCCTTCTCCCTACTGACACTCCTCGTTATTCTGTCACCAACCCAGACTCTCCTGCTGCATGTACCTCACAGCACATGTTTGAAGCTGATGAAGACAAGTATGGCCAAGCTGAAGCTTATCTCGATAAGAGACAAAGGCGTCGGCACAAGCGACAATATGAAAAGGACACAGGAGACGTGTCACCATCGCGCTATCCATCCACTCCATGATAGCTTTCGATGAAAAGCACTCATGTGACTCCCGTTTGTCTTCGATGCAATCACCCATGTGACTCCCGATTGTCTTTAGTTCCAGTCCTTGTCGGTGTGCTTTACTTTTGTTAAAGTCTTTGTTGGTATGCTTTACTTTTATCAAAGTCCTTGTCGGTGTGCTTTACTTTATTAAAGTCTTTGTTGGTATGCTTTACTTTTCTCAAAGTCCTTGTCGGTGTGCTTTTCTTTTGTTAAAGTCCTTGTCGGTGGGCTTTAATTTAGTAAAAGTCCTTGTAAGTATGCTTTATCTTTTGTAAAAGTCCTGATCAGCGGGCTTGGCTTTCTAAAAAGGTGTGCTATAGGATATGATCACTTGAGAGGTCATGTTTTCAAGGATCCTTTATAAAAGGCACCTTTGGTCTCAGTTGTAGGGGAGCCAATTTCAGAAAAAAAAGCTTAAGTTCTATACATCATGTTTCCCTAAACCTCTTTCTCTCTTCTAGGAATCGAAGAAATTATTCGAATTAAGAATGATACGCTCACCTCAAAATTTCTAAACTGAGTATGCTCTGCACTTGCCTTAAGCCTGAGGATCCTGTGCATCAGAAAGGTCATGTTTATCCTCCAAAACTGAGTTTTCTAAAAATGAAAGTATTTTCTCACAACGTTCACCCTCTTTGAAGGTTTTCGGGTGGTATCGTGAAAAATGGTTTTCAAAAATGAATTTCGGATTTGGTATTAACTGGAGAAGTGTATATCGACTGGAAACCAAGGTGTGCGGGCTACTGGTCCAAAGGGGAATTAAATATCTTGGCTGAATTGCCAAGGATCTCATCACCTTGGTAAAACAACGCCACGTACAAATAAACCCGCACTCATCTCCTCAATTCAAACCATTCCAGTGATAGCCATGAATCGCCAACTTCCTTTCAAAGCTCTCAACCAAAGACATTTTCCCATGAACATCTCTTTCTCTTCGGCTTACCAATTACAAGATTTTGCAAAGAATTTCCTTTATCGGTTTATAGATTAATTCTAGAGAACACTATTTGGCTAAAAACTACGTTTGATTTTGGAAATTTTTTATTTTGAGGGTGAAATTGCGTTTGGATTGTGAAAAATGAAATGTTGCTAAAGTGATTTCAAACGATTGAGGGCTTGAATTTGCCAAGAAAAATGCAAGAAAATGATGAAATCTTGGAGAGACGATGAAAGGTGCCACTGCTTAGAGAGAGAAACGGTGAAGGATTAACTGGAAAAGAAGAAAAAGGTCTAAAAATAGTTCTATAGCCACACGAAATCATGAACCATTTTATTTAATCAGCTAACCATTAATAGTCAGAGACATTTTAACATGTATCGGTTAACCGTTATCAAATAGAATGTTTTCACTACGAAAATGGTTATCCATTTAGCCAAATCAGTTAACCGTTAATATCCATAACCTTTCTATTTATTTAATCGGTTCATCGTTTACATGTATCAGTTAACTGTTATCAAATAGAATGTTTCATCATGAAAATGGTGATCCGTTTAGGCAAATCAGTTAACCATTAACATCCATAACCTTTCAATTTTTACAAGTTAATCTGTTATCCTCAATCAGTTAATTGTTTATTAATAGATTCCATTTCTTAAGTTTTTATTTTTAAACAGTTATTTGTTAATCTTTGGCCAATAATTGTTTCATTCCAAGGTCATTTCGTGAACCCAAAATGTCTTAAAGACCATTTTTAATGCATGAAAGATGAATGCCACCATACAAAATTCAAAATCAAAAAAATTAATAAAAAATAACACACATATGTTGAGTGTTAGAAAATGCATATTTGTAAAGGAGAAAATCGTCATTTTACATTTCAAGTCTTATTAAGAACCCTTACTTTTATGTATTTAAGCTTTTTGTAATTTAATTATGTGTGTTTGATTTTAATTAAGTATTTTATGTATTTAGGGGCATCATAGTCATTTTACAATAAGCGAGAGATCAAACGGCAAAACGGACATCACTTTTAAACTCAGGACGGTCGAAAACCATAGGAGGAGCATAAAAGGAAAAATGGTACTGTTCACATGTACGGTACTGTCTACGTTACTGTTCATAGTACTGTTCACATAGACGGATCGATGACGTGGCATTGACTGATGAGGTGTCACGATCCTGTTGGGCTAAACTTCTTATGCACTGTTGATTGGTGACGTGGCAGCATATTAGTGGACCAAAAATCGTGCGTATGGTACATGCATTACACAGGATTATTTTCAACCAAACCGCGTTACTGTTCAAAGCCGGGTCAAATCGTATTACTGTTCAAATCGCGTGGTCAAACCGCGTACTGTTGACTGATGACGTGGTGCAATCCTAAGCGTCCAAACTTTTTTTAATCCGATGACCACGATTTACTCAATGTATCTATAAAAGGGGGGCCTCCACCCCTAATTTGATAGCTCTGAATCCATTTTTGGGTTCCATTTTCTGTAATTCCTTCTCCATCTTGTATTTTCTATGTATTTTCTATGTATTTTAATAAATTTCCATTTTGCCCCTAGTTCAATTATGAGTAGCTAATTTTCTTTCAAGTTTGGGTTGAAGGTGAAGTCTCAACATGTGTCATGGGCTTTATTTGGTAAATTTATTTTCTTTTCCCCTCTAATTTTTGTGGGTGATTTGACTTTTCGTCGACAAATAATAATAATCTTGTCTAGATACATTATTATTATTTGATCACATTAGAGTATGGTTCATGAGGTGTGGATTCCCGAGGTGTGGATTCCCCACTCATGATTTAATTGGCATTAATAAGGAATATTTAGCCCATGATGCATGTTGATACGGATCCAGATACCCAAGTACGTCATTTCAATAGATTTCTCTTCAATTTATTCTCGCCATTTCAATTCCAATTTTAGGATAATCTAAGTCACTTTCATCACAAATCCAACCACCTTCATACAAAATTAATTCTACATATAATTAAAATCCACCTCCTCGTGGGATCGACACTCGTCACCATTGATCTATACTACAATAGATTCGTGCACTTGCGAGTTCAATAAAATTTGTACAACAACATACACATCAATAACCAAATAATAGATTGTCTAATAGCCACGACATCATCCCAAGTTCATGTCGAATTTTGTCAAATTGATCCTCATTAAGGAGTTTTTTAAAGATGTCGACAAGTTGTTTTTCAGTTGAAACAAATTCTAACACAATATCCCCTTTTTAACATGATCTCTTAAGAAATGGTGTCTAATCTCTATACGCTTGGTCTTAGAATGTTGAATAGGATTATTTGACAAATTTATAGCACTTGTATTGTCACACATGATAGGTATATAAGCAAGATTAATCCTATAATCTCTAAGGGTTTGTTTCATCCAAATGGCTAATACCAGCGGCAATATATTCAGCCTCGGGAGTTGAAAGTGCAATTGAATTTTGTTTTTTGCTAAACGAAGAGACAAGTGAATGTTCTATAAAGTGAAAAATTTCAGTGACGGGCAAAGTCAACATCCGAGTAACATGTTAAATCTATATGAGTCCCTCTAGGATACCAAAGACCAAGATCAATAGTTCCATTTAAATAATGAAAAATTCTTTTGACAGCAAGCAAATGAGCAGTTAAGTAATGATGTCTTGCATCTTGAATAATGCCCACAATGCCTTGTCTTCTCTTCAAGCCCAATTCATGATGTCTTGCATCTTGAATTGCATTTTCAATCTATATATTTCTCAATTAATCCATTTAAAGCAGCTTGCATCTTTTTGGCTCTTACTCTTGTAATTGGGCCTCCATGAATGTGCAAAGGATCACTTGAAGTTTTAATGGTATTCCCTTGATGGTTCTCATCACATAAGCCATATCTTGTGTCCAGAAGTCTCTTGTTTGCGGGTATTGGAAGTAGGGTCTGTGAACGATATAGACTGTAGTGAACATGTTGGCTTCTTGTTTTGGCATTCTGTCTAATCCGTGAAAGGTGCACAGATTTTTGAGTTGTGTTCGCCACTACGTGAGTGGTGAATACCATTCAAGGAGAGTCCAGAGAAGATCTGACGAGAACTCAGGAGTGGTGATGTGAGTGAGGATTGGTTCAACAGGAAAAACCAGTTTGGTAGCATACAGGGTAGTGAGACACCACATGAACCATAACTCATCTTCGCAGATGGTTAGGGAAGACAGGGTAAGACCTGTGAGAAACAGATTTTCCATACAGAGGGAAGGAAAACGATCAGGATTTTTTCTTTGAACGTTGAAGAAATACTGGTAAAGGAATTTCTTTGCAAGGTCTTGGATTTGGTAGGCTGAGTGAAAAGGAATATTCATGGGGAAGGTTCTCTGGTTGAGAGCTTTGAAAGGAAGTTGACAGTTCATGGCTATAACTGGGATGGTGTGGATGGAGGAAATAAGTGAGGGTTTATTTATAGCCGGACGTGTAAGGACATATGGGATGAGGTTCTGTTTGCCTTTTATGCGTTGGACATTAAAATCATATTTAGCAAACCAATTTTTTATGCTGAGCAGCTGTTTATCAGGGAGCAACTTATTTTTGAAGTCAAAGATTCCAGGAAAAGAGGAGTTGTCCATGTTGATAAGGAATTTATGGCTGATTAGATGAAATTCAAACTTTTTTATTCCATACTTGACTACCAAAATCTCTTTGTAGATCACATGGTAATTCTTTTCAGAGTCTTTGAATTGTCCGCTTGCATGTGCACAGAAGTGACGTACACCATTTATCTCTTCAAGAAGGATGGCACTCCAGTAATCATCACTGGCATTGGTCTGTAAAATGCTTTGTCCAGTTGTGGGAATTCGGAGAGGGGGAGGTGACTAGGCTATCACCTTTAGTTGTTGGTTTTTGAGCATGCGGGACAGTTGGCTTATGTGGATTGCAACTTTAGGAATGAAATCATGGACATAATTAACAATCCCGAGGAATTATTGGATCAGCTTTTTGTTGAGATGTGTATCCGGAAACTTTAATAATTCAGTTGCAATGTGTGGACCAGGATGATAATGGCCATCTTTAATCACCATGCCAAGAAAGTCAATTGATTCTTTCGCTATGCTGCTTTTCTTTTCAGAAAGCATGATTCTGTGTTCCTGCACAATATGAAAGAAATCCAAAAGGAGCTTCTGGTGGCTCTCATGGTCAGAGAAAAATAATAAGATATCATCAATGTATACCAAAGCATGATGTAGGATAGGACTGAAGACTTTTGTCATGGCTTTTTGAAATAATGAAGGAGCAACCTTAAGACCAAAAGGCATAACAGTCGACTGATAATGGGCATCAGGGATGCAGAAAGTAGTTTTGTGACGGTCAACTGGTGAAATACCAAGTTGCCAAAAACCAGCTTTGAGATCAAACTTAGAGAAGATACGAGCTCCTTGAAGATGGGCAAACAAGGTCTGGATTTTTGGAAGGGGGAACTTATCATCTTTAAGAAAAGAATTAAGTGGCTAGTAATCAATAACTAACCTCTTTTTACCATGAACTAATTCAGATCTTTTTTCAACATAGAAGGCTTGACAAGTCCAATCTGAATCAGTAGGTTCAATGAGACCTTGCTGAAGCAACTGAGAACATTCTTGCTTATAAGTAGAAGGTCGGAAGGAGACATACCCGGGTGTGATGCTTTTGTGGGGTTTATGTCTTCGTTGAGTTTAAAAGGAAGGTGAATGAAGAATTGTTCATTTTTCTAAAGAGATGAAGGATGGTGGAACTGTGAATGGTTTTCTGGACAAAACTCTAAGAACTTCTGTGAAATATGATTGTATGGAGATGGTGTTTCGGAAAGTGTATACAGACGGAGTGTATCTATATAAGGCAAGAACATTTGCTTATAGCGGACTCCAGAACTGGTGAGGAATAGGTTTTTAACCAAATGAAGAATGTCAAAACCTATAAGTAAATCTATATTTGGGAGTTTGGATGCTACAATTTTTTTCCAAATTAAGCAATTCGAAAAGAATTGAATACCAATGGGTTTTTTGGTAATCAAAGTAGTTTCAAAAGTTTCTTCATTAACTGTTCGAAAAAGTTTCAAATGTTTTTCCCAACAATCAAAAGGAAGGATAGAAGGATCAATCATACTGGTATCTACACCAGTGTCAATAAACCCGATGAGAGGAACAGGTTTATGAAATTTTGAAGGAAGGATTGACATTTTGAGAGAAGGTCTAGGAATGGCTGAAACATGGTTGGTAGTTTGGACTATAGAAATGACTGAAATATCATCAGAATCAGAAGATTCTGCGATAATGAAAGCGATATGATCATCTTGTTCTGACTGTTCTGAAAAATTTGATTCAACATCTTCATTTTCAGATAACAGTGAAGAATGTTGAAGATGTTGTATGAGACGAACAGCTTTAGCAGACTTCTGAGGACAGTTTCGAGCAAAGTGACCGTGTTTCTAGCAGATGAAACAACGGTTGTGTTTTTTCTTTATGTACTGGGAAGCATCTTTTTTCTGAAATATCGGAGAGGTTTTTTGGAGGATGATTTTCTATGGAAGTGTTTCTGGAAATGTTTCTTCTGTGTGGGGGAATTTGATAAGTGCATATTTTCCATATATTTTGCTATTAAAATCTACAGGGTATATAAATTTATCAACTTGTACTAAAACATCTTCCACTATTCCTTTTGGTAATTTAACTGGTCTATCGACAAGCAAAAGTGTAGTTGAAGTTGATTTTAATTCACCAAGATTAAGTTGAAGATAAACTGAATATGGAAGCAAATTAACACTAGCACCAAGGTCTACCAAAGCATGCTCAATTTTGTGATCTCCAATAATACAAGAAATAGTTGGACAACTAGGATTTTTATATTTCAACTTATTATTAGTAGACAGAATGATACTTACTTGTTCAGCCATGAAAACACTTTTTCTTACCTTCAATTTCCTCTTGACAGTGTGCATAAGTCTTTTAAAAATTTGGCATATGAAGATACCTGCTTGATTGCATCTAACAAATGAATGTTAATTTTCACTTGCTTAAAGATTTCATAAATTTCAGAAGGGTGGTTTGATTTTCTTGGTTTATTCCATGCATGCAGAAATGGTGGTTCAGATTGAATAATATTTATTTCTTCATTAGGTGTAAGTTTATTTAGTTTTTTCCTTACTTTTTGAATTTTCATTGTCTTTATCTTCACAAAATTCAGGAATAGTTCTATCAATAACCTTACCACTACGAAGAGTTATAACTGACTTGACTTGGTCCATGGGTGAATTTTGTTGAATCTTAGAATTTGGTTACAGTTGAGATGAAAATTTTCCTTTTTCTTGAATTGTGAGTGTAGAAGTAATTTTAGCAAAAGTATCTTTCATATTAGAAAGGTTTGTGCATTTTGATTGCTAATAGCATCTTGCTTCCTAATGAATTAATGCATTGTATCTTCTAAATTTTTCCATGGTGGTGGAACATATGGTGCATAAGGTTGAGCATTTTGAAAATTTTATGAAGGTGGTGCTTGTGAAGATTATGCATTATTATTATTCCTCCAACTAAAATTTGCATGATTTCTCCAACCATGATTATAAGTCTTTGAATATGGGTTTGGCTTGTTAAAAGTGTTAATGGCATTAGCTTGATCATACAAATATTCTTTAAGTGCAGGCAAAGTAGACTTTGAGTGAAATAATCATTAGAATTATAAATATCACATGCAATTTCTTGAATAAATTTTACTTGATCACTCTTTTTATTCTCCAAAGCTTCAACTTTCCTAACCAAGGATACAAATTGATAAGTGCATATTTTCCATATATTTTGCTATTAATTTCTCTATCTTTTTCTTGTTTTGGTCTTAAATATTCTAGTTATTTTAGTTAATTTTTAATTTAGTAAATTATATTTTATTATGTTAATTTTATGTTAATTTTTATATTTTGTTATTTTAGGTGCATTTTGGGAATAAAGAGGAATTAAATCAGAATATTCAAGTAAGGAGAGCTTAAAGAAGAAACTAATTAGAAATTTAAGGAAAGTAATGGGAGTTAAAATGGAAGAAAATCAAAGCAGCCAAGGCCTAATTGAAGTTCATACGTGAAGATGAGAAGAATTAGCATTGGAAATAATTTAATTAATAAGGCAAACACATTCTTGTGATGGGCTTTGGCCAAATTGTTATTGGCTTATTAATTAAATAAGTCACGTGCATGGCATTGAATTATGGAAAGCAAAGTGAAACAAAAAGGGAAAATGGGCTTGCACGTGAATCAAAAGAAAGTGGCGGCTTGACTTTTGTCTTTAATCCTTTTCATGTGAGGATTTAAGGCACAATATAAAAGAGCCAACAGCCGCTGGACGGAAAAAAAGAAAAAGAGGAGGGCAGATCCAATTCGGTAGCAAGAGGAAAATCAGCAGCCGGAGTTCAATTGAAGAAAAAGGCAGCCGCTTGAATTAATCTCCATGATTGGTTTTGTCAATTCTCTTATTCCCAATTCAATTATGTTAGGCTAGAGTTTTATTTGGTTGAGAGTGAATTCAAAACCCTAAACATGCTATGCAATTAAATTTAAATTCTACCATTTAATTTATTTAATTGAGATTGTTTATGTTCTTCTATAATTAATGTTCATGGTTTATTCTTGTTTTGTTTGAGTGGCCAATTAGATAGGACTTCAATAAATTTTATTGCTAGATTAAAATTCTTGATCCGTAATTATCTTGATATTTTAATCATTAGTAGAAGGTTGGAATTAATGATTTCAATTGGAGAACATAACCTAGGTTAAATAATCCGAGCTTGTGTGTTTATTGCCTAGATCAACCTAATATCTTTCTCTATTTAATGCTTCCATTATCTTAAATTTAAAGAGCTTGTTTTAAATTATTTAATGGTTAGAGATTAGGTGAAGAGCTTATTTTACCTAACGACACACTAAGGAAAGATTGAGACTAACAGAGCTTATTGTTGTCTACGGTTGATAGTTTCAATATAAATTGATAATAGAGTTGATATATTATGTGCATGTTTGGTGGTGGCGAATGATCCTTTAGCCAAAGTTTTCATCATTATTATTTCTTTCTCCTTTAATTAGAGTTTTTATTAAATTCTTGTTCGTAATTTTAATTTCTTTATTTCTTACTATTTAGTTAAAAATTCATAAACCCCCCTTTATTTTTAATTGACATTTTCTTTAGTTAGATTAATTTATAATATTATTATTATTATTATTATTACTATTACTATTATTTTATTTTAAATCTTGCTTTGGAGTTAATAATAAATATAACTAGCATAGTCTCTGTGGGATCGATCCTTACTCGCTCTGTACTAATTATTTATATTAGTGGTAAGGTTTTAAATTTGGTGCACCTTAACGACACTACCATGGACAGATACACTTCTTTTCATCTTTGCACTCTATCCTAAGATAGGGTTTTTTGCAGGCTTCAGAAAAGGATTTTTTGTCCTCCATGAGATCTTTGAAAAAATCTTTTTGCTCATAGATCTTGTCGAGGCATAGCATTGCCATTTGGAAAATCTTTTCCAAAGAGATATCAGCTATGCTGAGATTAGTGGCTGTGAGTTTTCCTTGGAGATCAGGTTGTAACTCAAAAGGAAGCGAGGCTATGAAGACATATTTGAGAGATGGCTCATTGAACCCATTCAGCTTGTAAAATAGAATACTCATCCTTTTGCAATGAGATTCCAACAGGTGTCTTTTGAGAGAACATCATTTCATCTAATGATACTCTTTTTTGTCTACATCGGTAGATGCTGTTTTTTCACCGATGAATTGTTCATGGATGATATTAAGTATTGTACCAATTGGGGATTGCATGAATTGGAGCTATCTGTATTCGCCGAAGCTTTCTAACCAAACATGTAAAAAACCCGTTGATCAGGCCATGAATTCACGGAGAACAGCTTGAGGTTGAGCATTCGGTTTGGTTCCTTGAAGGTCAATCCATATGGCAAATTCTTGAAGTCGAGCAGGCCATTTATGGTGGGGAATGTCATCAAATGTGAACCAAGAAGCTGAAGAATGTTTCCTGTACAACCACCCCAATGTAGTTCCTCAGATCGTTTCTCTTTTTTCCAACTGGAACTCCATATGAATTGTACATAACCTCAGTCTGGTCACTAGCTCCTCTCTGCAAGTCTTTCTTCTTTGTAAGGTTTCGTCTTGGTCTTCCTTCTAGATCTAGATCATATATTGGCTCCTCTTTTTCTGCCATATCTCCAACAAACCTACAAATACATAAAAGTGGATGAGTGCACCAGATACCAATATAATATCCCAGTATAATAATTAAATAATAAAAAAACAAATTAGTTGCTGACTTATGGGAAGTAGTGGTAATAAGGCATAATAGTTAGATTATTCATTTTTCGCACTAATATTTACATAAAAAACATCAACAACTAATCTTACACAAACTCCTCATCACCCAAACCTAACTTACATTCTGGAAAATTGTTGGATAATGGTGCATACTCATCGATGCCATCACACAAGGCCTCATTTGAATAATTACATTTTTCACTCATTGAACAAACAACTGATTTACTATTATCTAACTGATCTTTCACATAAAACACTTGCTTCGCATGACCAGCTAGAATGAAATATTCAGATTTGTAGCCTATCCGATCTAAATTGACTACAGTGAACTCTAACTCATCAATGTTAACCCCTATATCATCTACCCAATCGCACTTGAAAAGTACGTTCTTAACCCCCAAATAATCAAGCTACCAAATTTCATTGACAACCCCATAAAAAGGCATATACCCAGAATGAGGATTTTTGTCTTTCGAACTTGAAATTTGTAAAGTGTTAGCAACCACATAAACACCACTATTTTGTGTTATGCGGTTGTTGTCCCGATCTCTCGTAGCAAAATTAAAACCATTAATACATTAGCCTTCATATGTAACCACGCTTGAGCGGGGTTTGTTTGCCAGCCATCATACTTTTTCGTCAACCGCTACATTATTTGCTTTATCAGTTGTTAACTATTGTTCAATTAATAAAACCACAATAATTAGTTGAAAGAGAAAAGTTTGTGTGCCTTTACTTGGATACTTTTATTAGACCTAATGAAGCTAATCTAACCTTTTGTTTCAGCCAATCAGCAAACGTACGGGAGTGCTCGGTTGGCAACCATAAAGGCTTTTGTAATTGACGAGGGTGTTTTGATTGCAATAAGGCCAAATGCTCCCTAAAATTATACCAACAAAATTAATAAAATTGAAAAAAAAACTTAACGAAAAAGAGGTGTAAAATTTCAGTCACATGCTCTATGTATGGTTGAATTTCAGGGGTGTTCACCAAAACACATCGGTGCGCTTGCGCCAATGTAGGGGCATCAACCACTTTAATATTTGCACCTCCGAGTGGCCTTTCGACTGTAAAATCAATTAGACAACTAGTAGGTAGTCCGATTGATTTACAATTTGAAAGGTATTCAGTACAAAATTCAAGTGCTTCCTCAGCAATATAGCACTCTGCAATGCAACCTTCAGGACGACATCGGTTGCGTACATAACCCTTTATAGGTTTCATTTCTCTCTCAAATGGATACATCCATTGAAGGTAAACTAGATCACATAATCTAACTTCTTCAACTAGATGGACTAGTAAATGGACTATTATATCGAAGAAGGTAAGTGCGAAAGATTGTACTAAGTTCCTTTTGCAATTGGTTTAGAGAATTGGGCTCTACTACCTTATAACACAAAGAATTAAAGAAGAGGCACAACTTGATTATGACATATCTAACATTTTGGGGTAAACAATTCTGAATTGCTAATGGTAGTAGTTGTTGCATCAAGGTATGACAATCATAAGACTTAAGCCTGTGAAGATGACAATCATCCATTGAAATAATATTTCTAAAATTAGAACAATAGCCATCAGAAACTTTGACACTTTGCAAGGTTTCACATAACATTTTTTTTCGTTCTTACTTAAAGTGTACGGGGCAAGGGGCAGGACTTTGTTTTGTTTATCAAGAGCTAATGCAATAAATGCTTTGTTTATTTTTTCTCTAAGCTCGGGATTTGTAAGATCTTTTCTTGCACTAATTCCATCTTTTGTTTTCCCTGGTTGATGGAGTAATGTGCCATAGATGCTCTCGCATACATTTTTCTCAATATGCATCACATCTAGTTGATGGCGAACTAATAAATGTTTCCAATATTCTAAATCAAAGAAGATTGATCTCTTTTTGTACATCAACTGAGCTACATCCCCATTACCTTCACCCTCACCTTCAACCTCACTATCACCCTCACGCTCACCCTCACCCTTACCTTTACCCTTACTGTTACCCTCACCTCTACCCTTATTGTGACCCTCAACCTCACCATGTTTTTGCTTTTTTTGGACTTTTTTCCCAAACTTGGTGTCAATGTCAGCCACCAAGTTTAAGATCTCTGTACCAGACAAAGGCCTAGGAGGATTTTCAATAAACAACCTATGACCCATATATGACATTTTCCGACTATGCGGTAGCCAACATGCACATGTGTTTATCCCACAAACTGGACAACCATAGTACCCTTAACAGTACACCCATATAGGTTTCCATAAGCTGAAAAGTCACTAATCGTCCACATCAACACAACCCGTAAATTAAAAGTTTGTTTCCTATAAGCATCAAACACATTAACGCCTACATCCCATAGGGTTTTCAAGTCCTCAATTAATGGTGCTAGGTATACATCTATGTCATTTCCTGGCTGTTTAGGACCAGATATCAGTAGAGACAACATCATAAACTTCCGCTTCATACACAACCAACGAAGGTTATATGTTATCAATGTAACAGGCCAACAACTATAAGTAGTGCTAAGTGTGCTATGTGGGTTAATCCTATCAGATGATAAAGCGAACCGAATATTTCTTGGCTCTTGGGCAAAATCATGCCATTTCTTGTCAATTAACTGCCAATCTGGTGAATCTGCAGCGTGGCGAAGCTTGCCATCTCTAATTCTTTTATTTTCATGCCATGTTAAGTTCTCCACAGTTTGTGGTGATTGAAACATTCTTTTCAACCTAGGAATTATAGAAAAATACCATAACACCTTTATAGAGACCCCATTTCTAATTTTTTTTATCCATCTTTTCTTATTTTCCACCTAGATGCTCCACACCTTGGGCATTCACTAAGATTCTCGAACTCATTCCTATAAAGAATGCAATCATTTCGACATGCATGTATTTTCTCATAATCTAAGCCTAATAGTTTCATTATTTTTTTGGCCTCATACATGGGCTTAGGCAAACTATTATCATTTGGCAATATCTCATTCAACATTTCCAATAAAACTAAAAAACCACTATCAGACCAGCCATAAAGTTCTTTTATATTGTATAGTTTCATTAGACTTGATAACTTTGAATGCTTTGGATCTGGATATAGGGGCTTTTCAGCATCTTCAAGCACATTCTTAAAAGAACTAGGATCTTTATCACAATGCTCAAAAGCATCATGAACCATGTCATTTACATAACTATAATCCGGACATCTAAAACGCTGATTTTGTAGTTGGTCTTGGCATTTTACAGAGGTAGGTTTCTGGTCCACCTCACCGTGCCAATTCCAAATTAAATATTTATCTAGAAAACTTTTTTTTAAATAGATGTAGCCGCACTTGTTGATCAGTCAAAAACTCCATATTACAACAAGAGGTACAAGGACATCTAATTGACATTCTATTTTCAGAATTAAGAATGACAAACTTCAAGAAATCATCAATCCCATCACTATACTCATCAGACAATCTATAACAAAATACCCAAGTTTTGTCCATAATATTTATTGTTACCTGTTCATTTGTTAGATGTTGTTAGTTTAATAAGTTTACTTAAATTGCACAAATAACTCCAAACTTTTAGGTTTAAATTAAAAAATACAAATTGCAAAATAAATCTAAGTTCTATTTGTTTAGAGTCACTTAAATATATATACACATTCAGCAACCCAACAAAACATATATGTAAGCATTCAGCAACCCAATAGAGCATACATGTACACATTCAACAAGCCAACAAAGCATACATGTCCACATTCACCAAGCCAGCAAATCTAACTTACATGTACACATTCACCAAGACAACAAAACATGCCACATCCACATTTTTCAAAATTTCATTTTCATATTAGAACAAACAAAAGTATATACCAGTGGGTAATTGTACGTGGCATTGTTTTACCAGAGTGATGAGATCCTTGGCAAGCCAAGATATTTAAATCTCCTTTGGACCAGTAGTCTGCACACCTTGGTTTCCAGCCGATATACACTTATCTAGTTAATACCAAATCCGAAATTCATTTTTGAAAATCATTTTTCACGATACCACCCGAAAACTTTCAAAGAGGGTGAACATTGTGAGAAAACACTTTCATTTTAGAAAAATTGGTTTTGGAGGATAAACATGACCTTTCTGATGCACAGAATCCTCAGGCTTGAGGCAAGTGCAGAGCATACTCAGTTTAGAAATTTTTGAGGTGAGCGTATCATTTTTAATTCGAATAATTTCTTTGATTCCTAGAAGAGAGAGAGAGGTTTAGGGAAACATGATGTATAAAACTTAAGCTTTTATTTCCAAATTGGCTCCCCTACAACTGAGACCAAAGGTGCCTTATATAGAGAATCCTTGAGAACATGACCTCTCAAGGGATCATATCCTATAGCACACATTTTTAGAAAGCCAAGCCCGCCGATCAGGACTTTTACAAAAGATAAAGCATACTTACAAGGACTTTTACCAAAGGTAAAGCACACCGACAAGGACTTTGATAAAAGTAAAGCATACCAACAAAGACTTTAATAAAAGCAAAGCACACCGATAAGGACTTAAACTAAAGACAAATGGGAGTCACATGGGTGATTGAAGACAAGCGGGAGTCACATGGGTGCTTGCATCAAAGACTGTGTGAAAGCGACAAGGTGTCATCATGGAGTGGATGGATAGCGCGATGGTGACACGTCTCCTGTGTCTTTTTTATATTGTCGCTTGTACCAACGCCTTTGTCTCTTGTCGAGATAAGCTTTAGCTTGTTGATACTTGTCTTCATCAACTTCGGACATGTGCTGTGAGGTAGATGCAGCAGAAGAGTCTGGGTTGGTGACAGAATAACGAGGAGTGTCAGTAGGGAGTAGGGACTGAAAGTCTTCCCATGGGTCCTGAGCATCTTGAAATAAGGCATTTGTGTAGTCAGGACGTTGTTCTATAACAAGGATTCCTTGAGGACTTAAACCTGAAGTACAGCCTTGTGTTTTTGGAATTATTTCAAGGGTGTATGATGGTCCAATAGAGGTATGGTGAATATTTGTGGCAGGTGGAGGGACATTGTTAAGCTCCATGAGATAGGTTTTGAGAACGGAGGTGAATGATCTATCATGGATGAAGGTATAAGGATGAGGATAGGTTTTCCATTCATATGCCATGTCCTGTGTCCAGTAGTCCTGTGTTTCTAGATGCTGGAAATAAGGCCTGTGGACGATGAAGGCAGTAGTCCACATATTAGCTTCTTGCTCTGGCATTTTATCTAATCCATGAAAGGTACACAAGTGGTGGAGTTGCTTACGCCACCAAGTGAAGGGAGAATACCATTCAAAGAGAGTCCAAAGAAGGTCTGGTGCAAACTCTGGAGTGGTAAAGTGAGTCAGGACTGGTTTAATGGGAAAAACTAACTTTGTAGCATATAAAGTGGTGAGACACCACATATACCAAAGCTCATTTTCTGAGATGGACAGAGAGGACAGAGTGAGGCCTGTGAGAAACAGGTGATCCATGTAAAGATTAGGAAATCGGTCAGGTTTTTTGGTCTGGACATTAAAGAAAAACCGATAAAGGAACTTCTTGGCAAAATCTTGTAATTGGTAAGCTGAAGAGAAAGAAATGTTCATGGGGAAATGTCTTTGGTTGAGGGCTTTGAAAGGAAGTTGGCGATTCATGGCTATAACTGGAATGGTTTGAATCGAAGAGATGAGTGCGGGTTTATTTATAGTTGGACGGGTGAGAAAGTCTGGAATGAGGTTTTGGTTGCCTTTTATATGTTGAACCGTGAAATCATATTTAGCAAACCAAGTTTTGAGGCTGAGTAATTGCTTGTCAGGTAGCAATTTGTTCTTGAAGTCAAAGATTCAGGGAAAAGATGAATTATCCATGTTGATAAGGAATTTGTGGCTGATAAGATGGAATTCAAAATTTTTAATGCCATACTTAACTGCCAGAATCTTTTTGTAGATCACATGGTAGTTCTTTTCAGAGTCTTTGAATTGTCCGCTTGCATGTGCACAAAAATGACGCACGCCATTAATGTCTTCGAGGAGTATGGCACTCCAATAATCATCGTTGGCATCAGTCTGGAGGATGCGTTGTCCACTTGTGGGAATTTGGAGTGGAGGAGGTGATTGTGCTATCATCTTTACAGCAGCAGTGGAGCATGCGTGACAGCTGGCTGGTGTGGATTGCAACTTTGGGGATGAAGTCACGGACATAATTAACAATCCCAAAGAATTATTGTATCTATTTTCTGTTGAGATGTGTGTCCGAAAATTTAATAACTCAATTGCAATGTGGGGACCAGGATGATACTGGCCGTCTTTAATCACCATGCCAAGAAAGTCAATTGATTCCTTTCCTATGCTGCTTTTCTTTTCGGAAAGCATGATGCCATGTGCCTGCACAATGTGAAAGAAATCCAAAAGGAGCTTTTGATGGCTCTCATGGTCAGAGGAAAATAATAAAATGTCGTCAATGTAGACTAATGCATGATGGAGAATATGACCAAAGATTTTTGTCATGGCTTTTTGAAATAAGGAGGGAGCGACTTTAAGACCAAAAGGCAAAACAGTCCATTGGTAATGGGCATCAGGGATGCAAAATGCGGTCACTACCAAGTTGCCAAAAACCAGCTTTTAAATCAAACTTAGAGAAGATACGTGCCCCTTGAAGATGGACAAACAAGGTCTGGATTTTTGGAAGGGGAAACTTATCATCTTTAAGGAAGGAATTGAGTGGCTGGTAATCAATCACTAATCTCTTTTTTCCACGAACCAATTCAGATCGCTTTTCAACATAAAAGGCTTGACAAGCCCAATCTGAATCAGTAGACTCAATAAGACCTTGGTGAATTAACTGAGAACATTCTTGCTTAGCAAGCAAGAGATCTGAATGAGACATACCCGGGTGTGAAGCTTTTGTGGGGTTTATGTCTTTGTTGAGTTTAAATGGAAGGTGAATGAAAAATTGCTCATTTTTCCAAAGAGGTGAAGGATGATGGAACTGTGAATGGTTTTCTGGACATAACTCTAAGAACTTTTGTGAGATGTGACTGTATGGAGATAGTGTTTCAGAGAGTGTATACAGACGCAGTCTATCTGTATAGGGTAAGAACATCTGTTTGTAGCGAACTCCAGAACTAGTGAGGAATAGGTTTTTAACTAGATGAAGAATGTCAAAACCTATAAGCAAATCTTTATCAGGGAGTTTAGAAGCTACAATCATTTTCCAAATTATGCAATTCGGAAAGAATTAAATACCAATGGGTTTTTTGGTAATCAAGGTAGTTTCAAAGGTTTCGCCATTACTTGGAATGACGTTCCTAAGAGGAAGAAGTATGATCAATCATATATCTGTCAACAAACCTGATAACAGGAATAGGTTTATGGAATTTGGAAGGAAGGATGGACATTTTGAGAGAAGGTCGAGGAATAGTGGAAACATGGTTGACAGTCTGGACTGTAGAGATAACTGAAATATCTACAAAATTCGAAGATTCGCAAGATTCCGTGATAAGAAAGGCAGTTTGATCATCTTGTGGCGACTGTTCTGAAAAATTTGATTCGACATCCTCATTCTCAGATAACAGAGAAGAATGTTGAAGATGTTGAATAAGTCGAACAGTTTTGGCTGGTTTGTAAGGACAATTTCGGGTAAAGTGACAGCGTTTCTTGCAAATGAAACAACGGTTGGATTTTTTCTTTCAGTACTGAGAAACATCTTTCTTTTTGAAATACCGAAAAGGTTTTTTGGAGGATGATTTTTGATGGAAGTGTTGTTGAAAATGTTTTTTCTTTTTAGTTGAGGAAGCACACTTCTTTTCATCTTTGCACTCCATCTTGAGGTGAGGTTTTTTACAAGCTTCAGAGAAGGGTTTCTTGTCTTCCATGATATCTTTGAAGAATTCTTTTTGTTCACAGATCTTATCAAGAGATAGCATGGCCATTTGAAAAATCTTGCCCAGAGAGATATCAGCTATGCTCAGATTTGTGGCTGTGATTTTTCTTTGAAGATCAGGTTGTAACTCAGAAGGAAGAGAGGCTATGAAGAAATGTTTGAGAGATGGCTCATTGAAACCATTTAGCTTGTAAAATAGAATACTCATTCTTTTGTAATGAGCATCCAGAAGATGTCTTTTGACAGAATAATATTTCATCTGATGGTATTCTTTTCCTTTTTTCACCGATGAATTGCTCAATAATATGAGGTGTACCAAGGGATTCCATGAATTGGAGTTATGTATTCCCTGCTTTCGAGCCGAGCTGAATTCATGAAGAATGGCTTGAGCATTAGGCTTGGTACTGAGATCAGATCAAGCAGTAAATTCTTGGAGTCTAGCAGCCCATTTTTGACGGGAAATGTCATCAAATGTAAACCAAGATGCTGAAGATGGTTTTGTTGAGTGTTCATGAACTAGTGGAGGTACTGGGTCTGTTTGAGAAGCTTGGTCAGAAGGATTGTCTTCAACAATAGGTGTGGAGGTAGAGGCATTGGGATCTACAGTTTCAGTGGCCATTAATATGCCGGTGATGTCAGCATATTCAGACTCAGAGTCAGAGGAGGCTTTTGATGAGTCATAGGATGAGGACGAAGATGAGTTATCTATTTCAGGCTCAGAAGAGTCAGAGGAATCAGGAGATTGGGTCTGGACAATATGATAATGACACTGGTCCATTGGGCTTTTATCTTTTTTAGGAGGCTCTGGAATTTCTTGTGGTGATTCTTCTAGAGGGATTGTAGAGGTAGAGGAAGAGGGAGTGGCCTTTGAACGTGGCTTGGAGATTTTGACTTTAGATTTTGGTTTTTTGGGTGAAAATGGTTGAGGAGTTGGTTGAAGGTGAGAGAAACCAAAGAACTGATTATAAACAGGTTGTTGAGGTCGAGATGGTGTGTAAAAAGGTGCATAGGTGTCAAAGATTGGAGGAGATACTGGTTTAGGTTGTGGTTGAGTAAACAGGGAAGGTCGAATTTTTTCAGCATCAATCCTGGACAATTCAGATTTGAGTTTTCTGATCTCAACTTCTTTTTTATTAAACTCTGGACCCTATATATGGTTGTGGATCATCCGTCTGAGATCGGCATCTAGCTCAGAGATACGGTCTTGGAGATGTAAATACAGCTGATCAAGATGACTGCTGATTGAATCCACTTTAGTTTCGGTCTGGGAGACTTGATTGACAACACGGTCAATTTTCTTACCGAGTTGTTGAAGAGTATGATTTTGAGCATTGGCATTTTTGGTTTGCCAGTTTAGAACAGCTTCATACTGCCTTGGATCTTCAGGTTGCCCAGAGGCTGTAACTGGAGATTAGATAAAGGGTTTTGAGGTAACACGGGTTTGTGTGTCTGTCTATTTTTCAAGTGGAGGAAATGATTCCTCATAGGAATGACTTGAAAATATAAGACATGATCTGATTGGTTGAATAAGAGGTTTGGGATCCGGTGGAGGTTGTGGAGTAAAGGATTTGCAAGATGATGGTGGACAAGAAGCTTTTTTCTTCTTCTTTTTCTTTCTCCGCATAACTTCCAGTTCTTCATCAATATCCGTATCATCCAAGAAAGGACAATCCGGATTGCACATATGGGCTTCAGGAACATCCCATAGAAAATGACCATTGATTTTACCAGGATATACTAGATACCCTTCTGATGAAAAACCATGAATATGAAGTTTCTTTTCTTGACCAGTTTGTACCACTGTGATCATAGCGGTATAAGAAAGTTGTGGACTGTCTGAAACGAGCTTGATGGCAGGAGTTTGAAAAGACAGTTTGACTTGACCATTTGGTCGTTTGTCAAATATAGCTTCTGTGGTTTGTACTGGTTCAGAATTTTGGTGAAAGTGCTTATAGTTGGTTAGCCATTCAAGAGGCATGAGTTTGAGCAAATCTTGTCTCTGGATTTGTTTGGGGATTTGAATGATGGTTGGAATTGTGTCTGTGTCCGCCAATATCATCAAAGCATCAGAGTTTGTGTATGGTGTGGGAAGATCTAGTGCATGATTTTGTAATCGATACACTATCTGATGATGGAGGGTTGCAATCTTAGATGTGGGTGTTTTTGCTGCTCCTTGGAGCTGGATTTGGACTTTAAGGGTTGTTGGAAGATTGGGATCCTCGAGAGAGAGGTTGAAGTTTGGGTAAAAGGTTAATAAGGCACTGCCAGCATGAAGAGTTGTAAGAACTGTTCCAATAACAGCATGTTGGTACTCCTTGAACCTGGTGTCTAAGAGAGCAATTCTTGCTGTCACAGGTAAGCCTTTTCGACCATGAAGAGTGAGAATTAATCGTACACCACCAAGATGGAGGTGTGTGTACCCTTCTCGTTTCCAGTTGGCGACGAGATCTGAGCGTATTTCTAAAGTGACATATTGTTCACTCTGTGAGGCTTGTAGAGCACACTGATCTAGTCTTGAAGACTGGATGTATTCTTTTGGGAGTGGTCTTTTTGTGGAGATGAGAGTGCGAATACTTCTAGTGAGAGAAGTTTTCTGTTTGTAGAGATTGTAAGGACTCATGATGGGAAACTGGGACTCATTGATTTGAGCAAATTTTGGAATATAAGAATATTCAACAAGATTCTCTATTTTGGAGGCTATGTGTTTAGAGCATGAGTTGGGGAGAGAGAGTGTAGAAGAAAGAGAAATATGAGACGAAGATGAGGAAGGAGTTGAGCTTGAAGATGAGGTTGTTTCCATGGTTGAAGAATCTTCTTCTAAGAGATCAAATAAGATTATTCAAATTACTAATGATACCACCTCAACATGAGTCTATGCAATAAAAACGAAAGTAAGACCATGCATGTCAATATTTAAAACATGTCAGTACAAGTAAAACTCATAACACAACGATAATAGAAACTAAAAGAAAATGAGTGATTTAAAAGAATTACTACCTGACAAGCAATTACTCAGCCTCAAAACCTGGTTTGCTAAATATGATTTCACTGTTCAACACATCAAAGGCAACCAAAACCTCATTCCATACTTCCTCACTCGTCCAACTATAAATAAACCCGCACTCATCTCCTCAATTCAAACCATTCCAGTGATAGCCATGAATCGCCAACTTCCTTTCAAAGCTCTCAACCAAAGACATTTCCCCATGAACATCTCTTTCTCTTCGGCTTACCAATTACAAGATTTTGCAAAGAATTTCCTTTATTGGTTTTTCTTTAATGTCCAGACCAAAAAACCTAACTGATTTCCTAATCTTTGCATGGAGTCACCTGTTTCTCACAGGCCTCACTCTGTCCTCTCTGACCATCTCTGAAGATGAGCTTTGGTATATGTGGTGTCTTACCACCTTGTATGCTACAAAGCTAGTCTTTCCCGTCAAACCAGTCCTAACTCACCTTACCACTCCCGAGTTCGCCCCAGACCTTTTATGGACTCTCTTTGAATGGTATTCTCCCCTTACTTGGTGGCGCAAGCAACTCCAACACTTGTGTACCTTTCATGGATTAGATAAAATGCTAGAGCAAGAAGCTAACATGTGGACTACGGCCTTCATTGTCCACAGGCCTTATTTTCAACATCCAGAAACATGGGACTACTGGACACAGGACATGGCATATGAATGGAAAACCTATCCTCATCCTTATACCTTCATCCATGATAGATCAGTCACCTCCGTTCTCAAAACCTATCTCATGGAACTTAACAATGTCCCTCCACCTGCCACAAGTATTCACCACACCTCCATTGGACCATCACACACCCTTGAAATAATTCCAAAAACACAAGGCTGTACTTCGGGTTCAAGTTCAAGTCCTCAAGGAATCCTTGTTATGGAGCAACGTCCTGACTACACAAATGTCTTGTTCCAAGATGCTCAGGACCCATGGGAAGACTTTCAGTCCCTTCTCCCTACTGACACTCCTCATTATTCTGTCACCAACATGACAAGTATGACCAAGCTGAAACTTATCTCGACAAGAGACAAAGGCGTCGGCACAAGCAACAATATGAAAAGGACACAGGAGACGTGTCACCATCGCGCTATCCATCCACTCCATGATAGCTTTCGATACAAGCACTCATGTGACTCCCGTTTGTCTTCGATGCAATCACCATGTGACTCTCGTTTGTCTTTAGTTACAGTCCTTGTCAGTGTGCTTTACTTTTGTTAAAGTCTTTGTTGGTATGCTTTACTTTTATCAAAGTCCTTGTCGGTGTGCTTTACTTTGGTTAAAGTCCTTGTCGGTGGGCTTTAATTTAGTAAAAGTCCTTGTAAGTATGCTTTATCTTTTGTAAAAGTCCTAATCGGCGGGCTTGGCTTTCTAAAAAGGTGTGCTTTAGGATATGATCACTTGAGAGGTCATGTGAGGATATGTTCTCAAGGATCCTCTATAAAAGGCACCTTTGGTCTCAGTTGTGAGGGAGCCAATTTGGAAATAAAAAGCCTAAGTTTTCTACATCATGTTTCCCTAAACCTCTCTCTCTCTTCCAGGAATCGAAGAAATTATTCGAATTAAGAATGATACGCTCACCTCAAAGTTTCTAAACTGAGTATGCTCTGCACTTGCCTCAAGCCTGAGGATCCTGTGCATCAGAAAGGTCCTTTTTATCCTCCAAAACCGATTTTTCTAAAATGAAAGTAGTTTCTCACAACGTTCACCCTCTTTGAAGGTTTTCGGGTGGTATCGTGAAAAATGGTTTTCAAAAATGAATTTCGGATTTGGTATTAACTGGATAAGTGTATATCGGCTGGAAACCAAGGTGTGCGGGCTACTGGTCCAAAGGGGAATTAAATATCTTGGCTGAATTGCCAAGGATCCCATCACCCTGGTAAAACAATGCCACGTACAACTACCCACTGGTATATTTCAAGGATGTTGTGTTCTTCGTTTTGGACCACAATCAAAAGCTTCTTCTCCTTAGGACCACAACTTATACATCTGGAATTTTATATAAAAAATCAAAAAGTAACTCAATTTAAGTTCCAATAGAGAGAATATGAGTTGAATAAAAGAAGACCCAAACCTTATTTTTTCTTGACAGTCACGAAGAGGAAGAAATAGTTGCGGAATTTTCACCAAGAGGAAGAAAACAAGTAGAGAGAAAGATAATGCTAGAAAGTGAGAAACTGAAAAAGTGAGATTAGGTAACTTTACTGAGTGCTAACGTTTTGTTTTATTAGTAATTAAGATATTATTTTCTATTAGTTGATAATGTAGAGTTTTTTTTTATTTGTGCCTTTTTTTTAGGCTGACTAAAGAGATTTTCATTAGTTGAAAATAATAAATAGATTTGAATGTATTTATGTCATTTTTTATTCTAAAAAATTATTTGTGGTAAAAAAAATTATTTACATTTTATACAAAAATAAATTAATGATTTAATAGGATAAATTCAATTATTATATGAATAACCACCTTTTATTTAAAATTGGTTGGTCACTTTTTTATTACTAGTTTTTAATTTGAAAAAGCTTTATTATTAATATAGAGAAATTATAAATATAAACATTTTTCACCTATGGCAAATTATTTCATGGTTGAAAAAAATGACAACAAACTAAAAAATGTTGTGCTACATTCTCGATAGCAACGTGCCTTTTAGAACGTTGTCGAAAATGAATTTTTTAACAACATGCTTATATTGCACGTTGTTATTTGTCTTACCAAAACCGCCACAATCAAAAAACTATTGTAATAATGTTTTTCACAACGTGCCTTAAAGCATGCTGTTGAAAGTAAACTTTAAGGAATTTTTAACAACACACGATCTTAAAATGTTGTTAAATATCAGATTTTACAACACGCGTAGCATGCATGTTGCTGAATTCCTGTTGCCACATCTCTTTTTTCTTGCAGTGGTCCCTTCACTTGTAAATATATTACTTTAGTTTTGGTATGCATCTATATGTGTTTTTACTTTATTCTAAAGCAAAAAAGCTAGCCCAAGTAAACTTGAACAAACGGATTTTTTCTTGATTGAAGATGGATTTTATCGTTTCATATAGCTCTTGATGATTATATTAATATGGTTGGGTGGTTTATTTGGAGTATATATTGCTAGCACTTATTTATAAAGTATAAAGTATGTGGTTTATGTATTAGTCATAATATTTTAAACTAAAAGATATAAATTACAAGTTGATCTTTATAAATAAAAAATTGTTTGCCGCTATTACTAAAATGGGTATTTCATTATGTAAGGATTTAGCTTTATTATTTCTATTGTGAGTTATTTTATCTTGATCACTGAAGTAGAGACTTCAATTAGGTTAATTTTGAACATGAAGTGAAGTATAAGCTTAATCAACCTTAGTCCCGAGTAGGTAATGAACTTGTATTTATGTATTATATCTTTTGAATTATAACTAAGTGAGATTTATGTAAACAGTCAAAGTCCCGTTAACTTAAGATATAATTTCATGAATCATAAGAATGCATACTTACAAGATGAAATATATACAAATAATGCTTACCTAAACTGCTTGTGGTAATTAATCATTTAATTATATGGCCACAATTTATTCAATAAATTGTTTTATTAAATAATAATAATAATTTGTAATTTATTTATAAATATAGATATATTAAAAGTAATCATTAGAACAAATAATGGTTTAGGGTAAATATATAATTACATAGACACGACATTTATTATGGGCCTATCTAGAATAACATTTAAACAAAGGATTAATTACGTAGTTATTATTGATCTAGGACCAAGGATTTGTTTGGGGTTGCATTGATTCTCAAGAAATCACTTCCACATTAGATTTTGAAATAATTATCTTTGGAAATAATTTCATAACATGTTTGCTAAATTTAGATTATGAGACTATCACTTCTAAAATAATTTGTTAAATATGTTTGGTAAATTAATCCCAAAATTTAGATTTTTTGCACAATGAAAAAAATATACAAATTATGTGACATTATAAAAGGAAAAAATTGTTTCTAAATAAAATTTTAAATTCACTTAAGATAATTATCCATCAACCACCTGTTTTCTTGTAATTTTTCAAAAGTATAGATATCTTTTTTTTTTGGCTGACTTCCACCTGAAATTACATTGTCTTGCACCCGTCCACTTCCATTGGCACCCTGTTATAACTTCACTGACGTCATAGGGGTAAAATTATCATTTCACCTGTGTAGCAAAAAACGACATCTTTTAAACTAAGAAAAGAAAAAACTTATAAACCCATCACCATCATTTTATAATACAAATCTAGAAAAAATTTCTTAAATAAAAAAATAAAAGTAAAATGCAACTTGTTGACCAAAATGGATTTCATCACCGACAACATCACCTCCACCGCCCACCACCATCATCAGAAAACTAGTATCACGACAAAGCTAGCATGTAGAGAAGGAGGTGCTTAGGGAAGAAAGGGAGGAACTTGCAGTGGTTTTGATAAGAGAGATGTTAAAGTCAAAAAAATAAAAAGTAGTGCCCCTATGATCACGCAACCCACCATTTTTGGTGGTGCTGCAATGTTTTAAAAAAAGAAGGAAAAAGAGGGGGGGGCGCAATATTTGACTTCTAGGCAAATTTTTTTCCTATAAATGCAAAATCTCATTTGAGAACTTTGCATTCAATTTGTGAGTGAGATGAGAGTTTAAAAGATTTGAGAGCTTAAAATTATAAAGTTCTTGGGACATTAGTGAGTGAGAGATTGGATGCATTGAGGTTCAGGTAATAAACCAAAAATATTACAATACTTGTAATCCTCATTTCACTAGTAAAGTTTTATCCTTATGTTTTTGCCCGTGGACGTAGGGTAAAAGTTGAACCATATAAATTCTAGTATCCTTATGTGATCATTATCCTAACAATAGTATAAGAGCCATTGGTTGTATTTTTGGAGTCAGAGTACTATTTACGTAAGCGATATTGTTCTCATATATGACAACTTAAGAGAGGAGGTGAATTGGATTTTTTAAAAATTAAGTAAAAAAATTACAAGACAATTTAAACTAATGCCTTAGGAAATTCAATGGCAGTAAATTTAATAATAAGTAAAATTAAAGAGATAAGCGAAAATAGAGCAAACACGAAATTTTACGTGGTTTAGTAAGCTCTGCCTATGTTCACGCCTCCAAGCTAACCGAGTTTGAGGATTCCACTATCCAAGCCTTATAACCCAATGCTTCAAGATGCTTACAATTGACTTCCAATGAGTCAATAAAACCTTTACAACACACCTCTTTCCAAAAGTGCTTCCCACACATTCAATCACTCAATTTTGATGTTGAAATAAAGATTACAATGATTTTTTCTCTCACAAGTATGTGTGTGTACAAATGATAGACCAAAGTATGAATCTATGAAAGAATAAGAAAATTTTAAGCACAAGGCAGTTTGAATACTCAATAACAAGCTTATGACAATCATAAAATCCTATTTAAATTGAATTTGACGGAGCCATTTTATAGATAGAGAAGAAAACTAGTTGTTGTTGACTTTCTAGCAGTTATTGGATCACCGTTAATAGAAATTGAATTGTCGCTTTGACTTTGTGCTGGTTACTGTTATGCAGCAATATGAATTGTCGAATCACCGTTAGAGGATGTCGGTTTGCCATTTTCATCTAGAGACTCTGCAAAGAAATATTGGTTATCTATTTCCAGTAAACGGTTTGTTATTTTCAAACAAGTTCTTCTTTGGAATTTATCGATTAGCCATTTTCTTATAAACTATTAACTATTAGTTTCCAAAAACTTTCAATAACTCAACCATACATTATTGATTTACTGTTTCAAGATTAACGATTATCTGTTTGTCTCTAAAAACTTACACTTGTCCAAAAACATCATACGACCTAAGAAATTGAACCAGTTTAAGGACTTCATCATTCTTAACTTTTGTCACACATGGTTTGTCATAATCAAAATCAATGTTATAAGTATATTAATGTCAACAATCTCCCCTTTTTTGATGATGACAAACTGTTGGGTTGTATACTTATTGCTTTAGGTGTCAATGTGCAAGTGTACACAACAAGTAATATAATAATGAGTATTCAAGTCGACTCCACAGGGATCGATGCTATACGATTTGCTACAATAATCTTAACAGTGCATTTTAATTTAAATTAAAGTAAAATAATTAATGAAACTAATGAACTAATGAAATAAAAAATGCAATAAATAAAATGCAATAAGGAAAATTCTCAAGTCAAACATAAAGACAAACTCAATGGGAAAGGAGTAGTTGAGTGATTAAACTCACTTAATGGTATTGACTGTTTTTTCAATTAAGACTCTGTTGCTACAACATCTCCTACAACACTGAGCAGAATACATCATGCATTCTCAACTGTCGCATGTTAGATATCTTATATCTAAATAAAACCTAACAATGACTAGTTGTTACACTAACATTAGATATAGAATTATGCATTCTAGGTTCCAATTGTTCTACAAGGTAAATTCTTATGTTTAGTTCTTCACTAATTTTAGATCAAGTATGACCCTATTCAAATTGAGATTAACTCAATTTGGAAAATCCAATCTAAAACCATGTATTTTCTTAATTAGTTCCACTAAGTCAAACTTTTTTTAGGCTCCTTCGTAGCTAGTATCCACTAAATGGGTGGTCAGCTAAAATAAAAAGTTGCAATACGTAAAATCAATACAAAATGCTACAGCAGATTCTGAGCAACACATACATACCAATCAAATAATCATTAAACTAGTTTAACACTCAACCACAACAAAATTTAGTTCATGATAAAAGATAAAACAGAAAGAAAAATCGTTTTACCCATCAAATACATTCCCATAAAGCAAAGAAAACAATATAATAAAGATTAGGAATTAAGTTCCGCTTGATCTTGCGATCTATCATTCTTTTTCTCCTTGAATCCTCTATTGCAGCCTTTAAATCTCTCTTTTTCTCTTTTTTTTCTCTGTTATTTGTCTTTAATGACGACTTTTTTTTTCTTTGCATGTGTACTCCTTTTATATATAGGAATTAGGGCAATCAAAAGTGTGTGGCCACTTGTCTTCCATTTTTGGAAACCTTAGATCGTAATCTTTTAGTAAACACGCGTGAAATCTCGTATGCAGTTGCTACAGGATTACTAAAGCAACAACTACAACATCTTCTCTATTCCAGACTTGTTTTAATTCCTCTATAGCGAAGTTCTTTTATCATCTTTTCAAGTCAGCTGCAATAGCATTCCATCCCTAAAACTTGAGCTTTTTGGTCCCCTACAATCATACACTTAATCAGAGTACAAAGTATTCTAAAACACAACCAATTTATTAAAATTAAGCTTAAACAATTGCTCATGCAAAAATGTAACTAAAAATGAAATTAAACACATCATTTACTCTCAAAGTAATAGTAGTTTAAGTATAAAAATGCTATAATAACTCTTATTTCATAGAGTTATCACACCCCAAATTTAAACTATTACTTGTCCTCAAGTAATGACAACAATAATCATTCAACAAACAACTTAGCTTTGACATCTAGCTTGTTTGGATTTTTCAACCCTCAAATTTCATTCTTAAACATGCAAAATTGCCATAAGCAGTTCTAGTTCTAGACTTAGGTTTTATTCTGTCCAAAGTGTGTGTGTGACACTTTAATCAAGTTTTAGAGTTGCAGCACATCACACAAGCATCAAATATAGCTTTGACACTTCAATCACATAATCATTCAACAAACAACTTAGCTTTGACATCTAGCTTGTTTGGATTTTTCAACCCTCAAATTTCATTCTTAAACATGCAAAATTGCCATAAGCAGTTCTAGTTCTAGACTTAGGTTTTATTCTGTCCAAAGTGTGTGTGTGACACTTTAATCAAGTTTTAGAGTTGCAGCACATCACACAAGCATCAAATATAACCTAAAGATCAAACACAAATACATCCATATATAGAGGAACTTCAGTAAAAAATAGCTGCAAGCTATGCTACAATAATTTTTCTTTTTACACTCTTTAATGTAACATTGATTTTTCATGTTAATGCCTATCACTTGTAATGACACTACTTAATTACTTGACCAATGTATAGATCAGAGTTGCTGAAGCAAAAGCATCTAAGATGCTATAACATAATCTTATCTTTGGACACCTTTGACTAAGACTGAGAGTGAGACTCATGAATAGATCTGGCTACTCAATATCCTATACAGAGGACCTATCTTACTTTCTTTTTTACTTTTTTATATCAGTTACTATAGTAATGCTCATAACTCTTACTGCCTTTTTACTCAAACCTACATATAAGGTATATACTTAGCCCTGGTTTCTCAGCAACTAAGTCATTAGAGCAAAATTTTATTCAATAACTAGCACAATTTTTTATAATTCTAAAAAAATTTTCAAGTTCCCTACAAACTTGAGATATTTTTAACCTTATTGCTCTATCTGATTTTGCTACAACATACTCACAAAACTCAAATAAAGCCTAAGTGTTAAGACAAAGTTTCAACCTTCATCTATAAACTATCCCTACTTGGCAGTCATTCATTCCCCATTTTAACACTCAATTTATCCTCATTGGGTTTTCTAATCCAAATACGAATTCTAGATAAACAGAGCTACACACACAACACAAACATATGCATTTGTAGACACAAAATACCATAACACACCCCCAAACTTGAGAGGTGCTATGTCCTCACATGCACACAAAATGATTTAAAGATAAACATGCATACAGTAATAAAAATAAATTGTCAATAAACAAGATGAAATGAATAAAAGAAAAGAAAAGTTTTTAGAAATAGAAAAATTAAATTGGGCTGGTAGAGGATACTCCCCTGTTGTTAGAAATGATGCTGCAACACATGTTGAAAAGGTTTATTTCTTCTTTGATTCACTTCTCAAACGTTTCTTAGGTGAACCTAGTAGTGCAACACTACAAGAATTATATTCTTTCGCGACCATATTTTCTGTGACGATATAATTTTTGTCACAGAATGTCACTTTTTACGATCATAGGCAATCTCGTCGTTAAATGTCTTGTTTTTCTGTAACCAAAATTAAGTTCATCACAAAAACTCACTTTTTGCGACCAAACACAATTTTCGTCGCAAAAGCATTTGCCAATTATATTTACTTTTAATTTATTTGCGACCAAAAACATTGTCGTCACAAATTCTATACTTTCAGCGACCACTTCAAGATTTCGTCGCAAAAAAAAAAGTGATAAAAATAATGTACGACTTCCTTTTTGTGACAAAACTAAATTTTCGTCTCAAAATATCTACTTTTTGCGACCCCTTTCAAGTTGTCGCAAAAAGTCGAAAGATTTTGGCGGGTAATCTACCGCCAACCAAATAATAAAAAAGATATTTATAATACTTTTTGCGACAAATAATTATTTGGTCGCTAAAAATGAAATATTTTGGCGGAAATTGAACCGCCTTATACAATTAAACTCAATTTGAACAAGTTTTTGCGACCAAATTTAAACGTGGTCGCAAAAGACAAGCATGTTATATATATTTGTATTATTCTTCTCTCTTTCATTTTTATCTCTAAGTTCTCTCACTCTTATAATTCTCATTCCCTTGTTCTCACTCTATCTTCCTAGCTTATTTTCCTTACAAACTTTTTTTCTTGGTTACATAATTTTATTTAATTATCATGTGTAGAAGTTAACTAACCTTTGTGCTTTTTTCTTGTACAAATTAAATATTGAAGATCATATACAAAGAGGTGAAGAAAATCAAGATGCAAGGAGGTGAAGAAAATCAAGAAATTTATGAATAAATATAGTTGTTCCAAATATTACAATGTTATTTAAAGATCATTATGTAATTGTTCCAAGTGTTACAATTATGTAATTGTTCTAAATAATGTAATTTCATTTGCAAAAATTTTTGTGTATTTTTTTATCAATAATAACTTTTAATTTAATTTTTCTACTTTCATGAAGTTGGTTATAATTGTCTTAATTATTAAAGAAAAATTAAATAAATTATAATTTTATAAAATTATAATTAAAACATAATATTATATTTAAATTTTTGCAACCAAATTACCTTGAAAATAATTAATCTACGACCAAAATTGCTCATCGTAGAAAACATGATTTTGACAATAAATTTTGTCTCAGAAACATGAAAACCGCGACCAATAGTTATTGGTCGTAGAAAACTTATCAGCGACCAATTAAGTAGCCGCAAAATATAACAATCGACAAAAGATGAATTAATCTATGACGATGTATTTTGGTCACAGAAAGCCATTATCAGTGACGAATTTAACGATTGGTCGCGGAAAAGATTCCTCGACAGACATAATGTGGCGAGTTTGCGACAACCATTTTTTGGTCGTAGATCAGTTTTAGCGACCAAAATTATATATTCTGCGACCAGTGTTTTGGTCGCAAATGACGGCATTTCTACTAGTGCAACAACTAGTTATTTTTTCTTTTGGCTTTTGGTCGGTTGGTTAGAGGGGTTCCAACAACTTCTGTGACTCTGGGTAGAATTATCTTTGTTTTCTTTGGTTCTATTTCTTCTAGTGCTTGCACTGTTGCAGCACCTCTATAAGGTTTTGCATTTTTTCTTTTATCGGATGCCCTGGGAATTGATACAGGAGACTTGGTAGGAGTTTTCTTTACAGCAGCTGGTGTAGGAGTTGTTATTGCTGGTTGCTCAGTAGTGATGCTCGCAATGATTTCCCTCAAACTCCTTTTTGCTTCTTCTGTCATTGTGGCCCTGCTGATGGCCTCCTCTAAAGCTGCATCGATCACCTCTTCTTTCTCTGTCTCAAACTCCTCTTCAATCAAAATTTTCTCTTTACCTTTGCTTTTGAGAGTCACAACTGGTGGTTCTTCTACTTTTCCTCTTCTTCTTCCTCCTCTTCACATTCTTCTTCTTCTTCTTCTTTTGCTTCAGCGTTTTCAGCCTCCCCTTATTCCTACTGCTACTCTTCTGTTAATTCTCATCCACTCTCTACGTCTTTACTTTCTGCTGTTGGAGCAGTCTCCTTAGCTCTCTGAAAATTAAATTACTGTAGCAATAACTCAGGAATATCACATAGATCTGACAAATTGATGCTTCTGTGCTTCAAGATGCGCTAAGTAAGTCCAAAACTTCTGATTTTCTTCCATTTTTCCTTGGACACATGCATTTATACTTTCATTGAGCTCTTGTAGCATCTTCTCATTCCCTGTGGCTTGCTTTGTCTTAGCAGCAGTAGGGTGTTATGGGGTTGCTGCAGTAGTAGATTCCACAACAATCCTTTTGACTGTCCTATCTATGATAACCCTTTCATTCTTCACTCTCTCATCACTTGCCTCAAATTTCACCCAAGAGGCCTCACAAATACCTGTGATAAGTGAAAGTAATAGCAAGGCACTCTAGAATTTCTTTTTCAATGATCTTTTCAACATCTATGGCTAAACCCTTGACTATAGTATAAAAAAGTATGAGTCTATCTTGGGAAACAACAATAGTGTAGGTGGTTGGCATCAATCTATATTTCAAAAATTTCACTCAAACCTTAGCAATAGGCTTCAAGTCTATCCTATTGACTACTCTACTATCCTTATTCATCCATTCACTACCCTGAACAGTCAAGGTCTTAAACCCCCCCCCCCCCCCACTTCTTTGCTCACAATCAATCACAGCAAGAAAGTCATAAAAAGCATTAATAACTTGAGAGTCTAAAGGTACTTGCACTTGCCTCACAAAGATATTGCGTTGGTCCTATTGTAACATGTTGGAATAGAACTCCTTAACGACTCAGATAACATGGTCATGGGGGTGAGCACAAAACTTCATCCATCCTCTATGTGCTACAACAGTATAAATGTTGTTCATCATCCTTGTTGGTTGTTTTGGAAATTGAAAACCCTTTTTCTTCTAGAATTTTCTGAGGCTCGATAGTGTCTTCAAATTTTTCCTTGGCTTTGTGGTTGTGGAATTGCGTAGGATCCTTTAATCTACCAGCACGTGCTTTAATTTTTGGCATTGTTGTAGTAATTTGAACAGAGTTGTATTTTGCTGGAAAGAAAAGTATAACATGAAAAATAATTATAAAGATGTTGAGAGTTACAGATAAGGAAAGAAAGAGTTATAATGAAATTGAAATAGTTGAAGTAAATCCTTAATTTATAGAAAAGGAAAGTGGAAAGAGAAAGGTAATTAATTAGATAAACTTGGAAATATATTTTTGAATTTTTAAAAAAAGTTTCAAAAATAAAAGGAAAAGATATGTGTCATAGCAAATCAGGGGTTGCAGAATCGTCCTTATCACAAATTCTAATCTGCTGACAAAAGCGTGTCAGCCCTCTAACGGTAAAAATCCAAAACTGTCAGTGCAACAGTAAAAATCATTGTTATAGCAATCAATCCGTTGCTGCGGCATTAATGTAAGTGCCTTCGTTGTTTCAGAACCATCTTGTAACTGTCATGCTGTATATGATGTTGCAACAATTCTTTTTGGCTTCTTTGCCCATATTTTTTTTATTTGTTGTAATTTCACACAACGAAATAAAAGAAAATAAAGAAATTATATGCACAATTGAAATTAAAAAAAAAGAAAAATTAACAAAGTTTAACACTAAATATAATGTTGTAATAATTTTGAAACAACTTCCGTCATTGGGTTGTCTTCCAATCAGTGCTTGATTTTAAGTCCTTTAACTTAACCATCCCTGATTGCTCAAGCTAGATCTTTTAGGAACAAATTCTCTCTTGGATTGCTCACAACAGCCCAAGGTAATGCTTCACTCTTTGTCCATTCACCTGGAATTCCTGGCCTATCCTTTCATCTTGAAGCTCCACAGCCCTATGAGGATAAATTTTGATAAGTTTAAAATGTCCTAACTATCTAGAAAATAATTTTCCCAGGAAGAGTTTTAGTCTTGAATTATAGATTAAGACTGTTGACTTGGAATGAGCTTCCTTTACTGGATTTGCTTGTCATGTCATTGCTTGGTCCTCTCCTTGTAGATTCTTGCATTTTCGTAGGAGAATAACCTCAATTCTTCCAGCTCGTAAAGTTGTAGCTTCCTCTACTCTGCTGTAGGAAAGATATCCATGTTCAATTTTTTTATAACCCAATATGTTTTGTGCTCCAGCTCTAAGGATAAATGACACGCTTTGTCGTAAACAATTCTGGAGGGGGACATGCCAAGTGGGGCAGAACTTGCGGGCTACTGGCCTTAAGAACAGACTTCGTTCTGTTATAGATCTGGTGTAACAACGCCACGTACAACTAACCACTGTTTCCCCTTCCAAAAATCCAGACCTTGTTTATCCATCTTCAAGGGGCTCGTATCTTCTCTAAGTTCAATTTGAAAGCTGGTTTTTGGCAACTTGGTATTTCACCAGTTGACCGTGAGTCATTTAATCTAAGAGATCAATCCTTTCTATTGGGATTCATCACTTTCTCTAAAATATTTTTTTATCTCCCTGTTGGACACTTTTGTCTAACCACTTATTTGTGGATAATATGTTGTAACAACTTTATGCTTAATCTTATACTTAGCCAATACCACAACAAATATCTTGTTCCAAAAATGAGTTCCTTCATCACTGACAATGGCTCTAGAAGTGCCAAATCTTGAGAAAATGTTATTTTGAAGAAACTTCACCATTGCTTTATCATTATTTTTTGGCAATGCTGCAGCTTTTACCCACTTGTATACATAGTCCATAGCAACTAAAATGTATAAGTTGCCAAAAGAGGGTGGAAATGATCCCATAAAGTCTATTCCCCATATATCAAAAAGTTCAACCTCCAAGATGTTGGTTAATAGTATTTCATGCTTTTAAGAGATGTCCCCTGTTCTTTGGCACCTGTCACAATATTTAACAAAGTTATAAGCATCCTTAAAAATAGAGGGCCAGTAATAAGCTGATTGAAGAACTTTTGCTGCTATTATGTGTCCTCTGAAATGTCCACCATATGCTACAGTATGACATGACTGCAAAATGTTTGAAATTTCTTCATCAGGAACACATCTTGTACAAGTAAAGGTCATCCCACTGATAGCTTCTAAATCATGGAGAAATCTCTTCTTCTTCTAGTAGCTCAAATTAAGAGGTAATAATCCACTCACCAAACAATTAGCAAAATCAGCATACGATGGAAATCCAAATTGCTGCAGCATCTGTGCATGCTGTATCATTAGCAACTGCTTATTAGAAAAAGTTTTTGTTATGTCTTGCTTAGTTAGAGTACTTGCATCTGCTTCCAGCCTTGAGAGATGATCTGCTACTTGATTCTCAGTGCCTTTGTTGTCCTTGATCTCTAGGTCAAACTCTTGTAGTAAAAGAATCCACCTAATCAACCTTAGTTTGACATCTTTCTTTGAAATCAAATACTTTATAGCTGAGTGATCTATATAAACAGTCATTTTGGTGCCAACCAAATAGGCTCTCAATTTATCAAATGTAAAAATAAATTCTAGTAACTCTTTTTCAATAGTAGTGTAGTTGAGTTGTGCAACAACTAAGGTTTTACTGGCATAATAAATGGAGTGAAAAAGCTTCCCTTTCCTCTACCTTAGCATTGCTCTAACAGAGCAGTGGTTGCTAGCATCACACATTAATTCAAAAGGCATACTCTAATTAGGTGCTACGATAATTAATGCTGTAACAAGAGTTCTCTTCAACTCAATAAAGGCCTTTAAGCAATTCTTATAAAAATTGAAGTTCTATCATGTTCCAGCAAAAAGTATAAATGTTTGGCTATTTTGGAAAAATCATTAATGAACTTTCTATAGAACTTATCATGTCCTAAGAAACTCTTGATGCCTTTTACTGAAATAAGTGGTGGAAGTTTATCAAACACCTCTATTTTTTCCTTATTCACCTCTATTCTCTTTCTAGAATCTCTATGGCCTAGGACTATCGATTCTTGTATCATGAAATGGCACTTTTCTCAATTCAACACTAAATTTTTCTCCTCACATCTCTTAAGCACATTTCTAGATTATGCAAACACTCATCATATGATTCCCGAAATACTAAAAAATCATCTATGAATACCTCAAGTGTTTGCTCAACCATATCTGAAAAAGTAGACATCATACACCTTTGGAAAGTTGTTGGAGCATTGTACAACCTAAACGGCATCCTTCTGAAAGCAAAAGTTCCATAAGGACAAGTGAATATTGTCTTCTCCTAATCCTCTGGTGCTATAGCAATCTAGTTGTAGCCTGAATATCCATCCAATAAACAATAGTACTCTTTTCCAGTAAGTATGTCCAGCATCTGATCTATGAAAGGCAATGTGAGGTGATCATTCTTTTTAGCTTTGTTTAACTTCTTATAATCCATACAAACTCTCTATCTAGTTACTGTTCTTGTGGGAATAAGCTCGTTCTTTTCATTTGCTACAACTGTTATCCCACTTTTCTTTAGAACACATTGTACTGGGTTTATCCATGAACTATTTGATATTAGATAAATGATTCCAATATCAAGCCACTTAATGATCTCTTTCTTTATAACTTCCTTCATTATGGGATTTAATCTTCTTTGTTGCTCTACAGAATTGTTGTAGTAATCCTATAATAAAATATTTTGCATGCATATGGAGGGGTTGATTCTTTTGACATCTGCCATGGTCCATCTGATGGCCTTCTTGTATTTCCCCAATCCATCCACCAAGCTCTTTTCTTAATCTACATTAAGAAAAGATGAAATAATTACAGGAAATACATCATTGTCACAAAGATAAACATACTTTAGATATGAGGGTAAAAGTTTCAGTTCTAAAACAGGAGGTGACTAACTTCCCTGTTTGAGAGATCTAAAAATTCAAAGTGCTTTCCAGTTCTTAGGGGTTACTTCTCTCCTAACTATACCATGCTAGTCGTTTCAAGATCTTCATCTTTAAGTTCTTTAAATGTTATAACCTTGATTTCTTCATTACTACAACAACTGTTTAATCTCTCTACTACAGTAAAATCCACAATACTGATAAAATTACAGTTTTCAATATCATCAGGACTCTTCATGGCATGTAGAACATTGAAGGTAACTTGTTGATCATTTACCCGCATAGTCAGTTCTCATTTTTGTACATCAATTCGAGTCTTTCCTGCCTAAAATGATTGTCACTTCTTTATCTACCTCAAAGTCCAACACATTGAAATCCACTGAAAAAATTAAATTTATCCACCTTTACAAATACATCTTCAATCTTGCTTTTTGGATAGGCATGAGATATGTCAGTAAGTTGTAAAATCACTGTTGTTGATCTAACATCTCAAACTCCCAATTGGTTGAACATTGATAGAGGCACAAAATTGATCTTGCCCCTAAATCACAGAGTGCATTACCACTGTATTTAATTCCTATAGAGCATCAGATTGTAAAGTTTCCTAGATCCTTTAGCTTCTAAGTGATTTTATTATGAAGCATATGGTTGCATTCTTGTCTGAAACTCGCCAAACCTTCTTTTCCTTGCCAAAATATCCTTCAAAAACTTCACATAATTTGACATTTGTTTTAAAGCTTCCACAAAATGAATGTTGATATTTAGCTGCTTTAACACCTCCAAGAATTTGTTGAATTGTTTATCTTATTTTTGCTTCTGGAATTTTTGTGGAAAAGGTAGTGGGTGCCTAAACTGCTGTGCTGTAGTAGGCTGTACAGACTGCTTCTTTTTTGTCATGTTTTGGGCTAATATGGTTAGTGCTGCAGTAGCATCACCAACAGATGTTGTAGCTTGGCTATTTACACCAGTGGGCTGAAAAGTTGGATGTTGTGGCTCTTTTAAGACTTGAATTTCTTCTTGGGTTGAAATGAGTTCAACTCTTCTTTTTGGTACACCTACTAGAATATCCTTCAAAAACTTCACATAATTTGACATTTTTTTTAAAGCTTCCACAAAATGAATGTTGATATTTAGCTGCTTTAACACCTCCAAGAATTTGTTGAATTATTTATCTTATTTTTGCTTCTGGAATTTTTGTGGAAAAGGTGCCTAAATCAGTGTCAGTTCTTTTTTATCATGTTTTGGGCTAATATGGTTAGTTCATGTTTGGCTATTTACACCAAAAGGATCTCTTTTAAGACTTGAATTTCTTCTTGGGTTGAAATGAGTTCAACTCTTCTTTTTGGTACACCTACTAGAATATGAACATTCTTTCCGGACCTTAAGTTAATAACTTTTCAATGCTCTTTTCCTTCGTTTCTTAAATCCTTTGTGTTGCTGGGTAAACTACTTTGGGGTCTGTTGCTTAATGTTATAGCAAGTTGTCCAATCTGATTTTCTAATTTTCTTAAGGATACGACTTGACTTTGGACAACTATTCTTCACAATATACTCATTAATCAAATTTTTAAGAGAATTGAGTTGATCATTGTTGGTATTTCTTTGCCCTTAATTTTACTGGTGAAATCTAAGTGGTTGAGCAGGCCTATTCTGTCCACTAGATGCTGCAACATGTTAATTGTTATTGCTCCATGAAAACGTTTCGGTACTGTCTCCATCTAGGGTTGTAAGTGTATAAGTAAGAATTATTTTGGTTTTGCTTGTTAAAGTTGCCCACATAGTTAAACAAAGCTGGATTTCAAGGACAGTTATCAAATAAATGACCTTCCTTATGTTTATGGACTCTTACTATTCCTTTTGTGCATCTACATTATGGACTCTTATTGTTCCTTTTTGTGTAGCTTGTCTGGTTGATGGCCACTAATAGTTGTTATTAGTTATCCTCTCAAAAATTTCATAAGCCTCATTGTAAAATTTAGACAACAAGACCCCATTTACTAAAGCATCCACCATCAATCTAGTGCTTGGGTTGAGACCATTGTAGAAAGTATCCAATTGTATACAGTAAAGAATACCATGATGATGACATCTCCTATGTAACTTCTTGAATCTTTCCCATGCATCATACAAAATTTTACCTTTAAGTTGATAGAAAGATGTGATCTCATTCCTTAATTTTGCATTCTTAGTCGATGGGAAGTAGTTCTTTAAAAATTTGTCAGCCAAATCATTCCATGTGGTAATGGAGTTAGGTGGTAGAGAGTTCAACTATTCTCTTAATCGATCCCTTAGGGAAAATAGGAAAAGTCTGAGTCTCAATACTTTCTGTGTCACTCCGGCAATCTTAAAAGCATCACTTACTTCCAAAAATAATTTAAGGTGAAAGTGAGGTCTTCTTATGGTAGTCCATTGAATTGCCCCACTGTTTGAAGCATATAAAACATCACTGGTTTGAGCTCAAGTTATCAGCTTGCACTTCAGGTCTAACTATTCCAGGATTTATGACTTGAGCGGTCAACACGACATAATTTCTAATGGCTCTATCTCTATCATCTGCCATGTGGTATTGTTGTTCCCAAGTTGCCCATGAACAATTTGCCCATTCTGACCTTCTTGACCTCCTTGTGTATTTAGTAGCTCTATTTCTCCTCGAGGGTTCAAAATCCCTATGTCATGCAAATTATCCATGTCTACAGAAGCTTTTAAATTTTTATGCTCTCTTCTCAATCTCCTTGCACTTCTTTTAATTTCTGAATCAAACTAGAACTCAACATGTTTGTATTTGTGCATGCAAGGGTTGCTAGAGCACTTCTGTTGATAAAGTAAACAAATTAAAAGAAAAATAAAAATTTGGCACCAACTAAAATTAGTTTCACAAATCACAATAAACACTCAATCCCCGGCAACAACGCTAAAAACTTGTTGGGTGGCATACTTATTACTATAGGTGTCAATGTGCAAGTGTACCACACAAGTAATATAATGATAAGTAAATTGAAATAAAATAATTAATGAAACTAATGAACTAATGAAATTAAAAATGCAATAAGGGAAATTCTCAAGTAAAGCATAAAGACAAACTCAAGGGAAAGGAGTAGTTGAGTGATTAAACTCACTTAATAGGATTGACTGCTTTTTCAATGAAGACTCTGTTGCTATAGCATCTCCTACAACACTAGGCAGAATCCCTCATGCATCCTCAGTTGTTGCCTATTGGATATCTTATATATAAATGTAACCTAACAGTGACCAATTATTACGCTAAATTAGATATAGCATTATGCATTCTAGGTTCCAATTTCCTTACAAGGTGAATCCTTATATTTAGTTTTTCACTAATTTTAGATAAGGCATGACCCTATTCAAATCGAGATTAACTCAACTTGAGAAACCTATTCTAAAACCATGTATTGTCTTAAGTTGTTCCACTAAATCAAGCATTTTTTAGGCTCTTTCTTAACTAGTATCCACTAAATGGGTGGTCAGCTGAAATAAAAAATTACAATAAGTAAAATCAATACAAAATACTACAGCAGATTTTGAGCAACATATATATATTAGTCAAATAATCATTAAACTTGTTTAACACTTAACCACAACAAAATTTAGTTCATGATAAAAGATAAAACATAAACAAAAATCGTTTTATCCATCAAATACATTCCCGTAAAGCAAAGAAAACAATATAATAAAGATTAGTAATTAAGTTCAGCTTGATCTTGCGATCTCCTTCTTTTTCTCCTTGAATCCTCTATTGCAGCCCTCAAATCTCTCTTTTCTCTTTTTTTTTCTCCGTTATTTGTCTTTAATGACGGGTCTCCCTTTTTCTTTTCATGTGTGCTCCTTTTATATCTTGGAATTAGGGCAAATAAAAGCGTGTGGCCACGTGTCTTCTATTTTTGGAAACCTTGGATTGCAATTTTTCAGTAAACAAGCGCGAAATCTCATCTATAGTTGCTACATGTTTACTATAACAACAACTACAACATCTTCTCTATTCCAAACTGTTTTAGTTCCTCTACAGCCAAGTTCTTTTATCATCTCTGCAAGTCTACTCAGCAGCATTCCATCCCTAAAACTTGATTTTTTTTCCTACAATCATGCACATAATCAGAGTATAAAGTATTCTAAAACACAATCAATTTATTTATATTAAGGTTAAACAACTGCTCATGCAAAAATGTATCTAAAAATACAATTAAACACATCATTTACTCTCTAAGTAATAGTAGTTTAAATCTAAAATTCCACAATAACTCTTATTTAATAGAGTTACCATAAACCTTATATTTATTCATAGCGTGAATAATTGCAAAAATACTAACTCCCCCTAATTTTAACAAGTTATGCCAATTTTAACCATGTTAACAAGTTCAAAAATCGTAAAAAAGAAACCTTGTTGTTAATAGGAAAGAAATGCAATGGAAAAATAGAAAATTTTTACCCAACTCAAGCAATGGTTATCGAAACTAAATGTTTGACAGAAACTCCTCTATCAACAAGCATATCCTCAAGAAACACTTCAGTAACTCAATAAAATAGTTATATAACTAAATCATTAATATCACATAAACCAACCACTCAAGTATCAAGATTATCACAAAAGACAATTACCAAATCATCAAACCATCGCATGAATTAATCATATACCCAAACAACCAATCTCATAGCAAATAGAGATAAAATGTAACTAAGTAGCATAACATGAATGAATGTAAAATGTATGTCTTTGCAAAATTCATAGATACAAAACTAATAATCTACTGGGTGGATGTGATGCAAAGCGAGAAGGTGGAACAGTAAGGGCAGAGAAGAAACATTGCTGATCATCCAAAATATACTACTGCTGATCAAGAATTCGTTGTTGCTGATGTTGGAAGGCAGCAAACTGAGACTGAAAATGACGCTGCTATTAGGAAATAGATCAAATCTCAGCCAGCAACTGCTGTATAAGGCCTTAAAAAACTAGAGGCACCTCAGGAACTAGAGGCTCATCAGTGTTCATATCATGTTCCTCTGCAATAGGCTCCTCAAGCTGTGCTGCTGCAGTAGGTCGCAATACGCAAAGACTAGCTCTTGATAGGACATCATTGAACAGATATGACATCATTGAGCATCTTATCATCCTCGAGGGGTACTAGGGTATCTTTGCTCTTGATAAAAGTGATCTTAACTTATTTCTTATTCCTCCAATGAAATTCTAATCTAGTAATAGCCTCTCCTTCTAATCTCTTGGACTCCTCAAACACTGACTCATTAATGGGTACTAAAAAATGTCGTCGATCTTAATAAATAATATTACCATAGGAAAGTAAATGATTGCTCACCCCAAGAGTATTAAGAATATGCCTAAGGATCACGTACTTTGTATTAACTGGCATCTGTATAATCATATAATCCAATAGTCCCATATCCAACCAAGTTACCTCATCAGCATGTCCCTTCCTAGGTATTATATGCTAAAGGATGCTATGAAGTACTCGAACCTGTAGAGGTAAAAGTTGTGATCGGAATGGGAGGGAGCACACATCATTGGTAAGGTCTCTATGCTTACAAATGTTCCTCACCCCGTTAACATGAAGAAAAGGGTTGAACATAAGTTCTTTTCTAGAGGTATAAAGCTGTAAGCCCTCATTCTCAATTCTTATGATCGAGTTTAAATCTCCCACATCAAACTCTATTGGCATGCCACCCATATTAGTAAATATCCTATATAGTCTAGTGGCCGCTCTAACACAAGAATGTAGTCATATGCTTCAAAATAAGATTCCTCAAAAACTAAAAAATCCAAGAAGCTTCACAATACCATGTTCTATTGGAACTAAGTACAACGGTAGAGCACTTTGTAACTTAGGAGCAAGCATCAATCTCATGCCCTTATCTATATTTAAGCAATTGGGAGTTGGTGAATGCAGACCAACAACAGTCACTTTACAACTTGCTAACATATCTCATGCATATCCTGAGCGTAAGATTGAAGATGTCTTGATAAAAGTAGACAAATTAATTTTTCCAGCAGATTTTATTGTACTAGATTTTGAGGCAGATAAGGAAGTACTAATTATACTTGGTAGACATTTCCTAACAACAAGGAAGACCCTAATTGATGTGTAGAAAGTAGAGTTAACCATGAGGGTGAATGACCAACAAGTCACCTTCAATGTGCTAGAAGCTATGAAAAGTTTTGATGAAGTTGAAGACTGTAATTTCTTAAGTGTTGTAGACCTTATTGTGATAGAAAAAATAGACAGTTGCTGCAACAAAAAAGAAATCAGAGTTGCTACTTTTGAAGAACATGAAGAAGAGGTTGCAGCAACAACCTAGATAGTATGGTTAGGAGAAAAGCAATTTGTAAGACATGACAGACACTTTGAATCTCTAGATCTTTCAAACAGGGAATTAAACCAACAGTTTCATCTATTAAATCACATCTTATTTTAGAATTGAAACTTTTACCTTCACACTTGAAATATGTTTATCTTGGCAAAAATAATAAACTTCCTATAATTATTTCATCTTCATTAAATATAGATCAAGAAAGGAGTTTGGTAGAAGTGTTGGGGAAATATAAAAAGGCAATTGGATGGACTATGACAAATATCAATGGAATCAGCCCATCTATATGCATGCATAAGATTCTGCTCGATGACTGTTACAGAAATTCAGTAGAGCAACATAGGAGATTAAAACCTATCATAAAGGAAGTTGTAAAAAAGGAGATCATCAAATGACTAGATGCTGGGATCATATACCCGATCTATGATAGTTCTTGGGTGAGCCTAGTACAATATGTTCCAAAGAAAGATGGAGTAACTATTGTAGCAAATGAGAAGAATGAACGTATTCCCACAAGAACAATAACAGGATGGAGAGTGTGTATAGACTATAAGAAACTTAACAAAACCACAAGGAATAATCACTTCCCACTGCCATTTATAGATCAGATGCTGGACAAACTTGCTGGAAAATATTACTACTACTTCTTATATGGGTACTGGGCTACAACAAGATTGGTATAGCACCAGAAGACTAAGAGAAAACCACATTCACCTGCCCTTATGAAATTTTTACTTTCAGAAAAATGCAATTTGGTCTATGCAATGCTCCAATAACCTTCCAAAGGCGTATGACGTCCATATTTTCATATATGGCTGAGAAGACATTGGAAGTTTTCATGGATGATTTCTCAGTCTTTGGAGAGGCATATGAAAATTATTTGCATAACTTAGAAGATGTGCTTAAAAGGTGTGAGGAGACAAACTTGGTACTTAATTGGCAAAAATGCCACTTTATGGTACAAGAAGGCATAGTTCTGGGTCATAGAGTGTTCAAGAATGGGATAAAAGTGGACAATGCAAAGATAGAGATGATAGATAAATTGCCACCTCCAACTTCAGTCAAGGGTATTAGAAGTTTTTTGGGACATGCTAGGTTCTACAGAAGGTTCATCAAAGACTTTTCCAAAATAGATAAACATTTATGTATGTTGCTCGAGCATGATAGGCCTTTTAATTTTGATGAAGATTGTTTCAAAGCCTTTAGTGAGTTAAAGAAAGCTCTAATAACAGCACCAGTTGTTATAGCACCAGATTAGAGTCTACCTTTTGAGTTGATGTTTGATTCTAGTAACCATTCTGTTAGAGCAGTGCTGGGACAGAGAAACAAAAAGATTTTTTTCTCCATTTCCTATGCTAGCAAAACTCTTACTACTGCTCAGATTAACTACACCACTACTGAAAAAGAGTTACTAGCAGTGGTGTTTGCCTTTGATAAATTCAGAGTCTACTTGGTGGGCACCAAAGTAATAGTTTACACAGACCATGCAGTAATAAAATATCTGATTTCAAAGAAGGATGCCAAACCAAGATTGATAAGATGGATCCTATTGTTACAAGAGTTTGATTTGGAGATCAAGGATAGAAAAAGGACTGAAAATTAAGTAGCAGATCATCTCTCAAGGCTAGAAGTAGATGTTAGCACATTGACCAAACAAGACATCACTGAATCATTCCATGATGAGCAAGTGTTAATGCTACAGCATGCATAGATATTGCAGTAAGCTGGACTCCCATAGTATGCAGATTTTGCTAATTACTTGGTGAGTGGGTTGTTACCACCTGGTTTGAATTATCAACAGAAGAATAAATTTTTTCATAATGTTAAAAGCTACTAGTGGGATGATCCATAGTTATACAAGTTATGGTCAGACCATGTGATCTGAAGATGTGTGCCTGATGAAGAAATCTCACATATATTGCATTTATGCCATGCTGCAGCATATGGAGGACATTACAAAACAGCTGCAAAAGTTCTACAACAGATTATTACTGGCCCTCTATTTTTAAATATGCTTATGAGTTTGCTAAATGTTGTGACAGGTGCCAAAGAATAGGAAACATATCTCAAAGACATGAAATGCCATTAACAAACATTTTGGAGGTGGAGATTTTTTATGTAAAGAGGATAGACTTCATGGGCCCGTTCCCACCATCCTTTGGGAACTTATATATTTTAGTTATTGTGGACTATGTGTCTAAATGGGTGGAGGCTGCAGCACTGCCAACAAATGATGCCAAAGCAGTGGTGAACTTTCTTCAGAAAAATATCTTTTCATAGTTTGGAACTCCAAGAGCAATCATTAATGATGAAGGTACTCACTTTTATAACAAGATATTTGCTGCAGCATTGGCTAAGTATGGAATTAAGTATAAGATTGCTATAACATATCACTCACAATCCAATGGTCAAGAAGAAGTGTCCAACAGAGGATTAAAAAGATTTTAGAGAAAGTGGCGAACCCCATCAAAAAGGACTAGTCATTGTGTTTGTATGACTCTTTATGGGCCTACAAAACAGTTTACAAGACACCAATTGACATGTCTCCATACAAAATCATCTATAGAAAAGCTTGTCACCTCCCCCTTAAGCTAGAACATAAAGCATATTGGGCATTAAAGCAATTAAACCTGGATATATATGCTGCAGCAGAACAAAGAAAACTTCAACTTTGTGAACTTGATGAATTAAAGTTGTTCTCCTATGAAAATGCAAGGATCTACAAGGAGAAAACAAAATAATGGCATGACAAGTACATTAAGTAAAGGAGCTTAATTCTAGGCCAATTAGTTTTGCTTTATAACTCAAGATTAAAGTTATTTCTATGTAAATTGAAATCTAAGTGGTCAGGACCTTTCAAGCTAGTTAGAATTCATCATCATGGGGTTGTGGATCTTTTAGATAAAAGAACAGACCAAGATTCAAGGTTAATGGCCACAGAGTAAAACATTACATGGATTCTACTGTAGACCACTCAAAAGAGGACTTGCTCCTCAAAGATTCCACATTGTGAGAAATCAAGGAAGGTCAGGCTGAAGGACCAAAAATCAAGCGTTGATTGGGAGGCAACCCAACAATTAGGGAAGTTATCTTGATTTCTTTTTCTTTTTCTTTAGACTTAGGTTATCGTGTTTTTCTTTATAATTTTCATGAATTTCTTTATTCTATTAACTAGTTTCCTTTTATGTCTATTAAAAAAAAGAGCAGTAAGAGGACATGAGACTCCCATGTTGATTGCTACAGCATTGCACTTAACAAGACAGATAGGCGGAGCTTTTCATTAAAATATGGAGTTTTACACCAGCATGTTGTAGCACGCAAGCTGATTGTTGCAGCCTACTGATTACCGTTACAGTGATAAGGCGAGGGAAATTTCTTTTTACTGTTGAGGCTACAAAATGTTGACAGCTGGCGTGGTTAATATGGATCACGATTTTAAGGGATTACAATCCCTAAATTGTCGCATCACAATCCTTCTCCAATTCCAAATTAGAATTGTTTTAAATTTAAAATCCATATTTCGAAGTTTATCTCATTAAAATTGATTTCCTTCATAAATTAATTTTTATAACATGTATAAATAAGAATTTCACTGTGTAAATAAGGGACACCCTAATTTTATTTTATCTTTATCTTCCAAGAACCAAACCGATACTCTTACAACTCCTTGTAGCAACTGCACCTTCATTCTCTTACAAGTACCTTCAACTTGCTCCAACAATGCCTAAATACAATATCAAAGCACGTCTTAAGGACCCTTCCCACTTCTAGAGCTACAAGGCAGAAGGAAATTTGAAGAACTTATAGAGCCTAGAAAAAATTTGAAAGAAAAAGGCTTCTAATTTCCACCAAAGCCCTTAGGAATCGTTCAGACCATTCAAGCTATTGTAGCAAGACGAGGATGGGTAGACTTTTGTCAACATCGAATGGACCCTGTGGTGCCAATAGTGAAGGAATTCTATGCCAACATGCTAGGATAGGAACAAACAACAATTTGGGTGAGTAACTCCCTCGTCCCTTTAGACCCACAAGTCATTAACGCGTTTTACAACTTGCCTTCTGACGTAGAGTGTGAGTATTCTAAGTTGATTGCAAATATGACTGATAAAAGATGGAATAACGTATTAAAAACCCTTACTGTATAAGGGACATCATGGGCGAATGAGGAAGGTCGAGTGATCAATCGAATCGACTTAAACCTGTTGCTAAAGTGTGGGTCAAATTTTTAAAATCTAGATTATGTGATATTGGTGCTTTTATATGTCATTGTTCAGGGGCAACCAATTGATGTGGGAGCTATTATTGATAGGGAAATTAGGGCTTGTGCCATGAAACAACATAAAACAGCAACCCTCTTGTTTCCATCTCTTATTACTAGCTTATGCTAAGTATTTGGGGTGTAGTCCACTTTTCAAGATAAGCACATTAAGAATGCAGGAGCTCTGAATGCTCGAACAATCAAAAAAATTATTGGAGAAACTACTGCAGCATAACCAGAACCAGTTGATGTAACTAGTGCAAGAAGAGTTATTGGGGTGGAGAGAAGACTGCAAGAACTAAGTGACAGTATTACCTAATGTGTTGCTATATAACAAAGAGAGAATAACATATTATGGGCATACTTGATGCATTTGGAGAACTATCAGCATCAATTTGCTACGTTCATGAAAAGCCAACACCTGGATTTGCCAGACTCTTTGTTGCACAAGTTCAACTTTGGAGACCCAACTGCAGGGAGTGAGGAAGCTGTAACAGAACTAGATAGTAAAGCTGAGCCAGACAAGGAAGACCAGTCAGCACCAACAGAAGTAGAGGGTCTTGAGTTAGAAGCCCACAACTCACAAAAAATAAGAAAGCATGGGATTTATAGGATAATAAAGTTGAGCCATCAAATATCACACCCCAAGAAAAGAAGAAAGCATACCATTGGAGATGAGGATGATGATGAAGCCAAGACTGAACCACCAGTCCTAATCCCATCTCGTAAGGGTAAAGAAAAAGTCAAAAGTGAAGAGGACTCCGAGGATGTTTCAGCAGATATCAATGCAGAGTTAGAAGCAACTGCTGAAAGGGTCACTCAAACACCTACAACAAAGAAGCGCCTCTTGCACATCATTGCTGAAATAACTACTAAGGAAGTTGCTGCAGCAAAATCTGCCTCAGCTGCAACCCTCTAACCTCCAGCTTAATCTTCACCAAGACAATTAGCAAACGTAAAAGGGCCACCTCTGGAGGTGCTGTAGCACCAGAAGAACCAGAGCACAAACGCACAAGATCCACTCAGCCCACCTTTATTGCTCCTGCTTGTACTCTCTCAACCAGTCCAACACCACGCCAGAAGAAATAGAAGTCTGCAGCCACACCTCAAGGTTCCCCTAAAGACTGTTTGAGGAATGCCACAAAAAAGAAGTGAATCTTATACTGCAGTAAAATAGATTACACCAGGGGAGTTCCCTTTACCAGCTCAATTTACTTTATTTCCTGTCCAGAACTTCTCTTTTAGTTTTAATGCTTTTTACCACCATCTGCATGTGTAGTTTGATTGTTTTTGTGTACATGTGAGGACACAACATCTTTCAAGTTTGAGGAGAGTTGTGCTAAGTTATATTATTGTGTTTAGAATATATTTCTACAATGTGTGTAGTGTGGTATGTAGCTCTATTATCTAATTGTGAGTGGATCTAATAAAAGCCCAATAAGGATAACTTGAATATTAATTTTAAAGTACCAAGTAGAACAGTTCATGGACAAAGACTGAATTTTGTCATTACACATAAGCTTTGAGTAAGTCCTATGAGAATGTTGTAGCAAAAATTAGATAACACAAAAAGGGCAAAAAAATCTCAAGTTTGGGGGAGGGGGAAGAAAAATAAACAAAATAGGTGCTTGCTGTTAAATAATTGTCGCTCTTATGGCTTAAGTTGTTGAGTAACCAGGGCTGAGTATGTACTCCATATGCATACTTGAGTCCAAAAGCAACAAGAGCTATGAGCATTGTTGTAGCAACTATAAAAAAAAAAAGAGCCTTTTAGAGGAAGTCCTCTGTCTAAGATGTAGAAATAGTCAGGTCTATTCATGAGCCCCGTGTTTAGCCTTGAACTAAAGATGTCTATAAATATGACTATATTGTACATATTGCTGCAGCAACTCTGATTTATGCATTGGTTAAGTAATTGAGTGTTATCATTACAACTGATTGATATTCACATGAAAAATCAATGATACATTGAAGAGAGTTTCTTGACAGATTAACATGTTTGCTAAATAGCACAGTTTGAGTTGACTTGTAACTATTGCCCCCAGATTTAAATATAATTTTGTTCTACCTTTGAATTTTATGCAATGTTTGTGTAATGTTATAGCACCTCTGAAATCTTATCAAAGTGGCACACATACACGCTGGACAAAATGAGGCCTAAGTCTAGAACTTGAACTGCTATGGAAAATTTTGCATGATGAAGAGTGTGATCTGAAGGTTGAAGAATCCTTGCAAATTTGATGATAGAGCTAAGTTACTTATTGCATGATTGTGTGATTGTAGTATTAGTGTTGTAGTCATTACTTGAGGACAAGTAATGGTTTAAGTTTAGGGGTGTGATAACTCTATAAAATAAGAGTTATCATGATATTTTTAGGCTTAAATCAAGACTACTTAGAGAGTAATTGATGTGTTTTAGTGCACTTTAATGATAGTTTGCATTACATTCATTTTAGTTTGAGTTTATTAAAGTTTATGTAATTTTTGAATAATTGATGCCTAAAACATATGCTTAATTATAGGTAATTGGAAACTTAAATTTTATGGAAAGGATGTTGTTGCAATGGATTTATAAAGGACAAACAAACATGGCTATAGAAGAATTGGAGCAAGTCTGGAACAATAAAGATGCTGTAGCCATTGCTGTAGCAATCATCGAGCATTGACAGAGAAAAATTCGGGCAAGATATTCAGAATATTCTAATTTGTAGTTTTCTAATATGAAGATGCGCGCCCTAAAGTTTTCAATTACCTTAATTTGCGATTATAAAAGGAGGCGTACATGAAAAGAAAAAAAAAGTCGTCAATCAAGATCAAAACAGAAAAGAGACAAAGAAGAAATAGAATTCCTGAGCAAAATCAATTGGAATTCGTTCTTTCTTATTCTTTTCTTGTTTAGTTGTATTTCATTGAGCATGAAGATGTATTCGATGGCTAAAACTTGGTTGTTTATTTACTTTTCACAAATTATGAACTAAATTTATTTGTGGTTGAGTGTTAAACTAGCTTGATGGTTAATTAACTGAATATAGATGTTGCTGCATGTTTGCAATTACATTTTGCTTTGATAGTATTTATTTAAAGTCATTGTTTCGGCTGACCACCCATTTAATGATACAAGCTAGGAAAGAGCCATAAAAGAGCCTATCCTAATAGAACATATCAAAGAAATACTTGGTCTTAGATTAAGTTTTCTCGATTAAGTTTAACTTGAGTCCTAAAAGGGTCATGCTTAATCTAAGATTAGTGATGAACTATAGGGATTCACATTGTAGGGGAAAGAGAATTGAACGTGTAATATTATATCTTATGTAGGTATAGCAACTGTCATTGTTAGGTTGTATAAAGATATAAGATATCCAATATGCTACCGTTGAGGATAACGCTAGTTTCTGCCCAATACTGTAATGGATGATACAACAATTGAGCTTAACATGCATAAAAGAGTCAACACCATCAAGAGAGTTTAAGCACTCAACTACTCAATTCCTAATGGTTTAACCTTTTTATTTAACGTGAAAATTCTATTCATTGTATTTTTAATTATTGTGATTTTATTTTACTAAGTTATTTGGTCATATTAGTTGTATTGATTTAATTTAGAACATATATTGCACTGTTGAAATTGCTGTAGCAAGTCTGATAACACAATTCCTGTGGAGACAATTTTGAATACTTATCCTTTTATTACTTGTTGTGTACACTTGCACATTGACACCATAGCAATTGAAGTAAAATCTACAACACCTAGCAATGAAGCAGAGAGGAAGGAGATATCTCAAGTACTGTATGCATCAACAGTGACAAGTTTGATGTTCGCTATGATTTATACAAGACCAAACATTGCACAAAACAGTGGAAGCGGTCAGTCAATTCATGGCAAATTCTGGTAGAGAGCATTGGAAAACTGTGAAAAGAATTTTGAGATACATCAGAGGAACCTTGGATATTGTATTTTGTTATGGAAGATAAGAATTTATTGTCAAGGGTTGCGTGAATTCAAATTTCGCAGGAGACCTTGATAAAAGAAAATCCACTACTGGTTATGTGTTTACACTTGTAGAAGGAGTTGTAAGCTAGGTTTCAAAATGATAGATTATTATGGCTTTATCTACCATAAAAGCAGAATACATGGCAGCTACACAAGCGTGCAAGGAAGCTATTTGTATACAAAGATTACTAAAAGAGCTTGGACACAAACAAAAGAAAATTTCTATGTTTTGTGACAGTCAGAGTGCCTTGAACATTGCAAGGAATCTAGCCTTTCATTTCAGGACAAAGCTTATAGTGGCACAATACCATTTCATTAAAGAAGTAGTGGAAAATAAAAGTGTGGATTTGCTGAAAATCCATACTAAGGAAAACCTAGCAGATGTTTTGACCAAGCTAATCAATGTTGACAATTTTATATAGCGTAGATCCTCGTGTGGCCTAGCGAAAATGTAAGTAATATGACAATGGTGAAACAGAAAGGATGGCGTGGAGATTGATTGATTCTCAATTAAATCTTCAAGGGGGAGAATTTTAGAGTCAAAAACAATAAAAACAGTGTCTTTATGATCATGCGGCCTACCATTTTTAGTAGTGCCGCAATGTTACAAAGAAAAAGAAAGAAAAAGATGGGCGGCCGCAATATTTGACTTTCAGGCAAATGTTTTTGCCTATAAATGCAAGCTCTCATTTAAGAGCTTTCCATTCAATTTGTGAGAGTGAGTTGAAAGTTTAAGAGATTTGAGAAATTATAAAGCTCTTGAGAGATTAGTGAGTGAAAGGTTGGGTGTATTGGGGTTCTAAATAGTGAGGTAAAAATATTACAACATTTGTAATTCTTATTTCACTAGTAACGTTTAATCCCTTTGTTTTCGCTCGTGAAAGTAGGCTAAAAGCAAAACCACATAAATTTTGATGTCCTGTGTGATCATTATTTCCAATTTCACTTTAGTTGTATATTTGCTTCACTAATTAATTTTCCTAACAAGAGAAAGGGTGGTAGAGAAAGTAAAGGCACAAAAATTAAAAATTTGTAGGTGTAGTCGAAAAATGAAATCAAATGGGAAGGGGGGTTTAGGTGCCGTAACGATTGAGAATAAGATGAATACATTGGATGAGCAGTAGTTGGAAAAGTGCGTTCATCTCTAGTTCTAAGACGTTGATAGCAAATTCATCCTAGTTCCATCACAGTTGGTAAGTGACTCGATGCTTTATAATGTCAATTCAAAACAATAAAGAATTTAAACTAAGATTTGAATGTTATTGCATTATTTAGTTCCATATCTTTATATTTGACATTAAAGAGAAATTTGAATTTATGGTAAAATGGATATGATGGCAAGTAAAAGGCCTGAGCAAGAAGTTCATTTATTAGTTGGTACCGATGATGTGAAGTAATCTCACATGCGACTTTAGCTGGTAGCATGGTACATGTAGCTCACAGGCTTAACAACTATCAACTGGGACTTTGTCGTTGTGCATTTGGGATGTTGACAATTGGACAGTTGGCCGATTTTCTCTCAAACAGATTGACTGGGTTTGTGGGTGATGCGGCTGCAAGTTGCTTCATTGATTCTTTCTATTTTGATTTGGGAATTTACGGGGTTAAGGGTTGTCTTTTAATTTTTATTTCTTATTTATGTTTAAGTTATATATTCTATTTTAAATTGGATTTGACTAATTATATTTGATTTTGATATAATTAAACGTCTAGTTAATAAAATTTTGGTTTAAAAAAATTTTATTTTTAAATTTTTATATTTAAAAATTTATTTTATTTATATTTAACATATTAAATGTTGTCTACAAATGCTCTGGTGATGTTATTAGAAATTAACAGTTGTTAATGGTAAAGTGGGTGGATTTCACACTTTATATTTGATAGGAAAAAAATTGAATAAATTTAAAATTTTATAATATTTTTAATAATGTAATAATCTTAAAGTAGACAACTGAGAATATTCTTATAACAAAAAATAATCAACTTTACCAATTATAATTTTATTATATTTATATATTATGTGCACTATGCATTCGTATTATATATTTTTGGCATTTATTTAGGGTAAAATTGTAATTTTTTCATTTGGAGGCAAAAAAGTCATTTGCCCAATATTCTGTTAATTCTCTTAACAACGTGCAGACAGAAGTGGACAGGTGCAAGATAATGTAATTTCAGGTGGAAATCAACCAAAAAAGATATGTGTATTTTTTAAAAAAACATGAAAAATAGGTGGTCGGTTGATAATTGTCCATTCACTCATAAGTTATTAAAAGTATAAATCAATTAATATTTCCATAAATAAAAAAATACAATAAATAAATGTTTATACAAAATAAATAATCTATGTTGCTGCTGTCGGTATCGTCCGTCACCTGCATTAGAGATAGTCATCATCCACTCACATGATAGATACCATGTGATCGATAATTTTGTGATCTACACAATGGTGATACTTACGTTGGCAACGAAGACTTCATTACAGAGCATGCACCGCCCAACAAAAACCTAGTTGAACAAAAACCTAGTTGTCAAATGCTGCTATGTGTAAAGGAAGTGGCAATGCCACTCCTTTGGCCTCCTTTTGATGGCAACGTTATGGTAGCCAGTGTATTTGAGGCGTGCGTGTTCTCCTCTACCAACGACGACATAACTATTATGTAGGAAAGACAATTTGGAGTCTGATAGTGTCAGTGTTGTTGCTCTAGGAGTACTTTCGCTGGACGCTAGTGGCAACATTGGAGACAATGCCAACACCCGCGATGGCTGTGTTACTTGAGTTATTTTTGAAAAACTAAATTTCCAAATGTTAATAAATTACATTATCAAGTGCATGGGTATTTTTAGAAATATGTTGTTACAATCAAAACAAAATTGGTAATACATATTATAATACCAGATTCTTCAAAATTTTGTTTTTTAAAACCTCTTTCCAATAACTTCTAATGTTTATGAAATTCTAACTAAACAACCCAAGAAGGGGGTGAATTGAGTATTTAAAAAATATACAAATAAAATCACAAAACAATTAAAATCAACGCTTTAAGAAATTCAATGATAATAAATTAAAAAATGCATAAATTTAAAGATGTAAGGGAGAAGAAAATAAACACATGAATTTTTACATGGTTCGGCAAAATTCGCCTACATCTATGGCTTGAGATTCCACTTTTCATACCTTCTAAGGCTTCAATATTTTTACAATTGACTTCCAAGGTGTGAGTAAACCTTTATAGATAGAGATGAACACCCACACCTCTTTTCCCAAATGTTTTTCCACACTTACACTCACTCAATTTTGATATTGAAATGAAGTTTACAAGAATTACTCTCTACAAGAGTGTATAAACAAATGATAGCTCAATAATGACTCAATGTATGTAGATAATCAAAATGAAAGCTAAGGTATGTTGTATGAATTGGTTTTAGCTTATTTAAGATTGAAAAAGTTGTTAGATTTGAATTTGATTTGGGTTTTTATAGTTTAAACAATCAAATCAATCATTATTGAGTTTCTGGGGACTTGCCGGATTCACTGCTAAAATGAGGCGGTTAGCCACTATGCTGATATGGCAAGTTATTTTTGCAAATCAGATTTGAAAATTTGGTCTAAATGGTCCGCTAGTTTTTAGCTGGCTAGCCACTATCTATCTAGATAGGAAGCGGTTCGCCACTTGTTTTAAGTAGTTAGTCGCTACCTTATGGTCTTCAAATGGTTAGCCGCTATTTGTGAAGTGGTTAGCCACTACTATTTTGGATTTTATAGATTTACCCAAAAAATTTTAAAATTATACTATGACCCAAAATTTGTTAAACATTTGTGAATAGGTCCATTTTCAAAATTTAAAAACAACACTTATTGATTTCAAAGTTCAAAACTTTTCAATTTAGTCCAAGAATTTCAAAATCAATCAATTTGATAAAATGATTTATCTTTGTAAAAATAAAATCTTTAGTTGACGAAAAAGTGATAATTTGTTTAAAAACTACAAAGGATATCGCGAGCTTTTAAAATGCTAGATTATACATAGATTAAATTATACTAGCTTTATAAGAATTATGCAATATAAATCACTTGAGCTAGTACCCTCATTGTTTGTCTTTGATCACACCGTTGTCCACTGAGTGTCTTGAACTTGATTTCACTTGAATGATTTTTGCCCTTCAAGAACTTGTGAGATTGTGAACAATAAATTTATCATTTTATCCTTTTTACATATTGTTTATTATCATCAAAATTAAAGATCGTAGAGCCGTTTAGGGCAACAGTTTAGTATAAAAACAAATTATTTGAGAATTAAATTTTCAAACAATATATTTTAAAAAGCATTTACCGAGTGCTCGATTGTCAAATAAGTGATTATTTGACAAGTGAAGGCAATCCCAAACATGCTCAAAATCTAACATTAATTAAAAGAGTTTTAATTAGACTTTTATTTATTTACTTGAGTTATGAGAGTATAATTTTTAGCTTTCAATTGTATGTGCGTTGTTAGTTTTAGACAATGTGGAGGAGGTGGTCAAGTCACAGGAGATGTACCCATAATTTTTTTTCATTTCATTTTTTTCAAATAGATAATATCCAGAAGGATAGGCCTCCATTTTTCCTGCTTCATAAAGCTACATGTGTAAATAATATGCGGGGTTTTTAATTAAATACCCTTTAATAGTTTCAAAATTATTTAAATACTCCCTCCCTTTTTTGTTTTCATGGATATCCTAACAAATGTGAGTAAAGTCTGAAATGCTCTTAATGAATGCATCAAATTCACTCAACTTCATTGTTTTCACCCAAATCTCTTCTTGTGGCCGAAATTCTCTCAAAATCTCCTAGAATCTCTCAAAATCTCTCATAACTTCTTACATAAATACAATTATATATTCATTTCTTTAACACGCACTCTTTATTTAACTAAAATGAGGTGCATTGCTCATTAAACAACCCAATAAGGTATGTTAATGTTGTTGGGTTTTAAGTTTTTTAATTTTTAGGAAAAATTAGAAATTTTCCTCACATTATAATGTTTTATTTTCATCATTTTTTCTTATATGTAGAAATATATGACAATGTAGGTTGTTTAATTATTTTTTTCAGCAATATAATTTATTTATGGCAAAAATGTTTCGCGTCGTGCATTCCTTTTGATACCGTGTATGTCATGTAATTAGTCATGTAGGTCGTGTAAGTAATATAGCCGTATAAGTCGTGTAGGTCATATAAGTAATATAGTCATGTAAGTCAAAGTAATGTAGTAGGTCTTGTAGTTACTTGTATATGAAATTTGATATTATTGTTTTTATTGTATCATCAGATATGGTTTTGGTACGTGTGCCTATTCTCTTCAATGGTGAATGAATTGAGCAAAATAACGAGTATAAGTTCAAAAGTTCCAAGGCTAAAGGGTTAATGATACCACGATCAACAATATATGCCGAATTGGTGGAGAAGATAGCTCAAGCTAATGATATAGATACTTTGGAATTCGAAATCACAATGAAGTTCAAGCTTAAGACTTCTGATCGTATGCCACCATTTACAATTCAAGCTTACACGACCAAATCGTGTGTTCATAAATTGCAGCAAAAAAACTAAATTTGCAATCCGACAGTCTGAGAAATGATTAGATTAATTAGTATTAATAAACAAAGTTATCAGTGCACAAAATTTTTAATATTTGGATATGATACACTAATGAACATCGCAATTAAACATATTACAGCCATTTAAAAATTTTTTTTTGATCTTCAAAGTGTTTTCTTCCTCTGCCCAAGCATATAAGCATACATGAGGAATGCCTGCATATAATTAATCCATGAAATCAATTAAGAAAAAAAATATCAACTATAGGAAATTAATGTAATGTTATACACATAAGAACACCATTTACAGTGATCAAAGTGTTTCCACTCATAACTAGACACACCATGACTTACCATGGCTTATAATTGGAAATTAAGGATCTCTTTAAGTAATGACATTCCACAAGGTAAAGGCATCTGCACCATTCCAATTTATTGTGAGTCTAATTAAACTAAATGTAATGTGTATATTCTATTGACAAGAAACAGAAAATTAAATTATAGAATACACCTGGAGAGATGATGAACTTTTTACTCCTCAATATGGAATTGAAGGTCGTGTAATCGTGTAATACATGAAGGTCGTGTAATCGTGCAATACATGACGGTCGTGTAATCATGCAATACATGAAGGTCGTGTAATATACAACCTTGAATCTTATATAACCTTACACGACCAAATCGTGTGTTACATGACAAAATTATAATCGGCACAATCCATTAATTTTTCACAATTTGCATGCATAAAAACAACTAAAAATTTGTTTTCGAACATGTCATGAGAGATCCGCAACTAATTAATGTATTTTTTCAATATAAAATCCTAACTTTTTGTTTTTTTCCTTAATATCAACAAGAAAACTAATTACAAGGAATTACTTGCCTCAACTAGTTACATTCTGACCATGTTACAGTAAAGGATCAGCTCTCGCCGACGATTATGTAATGACGAACTAGGCTTCTCTTTTCCTTTCCTTCTGTTCGATTTAATGAGAATGAAGGATGAGTGTTTGTTTGTTTGAGTAAAAGTAATGGAGGGAATTGCAGTAGAAATGAATGTTTGTTTGTTTGAGTAGAGGGAGTGAGAGGTGCTCTCGGTTGAGTTGAAGTGTTTTAAAATGAGGATAACTTAGTAATTTTCTATCAATTTTTAGAGGGTATTGATGAAAATTTTGATAAAATAAAATTTTAGGGTATTGAGATAATTTTTAAAGTACGGAGGTGTACCTACTGCAATTAACTCATAATATGCAAATAAAAATCGTCATCATCTAATCTTTCCAAAGAAATAGAAAGAGAGTTTCGAATGTTGCAGATCATCATTACGCTACGCGTGGTAGCTCTTTGAATCGTGATAAATATATAAAATTACAGAAGCATAATAAATAATTACTCTTTGTTTGTTCAGTCTCATGCTCGATACTCTCGTGATGGATTCTTTGCGTCTGCGTGTGTTGGACTGCCCTTCTACTTTCATCCATAATCGAATACAATTTAGGTTTCTTCACTTAAATAAATTATTTGTGAATCGAAGGATTTGTTCTCCTCTTCGTCATCAGCATTTAGGGCAATATCACAAACACTTATCCGGCGTCGTTTGTGGCGTTTCAACTGAAACAAGGTAATCGCTTTCTTTCTTTCTTTTCTTTTTTCTTCTTTTTTTTCCCTCGTAATCGCTTTCTTTCTTTCTTTTCTTTTTTCTTCTTTTTTTTCCCTCAATATTTGATACGTGAGACAGCTTCTTTTCTTTCTTTAAAAATCTGCATTGAATACGAAATAAATGTTTTAATTTCTTAATCTATAAGTATCCATTGAAATACTAAGTGAGTGAACATGCAAAATCTCAGTTAAGCTGATATCGTGTAGCTTTAGAAATTGGAAATTGGGATGATGAATTCTGTTCTATATGTAACAGTGAGGAAAAGAAGAAGAAGAAGAAAATGAAACCCAAGTCAGGACATGGTGGCAACGTACGAATTAGTTTTCGTTTAGATCACCAAGTTGAGTTTGGTGAGCATGTCGTGATTTTAGGGTCAACAAAAGAATTGGGATCATGGAAGAAGAATGTGCCGATGAAATGGAGTGAGAGTGGATGGCTTTGTGATTTGGAGTTTAAAGGGGGCGAGTCTATTGAGTATAAGTTTGTGATCGTGAGGAATGACAAGAGTAAGGCGTGGGAAGCTGGGGCTAATCGCATCTTGAAACTGCCCAAAGGAGGGAGTTTTGAGATTGTTTGCCACTGGAATAAGACTGGGGAGGCTGTGGATCTTTTGCATTTGGAGGAGGACGTACTTGATAATGGATCCGTAGTAACTGATGCTGCCCCAGATGCTCTTTTGGAAGTGGGGACAAGTCCATTTGTTGGGCAATGGCAAGGTAAATCTGCCTCATTTATGCGTGCAGATGACCATTGGAATCGGGAAATGGAAAGAAAATGGGACACATCTGGTCTTCAGGGGTTGACTCTAAAGTTAGTTGAAGGTGATCAGAGGGCACGAAATTGGTGGAGAAAGGTGATGCATTTGATTATGTTCTATCTTAAGAGAGATGGCAGTATCTAAGGTTGTTTTATTCTCTGTATTTGCATGGTTGCTAGATTTCATTGAATTCATGATCTGCAGCATTTAAATACTATTTTTTCGATGTTTTGCTTTTGTTACTCTGTGTGTAAAACAGAGGTTAAGTTCTTGCTTTGTTTGTCACTATAAAAAGTTGTACCATATGTTTACCATGGTTTCATGGTAAAAGATGCAATGTCAAAGAGGATGAAGAAGTGCATTGAACAATGCATAGGTGTGCTTTGGAAAGTAAGTGGTAATTTTATTTTGTTCTCTCATATTCTTCTGTCTGTCTCTATCAGAGTAACACTACATCTTTTTCATTTATATGTTTATTTTTCAACTTGGCAAAAGTTATACTTTCACATAAATTTCAGTGCCCTTCCTGGATTATGAGTTCATCTTTTGCTCAAAGCATACTTGCTCTATTTGTAGATAAACACAATGCTTATAGACCATTTTGTCAGCATACCCACTCTAGATTGGAGTTGCTGCTGACAAAGCATAATTTTGATGAGAACCTTGGGACACTTAGTCCTGGGAAACTATTTGAAAGCTTACAAGGTTGATTCTACAGGTGCTGAATGTTGGTACCCTTTGTATTCTAGTTGCATGCAATGTTCTAAGTTTCTGATCATTTTTGGAAGCAGAGCTCTTGATGATATTTCTGTGCATGTATAGTTCTTTTACTGGGTGTAGTGATGTTGGATACATGATTCATATTGTTTGTATTCTCTTCTATAATTTTAGATATTTTCCCTTTTGGTAACACATCAAGGGTTATTGTGGACTAGTTTGCATGGTGATGTTGGATATATGATTCGTGTTGTTTGCATTCTCTTCTATGGTTTTATATAGTTTCCCTTTTAGTAAGACATTACAGCTTATCGCGGACTATTTTGTTTTTCTCATTACTTAATTGACACGGTCCTATTTTTTTGGTGAAAGCTTGAAGTTGTGCGTGAGCTAATAGTCGAGAATCTGCAAAGTGATGAGCGGTTGGAGGCTCTCATATACTCTGCCATATACCTGAAGGTTTCTTGTCGTCCTTTGTTTCTGCTTATTTTTGTAAACTCATTCTTCCATAGCCTCCTTAGATATTCTTCATGCAGTGGATTAACACTGGGAAAATTCCTTGCTTCGAAGATGGAGGTCATCATCGGCCAAACAGGCATGCTGAAATTTCAAGGCTTATATTCCGCGAATTGGAACGAATTTCCTGCAGGAAAGATGCTTCACCTCAGGTGTCTGCTGTTTTCATTGTCATGAATGGAAAAAAAACCATAATCTTCTAATTTTTTCTTCTCTCACTTCTTAAAACTCATATAACATTTCATTGAATCTTTTTTTTAGTATAAAAGTATATTAGAGATGACACTATATGATATTGCATAAATTAGAGATTGCCAATTTCCCCCCTATTGAAATCAATATATACCACTTGCCCTCCCTGCCATTTTCATAATATCCAATAACCCCTTTAGCACTATAATTTTACAAGTATTCCCCTTATTTTGAAATACACTTTTATTCATATTTATTATAAATTAATCAATCATATAAATTGAAATTGAAATTAAAATTAAAAAAATTAAATACTAAAAATAAGTAAATACTTAATTTTAAATTTAAAAATAAGATTTTTTTGGGTACTTTTATTACCTTTTAAACATTCTTTCATATAATAAATGTATATTTTATATTTTTAAGATCAAATATCAAAAAATGACCCATATACCCCTCTTTTCCTTCAAATTTTTGTACTAAGGGTTATTGGGTATTATGAAAATAGTAAAGAGGTAAGTGATATATATTGATTTTAGTAAGGCTGAAACTGGCAATCTTCCTTAATTTAAATGAAACGCCACTTCAACCTAGATATCATTGTGGTTACCACCTCAAGTGACCAAATCGGTTGAACTAAGTTTTATCCATAATGTTACATATCATTTGGGTTCCTGAGATTTCCCATGCTAAATTTTGTTTCTTATCAACGGTCTAGGAGCACAAATGAAATTTCTGATTCTAAGATTTAATGGAATAGTAGCTCCCCCAATTTAATAATAAATGGGACAAAGAAACGGTAAGGATGATTTTATAAAGTACGATAAATTATGTTGTTTAAAGAAATGTGGAAATCTCAGGGACCTAGATGATAAATTCTAACAGTTGACTTATCCTTCTTTTGGTTTACTTTCTTGTCGTTTCTTAATCTTAATCTTGAAGGTCTAACATGGTTCACTCTTTTGTGTGAGAGAGGATTTTGAGCTTCAACAATGTGTGAAGAACTGTATATTTTAAATTCTTCAAAACAAAATAATATATTAAAGTTTGAACTCCAATGTTTACTTTGAGACAAGTACACAATATAAGCATGCTTTGCTGGCGGGATTGACATGTTTTATTTGATCTGAAATTCATGATATGAATCAATGTTCAACAGGAAAACCAAAGCATCTGAAAATGTCATCTTAATATTAGGGCAAATTATGTTGACCTTTCATGCAGTATACCTAACTACATGTAGATCCTTGCTATTTCAAAAGTTTCGATATCATCTCCTAAAGTAAGGGTTTTGTAGGACATTAAGAGCAATCGCAGGGGTTTCAGACAAATTTTGATATAAGAGGGCAATTTTTTTGTGATTTTTAAAACCATGGTGTCCACTTACTGTCTGAAGGTCAGTGGGATTACTGTAACATAATGGAGGAGAGAATTATGAAATGTCCAGATGTAAAGACAAGAAAACGTGAACCGAGGCATTAATTACAATATCTTAATTGTAACTTCAGATATTTTGTTATCTTGCACCTGTAATAATAAAGATTCATTCATGTTTTTCATAGAGATTGAAATTGAGGGATTTTTCTTTCATGCTTTCGTTTATGTTTTGATAACCTATTCGGTCATTTTTTCTCTTCTTTACTATGTTTATTTATGATGTTTAGGAAGTTCTTGTTATTCGAAAGATCCACCCATGTTTACCATCTTTTAAGGCTGAGTTTACTGCATCTGTTCCTCTAACTCGAATAAGAGATATTGCTCACCGGAATGATATCCCCCATGACCTGAAGGTAAATACCTCATAATGTCACTGTTATGAATTGTATTATTATTATTTTCTTAGGTTAAATGTGATCAGGTAAGGTAAGTGGTAACAGTTTTCTGTATTTCACAATCCAGCTAGAAATCAAGCATACAATACAGAACAAACTTCATCGAAATGCTGGGCCAGAAGACTTAGTTGCTACAGAAGCAATGCTTGCAAAAATTACCAAGAACCCAGGAGAATATAGTGAATCATTTGTGGAGCAATTCAAGATGTTCCATAGTGAACTCAAAGACTTTTTCAATGCCGGAAGGTCCGATTTATGACATTTTAAAACTTGTTTCATATTAGCATTTTATCTTTTTGTCTTTTTTTGTTATTATTGTAGATCAATCTTCTTTCATTTTTATTATTTAAATGTTTTTTTCCCACTAATATGGGTGGTTAAATTTTTCGGAAGTTAGTTTCAGGTAATATGGTCGCTGACAGAGATATCTCTGCAATGCGAAGAAGCTTATATAACTTTTTACTCACTTTAAAATGATCTTTCTCAACAGCTCCATAAAATTGGAACATTACTAATTGAAGAACCAGTTAACATCCAGAACATTTGATTTGACTTAGTGAAGCAGCTTGACCTTTTATGTCAGATTAAATTAAGCAGTGAAAAAATTGCCCGATAACTAAGGGAACAGCATAAATGAAGCTTCAAGTATTGAAGTCAACTTTGGTTTTTCTCTTGAAAGTGTTTCATCTTTGAAGCAACTTATGTTAGAAGCCAACCATGCTTCCCAAGAACTTATGCTAAAACCATAATGGACTACTGAACAACCTTAAAGGACTATATTACTCTTCAAAGGAATTTTACTGCAGAATGATATACACTATCTAAACCACTTTGGTACTTTGAGTTTGATTTAACCAGTAGTTTCTGCTTCTGGATTTGTCAGAAAACTTTTCCTGAAGGTTAGAAGCCTACCTATTTTCATCTTCTGAACTTAGTATACCATTAGTGACAAGCATTTAAGATCTGGACTTGGAGAATTTTATTTAATTTCAAACTGCACTTGTTTGTGAGTAGGATATCTGGTGGAATAATTTCAATATCAGTTGATTATATATTTTGTGCTGTTGTAGCCTTGCTGAGCAACTTGATTCAATTAGAGAATCTCTGGATGAACAGGCTGCTTTAGCTCTCTCATCATTTTTGGAATGCAAAAAGGTAAGCCATTGCTTTTTGTTAGGCTGCATACAAGGCTTAAAAATGTGGCTTATGTGATTATGAATATTTAAGGTTAACTCTTAACTGAACTAGGCCTTGAAAAGCTAAAAGGTTTGGTAACTTTACAGATGCACAAGATTCCTAGCTTTTATATTGCTTTTTGATTGTTCTGCTGCTTTTGATTGTGACACATGAATATTTTTTTTTTTTGATGTATTTCTTTTTTGTTCTTGATGTGACTTTCTTTAGACAAGAAATGTCTTGGTAGATTACTGCCATTTCAAGGAAGAATAATATTCAGGCTTCTGTGACTATGAGCTTAAAGGGTGTTGGTTAGCTATGGACTCCTGCCACTCTATTGTTTCTTGCTCAGAACCTGAATCTCCTTAACCAGCCAATTCGCTATTTCGTAACCCACTTTTGCAGTATATTGGAACATCCTTGAAGACTTTCTTTTTTGGTACATATTGATTGCAAAATATTCTCTGCACGACTCCAAATTTATCACATATTTCTTTGTTCCTTTTGGTTTTGATTATCCATCTAAAGTAGCTTTGAAACAACTTTATGCTACTGTCCTACATAAGTTGTGAGAAATTAAATATTTGATGAATCATCTTAAACTTAACATACAGATAGGGATGATGTTTTTATGTTGCAAATGTTAGGCCCCTGCATAGCATTGCTTTTGATAAGATCACATAAACTTCTTCACACAAACTTCTTCTATAATTTAGTATGTATAAAGTTTTGGGTGGAACATTTGAAAAGTATATACTACTTGGTATAGAAATAATAGAATTTTAAGAGTACCCTCTAAATGATTTTATGGAATCTGACCATCAAAAGGATCACTGTCAAGTGTTCCCAAGGGAACAGCCCAACTAGTTCGGCCTTTTGTAATGGAAACTAGAAGTTAAGCATTGGAATCACCCTATACCCCAAATCCTTTGAAGGAGGATTAATTTAATCTAGGGTCTGGTGGGGTGAGGTGATATGCATGGTTAACGTTAAAAGAAAAAAAAAGAAAAAAGCCTAAAAGAATCAGCAGCAAAACTGTCGGTGCAATAACATGGTTTTGCTCACAACAGCAGTGGTGGTAGTAACAATGGTGACAGAAGCTCTAAACCTGACTGTGGCGCACTAAACACGTTGACATTGAGTACCGACATTTCTAGTAGTATTGCTTATTGTCTTCGCATGCATGGCAAAATGAAATCTCTGTGGTTGACAGTGAGGTCATGACATTAAAGATCAGCAAGTTTTGGCTTGTTTGGCGTGAATGTTGTCTGATGTGCTTTTCTGCCATCGTTAGCAACAGCCATTGATGGCTATTGCCAACACTGCTCTTTTAGTAACTATTTGTAAATGATTAGCTAGTAAATATATGGGATCAACTGGAATGGTCCGATGGTGAATGAGACCTCTTCCAAAAACAAAAGTATAAAATTATAAAATATGCATATATTAGATGAATTAACATATAATAATAATTCAGTGTATAACTTCATTAATATTTGTATTCATAATATATAATGTTAAATAACAGTTGAATACAATATTAAATAAATTTAATGGTTATACATTATGAAACCTTATGATAAATATAATATTTTATAATATAAAATTACTTTTCTATTTTGATCGTTACAAAACCAAATGCATATTTGCTGTTTTTAGGATGCCCAGCTTTTGAAACAAAGTTAGGCAAAGATCCTTTTGATTTATTTGATAGTGATTGCTTTTATGGATAAGTGATTATTTAACCTACAATATTCCCTATTATCTCTTACATGACCATTGAATGTTCATCAAACTTCCAGTATTTGGTGGAATACTTCTATTATGTCAATGTCTATTGAATCATTTTTTTTTTTTTTTGGGATAAGAAACTATAAATTGTATTAATGATGAAGAATTGTTACAAGGATGGAGCAGCTGTCCACTGAGAAAGCAGAATAATGTCAATTGAATCAATGTTATTAGCTGTGAATTCGAACTTTTTGGTATTTTCTGTTTCTTCGGATGATATGATGGGTCAATCATTTGCTTCATTGGTTCCAACGGTGGCAGCTGCGGAATCTGCTATTGGGTTAGCCATTTTCTCAGTAGCGCAAGTTGGCACTCTGTTATTGTGTGACTTGTAAGGCATTCTGTAGACTGATCTAGTACTTTTAGTGGTGTACTAGGATGTATAGGAATCAATGATACTTAGGGGACATGTAACTATTCTTTCGGAAGCTATGATTGTTTCTTTTTATTTTATAATTTCAATATTATTCCAAAATTGACAAAAATTGAGTGCTCACCCTCAATAGCAGAGAAACCAAGTGCAAATTAATAAGAGAATAGTCCTCTTGTATGTGCAATGTTTGTGTAAAGATTATGGTTTTTTTTGGATTGGGAATCCTTTGGGAGTATGGAGTGGGAGTGGGTTGTTTCTTTAATGGAATCGAATCCAATTTATGTGTTTACTTGAGAAATTACAATTTTATCCTTATTTAAAGAATTATAGTTTTTAATTACAAAACTAATAAAAATATATTTAATGAATAATATTTATTTTATTATATTTGTAAATTTATTATAATTATTAATATTCTTAATTATGAACAATAAATTATTAATTGTAATTTTAATATAAAATGAAATGTTATTTTATTTTATTTAATATAATTATATTAAATTTATTATTATATAAAATAATAATATAATATTATTTAGTACAAAATTAATATTTTCTTAGAATAAAGTATTTATTATTATTAATATTAAATAAATATAGTACTATTATTTTTAAAATAAATATAATAATATTATATTTATTAATTCTCTATTAATATAATAATATTATTTTAAAATAATTTTAACTTAGAATCAATGTAAATTATTATTTAGTTAAATATAATATTATTATTTAAATAAATATAATATTATTATTCAAATAAATATAATATTATTTATTTTATTTTATTAATTATAAAACATAAAATTAAAAAAAAAGGGTAGAAATGGGAGAGGTGGGAGTGGATTCCCACTCCCACCTCCCCCAATGGGAGTCCCACTCCCACTCCCCACTCCAAAAATGGGTGGGGCCCACGGAGTGGGACTCCCAATCCCTCCCCATTTTAAGTAAGTAAACGCTGGAGTGGAAGGAATCCACACTCCTCACTCCCACTCCAGCAAGTAAACACAACATATATGTAGTAGCTCATGTGTATGCTGACAGTTATATTTACAATCAGTTTTCTCATGGAACATACAACACAGTCCATGAGATAATGTTATTGCTATTGAATTTTATGTTGTATGGGTATGGAACAGGGCGTTTTCATTTCCCATCTCATGGAAAACCCTTTTCGTTCTGCCTAGCACTATCCCTCTCTAGGGGAATACATATAAAAAAAGAAATATAGATTTTATCGCTCTTTCTTTTTTTTTTTTAATTTTTTTCTTGGCCTTTTACTTTTCAAAGAGAAAAATGGCAGTAACATGGGATAATGTTATTGCCATAGAATATTATTTTCTTTTTCATTTTATTTTTGTTCTAAAAAAATCTGCATTAAATGATAATAATCATGTATATTTATTTCCAGTGTCTGGACAATTTAGAAGACTCAAGCAATATCTTGGAGTTAACTAAAACTATGCAATCTTTGGATGCTCTGAGGGAAGTAATCGTTAAGGGTCTTGAAAGTGGCCTTAGGAATGATGCTTCTGATGCTGCAATAGCCAGGCGACAAAAGGTGAGGTTATTTTGTACAAATATATATGTGTGTGTGTGTGTGTGTGTTTTATATTTTATATTTTATTTGTGTTTTTTCCCACTTTTGACATCAGAGCTTCACATTGCACAAAGTCCTATTCTGCTGTTGGCAATTATGGTTTCGTTTCTTTTATTTTCTATTTTTTAAAACTTTTTTATGGGTGGATTGTTCAACCAGTGGCGTCTTTGTGAGATTGGCCTTGAGGACTATTTGTTTGTGCTTCTAAGCAGGTATCTGTAATTCCTTGCATATCTTTGAGACTATTTGCTCTTGGGCCTCAATTGTTGTACGTCTAATAAAATTATCTTTAATTTTTTGGTGATTTTTTAAATGTATATCTCAGAAACTTTTATATTTACTTCATTCCTTGGAAGCTTCGCAGAAAATTATGTCATATGCTTTAGATAGAACTGGCTTATTATGTACAATCATATGGATACTGGTGAAGGAGTTCTTAATTTATATTAAAAAATAGCACTTACAATTTGCTTGCAAAATTGCGGAAAGTTTTTGTATTTCCAAAACAATTACTATTATTATTTTTCATCAACTTGTTTTATGCTTCTCTATCTCCTAATGATTTTTATAATTGTTCTTTTAATCAACTTGTTTTGTGCTTCACACGTACGCAATAACTTATACAATGGTTCTCTTGTATGCATAACCTTATTTAGTTATTTCTCTGTCTTTTAGGCTGTCACTGATAGCCAGACTTCTTTTCCTCCTATTTTAGAATTTTATTTTTGGAATTAATTCATTGGTGTCATTTATTCTTAGATTCCTAAATGCACTTGAAACTAAGGGTGGGGCACATTGGCTTGCTGAGAATGTCGAATTGAAAAACATAAGTTCTTGGAATGACCCTCTTGGTATGTTAGTTGTGGGCATTCGTCATTTAGGTTTTTCTGCGTGGAAACCGGCAGAATGTGCTGCCATTGGAAATGAACTCTTTGCCTGGCAAGAGAAAGGTCTCTCTGAAAAAGAAGGTATCTTTGTCATAACTTTCACTGCAATAGTTGTCCAAACTTTCAAAGAATTAAAGGAATATCATTGCATGCATGGCCGTCTGTGTTCATGATTTCCTGCTTTTTATAAAGGGAGTGAAGATGGCAAGATAATTTGGGCATTAAGGCTTAAAGCTACTCTAGACAGAGCAAGAAGGCTAACAGAGGAATACTCTGAAGCACTTTTGCAAATATTTCCCCAAAAAGTGCAGGTAAAATTAATTCTTTTTCTTTTTCTAGTGAAGGCCATGGTTCAATAACTTGCATATAAGAGGTGTACAGGGTACTGGACGGTAAGGATGTTGATAAAATTATTCTCTAGTGAAATGCTGGAATCCAAATTGACACAAATTAACTGGAATTCTGACAAAATGATTTTCTGGCTTCTCCAGCTGCTTGGTAAAGCTCTTGGAATTCCTGAGAACAGTGTAAGGACGTATACTGAAGCTGAGATTCGTGCTGGGTATGTTGCTCTTTTTTAAAAGTTTTGAAAATGTTAAATTCTGCTGAGGCCTTTTTTTCTTTTTTTCTGTTTCTTTTTTTTTAAATGTTATCTGAAACAAGAATACTGATGAATGAATAATTCTTGTTCATACTTTCTCATTAACTTTGACAGAATATATACACTTAGAAAGCTAATTAAAAAGGAAACTAAATAAAGAATCTCTAAATTATGTAAACTAATCCTACAATATCTCCCTAATATATGCTTTCTTGTTATGACTAAATCAAATAATAAAGGAAAAGATACACCCAAATATTTACAATTAATTGACTAAATCTCCAACACTCCCCCTCAAGCTTAGGAATAGATATTTTGCATTCGAAGCTTGCTGAGAAGCCTTTCATGAGTTGGTTTGGGTAGACTTTTGGTGAGGATATCTGCTTCTTGTGCATGAGTAGAGATGTAGCATAAATCAATACCTCCTCCTTCGATTTCGTTCTTGATAAAACTTCGATCAATTCTGACATGTTTCATTCGATCATGTTGGACTGGATTGTTCACGATGCTGATGGCAGATTTGCTGTCACTATACAACTTAGTGGGAGAGCAAACTGTGATTTGCAAGTCCTGCATCAATCTTTCCAGCCATATAACCTCACACATTCCTTTTGCAATAGCTCGAAATTCAGCTTCGGCACTACTCCTTGCCACAACTGTTTGTTTCTTACTCCTCCATGTAACCAAGTTACCCCACAACTTGGTGCAATATCCTGAAGTTGACTTACAATCTTCACTTCCAGCCCAGTCTGCATCAACATATCCTTCGATACTCTTGCTCTCAGTTTTTAGAAACATTAGTCCTCTTCCTGGAGTTCCTTTGAGATACCTCAAAATATGATTTACAGCCTCTAGATGTCTCTGAGTAGGTGAATGCATGTGTTGGCTCACCACACTCACAGCATATGCAATATCAGACCGTCTGAAAGGTAAGTAAATCAGTCTACCAACCAGGCGATGGTATCTTCCTACATCCACTGAAGGCTCATTATCTTTGATCTTGCTTTTCCAATTCTTCTCAAGTGGAGTTCCTACTGGTTTGCACCCCAACTTCCCTATTTCTTCTAGTAAGTTAAGAGTGTATTTTCTCTGAGAAATGAAAATACCCTCTTTACTTCTAGCAACCTCCATACCTAGGTCTTTAACTTCACATTCTTCCTTCAGTTGATTCTTGAGCCTGTGAATCTCAACATTATCATCACCTGTAAGTATGATGTCATGTACGTATACAATAAGAATGACCTTTTTTCCATTTTTTCCTTTCTTAACGAAGATAGTGTGATCAACCTGCCCTTGAATGTACTTTAGCCGAGTGAGAGTTGGGCTAAATTTGGTGAACCATGCATGTGGGGATTGTTTCAAACCATATAACGATTTTTTCAATTTGCAAACTTTACCTCGTTCTTTTTCAGACTGAAATCCTGGTGGAATCTTCATATACACTTCTTCATTAAGAGTTCCAGTGAAGAAAGCATTCTTCACATCGAGTTGGTGTAGTTCCCAGTCTAGATTAACTGCCAAGGACAAGAGGACTCGAATAGAGTTGAGTTTGGCCACTGGAGCAAATGTTTCTTCATAATCAATCCCATATGTTTGTGTGAAGCCTCGTGCCACTAACCGAGTTTTATATCTTTCTACCTCTTCATCTGCCTTATATTTCACTATGAAAACCCATTTGCTTCCAACCACTTTCTTACCCTTTGGTAGGTCAATTACTTCCCAAGTTCCATTATCATGCAGTGCTCTCATTTCCTCCTGCACAGCTTTCTCCCACTTTGGATCTTTGAAAGCCTCGTGGATATTCTTTGGAACTACCACACTATCGATCTTTGCTATAAAGGCTCTAAATCCAAAAGATAACTTTGTGCAGGTTAGAAAATTGGAAATAGGATGTTTTGTGCATGTTCTTACCGCTTTCCGTATTGCAATCGGCAAGTCCAGGTCACTGCTCACTCCAGGATCTAGTTCTTGGTTCAATGATTGGTCTTGCTGAGAAGCTTTTGGCCTTCGAGAATAAACTTGAAGTGGTCTCTCAGAAATTGCTTCTCTCTCTTGACCGTGACTTGAAATAGGACTAGGGATAGGAAATGGACTTGGACTCGAGTTTTCTGGAGGTGCTTGGACATTGACATTTCCTGGTTCTATTAGGGTAGAATTCATGGGCAAAAATGAGACATCTTGTGATATTGGAAGAGATAGACTAGGATCCCAATGACCATCTTCATCAGAGTTCTCCCCCTGGAGAAGGTTGTTGGGATAGAAGGGCTGATTTTCAAAAAACATTACATCACATGAGACAAAAAATCTTTTAAGAAAAGGAGAATAACATTTGTACCCTTTTTGGGATGGAGAATATCCGACAAATACACATTTAAGAGCCCTGGGATCAAGTTTGCTTTGGTTGGGTTGTTTATTATGGACAAACACTGTGCAACCGAATATTTTTGGGGACAACGAGTTGAAAAAATTTATATTTGGAAAATGATCAAGAAGGACACTCAAAGGAGTTCTAAATTGAAGTGTTTTTTGGGGTAGACGATTAATTAAATATGTGGATGTGAGAATTGCCTCACCCCAATAGGAATTTGGAATAGAACTAGTGAACATTATTAATCGAGCAACTTCCAACAAATGTCGATTCTTTCTTTCGGCAACCCCATTTTGTTTTGGTGTGTTAACACAAGAACTTTGATGGTGTATCCCATTATTCCCCAAATATTGGCTAAATTCATTTGAGAAATACTCCCTTCCATTATCTGTTCTAAGGACATTTATATTGGATTGAAAAACATTTTGGACAAATTTGTGGAACTGTTGAAACCAGTAAAATGCCTCAGATTTATCTTTCATCAAGTACACCCAACACACCCTAGTATGGTCATCTATGAAAGTGACAAACCATTGAGTTCTAGTTAGATTGATTGTTCTGGATGGACCCCATATATCACTATGAATCAACTGAAAAGGTCTTGAGGGTTTGTATACATGTGGCGGATAATTGACTCTGGATTGTTTAGAAAGGACACAATGTTCCCATTGAAATGAAAAATGTTCTTTATTAACGAAAAGATTTGGATACAAAACTTTCATATAAGAAAAACTTGGATGCCCTAAGCGTTGATGCCATAACATAATATCAGAGTTTGAAACAACTGACATGGACATTTTATTTTGTGACTTAACTCTATTGGTATCCCCAACTCCCGAGAAGTAGTATAGGCCATCTTTTTTCTCAGCAATGCCAATCATCTTCCCCGAAGAACGATCCTGAAATTCACAGTGAGAGGAGAAAAAAGTCACAACACAATTCATATCTTTTGTTAACTTACTAACTGACAAAAGATTATATGTCAATTTGGGCACATATAAAACTGATTTCAATATCATATTCGGTAAGCAAACCGTTCCCTTCCCAACTGTAGGTGACATTTTTCCATCCGCAACCCACACATTTATCCTGCTATTGCACTTGTCATAATCCTCAAGGACATTCATTGACCCAGTCATATGGTCAGAGGCCCCTGTATCTACAATCCAACAGCCTGCTGGCTGTGACTTTGACAGGAAAGTTTGACTTATTTTACCTGTTTGTGCCATAGCTGCAGTAGGAATCTTTTGAGTTTTGACTCTCGGATCCCGTTGACACCTTAGTTTGATTGAGAAGCTGCCGTAGAATCTCCACCTGCTCTGTTGAGAAGTTAAATCCAGCAACTTTGCTTGAATCTGATTCCACTATATTGGCTGATTTGGTTTGCTTGCGTTGCTTCTTCGGTTTCCAATCAGGTGGCTTGCCATGTAAGTCCCAACAAGTTTCACGAGTGTGATAGGGCTTCTTACAATAATCACACTAGACCTTGTCTCTCAACTGAGATACATGGCCATCGTCTTGTTTGTTTGCTACAAGAGCCTCGCGTCGTGCTTCTAAGGAAGGAGTATCTTGGCTGGAAGGATTCATCATCACACGCTTCCTACTTTCTTCTCTCCTTACCTCAGCAAACGATTCTCGAAGGGTTGTAAAAGGCTTCATTCCGAGCAGTCTTCCACGTACTTCATCCAAATCCGGATTCAATCCCTGCAAAAAATCAAAAGTACGCTCTTTCTCAAGCATTTTCTTATATTTTTCTGCATCAGTAGTACAGGACCATCCCATCTCATAAAAAAGATCAATTTCCTGCCACAACTCCATTAAGGAATTGTAATATTCAGTGACCGTGAGACTTCCTTGTCTGGTGTTGCGAATCTTTGATCCAATCTCAAAACATTGAGATGTGTTTTCAAGATCGGAATAAATTTCTTGGACTGCCTCCCAAATCTCCTTTGCTGTCTTGTAAAACAGATAAGTTTGTCCAATACTTGGCCCCATAGAATTAATGAGCCAAGCCATGACAATCAAATTTTCTGCTTCCCAAGTGCTATAATTTGGTGCTGTGTCCGAAGGAGGTGTTATTGCCCCTGTCAAGTAGCCAACCTTCCCTCTACCCCTGATGACAAGAATAACGGATTGAAACCATTCTCGAAAATTCAGTCCGTTAAGCTTGTGCTGTGTAATTTGCAGAGAGTGGTTGTCAAAAGACGGTGTAGATGAGGATCAGGTTATGGATCCTACAGATGCTTGATCTGCTGTAGTGGAAGACACCTCTGAGGTCATATTTAGCAGTTCTCCAGAAAAAAAAAAAAAAAAAAAAAAAAAAAAAACTGACTAGTAACCTAGCTCTGATACCATGAAACAAGAATACTGATGAATGAATAATTCTTGTTCATACTTTCTCATTAACTTTGACAAAATATATGCACTTAGAAAGCTAATTAAAAAGGAAACTAAATAAAGAATCTCTAAATTATGTAAACTAATCCTACAATATCTACCTAATATATGCTTTCTTGTTATGACTAAATCAAATAATAAAGGAAAAGATACACCCAAATATTTACAATTAATTGACTAAATCTCCAACATTATCTATATCTTTAAAGTTTCTTTTTATTTATTTTTTAAATTGCTGAGGCTAATAGAAATTACATTAGAACTTTCTGATGTTGTAGACTTTATTTCTTTTTATATCGATAAAATATCTTGTTTCTTAAATGAAATATAAAACTAAAATGTTCGTGTCTAACTTTTGAATGGCGAATTTCGTATGTAGGATAATTTTTCAGGTTTCAAAGCTTTGTACCCTACTTCTGAAAGCTGTTAGAAGCACACTTGGCTCTCAGGGTTGGGATGTTCTTGTTCCAGGAGCTGCTGTTGGAAAGTTGGTTCAGGTACCTTAAATACTGTAGTATGGTTAATTTAATTTTTATCACCTTAGAGGTTACAAATGATTCAAGAGGAATGTATTGGATCCAACCCAGAGTTATATCGAGGAATTGATATTAGCTGTCATTTATGGATAATGATTTTATTCTCGGATTTCTGCTGATGGTCTTTTTAGGTAAAGCTAATTGACAATCTTGGGTGAGAATTTATGTAAGTATCACTTTTGTTGGTGTAGAACCATTTTACAAAAAAGTACGGGAAAACTCAGAGGAATCGGGGGCGGAAATCATTGTCTTTATTTAGTAATCATCAAATGATTCAAGGTTTAATGGCCATGAACCCGCGAACAGAGGAATAAGGAATTAGAAATCTTATTCCAACTCAAGCAAGGAAACGAAATTTAATAGAACTAGAATAAAGGAAAATAAAAGTAACTCCTAATTAATCCTAACTCATCTTACATCGGTTTTGTTGGAGAAAAATGGATAACTGTTTGAGAAATAGATCTTTATTCAAATTGCCAATAGATGAACCTGGATTCGTGTTAACTAAGCAGCTCTTCTGGGGTTGGAAGTTATCCTGTGACCTGCCTCTGACGGGACAGTTATTCTAATTGATTTTTAGGAATGGATTCTGGATCAGGTTTATATTCATGTCCCTATCCCAGAAAAAAAGCTGGAATGGGGACCCTACTTTGTGCCTTGAACGTGCCTAGATTTGATATAACTATGTTAATTTAATACTGTTTCATCCATTTTTATCTTTTTTAAAAACCACCAAACCCACACAACCAGCCTTACACATCTAACCTAAACATGTAGCTTTATCTCTTCTCTAAATTTCAGAGTTCATTTTGGGGTTTATGGTGAGTTTAAGTGTAATTTCAGAGTAGCTCTTTACTGAATTTTTTCATGTTGACACTAGCTTCTTCAAAATAATCACGTACGTGTGTGTGTCTGTGTTTTTTTTTTTAATTCTTAAAATTTTATATCTATTGGACTTTTTTTTTTAGTTTTATTAGTTTCATCCGTGGGTGTAAAGGTTTGATTGGAAATTTTTGAAATACAATTATATGAATTGAATTGAGAAAGTACTTGATTAATTAAATAAATTGATGATTTGGGTCCTTCTCTTTCTCCTGATATCTAATCAGCAATTTCTTCATGTTGGCGCAGTAGGATGAGATTCTTGCCCCCCCCCCCCCCACCCTCTTAAAATGAAGAATGAGGATGGGGTGGCATCCTTCTGTTAGGATATTGTGTTCTGATATTTCTAGCTTCTTTTCTCTTTGGAACTGCTTTCCGTTTTTGATTGCTGAATTTTCCCAGTGGCTGAAAAATGAAACAGTTTTTGTAATGAATTTTGAGTAACTGAGGCCATTTCTGTTGTGGATGCTTTATGCCCAAATGGTAAAAGTATTAATTATATATTTGTTGAAACATATAAATTGTTGGACGTTATAAACCCTTTGTGAGACTCTTCATTTACTAAATTATTTTGACTTCATTTTGTCTGTTTTTATCCCCCACTCTGTTTTGTCCTCTGACTTCAGGTTGACAGAATTAGTCCTGGATCATTGTCGTCGTCTGGAGATGAACCCGTTATTCTTGCTGTTAGCAAGGCAGATGGAGATGAAGAGGTTCTGAACATCTACCAATAGTATACCATAAGATCGTAAATATAAAAGTAAAGTACATGTGAATTTTAACAACTAATGATTGGCAGGTCGCAGCTGCTGGGAGTAACATATTGGGAGTTATACTTCTGCAAGAGCTGCCTCACTTATCTCACCTTGGTGTTAGGGCCCGGCAGGTAAGAATGTTCGTTCTGTGACATATCAAATAAGAATTTAATGTTGCGGTAGAAAAGTCTGTAAATACTGTTTTTTGAATGATTTCTTTGCAGGAGAAGGTTGTCTTTGTGACGTGTGAAGACGATGAAAATGTGTCTGATATAGAAAGACTTGCTGGAAAATATGTGAGGTTATGATGTCTGTTATTTTCATGATATTGCGTGAGATTTAGCTTCACTTTTATTCCATTCGGCAGTTCTCTGCCACCGTTAAATGTGTGTTTGTCTCTCTTTTTTTTTTTTGGGTTTTCATCTCTCCTTTTATCCCCCTCCTCTCTTTCTTTTGGCTAAATTGTGTATCATTTGATCTGATGTTTTGATAGTTAATGCTTTTGTAAAACTTTGCAGATTAGAAGCCTCCTCAACATGTGTGAACCTAAATCCATATATTACACATGGAAATGATGGCAATTTTGGTTTGAAAACTCTTTCTGGTAGCAGTTCATCAACTGTTCTAGATCGTGGAGTTCATGTCTCATCCTTCTCTGCTTCAAAAGCCCCTATGTCGAGTCAGGCACGAATTTTTTTCGCCCCATCTCTTTAGCTTTCTTCAATTCCAATTTTCCTCCCACTTCTTGTTATGCTTAATACTGAATATCTAAGTGATAAATGATGTTGGTTGCATCCAGGGTGTTTCCACTGGAGTTTTACTGCTTGCAGATGCAGATGCAATGACTTCAGGTGCAAAGGCTGCAGCTTGTGGTCGTTTAGCTTCTTTATCAGCAGTTTCTGAAAAGGGTAAATCATTATTATCTTTTCTTTCCTATATGAAAATGTTATATTTTGATAAGATCTTTATTTGGAGTGCCAGAACATCACATTCATAAACTTGAACATTTGAACAATGACAATTATTTGCACCAGTGTTCGCACTCATAAAGACATGTATTGGTGTATATAGATATACTTGATGTGTAAAATTTATAAGATGCTAAGCACATTATTGGTATCTCTTTCAGAAGGTTACAAGATTTTAGCTGTTATACTGATTTGATTCTTCAGCCATTCAACAGAAACTGAGTCATATTTTATTAATGTTTCTGATTATTATATTGTATACGCACAAACATAGAGCATACTCCTCTTGTCCCAAGTATTGTGAGTTGCTGTTGATACTTCATGTTGTGTCAAACTGACACCATCCATATTTTTATACCAATAGTGTTTTCAGAATATTCATATTCATTAAAATGATTTGGCATCTTATCTTCCTTCTCTGTTCCATGTGTAAAGAGTTGTCATGTCATCCACAGTGTTAATTCAACCCCGTCTTTTAAATTTTCATTTCTTTGAATTTTCAGTTTAGCTCCACCCAGTTTTTCTTAAGATCACACTTGATATGCCAGTGGAATATGGTGTAGGATTAGATGTGCTTACTTAGGTTTCTGCTCTTCATTTATTAAGTTGGTTGGGAAACTGATTGAGCTAGAGCCAGATTTGTTTCTACCCCTTTATTATTAATATTATTATTATACATATATATGAACATATTGTGACATAACACATATACTACTATAATTCTGCAATGATATTTCCCCTTAACTGATGGCGCAGCTGAGCCATTAATTTATTTTTCTTCTCTTTTAGCTTGTTATTTTTCCTTTTATAGGATGATGTGTTTCTCTTTCAATTTAAGTGACCTAGTTATGATTAATGATTACATGCCATTGCACAGAAAGTTTGTGCCCATAATCTGAACTATTCAAACAAAATAGCAGCCCTCTAAAAAATGTGGAAAATTGGAAGTCTCATATGTAAATAACCTGGAAATTAATCCTATATAACGTATGGAGATGGCTTTGACTTAATGCTTGTGGAGGGTCACATATCTGAAATATGACGTGACTAACACCAAGTTGTATATTAGAGTATAACTGAGGAAATAGCATAGATATTTGTAACACTGGGAGACTTATTTGGAAATAAGCTGGTGCATAGCAAATTCTATTGAATTGCCTTAATGTTGTTTTTGTAATTGATTTCTTGTGAATTTTGTTTTATTTCATGGCAGTGTACAGCGACCAAGGGGTGCCGGCTTCTTTTCTTGTACCTGCAGGAGTTGTTATACCTTTTGGTTCCATGCAGTTGGCTCTGGAGCAAAGCAAATGCATGGATACTTTTGTTTCTTTTCTAGAACAAATAGAAACCGCTGGACCGGAGGGTGGTGAGCTTGATAATCTTTGCTGTCAACTTCAGGAGCTGATATCTGCTCTTCAGCCTTCAGAAGACATTATTGAAAGCATAGAAAGAATATTTCCAGCCAATGCGCATTTGATTGTCCGTTCAAGTGCCAATGTTGAGGACTTGGCTGGAATGTCAGCTGCAGGACTTTATGAATCAATCCCTAATGTTAACCCTTCCAATCTAAGAGTTTTTCAAAATGCTCTTGCTCGAGTGTGGGCTTCGCTTTACACTCGCAGAGCAGTTTTAAGCCGTCGAGCTGCTGGTGTGTCTCAGAAAGATGCTACAATGGCAGTTCTTGTGCAAGAAATGCTTTCCCCAGATCTCTCATTTGTGCTTCATACCCTCAGCCCAACAGATCGTGACCATAACTCTGTAGAGGCTGAAATTGCCCCTGGACTTGGTGAAACTCTAGCTTCTGGTACCAGAGGCACACCGTGGCGTCTGTCTTCTGGGAAGTTTGATGGGCTGGTGAGGACACAGGCGTTTGCCAATTTCAGCGAAGAGATGCTCGTATCTGGTGCAGATCCTGCTGATGGGGTAGTGATTCGCTTGACTGTAGATTATAGCAAGAAACCCTTAACAGTTGATCCAATTTTCCGTCACCAGCTCGGTCAGCGCCTCTGTTCAGTTGGTTTCTTTCTTGAGAGGAAGTTTGGCTGCCCACAGGACGTAGAAGGATGCCTGGTTGGCAAGGATATCTATGTAGTCCAAACGCGTCCACAACCCCACTAAAATATTCACGCTTCCGAGACTGTTCTGTTCTAGTTTTTTTACTACGGGCAGCAGCTTCGCTCAAACCAAGAGTCAGTGATCTTGTTAGTTGTTTGATTGTCAGATATTAATTAGTAAAAAGACATCCTGGCTTGTGCACCCTTTTTGCTGTTGCAGAAAAGTACGGCATGCAATTTATGTATTATTCACTTTGATGAGGCTTTTTGATGAAGAGCAAGAAACTGGAAGAAATCTTAATTGGATTAAAGTTTATAGGGTTAAGATAAGGGAAAAAAAATCTTACTAAAGACAATCTAAAATTTTATGTAAATTGAGTTATATGCATGAATCTATTTTGACTAAAGGTAAAAATATCATATCTTTTGAATACGGTTTTAAGATTTTATCCATTCTTCCATTCTAGTTTGAAAAACTTGTGGTATGTTTTTTAAAATCAATTGGTATGACTTAACCATTCAAAGTGTCTTGCGGAACAATTTGAAATTGTTTGTGGTATTGACTCTTCATGTAATCTAATTCGTCAAAATTTACTAGTTTTTTTTATAGCTATCCCTTAAAGGATTATGATTTATTCTTTCTTGCTCTAGTAACAAAGAAGAGAAAAGGGTAAATGCAAGAAGTGAAAGGGATGTTGTCTCAGCAAAAATTGACTTTCAAAGTTTATTAAAATTAAATTTAAAAATATGCTGATAAAAATATTTTTTTAAACTTTTGACCCATGTCCAAAACGCCTTTTTTAACAGGATATCATTGGTAAAAAATGGCTGACCATGTTTAAAAGAAGTTTTTAGGAATTGAGCATAAACTTTTACCGAGTTTTTTCAAAACAAAAACTCATTTTCAAAAATTATTTTTCCTTGAACAATAACAAAAATCAGCCTTTTGTTGATGTTTTAAATATAAATTATACTTTTATTAATTAGGCTAGATTTCTTAACTCAAAAGATAAATAAATAAAATTAAAAAAAAAAAAAGAAAACAATTTATTTTTTAATTGCTTTTCGGTTGATATCTAAAATTTACTAAGTTTTTTATGTATGAAAGAGAATTTTTATTGCTCTTTTTTTCTTTTATGATTACAAAGGTAATCGTGTCAGCTTTTACTTCACCATTAGAGTGTATAATATTTTCTAAACTTCTCAAACTATTTCTATTTTTTTTAATTAAACTATCATGTATAATACATTTATAAACTCTTGTATCTATCATTGCTTTAGTGTGAACTGTTTTTTTTTTCTTTTTTTAATAATAACTCAACATCTATATTTATTAATTCACTGCTGGCTCTATTTGTTTATACCATTTTATCATCTTCTTGTTTACTATAGTCTTTACACTTATTACAAAAGAATTTTTCAGTGTTTATTCTCTATATCCTAATTCAATTTTTTTTTAATAAAAATAGTACAATTTTTACCAAAAATTGACGTAAAAGTTTCTAAACTATTTATTTCTATTTCTAACTGTGAGCTATCACTTGTTTAACTATTTATTTCTATTTCTAACTGTGAGCTATCATCACTTGTTTTTTATTCACTACTATATTTGCTAAGAATACATATACTATCGTTATTTGATATTTTGTCTATATTAAATATTTCTTCTATGCCTGATACTTGTTCTTCTATATTGTAACTATTTATTTCTAATTGATTTAACTCTTTTATTTTTTGGACAATATGGTTTAATATGTTCTTCTTTTCCACATAACAAATATTTACAAGTTTTATTACGTTTATATACTTTCTTCCCTTTTTCAAATGCTTTCTTAATCTTTTGCTTATTATTTTTGTAATTTAAAAATATTTTCTTATAGAACTTTCCATTGTTTTGCCTATATGGTTGCTTATATTGTTCATAATGTTTCTTATCTATTTTACATTTTTTTATAGCTAAGATAATTAGGATAATTGTATCATAAAGTATCTACTTCATACATGTGTATACACATTTTTCTAAACCATTATTTTATTTGATTTCTATGTTTTTCTTATTCACAATATTCTCTAATTATTCCTATAACATATTTTATTACTAGTAGTAATGTAGCATAATAATTAACTCCTTTTGTTCTTTTTGCTTTAAACCAATTTATTAACTCGCGATGTAATCCTTCTCCTATTTTTTTTTTTTCAAGTAATTTACCTGCAAATTTTAATAACAAATCTTAATCAAAAAGCCTTCCTATTTCATTCCAATATTTGTAAAAATAATTAGTGTATTCATCAAAGAATCTTAAGTCACAAATTTTTAATTGTTTTAATTTGCTTAATGATGTAAGATGGTCATCCGTTTTGTACATATAATATACCACTTTAAAACTTTTGATAAGACGAACCAAACCTAAAAATTCCGCTTGTTTCCTATTTTTCCTATAACTTTCAGGAATTTTATCTTTTTTTTTTAGATATTGGATTTGAGTGTCATTTGTTTTGTATTCCTTATTTAAATTAGGAGAATTTATTATAAAATAAAATTCTATTTTGCTAAATTGATGATATTTAGGGTTAGTGTAAAAGCATCCTAAAACCCTAATTCTATTCATTCGAACTTTTCAATAATATTTTTATTATTCAAAAACTTAGTTTCTCTTAATTATCATTCTTTTTATGTTTCTGCATCGTCACTGAGTTACATCATCATTTTCATCTACTCCTAATATTAGCTTGCTCATTAGGTCTATAATACTAATTATTGTAATGTTTGTGCCAAAGCTATATAATTTCTTCTTTTTTATTCATCTTCATCCAATCTCATCATCCTAAGTATGTTTGTTTTTCTCTCACTTCTAAAGTACTTTCTAAGTGTATTAATTTATAATTTGGATCTACTATTAGTATTAAACTTCCATTAAATGTCTAAGTAAATTTCTTTGTCATTAATTTAAATATTTGTTTCTATTCTTCTGGTGCATGTCCTTCTAATTCTACTATTAATATGTCTTTATCTTATGGTAGTACTTTCCAATTTTTTGATTTTGTTTTAGCTTTAAAGACTCTTTCAGCTTTTATGTATTTTTCATTACTTTCTAGAACTCTTCGTTTTTCTAAATATTTTTCTACATTAGATGGTTCAACTATTGGTTCTAATATAGGTCTAGGATTGCTAGTTTCTCTTATCTAAGGTTTCATATCTTCTTCTCTTACTAATATTTCATGTTCTTGTCCTAAATAATAAATTTAGTCAATTCCTAAATTTGCAAAGTTCAAATTCTTTGTAAGTTCTATATCTACATGTAATCTGTTAATTTATCATTATTACATAATTCTTCAAATATTTCTTCTTTCAAATATTTTTTTAGGATTATTGAATATTAATTTTATTATTTTATCTCTATTATGAATTAATGTTTCATGTTTGCCTATATCTAAATTTTCTACAATTGCCATATGTATCTCTATTTCCTCATTTTTCTCTAACTCTGGATTATTTATTCTTCTATAATTACTAAATCTCTATGTAACATGATTATGTATATTTACTTATGTGTAACTAGTTTATGTTACTTCTAACATATTATCTTCTTTTAATCCATTATAATCCATTTAATTCTCTTGTAATTAATTTCTTTAGTACTATCATTTCTACATATTGGCTTTTAAAACAATCTATTATATTTTACTTTCAAGTCTAAACTTTTTATGATATTTATTGTATAATTTTCCTAGAAAAAATGTTGTAATCCTAAGGTTCTTTTATTCAGCATTCATATTATATCATATGGTTTGTACAAATAACTTAATGTGTTTATAAAATCCAAATATTTATGTCTATATTAGGTATACAACTTATTGCTAATACTTTATTTTTAAATCTATTTATGTACTAGCTATTTGTGCTTGTTCATGGTCATAAAATCTACTATCATATAAGTACAAATGTTCTTTTGAATCTAAACCTTCTCTTGCTTGCCTAAGAATTCTTATTACTATTATACCCGTGTGTATATTTGTGTAGGTTTCCTTTCTAAGGTAATCTTTTCCTATTGGACTAATTAATGTTGATCATTCTCATCTATTTACTACTACTAATTTAGCTTCATATGCGTAGACATATAGATTATTGTTCATCTTTCAAGTATGGTGAGAATAAGCAGCCTCAAGAAAAGAAGCAATGTGATAACCACCCCAAATATCAACTGGCAACATTTCAAAAGATGATGAGCTAGAAATTTTACTCAAAGAAAACGGTAATCTAGTTTGCTTAGCCAAAGGGAAAATTAAACAACTGTTGGTACTGTTCATGTCACTGTTCACTGATATTGTTAATTTGATACTATTAATGACACTGTTCATCCAATAGCAGCTATGAAATTTCGTCAAGACGTGCGCGAAGCACTGTCCTTAAGACCAATTTCCACTCCTCTTGGAAGATTTTTCGATGTAAAAATGATAGAAATAATAAAGATTGGTCTCAGGATTCAACAGCGGCATTGTTGTGAGATTACACTCTAAGCACAATAGTTTTGAACATAAAAAAAGAAATTAATGAAGAAAATATAAGATAGAAAGAGATGTAATTGTGGTTGTACCTTAAAAGACTTTGTATGTCTCCTTTATATAGAGAAACCCTCTATAATCCTTTTCCTAATTCAATTTGAATTAGTCACCCACTTTCCTTATTTTATTTGAATTAGTCATCTATGTGTCTTATAATTTAATTTAATTTTGAATAATCCAAATCACATCTAGATTTAACTTATTCAACTCTAATTTATAATTAAATCAAATAGAAAAGTGATTGCTCTCACTTCCCTCTAATATAGGACATTAGTATTTTGCATAATTTTTAGAAACCCAATTCACCCCCCTTTTGAGTTGCTTAGATAGTATTTCATTTTGTATCAGAATAAGGTTCTCTTGTTAGGACTTAACCGTCTAGAGTAAAAGATCAATGGCAACCCAAAATGACTCTACCCTTAGGGAAGGCCAATCCACAACTAGGCCACCATTCTTTGATGGTAATGACTACCCATATTGGAAAACTAGGATGAGAATTTATTTGCAAGCCTTAGATTACGAAATTTGGGAAGTTGTTTGTGATGGTCCATTCATGCCTATGACTAAAAATGAAGTAGAAGATGATATTCCAAGACCTTCAAGTCAATGGAGTGAGTTAGAAAAGAAAAAAATGTCTTTAAACGCGAAGGCAATGAATGCTTTGTTTTGTGCTCTTGATAAAAAAAAAAACTCATAAAGTATCTAGCTGTGAGAGTGCTCAAGAAATATGTAATAAACTTGAGGTTGTCTATGAAGCGACAAATCAAGTTAAAGAGTCTAAAATCGGTAGATACACTCATCAATATGAAATGTTCTAAATGGAACAAAATGAAAGTGTGTATCCTATGTATACATGATTTACAGACATAGTCCACACCCTGGATCCTTAGGAAATTTTTTTCCAAATAGCGAGAAAGTCAAGAAAATCATTATGTGACTTCCAAAATAATGGAGACCTAAGAGGACTGCTATTGAAGAAGCAAAAAATTTAAATACTTTACCTACTGATGATTTAATTGACTCTCTCATTTCATATGAAGAAGACTTGACATCAGAAAAAAGGGCATGAGGAGAAAAAGAAAAACATTGCTCTCAATGCTTCAAAACATGAGAATGATGAGGAAAGCGGGCTTGATGATGAGGAGATGGCTATGCTAACTAGAAGATTCAGAAAATTCTACAAGAAAACTAGTGAGTGGAGAAAGTTCAGAAACTTCAAGAATCAAAATGAGAAGAAGGAGTCAATCAATTGCTATGAATGCAAAAAGCCTGGACATATATGGTCAGAATGTCCTATTCTCAACAAGCTAAAAAAGAAAGCAATGGTAGTCATATGGGATGATAACGATGAGGAAATAAGTGACAATAAAGAGCATCAAGAGATGACAAATCTAGCTCTCATGGCAATTGAGGAAGAATCATTTGATGAACTTGATGAGGTAGGTAATCTTTCAACATATGATGAGTTACATAATGCTTTTAAAAAACTGCATGACGAGTGGATAAAAATTGGTAAAAAGAATGCATGCCTTAAAAAGAAAATGGTAGAACTTACAAATGAAAAGGATGCCCTAGAAAAATGCAATGATTCTTTGAATGAGAAGATAAAATAATTAGAGTTAGAGAATAAAATGTTGCCTGATAAGGTTGCATATTTTAAAGGTAAACAAAGTACTTCATATGAGTATGAAAAATCACATGTAGATGAATTGATAAAAGAGAATGAAGTGCTTAATAAGAAGAATAATGAGCTAAATGAAATTGTGCTAAAATTCACAAATGGCAAAAGATGTTGGATAACTTGCTTAATTCACAAAACCATGTGTTTGACAAAGGAGGTATTGACTATAAGCCAAATTTAAAATAAAAGTATTATAAGAATTACTTTGTGAAGAGTACCTCCATTAACAATCACGTTGTATGTTATTATTGTAATCAAGATGATCACATGAAAAATAGATGTCCACTGAAAAGAAATGTATATTATGGTGTGAAATGTGTTTGGGTTCTAAAAGGAACCATTGCTAACACTTAAGGACCCAAGAAGTTTTAGGTACCTAAAACTTAGAAACTTTTTCTGCAGGGATCAAAGAAAAGAAAAAATAAGTGGTACTTGGACAATGGATGTTCAAGACACATGATAGGGAATTACTCTTGGTTTTCAAGTTTTACCAAGATCGAGTGGAAACATTTCCTTTGGAGATAATTCAAAAGGAAAGATCATTGGTATTGGAAATGTCGGTAATGTATCCTCTACTTTTATTGAAAATGTGTGTTTAGTTGAAAACTTGAAACACAATTTGGTTAGCATCAGTCAATTATGTAATAAGAGTTATAAAGTTATTTGATAAGACTAGATGTGTTATTGAAAATGCATGTGATGGCAAGATTTTATTTGTAGGAAATAGATGTGTTAATGTTTATACCATTGATATAGATTGTGCATTTACACATGATAAATGTTTTTCTGTATTGCATGATGATGGTTGGTTATGGCATAGAAGACTAGGACATGCAAGCATGGATGTAATTTCAAAGATTTCCAAAAATGATTTAATTAAAGGTCTTCTAAAAATCAGTTTTCAAAAAGACAGAATTTATGAGGAATTTCAATTTGGTAAACAAATCAAAACATTTTTTTAAAAAGAAAAACTCATATTTCTACTTCAAAACCTCTTCAACTACTTCACATATACTTAGTTGGACCTTCAAAGTATGCTAACTTGAGTGGGAAGTATTATGCTTTTGTAATTGTTGATGATTTTTCAAGATATACATGGGTATTATTCTTAGCTAATAAGGATGATGCTCTTGATGCGTTTAAAGTGTTTTGTACGAAAATTCAAAATGAAAAAGGGTATAGTATTGCATGCATTAAGAGTGATCATGGAGGAGAGTTTGAAAATCATGCATTTGAAACCTTTTGTAATAATTTAGGCATTGTGCATCAATTTTCATCACCTAGAACTCCACAACAAAATGGAGTTGTTGAGTGAAAGAATACGTTGATTCAAGAAATGGCTAGGACCATGTTGAATGAAAATTCTTTGCCTAACTATTTTTGGGTCGAGGCCGTCAATATTGCGTGTTATGTTTCAAATTGTGTGTTGATTAGACCTCATCTTAATAAAACTCTCTATGAGCTTTCGAAAGATAGAAAACCCAACATTGGTTATTTCAAAGGTTTTGGATGTAAATGTTTTATTTTGAACACAAAAGATAATCTTGACAAATTTGATCCCAAATCTGATGTTGGCATCTTTCTTATGTATTCAAACTCAAGTAAAGCCTATAAAGTTTATAACAAAAGAACTCTAGTTGTAGAAGAGTCTATACATGTTACATTTGATTAATCTAATCCCTCATCTACGGAGAAAGTTGTTGTTGATAATGATGCAGATGAAGAACTACAAGAAAAGTCATCAAAGGATAACCAAAAGGATGCACCACATGGAACACCACATGGAAATCAAGAGGAGCAATATGAAGAAACAAATGCAGAGAAAAATGAATGTACTTGTCAATCACTCCCCAAGGAGTAAAGGTATGTTTTTTCTCATCCTAAAGTCTTAATCTTAGGAGATCCCTCACGAAAAGTAACAACTAGATCATCATTTAGAAATACTTGTGAACATGCTGCATTCATATCTCAAGTTGAACCAAAATCCTTTGCGGATGCGGAAAATTATGAATCTTGGATTTTGGCAATGCAAAAGGAGTTGAATCAATTCGAGAGAAACAATGTGTAGGAATTAGTTCCTAAATGGAACATGAATCCATTATAGGCACTAAATGGGTATTTAGAAAAAAAAAATGGATGAATCTGGTGTGGTTGTAAGGAATAAAGATAGATTAGTGGCTCAAGGTTACAACCAAGAAGAGGGAATTGATTTTAATGAAACATTTGCATCACTAGTTAGACTAGAATCCATTAGGATGCTCTTAACCTTTGCATGTCATAAAGATTTTATTTTATTTCAAATGGATGTCAAAAATACTTTTTTAAATGGTTATATTATAGAGAAGGGTATGTGAAACTACCCCCTGATTTTGAAAATGAAAAATTTTCAGATCATGTTTATAAGTTGTCAAAAGCATTGTATGAATTAAAACAAGCACTTAGAGTATGATATGATAGGCTTAAAATTTTCTTATTAGATAATGGTTTTTCGATGGGTAAAACAAATACTACTCTCTTGTTTAAGTATAAGAATCAAGATATACTTATTATTGAAATTATATTGATGATATTATCTTTGGTTCTACTAATGAATTATTGTGTAAAAAAATTTCATCTTGTATAAGTAAAGAATTTGAGATGAGTATGATGAGAGAGTTGAAGTGCTTCCTTGCAAATAAAACAAAATGAGGAAGGAATTATCATAAATCAAGCCAAGTATGTGAAAGACGTACTCGAGAGATTTGGCATTGATGACTTAAAGAACAAGAACACTCCAATGAGCACAACAATCAAGCTTGACAAAGATGAAAAAGGCAAACAAGTTGATATCAAAATGTATCGAGGTATGATCAGCTCTTTACTTTACTTAACCACTACTAGTCCTGATATCATGTTTAGTGTATGTTTGTGTGCAAGATTTCAATCATGTCCCAAGGAATTTCATTTACTGCTGTGAAAAGAATTTTTCGTTATTTGAGTGGAACCATAGATCTTTGCCTTTAGTATCCTAGAGAAACTCATATAGATTTAACTTGTTATTCGGAAGTAGATTTTGCCGGTTAAAAAGTCGATAGGAAAAGTACTAGTGGAACTTGCCATTTACTAAGTCATTCACTTGTTTCGTGGTTTAGTAAGAAACTAAATTCAGTTGTACTCTTAACCACCGAAGCTGAATATATTGCCTCAGGTAGTTGTTGTGCACAAACCCTTTGGATAAAACAAACACTTAGAGACTATAACATTAATCTTGAACAAATTCCTATCAAGTGTGATAAAAATGTGCTATAAATCTATCAAAGAATCTCATTCAACACTCTAGAACCAAGCATATAGAAATTAGTCATCATTTCTTGAGAGATCATGTTAAAAAATGAGATATTGCATTAGAGTTTATCTCTACGGAAAAACAACTTGCCGATATATTTAGAAAACCTCTTTGCGAAGATCAATTTTTAAAAATTCGGCATGAACTTGGGATGATGAAATTTTAACATTAATATCTCTAATCTTGTTATTGAGACTATCAAAATTAATTGATTGATGATTTTTTTATGTTTATTTAGTGTTTGAGCATGATATATAAGTGATGTTTTTGAATTATTAATTGTTGAATACTTATATGAATTGATTGTTTGAAAACATGTGAATTCATGCACCATGCATTAAATTGGCCCTTAAAACATTTTGGATCAATGAAATGACCTTGGAATGTATTATTTATTGGCCAAAAATTAAAATAAATGTGCGAAATCGTAGTCAAAATAAACGGCTAACCATTTTGCAATAAACAGGTTACCATTTAAATAAAAAAACTAGGCAATAATGTCTGCAAATTATTGGCAAACCATTTGTTGAAAACGGTACACCAATTAAAAATAGAGAGATCACTGGAATTTACTCTTTCATTGTTCATGACTACCGGTTAACCGTTTATATTAAGTGCTCTCTGGAATTTATTGGTTCGCTGATTACAGAAAATGGCTCATCGTTTTCATGCGGTATAAATTGTTCCAAGGTTTTCTTCTTCAACTTCATTTACCCTCTCACTGTTTTCTCCATAACCGAGAAAGCCAAGCTTTCTCTCTCTCAAATTCTTTATTTTTCTTGATTTTTCCTGTCAAATTACTCCGATATAAACATTTCTAAACATCATTAGACTGTTTTGCCGATTCAAAACAACAAATCAAGCCCAAATCTAAAATTCCCAAATCAAAACCCTAAGGACAACCGAACGAGTTTCTTCAATTTTGGCCGGATTTTTTTTCTCTTTTGACTAAATTGAGCCTCCCAATCATATCCTCTACTCTTAAATATATCTTTAATCAGTTCCATTATCTTTATCTTCATTTTTGTTCAAAAATTCCCCATTTCCTCAAGAGTATCCATGGCGGAATCATCTAGACGGACTCAGAAGAGAAACGGTGCTCCTAGTAGGAATCCAATACCACCACGGGAAACCTTTGAATTCAAAAGAATCCACTTTCTCACAGCTCCGATGACCAAGTGCTTCGAAGACCGCTTCATGGGACGAAAGGTACTCGATTCTTATTATATAGATTTGGAGGATTTTAGAGAGTTAATTTTATGCAGTAAAAGTTTAGAAACATGCTACTACCTTGGGAGTCTGCTATAGATTTTAATGACCGGGTATATTCTAATCTAGTCCGTGTTTTCTACTCGAACATGGAAATTTCCGTAACTAGATTAGATATGATAGTTACTCATGTTGGGGGTGCTCCCATTGAATTTGATGTTGAGGACTTAACCAATATCCTAGGAATTCTGAATGCTGATCATAAGATTTATAAATCTAGGGACGCCCTCTCGTTTGCTGACTTTGCTCATAATGATGGTGTTCAAAACATTTGTCGGCGTCGAGATCTTACAGGTGATATTTATGCTATTCATTTCCGGTCACAATTATTGTGTCTACAAGTTCGAATCCTCCACATTATTTTACAGCATATTATCACTTATAGGAAGGGTCATTCGGATGAGGTAACGAGGTTGGATGTCGGGTTATTGGATAGTCTTATTACGGAGAGACTGATTAACCTTGGGTATGTCATTTTGAGGCACATGTTGAGTACTCCTGTGTTTAACCACCGTTTGCTCCCATATGACAATATTATTTCTAAGATACTACGACACTTTCAAGTGCCTCTTTGGAATACCGTTTATAAGGAGACTAAACGGATTGGTCCAGAAGCTATGACGAGCATTGGCTTTTCTCGGAAGAACGGTGAATGGATCAAGACTTCAAATTCTAAGAACCAAGACACTCTTGTTGCTTCGGAAGATGATCGCATGCTTAATGATGTTTATCCTCCCGATTAGCTTCTCGATTTTAGGCTAGGAGTTCATCCTTCACCTCCTCGTCGTAAGTCTGTATCCCAGCCTCCAACCTATTCTAACATTGAGGAGTGTGAGATGGACACTGATCACCCTCCAGTTCTAGAGCCGTCACCAGCTCCAGAGCAGCTACCAGCTTTGGATACCCTGCAGAAGTTGGTTGATGATGTTCGCAGACTTTTCGAGCAGAAGCAGATCCTCGACAAAATGGATACTCTCTCCATGCAACAATAGTAGCTCCAATCCCAATTTCAGACCTTTCAGCAGTAGTGTATAGACCAGTAATTCGAACTCATTGTTGGACAGTGACACATCCTTTGATATTTTGGATACGACCTTGGTAGTTCCTCTTCGCCGCCTCCTTCTTAGTTTCTGACTCTATTTTTCACATATACATTTCATGTTATGTTTATATGTGTGTTTTGACATATGTCTTACTTTTTGGATTACATAATTATTTCTTGATGATTTTGATGATGGATGGCTATATGTGTGTTGCTTAATGAATTGTATAAGTTGTTGGCTTGTGATAATTGTTTAAACTTATATGGAAGTGTTTTAACCATATTTTGTATTTGAGGATATGTTCATTCTCAAGGGGAGACTTTGCCAAAATTTTTGCTCACACAAAATGGGTAATAGCTTCGTCTCGCTATTTTTAATGATCATGTTCAAATTGTACTTTCTACCTTTTCTTTTTTATGATGAAGGGGGAGATGAATATGATATGTTTTTGAAAATTTTATTTTGGCTAAAAATTGATTTGGTTAAAAATTTGATCGGCCATACATTTAGGGGGAGTAAAAATGTTGGAAAGTTTGTCATCATAAAAAAGGGAGAGATCGTTAATATATATGTCTATAGTATTAATTTTGATGATAACAAACTTTATATGTTTTTGATTAAAATGTTGGAGTTTTCATTAATAAACAATTTCTTAAAAGCCGTATAATATTTCTAAATATGTTCATGAAATATGGATAATTGTTAACTTTAATCGAAAAATCATTCCCTTCAAAATTCTGTTAAAATTGTGATTCTGGAAGTAAACGGTGAACCATTAGCTTTGAAATGGTTAACCGATAATTTTCAGAGAGAGATAAATCCTTAAGCTTGAATCGCTGAGCAAAAACGGATAAGGCTAGTGTGTTTTGCAAGTTTCTAGAATTAAACAACGAATCGTTTATATCAATCGGTTAACCAATAATGTCCATAATGGAATTTTGTGCTAGCCTTGAACCATTTTAACGAAAACAGATAAGCTTATTTTGTTTTGCAGGTTACTAGAAATAACCGGCGAACCGTTTACTTCAAATGGCTAATCGATAATTTCCAGAATGTCATTCCATGCTAAGCTTAAACTATTTAGTAAGAACGAATAGCCAAAATTTGTTTTTCAATTCTCTAGAAATTAACAGCGAACTGATAGTGGCAAACGGTCAACCATTTATTTAAATTTCAGCTCAATGGTCACTTGGACCAGTAAAAATGATTAACTGATAACTGTTAATGGCGATCTGATTTCGGGTAGAAAGTCAATAATGGCTATTTTTAAGCTCCAACTATAAATAAGGTCAATCAAATTCAAACAAGGGTTGATCAAAACGTTATCATTGAGCTTGTAATCGAGAATACAATATTCATTGAGCTTTAAATTCGTTCTTGTTTCATTTATTCACACATTGAGGATATATTTGTAATCATATATTTTGTGTGAGAGAAAAACACTTTTGTAATCTTTGTTTTGAGTGATTGTAAGTGTTGGGATACACTTGGGTAAAGAGATTGGGGATAATCTCTTGGTGTAAAGGTTGATTGACACCTGTGAAGTCAATTGTAAGTGTTCTTAAAGCCTTGGAGGCTTGACTAGTGGAATCCTTAAGCCCGGTGAGCTTGGAGGCGTGGACAGAGGCAAGGTTGGCCGAACCATGTAAAAATATATGTGTTTGAATCTCTCTTCCCTTATGTTTTTACATTTTGGTTGATTTATTTATTATTGTTTTAAATTTGTTTAAATATTTGCATTAAATTTTGTTCAAGCATTGCATAATTTTTAGAAACCCAATTCGCCCCCCTCTTAGATTGCTTAGATAGTAATTTAGTTTTGAGACACTACCATACAATATGTTGGCATTAAGAGCTTAAATAAATAAATCAATAGTGCCATAAGACAACAAGTGACTTGTTATTGCCCTTATGAGCCTACATCATGGGAACTCTAATCTCATAGGTAAGATTACCATCACTCTAGTCTTTTGTTTTAGACAGAAGTCTCATCCCCTTCAACGTAATTACACTAACCTTATATCTGGTTGTTTAGTAAAAAAATTGGCCAAATTTGACTTTAATATCACAATCTAGGCTAAGGACCTCAGATTCTAGCAACTGCACAAGAATATTATATCTAAGATGAATTTATTTGTTTTTCCTTATTTTATATCTTATCTTTTTCCCTTGATAATATCAGCTTGGCAATCACAATATAATCACACATAAATAGAAGGATAAACATTAATGGGAAGATTTACTAAGAAGTTTCTTAACCACTCAACCAAAGTATATACCTTCTCTTAGGCAACTAGCTCGGACTCCATGGTAGAACGAGCTAAACGCGTTCGTTTGGAAGATTTCTGAGACACACTCCTCCATCAAGGGTAAATATATAACCACTAGTGGATTTGATTTCATCTTATTCTGAAATCGAATTTGCATTACTATACCCTTCTAGCACAGATGGAGATTTACTATAGTTACGTCCAGAAAAAATAGTGCGTCTTAAATATTTTATAAGTCTATCTATGGTAATCAAACATCAGGCATGTGCTATTCATCAAGTATATTAGGCTACTAATGATTTTGACAAATTTCAATTGATCAACACTATGTTCTAGATTTTTCTTAAGGCCGGTATTTGCATCATATCATGTAATGATCGATTTCCCATCATAATAACTAAACCTTCTCAACATAATGTTCTTGTGACAACATGCGACCATAACTAATCTTAGTGATTTTGATGCTTAATATAACATCAGCTTCTCCCATATTTTTCAAATCAAAATTAGAAGCCAACATCTTCTTAATCTCATTTGCATATCTATTTAATACTAATACTTTATCAAACTTCTCATGCCACTGTTTTGGTGCTTGTTTTAAGCCATATAATGACTTAAACCAATTTATATACCATTTGCTCAGTACATGGAACTACACAACCCTCTAGTTGACATTTGTAGATTTCCACATCTAGGTCTACTTTTAGATAAGCAGTTTTGACATCCATCTAATAAATGTGCAAATTCTTAATTGCAACTAGTGCAATCAAATCTCTAATAGATGCAATTTGTATTAAAAGAGCATAGGTATCAAAATAATTTATGTCTTTCTTTTATGAGAACCCTTTCACAACTTATCTTGCCTTATATTTATCAATTGATCCATCAAATTTCAATTTTCTTTGAAAATTTTATTTCCACCCAAAACATTTTGTGTCTAAAAGCAAAACAACTAATTTTCATACATGACTGCTTATTTTGGAATCTAACTCACTGTTGATTGCCTCTCTCCACAGAGGTGCGTCTCGAGAAGTCATACTTCTTTGAAAGCCTGAGGATCATTCTTGGTAAAGAAAAACATAGAAGTCTCTAGTAAAACTAGTGATCATTCTCATCCATTTACTTCTCCTATGTTCAACATCTGAACACTCAAAAGGATCACTAATTGACTCTTTCCGGGATAAGTAACTAATGTTAGCTTTCTTAAGAAAATAGATTTAAAGAATCAGCTTTCTTAGACTTAATGATGGTATTTGCCTCAAATGAATGTCCTTCATTTTGAAGAACCAACATATAAGTAACACTATTATGGGCATAGACCCTTTAAGATTAGGTTTTAAGAACTTTGCAAGGCACCCCCACACTTTGATAATGATAAGTAAGACTTATAGCCTCTCCATAACTCATAAGATGTCTTCCTATTTTCTTATAGGATATTCTAGTTTCTTACAGTAATAAAAGATCATAAGCAATATGTTTGTGTACTGTAATTGAAGCAATAATCAAAACTCATAAAATTGGTCTTAAGAATCTTGGAAATATGAACCAATATTGCTTTCTGAAAGTCCAAAATAAGAATAGTAATTGTTGGTACTGTTCATGTCACTATTCATTAGTATTGTTCATCCAATACTATTTTGAAGTAGGGAAAATATCCACCGTCCACCAATTTTTTTTAATTTTTTCAAAAATACACAATTTTTTTTTTTGCTGGAATCCACCTAAAGTTGCATTTTGTTTCACTTTTCCACTTCAGTTTGGAATCCATTAAGAAAACTAACAAAAACTTTAAAAAATGACCATTTTACCCCCAAAACGAAAATTACAATTTCACCCTAAAAAATGCCAAAAATAATAAGATTTAATGATGAATATCATTATTGGTACGTTAATGAAGTACAAAAAAATCTTAACTATTAGAGATTATAACTCAATGAATAATAAAACTCTACTTATCTTAAATTCAATTGATGGTTTGCGAGATTGAGCTATTTTTAATACTACTGTTATAATTTAGCATTCTAATTACAGACATTTAAAAAAAAAAACTCTGCATTTGATGGTTGTGAAATTAATTTCTTTATTGACCGATGGGGAAAATAATTAGATTTATTTTGGTAATTTTTAGGGTGAAATTATAATTTTCGTTTTGGGGGGTAAAATGGTCATTTTTTTAAAGTTTCTGTTAGTTTTCTTAATGGATTCCAAACAGAAGTGGAAAAATGAAACAAACTGTAACTTTAGGTGGATTCCAGCAAAAAAAAGAAAAAAAATTGTGTATTTTTGAAAACTTTAGAAAAAATAGGTGAATGACGGATATTTTCCCTTTGAAATACTATTAAAATTCCAACAGAAAATGATTAGTGTTAAAAATTATATGTTTATTAAGGAGTAAAAATATTATTATGTGCTTATAATATAATTTACATTTGCAATTATGTAACATATTATGAACTTTTAATTGTTTTTCTAAATATTTGATTTTGTGTATTTTTATGTGTTTATTAGGTAAAATTAATAATTTCACACAACTTAAGGCTCCAAACAAATGTACGAATGTCAAATTTAGATTTCGGAAATCCGAGAAATTATATTATTGTGGAGGAGGATCTGTTACTTTTGTTGTAAATTTATAAGTTTTTACCACTGTAAATGTGGTAATTGTGAAATTATAAGTTTTTACTATGTTAGGTATTGTAATTGTTAGTGGAATGTGTTGGATGTGCTTGAATGGATTAGGTTAGGTTTTTATTTTGTTAGTGGGACAAATGTAAGGCTAAGATGTAATTTATTTATTTATTCGCGTGGTGTGGATTAATCTTGTATTAGTATAAATAGAGAGGGAAACACACCTCTTCACACATTTTCTTCTATTCTTTCCCCTCAAATTCTTCTTCTCATCTCTCTTTGTAATATATTTTTAATAAATAAAATTAGTTTTATTTCAATTTTCAAATACTATTTTTTATGTTTTTTTAATTTTAATAATTTCCTTTATTTCAAATATGTTTAGGTAAATACTAATAGTTAAGGGAAGGTGAAATTCTAAATAAAAAAATATGACTTAATCAAATTCTATTTTTAATTATATAAATTAAATTATTTTCTATATAATTTTATCCATATTTTACATTTTGAAATTTTGATTTATTGTAGACAAACATGAGAGTTTGGCACAATGAATTCTTTCTATCTTAGTATAAAGTATGGTAAAATGATATTTTGATTTATTGTAGACAAGTTAAGTTTTGGCACATTAAGTACTTAATCCATAATAAAATTAATGGAAAAATAATTGTAATTTATACAATTAATCTTTTGGGTAATAAAATAAAAATAAAAAGAATTTATTAAATTATATTTATTACTAAGAGTGGGTCCATAACCCTAACTAATTTAATTTCATAGTTTTCTCAAATTAAAATTCATATATTTAAATTTTTATTTTTTTCATTTTTTTAGATAAACTTAAATAAACAAATTAAATTCTTTTTCTGTGGATCGACCTTGCACTCACCGAGTTATAGTATAATTAGGCGTGTGAATTTTCATTTACCCCCTTTTTCTTTTCTTAAATTTTGTTCTACTCTCCAAATCATTCAGAATTTCAATTTCACCCCAAAGATCTTTGCTTCAAGCCCATTCTTCTCATAATTACAGTTTGACCATAAAATTACAAAAGGTTTTTGAATATGTCCCTAGCCAATATTTCCCATAATTCTCAAATTCGGACCTACAATTTGAACTTCTTTGGACCTTATTTGGACTTAATAAAAAGAATATTGACTTTATAAATTACTACGAATGCCCATTAGTTTGAATTAATCACTTAATTGGTTGGTAATTTTTAAAATTTGAAAAAAAAAAGTCTACACTTTGAGATAATTATTTCTTTTCTTTCTTTCTTTCTTTCCTTTTTTTATTTCTACAATTTAATTTTCTCATTTATTTTATTTTTGTTTTTGGCATTTACTTTGTTAATATGTTTGGTTTAATATTTATTTAGTTATTTTAATTTCAGTTAGTTAATTTTAAGTTTATTTATTTTTATTTTGCATTTTTTTCTTGCACATTTATCTTGTTTAATTTTCATTTTTTTTCAATTTGTGCAATTTTTTTTTTATGTTATTCATTTGTTTGTATGTCATCTTTACAACATAATTTCACACACTCACATCATCATCATCATTATTGCATGAGACGTTGGTCTCGAACTTTAAGTGGCAGGTTAATTAGCAGATTTCAATCACCACCACCAATCATAGACAAGATCCAAGACGAAAATATTTTGGGCCAACTTAATCCTCTAATTGATCAGGAAGACAATCAATCTCAACATGATCAGAATCAACCAAGAACTTTGAGAGACTACTTGAATCCAACGAGAACTGGAGCACCGTCATGTATAATATTTCCTCCAAAAACATCTTGATTCAACTTCAAACCAAGTATTATCCAACTTTTACCAATATTTCATGGTTTAGAATTTGAGAATCCATAATTGTATCTAAGAGATTTTGAGGAAGTTTGTAATACATGCACAGAGCAAAATTGTGGCATAAACATAATTAGATTAAAGCTTTTTTCTCTTTCATTAAAAGATAAAGTTAAAACTTGGCTACAAAACCTTAGATCTGGATTAATAAGAACTTGAAAATACATGCAAGAATAGTTTTTGAAAAAATTCTTTCCACCTCATAGAACTAATTCTTTTAAAAGGCAAATCAATTCTTTCACTCAAAAAAATGGAGAAACATTATACCAATGTTGGGATATATTTAAAAAATTACTTAACATATGTCCACACCATGGTTTTGAAACTTGGCGATTGGTCACCTATTTCTATGAGGCTTAACACCCAAAAGTAGACAAGTTGTAAAATGATGTGTAATGGTGAATTTAGAGATAAAAATCCTGAAAATGCACTAGATTACCTTGACCAACTAGTTGAAAATGCTCAACATTGAGATATTGTTGGCACTTTTAAATTGACAAATAAACCACAACCATCTCCATCTAGTGGAGAAATCTATAACCTTAGGAAAGATCATGATTTACAAGCAAAATTTGTGGTAGTGTCGTTAAGGTGCACCAAATTTAAAACCTTACCACTAATATAAATAATTAGTACAGAGCGAGTAAGGATCGATCCCACAGAGACTATGCTAGTTATATTTATTATTAACTCCAAAGCAAGATTTAAAATAAAATAATAGTAATAGTAATAATAATATAAATTAATCTAACTAAAGAAAATGTCAATTAAAAATAAAGGGGGGTTTATGAATTTTTAACTAAATAGTAAGAAATAAAGAAATTAAAATTACGAACAATAATTTAATAAAAACTCTAATTAAAGGAGAAAGAAATAATAATGATGAAAACTTTGGCTAAAGGATCATTCGCCACCACCAAACATGCACATAATATATCAACTCTATTATCAATTTATATTGAAACTATCAACCGTAGACAACAATAAGCTCTGTTAGTCTTAATCTTTCCTTAGTGTGTCGTTAGGTAAAATAAGCTCTTCACCTAATCTCTAACCATAAAATAATTTAAAACAAGCTCTTTAAATTTAAGATAATGGAAGCATTAAATAGAGAAAGATATTAGGTTGATCTAGGCAATAAACACACAAGCTCGGATTATTTAACCTAGGTTATGTTCTCCAATTGAAATCATTAATTCCAACCTGCTACTAATGATTAAAATATCAAGAAAATTACGGATCAAGAATTTTAATCTAACAATAGAGTTTATTCAAGTTCTATCTAATTGGCCACTCAAACAAAACAAGAATAAACCATGAACATTAATTATAGAAGAACATAAACAATCTCAATTAAATAAATTGAATGGTAGAATTTAAATTTAATTGAATAGCATGTTTAGGGTTTTGAATTCACCCTCAACCAAATAAAACTCTAGCCTAACATAATTGAATTGGGAATAAGAGAATTGACAAAACCAATCATGGAGATTAATTCAAGCGGCTGCCTTTTTCTTCAATTGAACTCCGGCTGCTGATTTTCCTCTTGCTGCCGAATTGGATCTGCCCTCCTCTTTTTTTTTTCCGTCCAGCGGCTGTTGGCTCTTTTATATTGTGCCTTAAATCCTCACATGAAAAGGATTAAAGACAAAAGTCAAGCCGCCACTTTCTTTTGATTCACGTGCAAGCCCATTTTCCCTTTTTGTTTCACTTTGCTTTCCATAATTCAATGCCATGCACGTGACTTATTTAATTAATAAGCCAATAACAATTTGGCCAAAGCCCATCACAAGAATGTGTTTGCCTTATTAATTAAATTATTTCCAATGCTAATTCTTCTCATCTTCACGTATGAACTTCAATTAGGCCTTGGCTGCTTTGATTTTCTTCCATTTTAACTCCCATTACTTTCCTTAAATTTCTAATTAGTTTCTTCTTTAAGCTCTCCTTACTTGAATATTCTGATTTAATTCCTCTTTATTCCCAAAATGCACCTAAAATAACAAAATATAAAAATTAACATAAAATTAACATAATAAAATATAATTTACTAAATTAAAAATTAACTAAAATAACTAGAATATTTAAGACCAAAACAAGAAAAAGATAGAGAAATTAATAGCAAAATATATGGAAAATATGCACTTATCAATTTGTATCCTTGGTTAGGAAGGTTGAAGCTTTGGAGAATAAAAAGAGTGATCAAGTAAAATTTATTCAAGAAATTGCATGTGATATTTATAATTCTAATGATTATTTCACTCAAGACTGTCCTACTTTGCCTACACTTAAACAATGTTTGCATGATCAAGCTAATGCCATTAACACTTTTAACAAGCCAAATCCCTATTCATAAACTTATAATCTTGGTTGGAGAAATGATCTAAATTTTAATTGGAGGAATAATAATAATGCACAATCTTCTCGAGCACCACTTCCACAAAATTTTCAAAATGCTCAGCCCTATGCATTCTATGTTCCACCACCATGGAAAAATTTAGAAGATACAATGCATTCATTCATTAGGAAGCAAGATGCTATTAACAATAAAAATGCACAAACCTTTTATGATTTGAAAGACACTCTTGCTAAAATTGCTTCTGCACTCACAATTCAAGAAAAAAGAAAATTTCCAACTCAACCACAACCAAATCCTAAGATTCAACAAAATTCACCCATAGACCAAGTCAAGTCAGTTATAACTCTTCGTAGTCGTAAGATTATTGATAGACCTATTCTTAAAACTTGTGAAGATAAAGACAATGAAAATTCAAAGGGTAAGGAAAGACTAAATAAACTTACACCTAGTGAAGAAATAACTATTATTCCATCTAAACTACCATTTCCGCATGCATTGAATAAACCAAGGAAATCAAACCACTCTTCTGAAATTTACGAAATCTTTAAGCAAGTGAAAGTTAACATTCATTTGTTAAATGCAATGAAGTAGGTACCTTCATATGCCAAATTTTTAAAGGACTTGTGTACTATCAAGAGGAAATTAAAGGTAAGAAAAAGTGTTTTCATGGCTGAACAAGTAAGTATCATTCTGTCTACTAATAATAAGTTGAAATATAAAAATCCTAGTTGTCCAACTATTTCTTGTATTATTGGAGATCATAAAATTGAGCATGCTTTGTTAGACCTTGGTGCTAGTGTTAATTTGCTTCCATATTCAGTTTATCTTCAACTTAATCTTGGTGAATTAAAATCAACTTCAACTACACTTTTGCTTGTCGATAGACCAGTTAAATTACCAAAAGGAATAGTGGAAGATGTTTTAGTACAAGTTGATAAATTTATATACCCTGTAGATTTTATTGTCTTAGAAATTGAACGTATTGTGAACAATTATAAACCAATTTATGTAATTTTGGGTCGACCATTTTTAGCAACTGCTAATACTTTGATTAATTGTAGGAATGATTTAATGAATTTGTCATTTCGAAATATGACTCTGAAATTGAATGTTTTCAACATGTGTAGGCAACCTAATGAAGAAAATGAGAATGAAGATGAGATTGATGAACAAAAGGAATTGCTTAAATCTTATATAGAAGAGAATATTCAAAAAGGGAATTTGTTTACACTTAGTGAAATTTTTTGGTTAATTCAATTGAATCAAATAAGCAACTTGAACATGATACTTCTAATATAAATTTATTGCTTGATTCTTGTTAGATTTTACAAAATGATGATGGGAAATCAAAATTTGACGAGCTTGGATTCATTGAAAAGACTGAACAACAAGAAGCACCTAAATTGGAATTGAAACCTTTGCCGGAGGGATTGAAGTATGCTTATCTTGGAGAAGAACAAACTTATCTTCTTGTGATTTCTTCTACCCTATCAAGCGACCAAGAAGGTAAGTTACTATTTGTTCTTAAAAAGTATAAAAATGCAATTGGATGGACTTTAAATGATATTAAAGGTATTAATCCTTTATTTTACACACATAGAATCAATTTAGAAGAAAATGATAAAACATGTCAACAACCTCAAAGAAGATTAAACCCACACATGAAAGAAGTAGTAAAAACAGAAGTTCTTAAATTACTTGATGCGGGAATTATCTATCTTATCTCTGATAGTAAATGGGTAAGTCCTACACAAGTAGTGCCTGAAAAATCTGAAATCACTGCTCTTAAAAATGAAAAAGATGAATTAATTCCAACACGAATTACATCTAGTTGGCGCATGTACATTGATTATAGAAAGTTAAATGAAGCCACTAGAAAAGATCATTTTCTATTACCATTTCTTGATTAAATCTTAAAAAGAGTAGCTGGACATCCTTACTACTACTTTTTAGATGAATATTTAGGTTATTATCAAATTCCTATAGCACTTGAAGACCAAGAAAATACCACATTTACATGTTCCTTTGGAACATTTGTATTTAAAAGAATGTCATTTGGACTTTGTAATGCTCCTGCAACATTTCAAAGATGCATGCTAAGTATTTTTCAGTGATATGGTTGAATATTGTTTAGAGGTCTTTGTGGATGATTTGACTGTGTTTGAGAATTCTTTTGATGATTGCCTTGATAATTTAGAAAAAGTTTTAAAAATATGTGTTGAAAAAGAAATTGAGAAAAATGCCATTATATGGTTACTTCTAGAATTGTTTTAGGTCATGTTGTATCTGTTAAACGAATTGAAGTTGACAAAAAAAAAATTAAAGTCATATCTAAATTGCCACAACAAAAAACAGTTAAAGATGTGCGATTTTTTTTAGGACATGCAGGATTTTATAGGAGGTTTATAAAAAATTTTAGCGCCATATCTAAACTACTTTGTAACCTCTTATTAAAAGATGCACCATTTAAATGGACTGATGATTGTCAAAAGTTTTTTGAGAAAATAATTTGTCTTTTGACATTTGCACCCATTATGCAATCTCCTTATTGGTCTTTGTCTTTTGAATTAATGGGATGCAAGTGATTTTGTTGTTGGTGTTGTTTTAGGATAAAGAATGGATGGTAAGTCGTTTGTGATTTATTATGCGAGTAAGACTTTGGATAGTACTCAAATGAATTATTCGACAACTGAAAAATAATTACTTGTTGTGGTGTTTGCATTAAACAAATTTTGTTCATATTTGCTTGGTTATCAAACTGTTGTTTTTGTTGACCACGCTGTTGTAAGATATTTGATGACTAAACAAGAGGCTAAACCAAGACTAATTCGTTAGATTTTATTACTTCAAGAATTTGACCTCACCATCAAAGATAAAAAGAGTGTCAAAAATGTCGTTGTTGATCATTTATCAAGACTCACATCTGAATTATGCACTAACATAACACCTATCAATGACTCATTCCCGAATGCATTTTTATTTTCTATTACTTCAATAACATGGTATGCTAACATTATTAATTTTCTTGTTACAGGTAAAATGCCTTTGCAATGGAATACCCAAGAGAAGAAGAAATTCTTGGTTGAAGTAAAGAAATTTTATTGGGATGACCCTTACTTGTTCAAATATTACCCTGATTAGATTTTTCGGCGATGCATTCCTGATAATGAGGTAAGTAGTGTCATTAATTTTTGTCATTCTGAAGCATACGATGGACACTTTTCTTCAATAAAAACTACAGTTATAATTTTACAATGTGAATTTTATTAGCCTACCATATTCAAAGACACATATGAATTTTGCAAAACTTGTGAAAATTGTCAAAAATTGGGATCAATTACTAAAAGAAACATGATGCCTTAAATCCTATACTTGAGATTGAGATATTTAACTGTTGGGGAATTGATTTCATGAGTCCATTTCCACCATCTTTTGGATTTGTGTACATATTAGTTGCAATTGATTATATCTCAAAATGGATTGAAGCAATTTTTTGTCGAAATAATGATAGTAGAACTGTGATTAAATTTTTAAGAGAAAACATTTTAAGTTGATTTAGAATCATTCGAGTCATTATCAATGATGGAGATAAGCACTTTTCTAACAAATCATTTGAATCTTTAATGAAGTAATATGGTATTACACATAAAGTTGCTACCCTTTATCATCATTGACACGACTTAAAAGTGTATTACTCTTAAGTATAAGAGTGTCTAGTTATAATATAACCCGGTGAGTTCGAGGTCGAACCACAAGAAATTTAAAATCTAGTTGTCAATTTGTTAAACAAAGAAATTTAATTGTGAGAAAATAAATTATTTGAAATCGATTTAAAAATAAGCTAAGGTTACAGGATTCACTCTTTATATTCAAACTATAATTTTAATACTTTGTCATTTTTTATATTTTGTCTCACTTTCACCAGTTAATTATTATATCATTTAATTCTCAACTAACTATGTGTGTGAATAAGCATAGAATCAAGTACCTAATGTGCCACACTATATTAATGTGTCGACATTATGTCAAAATATCATACAGATCTAAAGAAATTTATAAATTAACATGACATAAAAATAACCAGAAAAGAATAAAATAAACTTAAAACTCACTTGAGAAAGAAATTTATTTTATAATTTGAAACTTTGAGCATCACCCTTCACTTTAACTTAGTAAAATTAGTCACTCATGTTGAAAGAAAACAAAATACTCTTTTTTATTTGACAAACTTTTGGAATATATTAAAAGAAAACTAATACAGAAGAAAACAATAAATGAAAAGAAAGAAATCCTCAGCTGAACTCTCTCTCTCTCGGCTTTTGAATACTCAGCTCTCTAGCTTGCTTGGCTCTCCCCCAACTTCCTGCATCTCCTTGCCTTTTATAGGTAAGGAATGCATTATCTTTATTTATTTTATTATTATTTAATTAATATATATTATATATATTAATTGAAATGTGTGATGGTCAGGAGGCGTGATAGCCTCCTGACCATCACCTACATGATTGCCCAATTGTTGTTTTTTATTTTTGATTTATTTTTATTTTTTAATTACATCTCCTCAATAATTCTTTCCAATTAGCTCCAGCAATTCTTCTTTGTTCCTGCTTCCAGTTCCAACTCTTTTTTACTCCTGAAAAAAAAATATTTATAAGATAAAAATTAACATATTGCGAATTAATTTAACATAAAAATATATTTGGGGAGTATTAAGATAATTTAGAAATAACGAACGCATTAATCGACATAATAAATTAAAAACTAATAATTTTATCCTTATTAAATGTACACTTTTTAGTGTCAATCACACCCCCCAACCAACTTATTGATAGGCCCTAACAATTTAAGCGATAAAAATTTAGCGAAATTTCAAAACCAAATTGAAATCTTCTTTTTTTTTTTTGAAAAATTGTGTTTACTTCTTTCATTAGATTAATGACAACAATCAAATAAAAGTATAAGCATTATCTTTAGCTTAAGAAAAATCACACCACATAAATCAGTTAGGTAAAATCATGTAAAATGATCAATTATCAAAACTATGTTAATCAAGCCACTTTTAAAAATGATATGTCAAACCCCAAAACCTAATGGTTAAGAATGACTCTCTCGAAAGAAAGTATACCCTAGAAAAACTGTCACTCTATAAAGTGGTAGATTGAGAAAATAGTAAAACAATGCCGCACGCTCTTACCAAGATGAAAGAATAATGCCCATAGCTTAGAAATAAAATAATCTCAAGTCCAAGGAATTACTAACAAAATTTATTTCTATTTTTATGCATCACTACAACTTTTAGTCCATATTACTAGCTTTTACTTCATACTATAGTTTCCTAAAATGAAGAAAGACTTTAATTAGGATGTTACGTCGGCTAGGGTCATGCCTAACAAAAAAGGGTAATAGGAAAACAAAAATATATGCTTGAAAAATAGGGGACTTTTTTGGAGATTATAAAGTTTTTTTTTTGGAATTTTTTTCGTTCTTTTTTATTTATATATATACATATCTTTTTTTTTTATAGCACCATTATCAAGAACACATAATCATCCCTATTTTCAAACATAATTGAATGGTGGTAAACATAAAACATAAGGTGATACTCTACATTGGAGTGAGACAAGATAATAGGTTATCAAAGAAAATAATTTTTTTTTTAAAGGCTCAAAGGGGTTAACTATGGATACTTTATAATATGATTGGCTAGAAAGGCTGAAACGGATCAAAGATTGCCTTCTGTCATCTTTTAGGACTCTAAACAATCTTTCGTATCCACTAGTTCAATGGACTTTTAGATGCGGCTGCACAAAACTTTCTTTTTTTCTTTTTTTTTTACTTTAAAGAAAATATAAAGATCTTGTACAATAAATTGTGAATCTGTATAGGCAACCAGGGTTACTCTCCAAGGATAATAGACTCAAAAACTTGTGCGCGGTTGTCATTTCTCCAACTAAAATTTGGGTGGTTTCTCCAACCCGAGTTGTAAGTTTGGGAGTATGGATTTGGGTTTGGCCTTTTGAAATTGTCAACGACATTTACTTGTTTATGCAAACTTTCTCTCAGAGCTGGCAAAGTTGGACAGTCCTGCATAGAATGGTCAGTAGAATCGTAAACATAACATGAAATATTTTGAACAGACTTTACATGGTCATTCTTTTTTTACTCTAATGCTTCAACTTTTCTAGCTAATGATGCAAATTTGGCTTGAAAATCATGGTTTTCCCCAAGGTTATGCATGTCTTTACCAGATGGAGATGACTAGGATTTACTTGATAACTCATAAGACCCAACTGTATCCCAGTGTTGTGCATTCTCTGTTATATAGTCAAGATAATCTAATGCATCTTCAGGACTTTTGTCCCTAAACTCACCATTACACATCATTTCAATGACTTGTCTACCTTGAGATGTTAATCCTTCGTAGAAATAAGACACTAATCTCCATGTTTCAAAACCGTGGTGTAGGCAAATGTTAAATAGTTCTTTAAATCTATCCCAACATTAGTAGAGGATTTCTCCCGATTTTTAAGTGAAGGTGGTGATTTGTCTTTTGAAAGAATTTGTTCTGTGGGGTGGGAGAACTTTTTCAAAAATTATGCTTGCATGTCATCTCAAGTTCTGATAGATTCTGACCTAAGATTTTGTAGCCAAGTTTTAGTTTTATCCTTTAGTGAGAAAGGAAAAAATTTAAGCCTGATTATATTCATGCTACAATTTTGATCAGTACATGTGTTACAGACTTCCTCAAATTCCTTTAAATGCAAATATGGATTTTCAGACTTAAAACCATAAAAAGTAGGAAGAAGTTGAATGATACCAGTTTTTAAATTAAAACGTGATGCATCAGGAGGGAAAACTATGCATGGTGGTGACCTTGTTTTAGTAAGATACATGAAGTCTCTAAGGGTCCTAGGTTGTTCATGAAGATTTTGCAAGGCTTGGTTATCTTCATGCTCTGAAAAAATTTTCAGCTCCTATGTCAGCCATATCTAATGGTGGTGAAGGTGATCTCCTAATTAATCTGCAACTATTTGTACGATACCAATGATGCATGCAATGCTAATGATGTGTGCTAAACCAATGATGCATAAAACACTAAATGAAAATTGCAGAAATAAAAGTAAATTGGAAATTAAATAAACAAAAATGCGAAATAATAAACAAACTGAAAATAAATAAAAAATAAATTAGGCGGCGAAACCAGCCATAAAAATAAAGTAATTAAAGGAAACAATTAACAAAATATTACGTGGTATTTTAGAACCAGTCATATAACAAAACATAAAATTAAATAAATTAATGTACAAGAATAAATAAACTAAAATTAAAATGTTAGGCGGTAGAACCGACCATATAAACAAAAATAAATAAATGAGCAAAATTTAAATAACAACCAGGCGGTTGAAACGACCATTTAAAATAAATGCGGAAAGTAAATTGCAGAAATTTAAAGAAAAAATTCAGTTTGAGGATTGATTTGCAAAAGTTTCTAAGCTTAAACGAAGTTTCCCACAAATTTATGAAAATTCTATGATTATGAGAGAGAGAAGGGAGCTGATTGAAATTTTACGAAATAAATTATTACAACCAAACAAAGAAATGACGAAGGGAAAATACAAAATGTAAACAATAATTGACAAAATAAAAAAATAAAATGACACTAAATTTAAGAAATTCCCTGACAACGGCGCCAAACACTTGACACGACTTAAAAGTGTATTACTCTCAAGTATAAGAGTGTCTAGTTATAATATAACCCGGTGAGTCCAAGGTCGAACCACAGGGAATTAAAATCTAGTTGTCAATTTGTTAAAAAAAGAAATTTAATTTCGAGAAAAGAAATTATTTGAAACCGATTTAAAAATAAGCTAAGGTTACAGGATCCACACTCAGCATTCAAACTATAATTTTAATACTTTCTTATTTTTTATATTTTGTCTCACTTTTAATTATTATATCATTTAATTCTAACTAACTATGTGTGTAAATATGGAATCAAGTACCTAATGTGCCACACTATATTAATGTGTCGACATTATGTCAAAATACCATACATATCCAAAGAAATTTATAAATTAACATGACATAAAAATAACCAGAAAATAATAAAATAAACTTAAAACTCACTTGAGAAAGAAATTAATTTTATGATTTGATACTTTGAGCTTCACCCTTCACCTCAGCTTAGTAAAATTAGCCACTCATGTTGAAAGAAAATAAAACACCATTTTCATTTGACAAACTTTTGGAATATATTACAAGAAAACTGATTAGAAGAAAACAAGAAATGAAAAGAAAGAAATCCTCAGCTGAACTCTCTCTCGGCTTTCGAATACTCAGCTCTCTAGCTTGCTTGGCTCTCCCCCAACTTCCTGCATCTCCTTGCCTATAATAAACAAGGAATGCATTATCTTTAAGTGCACAGTAATCTTTGGAACTTTGCACTGTTCACTGTAGCGGAGCTTTGAGTGCACAGTAATCTTTGGAACTTTGCATTGTTCACTGTAGCAAAATACATAATACAAAATATAGAATACAGAATACTAAATACTCCCCGGGTGAAGAGACATGTGCGCTCTCACTTGTGTCCAGAGGACCACCCGAATTTTTTTTTTTTTAAGTACAAAAATGTACATACATTGAAATAAATAAAACTTTAATTTGGCTTTAATACATCTTTAATGCTTTGTAGGAGAGAAAATGCCGAAGCAGTCATCTTCATTTTCATCACCAAGAGAAATAAAAGGCTCATCATCTCCAGTGGTGCTTGAGGAGGAACTTGCAACGGACGTTTCAGACCTTGTGGCGAGAAGTTGTTGCATGACTTTGAAGTATTCTTCTTCTGTTTTGGCGCTTGGGCTTTGGATTTTACTGAGAAAAGTTTGTTGGGCTTTGGATTCTTTGATGGTCGGGGTAAGAAGCCTTTTGAACCAAGCCAATTTTGAATAAGGGCTTGATTAACTTTTTTCATCAAATTTTGACCACCATTTCACTTTGAAAATTCTTTGGATGATAAGTTGTTTTTCTTGAGTATGAAATCTGAGATTCCACATCCATACCCAAGGGAGAAAGGAATTTGTACAAAAGCAAAGAAAGGGAGAGAACCTTTTCTCTGATTCAGAAGGGGTATAATGAGCTTTGAAAAGGTTTAAACAATTGGTGGCATTGGGAGTAAGGATTTGTGGAGTCGGACCAAAATAATTCCACCATTGTTGGAACCAGTTTGGAAGGCTATGCACGGTTATTTTAGAATTAAAGAAAAATAACCATGAATGGGATTTTTTTGGATTTTGGATAAAAAATGCGTTAAACCAGGCTTGTTGGTAGTCCCAATAGGAATAGGCCAAACAGTGTGGTAAACGCATTTGAAAATTTGGAGGGAAAGTTTTGAATTTGTGAAGTTGGTCACCCCACTGGTTTGGGCTCAAGACTTTTAAAATAGTGGCCGTGGAATTGGGATGAGAAAGAAATGTTTGAATTTTACACTGGCTTCTAAAATACTTTGATAATAAGGGGGGTTTTGTTAAATCCATGGTTTAAAAACCATTAGGGAAAAATTTTGAAATTGCTTGGAAAGGATCAGTGTGGTAAAAACCATCTTCCATAGTCAAAATGTTTTGAAAATGGGTTTTATCATACCAATCGGAAGTTTTCTTTGAAGGTGTTGGTTGTGAAAGAACAATTTGTGAAGATGAGCTTTCAGAAACAACAACATTTTGGGAAAGAGATTTTGTAATTTCTTTTTGGCTTTCTTTTTCACAAATGTCTTTTGAAGGTGTTTGGCTTTGAGAAAAAGAGGCGAGCATAAGCTCAGGTGATTTGGAAATGGATTTCATCCATTGGTTTACTTGCTCATGGGTAGAGAGGGCTTTGGATTTTTCTTCTTCATCTTCGATCATGTCAATCCAAGATTTGATTGGCATGGCAGATAAAAGTAGTTTTTCTTTAGGAGAAGAAGATTGGGAGTCTTTTGGAGTGGCCTTATGCTCAGGGTCTTTGGCTATGCCTTTTCCTTTGTCTCTCCTTGTTTTTGGCGGCATTATCTGTTTTGAAGAAATTCCCGAGTTAGAAAATCAGGAATAGAATTTGTATCCCCTTTAATATATTGAATATCAAAGTCAAAAACACTTAAAATAGCTTGCCATCTTGCAAAAATCTGTTTTGATGCAATGTTCTGAACATCTTTTTCTAAAACATGTTTTGCAGCTTTGCAATCTATCCTAAGCAAAAAATTTTGATTTAATAAATCACTTTGGAATTTAGATATGCATAAAACAATGGAAAGAATTTCTTTTTTAATGGTAGAATAATTCTTTTGACATTCATTCCAATGTGCAGAGACATATTGAACTATTTGTTCTTTATCATTTTCTTTTTGCTTTAATATGCCTCTATAGCCTATATCAAGCATCTGTTTCAATAATTTTAGGCAATTTTGCAAGAAATAAACATAGAATATTTTAGAATGCTTTATTAGTTTAACAACTTTTGTGTGTTCATCTGTCCATGGAGCAGGATTCTTTTTTAACCTATCATGCAAGGGTTTAGACATCCTATTAATATTAGGACAGAAATCAAGAACATAATTTAAACTTCCAAGAAATCTTTGTAATTGGGTTTTATCAAGAATTTTTTCAGGAAATTTATCAGCAAACAAAAGAGATCTTTCAATAGGAGTAACGGTTCCTTTGGAAATATGGTGACCAAGGAATCGGACTTTTGTTTAAAATAAAGAGACTTTAGAACTGGAAATTGCTAATCCAGCCTTTCTGGTGGCAAAATAAAAAGTTTTTAGATGTTTGAAATGTTGATCGATTGAGTTTGAAAATATCAACACATCATCAATATAAACAATACAAAAATCAGAATAAGGATTATAAATATCATTCATAATTCTTTGAAATTCTGAGGGTGCATTCTTTAAACCAAAGGGCATAACAGTCCACTCATATTGTCCAAATGGAACAATAAAAGCGGTTTTATAACGGTCATTTAGATGAATTTGAATTTGCCAAAACCCAGATTTCATGTCGAATTTTGAGAAAATAAGAGCAGAGCATAGTTTTTGAAGCAAATCCTTTTTATTAGGTATAGGGTACCTAATCCATTTTAATGCCTTGTTTAAGGGTTTGTAATTTATTACAAGTCTTGGTATGCCTCTTTCAACTTCAGAATTTTTATTAACATAAAAGCCGGCACAAGACCACGGGGACCTAGACTTTACAATAAGTCCTTTTGACTCCAAATCCTTTATTTTATTTTTACAATGTTGTTCCAATTCCATATTCATTTGGATTGGACGAGCTTTAGTGGGTATTTGCTTTTCATTGAAAGAGCTTTCATAAGGCAAATCTACCAAATGTTGTTTTCGATTCCAAAAGGCAGAAGGTAGGTCGGCACAAATTTCTTTTTCAATGAGATTTTTGAAATCAGAAATTTTCTTTTGGATCAAATCCTTTTCTAATTGGCTTTCAATCTTTTTCAAATCTAAATCCTTTTGTAAACATATCAAATCATTTTGTCTTGTTTTGAGAAGATTATTGATGTGATTTTGGTGAATAGAATTAGCTTTAATGATATTCAAATTCCTTGTCTTTGGTTTTTCAATAAATGGAAAAAAAAATTTTTATTATCTTCTTTAAAAGATATATTATCGGCAGCATAAGGGGTTATGAGATTTATTAAAGGGGTTCCTAAAATGACAGCATGGTGTATGTCATTCGTGAGAACAAAAGAAGTTTTAAATTCGAATCCATTGTTGTGGATTGAAGCATCAACTTTAGAATTAACATTAAGCTTTGAATTGTTGGCGGCAGAAAGCCTTTCTTTTGTTTTCTCATGAAATCTTTTGGGGACAATGTCTTCCCTTAAGCAATTTAAATCGGCACCAGTATCAAAAAGGGCAATGACGTCAATTGCAAAATCATCTGAAAAAATTAAAGAGATTTTAATAAGATATTTTCTGGTGGTGATTTGTTTTAAAACAAATAAAAAATCATTTGGTACAGATTCAATATTATCAACATTTTGATCATCGTTATCATTATCAGAATCAACTTCTTTATCAGAATTATCCTCCAAATGTTTTTGTAAAAGAAGTTGGATCGTATTAGAATCAGTTTTCTGTTTTTCTTTTAAATCTTTAATCTCAAGTTTAATGTCTTTGATCTCCTTTTGGAGATCCCGGTGGACTTCTTTGTTTTCTTTTATCTAAAATCAGAGTAAGATCATAAGAATTCTTTTTAACAAGGGACTTTAGAGGTTTCGTTTATTGAAATCCAAAGTTTTCAAAAGGTTATCAAGATATTCTCTTTGAAGACTTGGATCAGAAATATGCTTTACAAGTTCAAGAAAAGTTTCTTGGTCTTTAGCTAAAACATTGATTTTCTTTAAAATCAATTCGATTCACCGCTAGATGCAGAGTCATCTCAATTAGCTCATCAACTTGATAGGATCAATGGAAGACTACGACTCGATAAGAAGAGGGGCCAATTTTGAAAGGATTTCTTCTTCAAGATCAAGCTCATGAAGCTTTTTGTTCATTCTGCAGTATTTTGCAGTATGACCTTTTATGTCACACTTGTGACATATAGCTTCTTTGTAATTGAAAGGAGTCTTTGGTTTGGCTCTAAATTCTTTCATTTTAGAGAAATTGGGCTTCTTATAAGGCCTCGAGGGTTTCTTATAAGATAGATCTCTAAATTCACGAAAGGGTTTCCTATAACTTTTAGATTTGTAATGCTTCCTACGAGTTTTAGTAGAACACTCGCCATTACAATCTTTGGAGATAGAAGTTTTAAAGGGGTCATAATTGAATTGTTTACAAAAACTGCCTAATTCTTGTTTAGACTTCTTAAGCTCCCACTTAAATCGCTTTCAAATCTTGACAAATCTTTAAACCTTCTTTGTTGGAAGCTAACTAACTCGCCATAAGTAAGTTCATGGGAATGCGATTGTCATAAAGGGCCTTAATAGAATTCCTAACCTTTCTCTTAAAAGGGTAGGAAAACATGCTTAGAATTTCTCTTTCCAAGTAGTATGATTTGAATCATCTCTGAGAAAGAGTCTAGTGAAGAAAGTGGTTTTGTAGGTTTGGAATTCACTAAGTTTTCTACACCTGAGATTGTGTAGTAACTCAGCGTTTTTGTCTCTAAGGTGAGAAGGGTCTCCTATGAAATGGAGGGAAATAGTCACAATTAATCTGACTATTGAATTCATCAAAGACGGGGTGCCATCTTGATCTCTTTGGATAGAATTTAGGATATCTAATTGTTGCTCATTGGTGAGGAGATTATCCCACCATCCTTTGAGTTGACCAAAGAAACCTAAGGATTTGCGATAGCCTTGTCAGTTCCCGATTGGGTTTTATAGGCATTGGCTGTCATGGTCATTTGTTGCAACAATCCTAGAATGTTATATTCCGACATACCATCAATATTCCATTCATAGACAGAGGATGCATTATACCGGGACTGGTTTAATGCACTAGGCCTATTGTCTATGGTCAAATCTGGGGGAGACTTGACTGTGGGAAGGGCTAATTCCCAATGAATTTTGTTGGCTTTAGGAATAGGTTCTTCTTTGAAAGCTTCTAAGTCAGAAGAGGCTATAGAAGTTTGGTCATCAAGTTCTAATACTCCAATCTTGCTAGATTGAGGAGTATCAGGGGCAATCTGGATTTTACTGGATGAGGAAGAAGCAGCTTCTATCCTATCTAGTTGTTCTCTAATGGCTTTAGCAAAATCTGATTTTGATTCTTGAACAATCTTTTGGCTAGTTTCCGAAACCTGAAAAGGTTTGAAAATAGGTTCTTTAAGCTTTTGTCGAATCCGATTTTGATGGAATAAGAAATCGGGAACAAGAATGGTTGACTGGATTTGGCTTTCTATTCTAGTCAATCAAGCTTTTCCGATTGTATTTAAGTTAGTATTACAGAAATTATTCTGTTGGATAATACTACTCAAATTTGCATCAGAATCATTTGGTTTTGGAATTTTGTAAGGTGACGCTCTGATTTGGACAGGAGGTTCACCGTGATCAACGGTTATACTCCGAAGAGGTGGGTGCTCAGATTCTATGGTTCTATCATTATCGGAAAGTTTCCATTCAGGGACCTTCTTTCTAATAGTAATAGGGTTTGACTCTTTAAAAGGGTAATTGATGTTGTTATCAGAAGAATATATTTCGAACCAATCAAAAAACAATATATGAACTTTATGAAGATTCACAAATTCATAATAAAGTTGTTGGATTTCTTTTCTTTGATTTAGAAAATGTTTAAAAAACCAAATTCTTTTGTCTTTGTTTGAATCAGAATAAAAATCGTTATGTAGGAAAGTTTTATTCAATTCAAATTCCTTTTCAATGACATTAATGACATTTTCTGTAACAGCAGAAAACGTAGGAGATGTTGGAGGAGAAGGTTCCTTCTCTTCCTGGCTTTGTACATGTTGATTACTAGTGTAGATCGGGTGAGGAACACTAGTGGTGTAATCAACTGATCGGATGGAAGTGCTAGGTATATCTGAAGTAGAAAACCTAGGTTGACTCTTTGTATGTTGGAATGGGAGATTTATAACAGAGGGTATTTTTGTAAATTTCCTTTCTAATGAAGGAATGTTTGAGCACGACTCTTTATCAGAAAATCTGGATGAGGTAGACCTTCTGAATGATAATTTGACTTTACCATCAGAATACTGAGTCACATTTTGCAACTCTGTATTGGGCTCAAGTTGTTTTGGAATCGCCGGTGGGGCGGCTCCTTCAAGAATCCATTCCTCTGGAAGATTGACATCTTTCCATTGGATTGGCTTTGGAATAACAGTATTTGCTTTAGACAAGTCAGTTTGCAAGAGAAGTGTTTCATCTTTTTTTTACTGGAATTTGTGTTGCGTACTAAACGCAGAGACCATAGCTTTGTGTGATTAAAATGTGTGATGGTCAGGAGGCGTGGTGGCCTCCTGACCATCACTTACATGATTGCCCAATTGTTGTTGTTTTTTTTTTTTGATTTATTATTGTTTTCTAATTACATCTCCTCAATAATTCTTTTCAATTGGCTCTAGCAATTCTTGTTTGTTCTCGCTTCCAATTCCAACTCCTTTTTATTCATGAAAAAAAAATATTTACAAGATAAAAATTAGCATATTGCGAATTAATTTAACATAAAAATATATTTAAGGAGTCTTATGATAATTTAGAAATAACGAGAGCATTAATTGACACAATAAATGAAAAACTAATAATTTTATCCTTATTAAATGTACACTTTTTAGTGTCAATCATTCCTCAAACAAATGGTAAAGTTGAATTAGCAAATAGGGAGATAAAACAAATTTTTGAAAAGACAGTTAACCCAAACTGCAAAAATTGATCTCTTCGACTGACTGATGCACTCTAGGCCTATCGTTTTGCATTTAAGACGTCTTTAGGAATGTCACCCTATCAGCTAGTTTATGACAAACCTTGCCACTTGTTGAACTTGAGCATAAATCATTTTGGGCCATTAAAGCTTTTAATTCAAATTTAGATGATGCTAGTAATGCGCGAAAATTACAATTGAATGAACTTGAGGAATTAAGGAATGATGCATATAAAAATTCAAGAATTATTAAGGCAAAAACAAAAGCTTTTCATGATAAAAGAATTTTTTGGAAAACATTTGAGATTTGTCAAAAAGCATTGCTTTATAATTCTCGTCTTCGTTTGTTTCCGAGAAAGTTAAATTCAAAGTGAAGTGGCCCATTTATTGTAATAAATGTATATCTATATGAGACTGTTGAAATTGAGAATTCAAAAAAAAATGTCACATTTAAAGTTAATGGAAAAAGATTAAAACTATATTTGGAATACCAATCATGTGAAGAAAGCACTGAAATAAATTGGAGTGACCCATTAAATCTTTATTAAGTTTCTAATGGGTGATTTAACTTTTCACTGTTATTTTACCGTTTGAATTGTTTAACTGTCTTTCATGATACGCGTTATGTTGTTTCTTGTTTAAGTGTGTTTGATAATTGTGTTCTTTTTTCGTCATTATACATCATAAGTACCTTAATAAGGAAGGTTCTGTTAAGACATCTTAAAAACTTTTTTCGAGTGAAATTTCACTTAAGCGGCCTAATACATAGTTGTAAATCACATCCAATTTGGGAACTACAACCACCAACATTAGTACCTACGTTGAAGATCTAGAAAGACAATCAGAGAAATAGAGGGTAGTGTATATGACTTCCAATTGGAGCTTGAAGTTAACTCAATAAAAGGACAAATGTGAGTCCATTTTTCTTTCTACATTGTGTGTTTCTTTTTGCTGGTCGTTTTCACGTTTGATTTGATCTTACAGATATGATTTTCGTCATTTTGGTGTGTTTTGCTTTATTTTCCTGTATAAATAGTAAATAATTGTACTCTGTAACTTTTTAAGTCGGTATCCTAAGTTTTCCACAATAACTCATCCCAAAATCAAGCATGGAAGAAATACAACATAAATTGCATAAGCGTTTTCCTTTTCTCCCTCAGATGCCCTCTCGAAAATTTACAAAGTTTGTTGTGAACGATTGCGTTTGTTAATGATCAAAACCATTCTTTCTCACATTCGTTGATTAATTGATGCAGAGGTCCAATTAGCAGGTGAGTTTTCTGATCCATTTATTTTTTACATGCCTGATTTTAGTAAAAGAACATATGCTAAAAAAAAAAAGAGCTAAAAAACTTGGCTCAAAATGTTGTAACTGTGTACGACTTAGTTGCAAACGAGAAATTTGTAAATATTTAGGAATGGTTTCTGATAATCAAGAAGATAAAATTAAATTCGTTAAAGATGGCCTGAGCAATGAATCGTTGGATGATATCTTAGGATCTCTTAAGACGCATCAAAGCGGACATGTGCAATATGAGATTCATAGGTTATGGAGACAAGAAAGAGCATAGTGTAATCTTAGGAATCTGACTCAAAAAGACCATGTTTGCCAATTTATAAGAAAACCAGATAGAAAGCCTATCCTCAACCCATAAAGGGCGTTCGAGCCGTTACTGGATGTAAAACCAGAGGAAGATATGAGTCATAATCACAACTACCAGTAAATATCATTTTCTTTTACTATTATTTTATCAATTGCATTATTCCGTTTAGTGGTGTGATTTTGTATTTACCATTATTTGTTTTCTTTTACTGTTTTTTTCTTTTCACTGTTTGCTTTTGAATTATTAAGACATGAGCTTTATGTGTCTCTGACAAATACACCAACCAATTTACAGTTGTTTCTCATTTTTTCTGTCACTAAGATCTTCAAATACGAGTTCTTTTTCCAACCACTCACAACTTGTTTTTGAAGATTATTCCAATGGCAACATCTTCGAGTAGACAATTCAAAAATATTTGTATGCTCTCTGGATTTCATTACAGAAAATACAAGGAGTTCGTTCAGGCAGCTGTAGATCTTGGTCGTGTCATAGCTGAGAGGAAGTGATTGTAGGTTATCAAAACTTGTCTCATAAGTTATTTTTATTAGAGGAAACTAGGTGCTAGGTATCATTGCACAAGCCTTAAAACCTCTAGGGTGCCTGTCCGACGTACAAATTGGAGAAGAGTTAGTTGTCTCAAGTATGCAAGAGCGAATATCTAAGATGTTAAATCATGCTGATGTTTTCATTTTCTTGACAGGAGATCTTGCAAGTTTAAAGACACTGATTACATTTGCATTTTGGGCCCATTTGAACATCCATAAAAAAACCTATCGGTTTACTAAATGTTAATAATTTTTATGATGGTTTGCTCACATTCATTAACCATGTAATTAAGAATCATTTTATTCCAATCTCCGCAAAAAAACTCTTTATTTGTGCTTCTACTACTAATGAGTTACTTAATCTTTTACAAGCTTACAAACCAGAGCTAGATCCTAGGACATTGCCATTGGAATGGTTGACTAATGATGGTAACCGTAGCCCTAGTAAGAAGTACAAGTTGGACTTAACTTTTTGGTTGTAATTATCTTCTTGGAGCGATCAGGTAATGTCTTCTAAACTCCTTTCCTTTAAGTCATTGAGGATAATGTTTTGTTCAGGTTGGGGGGAGGGAATAGTTGACAATTTTGGAATATGTCAAATCCTAGTAATGTTTATGTTGAAGATGGCTAAATATGGGATGTAGCGGCTCTAAAAATGCATCTTCAACAGTTTGTTTAGGTGTGATATTTCCTATTTATGTTTTCTTTATCTTTTTCATCTTTTTGCAAGCATATTTTAAAATTATGAATAATATTTAGATTAGGTTATGGGAAGGGAAAGTTGATGTAAATTGAAAATAGGTGTGTTTATTTAAAAAAAAAACCCCAAAAAACCAAAAACAACAAAAAAAAATTTGTGTTTAGGATGGCTGTGTAAAGAGTCATGTTGTGAAAAATTTTAATATACTTGCAAGCGCACGAATTTAGAGATAGAATAGTGGTAACGAGGTCGATCCCACAGGAATTATTATAAATTGAAAAGTCTAATTTAAATATAAAATTAATATAAATTGAAAAGTCAAATTGAGTTTTTAAGAAAATTAAACTAATTAAACTAAGAAAATAATAAAAGAAAATGAGATTTCAATAAGAAAAAACTATCAAGGTTTCAGAATCTACCACTATTCAACTAGTAATTATCTAATTATTAATTAATCCCCAATTTTAGAGTGACAACTCGAAATCAATCTATGTCATCTCATGGATATAACAATTAAGCCCAAATAAAATTAATCTTGTGTAGATTCTTTTTTTGCTTAATAGTATAATATATAAGCATCCCATGTAAACATATTGAATAACAAAGAGTCAAAGTTTCCTAAGCACTCTGTGCAAACAATTTAATAAAAGACACGAAATCAAAGATAATCATGTATAAACTTTATGAATCCAAGCATGGATTTAATCGAATATTAATCCTAACAATCAATAATGCATAACAGAATTGATGAAAAGATTTTAATAACATCCAATTAATCATGTGAAATAAAAATAATAATCATCAAAGAACATATATAGGGAATTAAATAAATAAAAAGATAATTTTTTATTGAATAGGGCTTCATCCTTAACCTCAGTATAAAAAAATTAGTTAGACATACTTAAATTGGGAGCAACAAAGCAAATAAAAACAGCCATGGAGAAGCCGAACTGTTGCTGCTCTTCCCTGCCGAATCCCGTCTGCGTCTCTTTTCTCCTCCGGCGGCTGCTCTTTTCTTTTCCAAAAGCCAAAGTTTAGCTTTCTTATATAGTCTTTAAAATGGGCCCCACCTCTTAAATTCCAAAGCCAAAAGGTTTCGCCTTTTTATTTGTTTGGTCTTGCACGTGCACTCCACTTGGATTTTTCATTCTTTTTTTAACGCCATACAATTGCTTCTCACGTGATGGCCATAATCTTCTTTGTCTTCATGTGCATGGATGAATGAATTTGTCTTGAATTCACATGCATAGTTGCCTAATTGCTCCTAAAATCAATCAATTAATGCCTCCAAAATTGAGCTCCTTTATGTCCTTTTTTATTCATAATCTCCAATTAATCCCCTATTCAATAAAATAATTCAATTAATTAAAAATAACTAGCAATTATATAATAATGGGTAAAATATGTATATAAATTATGCTCATCAAGTCATGACTTTTGAGACACATCCTAATTGTTCTGTTGTATTATATTTTGATTTTAAAATTCATAGTAAGTTGTTTTGTTCCCTTTTTCTTTGAATTACTCAAATTTGTGAACTCTCCATTTGTTTATTAAGTTATTTTGTTGTTTACTCATTTAACAAGTATTACTAAATCATTCTTCACACACACACTATGACACATACTAGTGGTTGTAAATTAAAAATTTTACAGAATTCAATTTTTTGATTTATTAGGGATAATATCTAAGGTAGTAGAAAATGCATATTACAAAAAAAATTGAATGTATTTAATTTTGTTATATCTAGAACCCGAGTAATTAAGTCCGTAAGGGTGTCTCAACACCTAATGACCTAAGGCCAACTGGTTTAGAAGTCACTAGCTTAAAGCTCGCTACATGAGTTATAGATATATTATTTGCTTATTTATTAAAGACTCGAGTAATTAAGTCTGTAGAGTTGTCTCAACACCTAGTGCCCTAAGGCCAACTAGTCTGAGAGTCACTGGCCTAAAACTCGCTGCATGGGTTAAAAATGTAATATTTAAAAAATATTTTAATAATCTACTGCCTGAAAATATAATTTCTAATGAGTTTTAGAACGAAAATGTTGTTTTCTTTTAATGAAGCCCCATAAGTATTGTGTTAATTACTTGAACACAAAAGAAAGTTTATGATATTCTGGATAATGAGTGAATGACAAAGAGTTAGAAAATTTTGGGAGAATTTATTTATTTGGTAGTTTAGAGGATAGATAAACAACTATTATGTTTCATGTGAATTTTGTAAATCTTAATTTAATATAATGCTTTGATTACTAGGGGTTAGCAATAAGCTAGTTGGAGAGGTGTGATTAATATTAAAAATTGTATGTTTATTAAGGAGTAAAATGTTATTTTGTGCTTATAATATAATTGACATTTGTAATTATGTAACATATTATGAATTTTTAATTATTTTTCTAAATATTTGAATTTGTGTATTTTTGTGTGTTTATTAGGTAAAAATAATAATTCCATACAATTTGATATTCCAAACAAATGTACGAATGTCAAATTTGGATTTTGAAAATCTGAGAAATTATGCCATTGTCGAGGAGGATCCGCCATTTTTGTTGTAAATTTATAAGTTTTTACCATGGTAAATATGGTAATTGTGAAATTATAAATTTTTACTATGTTAGGTATTATAATTGTTAGTGGAATGTGTTGGATATGCTTGAGTGGATTAAGTTAGATTTATGTTTTGTTAGTGGGTCAAATGTAAGGTTAAGATGTAATTTGTTTTATTTAGATGTGTGGTGTGGATTAATCTTGTATTAGTATAAAAAGAGATGGGGGGAACACACATGTTGGTTAATTTAACTCAATTACTATTGATGTAATGTGCAAATGTACACAACAAGTAATAAAGTGATAAATATTCAAGATCGTCTCCACATAGACTGATGTTACTAGAAATGCTACAGCAATCACGATAGTGCAAACTTCCTTTATCTAAAGAGAAATCTAATTAAAGTTGATTACTACTGAAATTAAAAAATTTAATAAAATAAATGCAGTAATAAAGTAAATTAGATGAATTGTGTAAAGAAGAATTTAATAAGAATGAAGTAGTTGAATGATCAAACTCTCTTCATGGGTTGACTGTTTTGTTCAAATTAACACCAATTGCTACAATAATTCCTACAGCACTGGGTAGAATTATTTTACATCCTCAACTGTCGCTTGTTGGACTTCTCATACCTTTAACTGTTCAAATTAACACCAATTGCTACAGCAATTCCTATAGCACTGGGCAGAATTATTTTACATCCTCAACTGTCGCTTGTTGGACTTCTCATACCCTTAAGCACCCTAACAATGACCAGTTGTTATTTTACCTAAGGTATGACATTATGAACATACACTCCCTCTACCCTACAAGGTGAATCCCTATATCTAGTTCTTCAATAATCTTAACTCAAGTGTGGCCTTTTTGGGACTCAAGTTAAACTCAATCTAGAAAACTTAAATTAAGATCAAGTATTACTCTAATAAATTCCACTAAGACAAGCCGTTTTGCGGCTCTCTTTTAACTTGAACCATTAAATGGGAGGTCAACCAAAATAATGATTGTAATATGAGTTATTAGAGCAAAATGCTACAACAATCTTGCAGCAACTCATAAGAACAGTCAAGAACCCATTGAGATTGTTTGTCACTCAACTACAATCAAATTTAGTTCATACTTTGGAAAAGAAAAACAAACAGTAAAGTATCAGTCATGAAATACATCAGTTCAATCAAAGAGTAAGAAAGGGGACAAGTAAAGAACGATGAAAATTGAATCCAAATAATTTTTCCGATCTCTTCACTGGTACAGACTTGTTCTCCCTTGAATTCTGATTTTTCCTTTTTTTCCTCTTGATTTCTTCGATGTTAATTCACTGCCGCCACTTTTCCATATGATGCGTGCCCCTTTTATAACTAAAAGCTAGGGTAAATAGAAGTCTAGTGCGCACATAAGTCAGATTAGGAAACTGCAGATCGCGATTCTGCAAGTTTTTGTACAAATTTTATTGAACTCGCAAGTGCACGAATCTATTGTAGTATAGATAAATGGTGACAAGTGTCGATCCCACGAGGAGGTGGATTTTAATTGTGTGTAGAATTAATTTTCTAAATGGGTGGTTGGATTTGTGGTGAAAATGATTTGGATTATCCTAAAATTCGAATTAAGATGGCAAGAATAAATTGAAGTGAAAATCTATTAAATTGACATACTTAGGTATTTGGATCCGCATCAACATGCACCATGAGCTAAATATTCCTTATTAAGGCCAATTAAATCATGAGGGGGGAATCCATACCTCATGAACCACACTCAATACGTAAATAATAATAACCTTGTACTAGAGAGCCAGTGAAACCAAGGCGGTATCTAGACAAGATTATTATTATTTGTCGACGAGAAGTCAAAACATCCACAAAAACTAGAGGAGAAGAGAAAATAAATTTACCAAATAAAGCCTATGACACATGTTGAGACTTCACATTCAACTCAAGCTTGAAAGAAAATTAACTACTCATAATTGAACTAGGGATAAAATGAGAATTTATTAAAATACATAGAAAATACAAGATGGAGAAAGAATTACAGAAAATTGAGCCCAAAAATGGATTCAGAGATATCAAATTAGGGGGGGAGGCCCCCTTTTTATAGATACATTGAGTAAATCATGGCCATCGGATTAAAAACATTTTGGATGCTCAGGATTGCGCCAAGTCATCAGTTTGACCACAAAATAATTAATGCATGTACCGTACGCGAGATTTTTGGTCCACTGATATGTTGCCACGTCATCGATCAACAGTGCATAAGAATTTTAGTCCAACAGGATCGTGACACCTCATCAGTCAATGCCACATCATCGGTCAATGCCACATCATCGGTCAATGCCACATCATCGATCCGTCTATGTGAATAGTACCGTAAATGTGAACAATGTCATTTTTCTTTTTATGCTCCTCCTAAGGTTTTCGACCATTCTGAGTTCAAAAGTGATGTCTGTTTTGCCGTATGATCTCTCGTTCATTGTGAAATGACTATGATGCCTCTAAAATACATAAAATACTTAATTATAATATAACACACATAATTAAATGACCAGAAGTTTAAATACATAAAAGTAAGGGTGTTAGTAAAACTTGAAGTGTAAAATGACGATTTTCTCCTTTATAAATATACATTTTCTAACACTCAACACAAGTATCCCACGCTAAATTTTCTCTATTGTTGTTCCAGGATTGCTACAGTAATGGTTGCTACAGCAACAGCTACAGCACTACATTGTTCCAGATTTGTTTCAATTCTTTTGTAGCCATGTTCTTCCTTTTTTTTTTTGCAAGCCTATTGCATCAGCATTTCTTCTATGAGATATGAGCTTCTGGACACCTGCAATTATGCACACAATTTAAGCATGAATTATTTTAAATTAAGCAAAATTTATTAAGACTAAACTAAAATGAATATTTATGCAAAATGTAATAATGATATTAGTTTATTTTTAGATTTAAACATTTTTTCAATTAAAATTAAATTAAAAATAATTAAAAAGGCTGTGGGTTTGTGGATATCCATGTAGGTATTCGACGAATATTTGACTAATACCAACCTACCCGCCCGCAACCCACAAAATTATCCAAAGCAGGCGGGTTTGCATATACCATTGCCATCCTTGACTTAATCTTATTATAGAGACTCACTTTATAAAATAACACAAGGCCTCTTATACACAAGCATATTAAATGAACCTTTTACCAAATAATATATTTGGACTTTTTGACCCAACTAACTAGTTCTTTTGCTTATTAGTCCAATATTGGTGTTATCAATCAAACGAGCTAACCCAAGGATCATTAGATAATAGTGGTTACAATAATTATGTCTGTAATTAAACTAGCATGATTATAAATCTACTCCACTAAAAGATTAAAATTGACCCCCATAATTGCATGCTATCTAGGATAATGTTCTCGAATAATAATTGGACCCATTCCATATTGATTTCTTTACTTAACAATCATTTGTGCCACATCAATAAAATTGATATCTTAATTATCCAATTAATTTAGTTACATCTTGTTCCTTGACACTTACTAGTTTTCTTTAACGATCATTTTTAACATACTAATTATGTTAGCACACTCTGATTTGAAAATTTTATGATCAAGTATCAAAAACCTGTTAAGAGAAGTGTTGTACAAATTTTATATTGTTAATCTATAATTTCACTGCTCATAAATGCTTCCACCAAGATATCAAGTAATCTTGACTACAAATGTATATCGTGCCCATTGGTAACTCAAATGGAATAAAAATCATAATCATGAAACTATAATTAACTCAAGATTAAGATTGTAATAAAATCAATGCATATGAGAGTTAGTAAATCTGATAGTCATTTCAAGATTAATTAAATCTCATATACAATCTAGTTTAATATAGTCAAATCTCATTTATAATCCAGTTCAATATAGTCAAACTACATTAGTAAATTCATTTATGATTTAGTACAAATCATTTAACAAACTCACTACAATCTAAATTTATTTAATTATAAAATAACTTAAATTTTTGTCTTTTAAGAATCTAATTGTTGATCACATCAATATATATAATATGATTAAATTGACTTTATTCAAAATACTTATGCAATTAAGATATCTAAAAAATCTATTAAAATTTTATTAATAAGAAAGCCATTTATTACAAATAAATATGTATTAAAGAGCACATCATTCCAATAGTTCTTGCATGTGCAATCTTACAACAAACATGTGGCTCTCCAACATTAACTAATATTAAAAGACCAAAGCTAACTGACACGGGAGGCTAAGCTTGACGAGCTCAAGTGTGCAAAACTTAATCTAGCACGACATACAAACCATTTACCTTGATTGTTTAACAAGCTAAGAGCTGGAATCAAAATGTGCTGGAATCAGAATGGGTTAGAATGTGAATAGGAAATAGGAATCAAAATAAGTTATTTACTTGAACTGTAATAATCGGTATTAGAATGGGTTGTATTTCTACTAACGTATTTATTTTGTCTTAGAATCAGAATCAGAATCAGAATGAGTTTTATTGTTCAAATTATTAAAAAGTACTTAATTAACTATTGTCATAAATATTAATTTTTATTTTAGTTATTGTGATTATTATTATTAAAAATTATTATTATTGGTAATTATTGTTAATAATAATATTCTTATTAACATTAATATATTAATTAATTATAATACTTTTTATCATTAATAATAATAATAATAATCCATTCACATAATAATAATAATAACTGACACAACTTAAAAGTAAATTTTAACTCCCAAGTATAAGAGTGTCTTGTTGTATTATAACTCGGTGAGTCCGAGGTCGATCCACAGAGAAAAGATTTAATTAGTTTATTTTACTTTATCTAAAAATTAAAATTAAAACTTAAATATAAACAACTTAATTTAAATGAAACTATGGAATTGAACTAGTTAGGGTTATGGATCCACTCTTAGAAATAAATAAAACTTAATAAATTCTTTTTGCCAATTTTTTTTAGATTTATTACCCAAAAGATTAATTATACAAATTATTATTATTTTCCCTTTAATTTTATGATGGATTAAGTATTTATTGTGCCAAAATTTAATTTGTTACAATAAGTCAAAATACCATTTCACCATGCCTTATATTAAGTTCTTAAGAATTTATTGTGCCAAATTTATTTGTTTGTCTACAATAAATCAAAATTTCAAAATATAAAACATGTATAAAATTAAATAGAAAATAATTTATTTTATAAAATTAAAAATAGAATTTGATTAAATCATATTTATTTCTTAAGAGTTTTACCTTCCCCTAACTAATATTATTTAGTTAAGCATAATTAAAATAAAAAGAAGTAGTAGAATTGAATTACTTATAATTAAAAGAAATAAAAACAACTAAAATTAGAAATAAAACTAATTTTATTAATGAAAATAATTATACAAAATATTAAAAACACACCTGGAAATCAAGATTACAAGGAGATGGAGAGAATTTGAGAAGAAGAGAGTTGTAGAGAGATCATTAAAACATAAAAATGAGGCCCTATTTATAGAAAAATAAATTCATAATCTAGTGCTTTGCGGTCCATCATAGGCTTCATGCATGTGCTCCTCACAACCCTTAGATCAAGATCCAATGGCTGGTCAAACTTTAAAAGTCAACATCACACATGGCATCATTTGACTCGTCCGATTTGCCTAACGAACGGTTGAGATTTGGCGGGTTAATGAGTGGATTGGGTCGACCCGAATACAAAGATTCGGATCCTCCAACTTGCTTCACCTACCATTGCCACGTGGCACAATCATGGTCATTGAATCATGAACGGTTGAGATTTGGTCAAGATTGCCAGTTATCCCATGCACTCATATCTATTGTAAGCTCATTTCATCATCCAATCAAAAAAAAGTCAACTTTTTTACACAATTTTAATCCGATCTTGACCGATCTTAAGGTTTTCTCCAAATTTGACCTCCGTTTATCTGTTTGGAGCCTCGAAATACGTGAAATTAATATTTTTCCTGATAAACACATAAAAATACACAAAATTAAATATATTTAAAACATAATTAATAATTCATAATATATTATATAAACACAAATATAAATTATAACATAAGCATAAAATAACATATTATCGCTTGATAATTAAACAAATTTTAATACTAATCACATCCCCCAACCAGCTTATTGCTAGCCCTCTAGCAATTAAAGCGTTATATTAAATTAAGATTTATAAAATTCACATGCAAGTTAATAGTTGTTCATCTATCCTCTAAATTACCAAGAACTCTCCCAAATTCCTTTAACACATTGATGTTCACTCATTATCCAGAATATCATCAAACCTTCTTTTGTGCTCAAGTAATTAACACAATACTTATGGGGCTTCATTAAAAGAAAAACAACATTTTCGTTCCAAAATTCATTAGAAATTATATCTTTAGGCAATAGATTATTCACCATATTTTTATTTATTTTTTTAAATATTACATTTCTAACCCGTGTAGCGAGCTTTAGGTCAGTGACTCCCAAACCAGTTGGCCTTAGGGCACTAGGTGTTGAAGCACCCCTACGGACTTAATTACTCGGGTTTCTAATAAACAAACAATATATCTATTATCCATGTAGCGAGCTTTAGGCCAGTGACTCCCAGACCAGTTGACCTTAGGGCACTAGGTGTTGAAACACCCCTACGGACTTAATTACTCGGGTTCTAGATATAGAAATATTAAAAACAATTTTTTTTCTACTTTTTTTTTGTTTTTTTTGTTTTGTTTTTTTTTTAAATATACACTTTCTACTACCTTAGATACTATTCCTAATAAATCAAAAGAACTAAATGCTGTAAAATTTTAACTTACAACCCACTAGTATGTGTCATAGTGTGTGTGTGAAGAATAATTCAATAATACCTGTTAAATGAGTAAACAATTAAATAACTTAATAACCAAGTGGAGAGTTCACAAATTTGAGTAATTCAAAGAAAATGGAACAAAAACAACTTACTATGAATCTCAAAATCAAAATATAATACAACAAGACTATTAGGATGCGTCTCAAAAGTCATGACTCTTTACACAGCCATCCTAGACAAAAACAAAAATGTTTTTTTTTTGTTTTTGTTTTTTTAACAAAGAAAAGAAAAGAGAAAAGAGAAAAACAACACACATATTTAAAACATACGTCAATTATCCCCACCCCACAACCTAATCTAAACATTATCTTAACATTTTATAATTTTACAGATATGCAAAAAAAATAAAATAAAAATAAAAGAGAATAATAAAAGAAGAAGAAGAGGAGATCTCACCTGAACTTGATGCAGAAGCTTAAAAGCAGATAACAAAGATGAAGAAAAAGTCAATTTTTTTTTTTAACAACACCCTTAAGATTAAGAAGATGCGTTTCTAGAGATACTACATTCTCTATATCCTACCATCTTTGACTCAAATTTATCCTAAGTTAGTCTTTACAGAAAAAAAAAATTACATTCTTGATACCACACATTTTTTTTTTTTTGTAAACACATCACCAGGACTAAGACATTCCACAATTATCAACTATTCCCTCCCCCCAACCTGAAAAAGACATTGTCCTCAATGTTTTAAAAGGAAAGAGAAAGAGTTTAGAAGACAGCACATGAACACTACAACAGTAAATATTTACAGACGGAGAGTTAAATCTAAATCGCACTTCTTATTACCATCATCGACCAATTCGAAAAAGTCTTTGGATCTGGCTCTGGTGTATAAGCTTGTAAAAGATCAAGTAACTCATTAGCAGTAGAAGCACAGATAAAGATTTTTTTTTACAGAATATGGAACAAAATGATTCTTTATTGCATGGTTAATAAAAGTTAGCAAGCCGTCATAAAAATTATTAACATTTAACAACCCGATGGGTTTTTGATGAATGTTCAAGTGGGCCCAAGATGCAAATGTAATCAGTGCCTCAAAAGTTGCAAGATCTCCTGGTAAGAAAACAAAAGCATCAGCATGATTCATCATTTCAGATATTCTCTCTTGCATACTTGATACCACTAATTCTTCTCCAATTGGTGGGCCAGACATGCACACTAGCGGTTTCATGGGTTTTGGGATAATGCCGAGTACTTGGCTTCCTCTAGTAAAAACAGCTTCTGAGACAAGTCTTGATAACCCTCGTTCACCTCCTCCATACACAAGATACAGTTTCCTCTCTGCTATGACACGACCAAGATCTACAGCTGCCTGAACGAACTCTTTGTACTTTCCATAGTGAAACCCAAAAAGCACACAAATATTTTTGAATTGTTTACTCGAAGATGACGCCATTGGACTAATTTTTCAAAAACAAGTTGTGAGTGTTTGAAAAACGAGCTCATATTTAAGGATCTTGGTGACATAAATAATGAGAAACAGCTGTAAATGGGTTGGCAATATTTGTCAAATGACGAGTAAAGCTCGTGGCTCAATAATTCAAAAACAAACAGTAAAAGAAAACAAATATTTATTAAATACAAAATCACATCGCTAAAGGCAATAATGCAAATGATAAAATAACAGTAAAGTAAAATAACAGTGAAATGAAAGGATATTTACTGGTAGTTGTGATTGTGGCTCACATCTTCCTCTGGTTTTACGTCCAGTAACGGCTTGAACGCCCTCTATGGGTCAAGGATTGGCTTCCTATCCAGTTTTCTTATAAATTGGCAAACAGGGTCGTTTTGAGTCAGATTCCCAAGACTAAACTGTGCACTTTGTTTTTGGAATAGTATCCACAAATTGTAAATCTCACGTTGCACAAATCCGCTTCGATGCGTCTCAAGAGATCGTAAGATATCATCCAACGATTCTTTACTCATGCCATCTTTAATGAATTTAATTTTATCTTCACGAGTATCAGAAACCATTCCTAAAGATTTACAATCTGGTCGTTTGCAACCAAGTCTCACACAGTTATGACATTTTGAGCCAAGTCGTTTAGCTCTCCTTTTCTTAGCAAACGTACTTTTACCAAAACCAGGCATGTAAGAAACAAATGGATCAGAAAACTCACCTGCCAATAAGACCTTTGCTTCAATTAACCAACGAATGTCAGAAGGAATGCCATTGATCATTAACAAACGCAGTCGTTCACAACGAGCTTTGTAAATTTTCCTGAGGGCATTCTGAGGGAGAGAGGGAAAATGCTTATGGAGTTTATGTTGTATTTATTCCATGTTTGATTTTGGGGTTTTAGTTATTGTGGGAAACTGAAGATACCGACTTAAGAAGTCATGGAGTACCGTTATCCGCCATTTATATGGGAAAATAAATCAAAACACACCAAAATCAAATCTGCAAAATTAAATCAAGCGTGAAAGCGAGCAAAAAGAAACACACAATATAAAAGGAAAATGAACTTACATTCGTCCTCTCATTGAGTTAACCTCAAGCTCCATTTGAAATTCATATATGCCACTCTCTACTGTTCTGAGTTGTCCTTCTAGATCCTCAACATAAGACACGAATTCTGGTGGTTGCAGATCCCAAAGTGGATGTGATTTACAGCTTTGTATCAGGCCTCTTAAGTGAAATTTTATACGCTGAAATCTTTTAAGATGTGCGAACAGGCATTTTCTCATTGAGGTGCTCATGATGTAAAATGAAAATTGATGAGAGAATGTACAACTGTCAAACAAACACGCTTACACAAGAAAAATAATGTTAAAAAAAACTATGTACAGTGCATCAATCTAGAAAAAGAAAAAAAAATCAAACAATGAAACGGTAAAATAATAGTAAAACAAAACAAAAAATAAATAAATCAGTAAAGACTTAATCAAGAACTGGTGGGTCACCCAAATTAATTTCGGTGTCCTCGTCACGTGGGTGATGTTCCAGATATGGTTTTAATCTTTGACCATTAACTTTAAATGTGACATCGTTCTTTGGATTCTCAATTTCTATGGCCCCATATGAATATACATTTTTTACAACAAATGGGCCACTCCATTTTGACTTTAACTTTCTTGGAAATAAATGAAGACGAGAATTATAAAGCAACACTTTTTGACCAATCTCAAATGTTTTTCGAAAAATTCTTTTATCATGAAATGCTTTTGTTCTTGCCTTAATAATTCTTGAATTTTTATATGCATCATTCCTTAATTCCTCAAGTTCATTCAACTGCAATTTTCGCACATCACCAGCATCATCCAAATTTGAATTAAAAGCTTTAATAGCCCAAAGTGATTTATGTTCAAGTTCAACAGGTAAATGACAAGGTTTACCATAAACTAACCGATAGGGTGACATTCCTAATGATGTTTTAAATGCAGTACGGTAAGCCCAAAGTGCATCATTAAGTCTAAGAGACCAATCTTTTCGGTTTGGGTTAACCGTTTTTTCCAAAATTTATTTTATCTCCCTATTTGCTAATTCAACTTGACCATTTGTTTGAGGATGATAAGGGGTAGCAATTTTATGTGTAATTCCATATTTCTTCATTAAAGACTCAAATGACTTATTACAAAAATGCTTACCTCCATCACTGATAATGGCTCGAGGGATTCCAAATCGACTTAAAATGTTTTCTCTTAAAAATTTAATCACAGTTTTACTATCATTATTTCGACAAGAAATTGCTTCAATCCATTTTGAGACATAATCAACTGCAACTAATATATACACAAATCCAAAAGATGATGGAAATGGACCCATGAAATCAATTCCCCAACAGTCAAATATTTCAATTTCAAGTATGGGATTTAAGGGCATCATGTCATTTAGTCCTTCCTTACCCTTTGAATTTTCATCATTTTCATAAGGTTCAGGCATAGGTCTATCAACAACCTTACCACTACAAAGAGTTATAACTGACTTGACTTGGTCTGTGGGTGGATTTTGTTGAATTTTAGGATTTGGTTGTGGTTGGGCTGGAAATTTTCCTTTTTCTTGAATAGTGAGTGCAGAAGCAATTTTAGCAAGAGTATCTTTCAAATCAGAAAAAGTTTGTGCATTTTGATTGTTAATAACATCTTGCTTTCTGATGAATGAATGCATTGTGTCTTCCAGATTTTTCCAGGGTGGTGGAACATATGGTGCATAAGGCTGAGGATTTTGAAAATTTTGTAGAGGTGGTGCTTGTGAAGATTGTGCATTATTATTATTCCTCCAACTGAAATTCGGATGATTTCTCCAACCAGGATTATAAGTCTGTGAATATGGGTTTGGTTTATTGAAAGTGTTAATGGCATTAGCTTGATCATTTAGACATTCTTTAAGTGCAGGCAAAGTGGGACACTCTTGAGTGAAATGATCATTCGAATTACATATGTTACATGCAATTTCTTGAACAGATTTTACTTGATCACTCTTTTTATGCTCCAAAGCTTCAACTTTCCTAACTAGGGATGCAAATTTTGCTTGTAAATCATGATCTTCCCTAAGGTTATAGATTCCTCCACTAGATGGAGATGATTGTTGCTTATTTGTCAATTCAAAAGTTCCAACAGTATCCCAATGTTGTGCATTTTCAGCTAATTGGTCAAGGTAATCTAGTGCATCTTCAGGATTTTTATCCCTAAATTCACCATTACACATCATTTCAACAACTTGTCTACTTTGGGGTATTAAGCCCTCGTAGAAATAAGTGACCAATCGCCAAGTTTCAAAACCATGATGTGGGCATATGTTAAGCAACTCTTTAAACCTATCCCAACATTGGTATAATGTTTCTCCATTTTTTTGAGTGAAAGAAGTGATTTGCCTTTTAAAAGAATTTGTTCTATGAGGTGGAAAGAATTTTTTCAAAAACTGTTCTTGCATGTTATTCCAAGTTCTTACTGATCCAGATCTAAGGTTTTGTAGCCAAGTTTTAGCTTTATCTTTTAATGAAAAAGGAAAAAGCTTTAATCTAATTATGTTCATGCTACAATTTTGGTCCGTGTATGTATTACAAACTTCCTCAAAATCTCTTAGATGCAAGTACGGATTCTCAGATTCTAAACCATGAAATGTTGGTAAAAGTTGGATAATACCTGGTTTAAAGTTGAATCGAGATGCTTCTGGAGGAAATACTATACACGACGGTGCTCCGGTTCTGGTTGGATTCATGTAGTCTCTCAGAGTCCTTGGTTGATTCTGATTATGTCCATGCTGAGATTGGTTGTCTCCCTGATCAATTTGAGGATTAAGTTCGCCCAAAACATTTTCGCCTTCATTCTCATCCATGATTGGTGGTGGAGATTGAGATCTACGAATTAACCTGCCACTTGAAGATCGAGACCAACGTCTCATGCAATGGTTATATTATAAAGATAATATTTACACAAATTGATAACAAAATAAAATAAAAAAAATAAATAAGCAAATAATATAAGTGTACAAAAGAAAATTAAATAACAATTTTGGTGGTTGAACCCACCAATTAACAATAAATTAAGTATAAAATAAATGCAAAAGAAAGAAAAAGAAAAAGAAAGAAAAATGGCGGTTGAACCCACCAATAAAGCAAAAATAAATAAATAAATACGAAATAAAATAAATGCAGAAAATTAAATAACTGAAATTAAAAAAAATTAGGAGTTAGCAGTTAGTAAGTTAAGAGTTAGTAATTAGAGTTAGTAGTTAAAGTTAGTTTGGTCCAAATTAAGTCCAAAATATGTCCAAATATGTCCAAAATATGTCCAAATATGTCCAAGTCTAGATTATTTTGAGGAATTTCGTCTAGGGATTTTATTACAAATTATTTTTAATTTTATGGTCAAACTGTAATTTTTAGAAGTTTAGAATAGCAATTTGGGATGAAAGTGAAACGACTGAAAGATGTTGGGGTCTGAGTGTAATTACCAAAAGATTGGGCTCGAAACGGGAAGTGTTGGGGTGAAACGAGAAATATGAAAGATATGGGGACACAAGAGAATTTAAGAAACGGAAAAGGGGCAAACGAAATTTTACATATAAGAGAAAAATAAAAACGGAAAAACAAACCAAATAAAAAAAAAAATTTTCCCCGGCAACGGCGCCAAAAACTTGACAAACTTAAAAGTAAATTTTAACTCCCAAGTATAAGAGTGTCTTGTTGTATTATAACTCGGTGAGTCCGAGGTCGATCCACGGAGAAAAGATTTAATTAGTTTATTTTACTTTATCTAAAAATTAAAATTAAAACTTAAATATAAACAACTTAATTTAAATGAAACTATGGAATTGAACTAGTTAGGGTTATGGATCCACTCTTAGAAATAAATAAAACTTAATAAATTCTTTTTGCCAATTTTTTTTAGATTTATTACCCAAAAGATTAATTATACAAATTATTATTATTTTTCCTTTAATTTTATGATGGATTACGTATTTTTTGTGCCAAAATTTAATTTGTCTACAATAAGTCAAAATATCATTTCACCATGCCTTATATTAAGTTCTTAAGAATTTATTGTGCCAAATTCATTTGTTTGTCTACAATAAATCAAAATTTCAAAATATAAAACATGTATAAAATTAAATAGAAAATAATTTATTTTATAAAATTAAAAATAGAATTTGATTAAATCATATTTATTTCTTAAGAGTTTTACCTTCCCCTAACTAATATTATTTAGTTAAGCATAATTAAAATAAAAAGAAGTAGTAGAATTGAATTACTTATAATTAAAAGAAATAAAAACAACTAAAATTAGAAATAAAACTAATTTTATTAATGAAAATAATTATACAAAATATTAAAAACACACCTGGAAATCAAGATTACAAGGAGATGGAGAGAATTTGAGAAGAAGAGAGTTGTAGAGAGATCATTAAAACATAAAAATGAGGCCCTATTTATAGAAAAATAAATTCATGATCTAGTGCTTTGCGGTCCATCATAGGCTTCATGCATGTGCTCCTCACAACTCTTAGATCAAGATCCAATGGCTGGTCAAACTTCAAAAGTCAACATCACACATGGCATCATTTGACTCGTCCGATTTGCCTAACGAACGGTTGAGATTTTGCGGGTTAATGGGTGGATTGGGTCGACCCGAATACAAAGATTCGGATCCTCCAACTTGCTTCACCTACCATTGCCACGTGGCACAATCATGGTCATTGAATCATGAACGGTTGAGATTTGGTCAAGATTGCCAGCTATCCCATGCACTCATATCTATTGTAAGCTCATTTCATCATCCAATCAGTGCTCGGTCAACATGAAAAGTCAACTTTTTTTACACAAGTCCAATTTTAATCCGATCTTGACTGATCTTAAGGTCTTCGGACCTCCGGAATCCAAATTTGACCTCCATTTATCTGTTTAGAGCCTCGAAATACATGAAATTAATATTTTTCCTAATAAACACATAAAATTACACAAAATTAAATATATTTAAAACATAATTAATAATTCATAATATATTACATAAACACAAATATAAATTATAACATAAGCATAAAATAACATATTATCGCTTGATAATTAAACAAATTTTAATACTAATCAATAACCATAATAAAAATCATCATCACATCAGCAACATGGTCGTCGTCATAGACATCACCACCGGAGACGGCTGCTGGTGGTGGATTGCAAATGGTGAGAAGATTGCACGATGAGGCTCGATTTTGGCAAAAATCAGAAGATGAAAACGACAAAGACGACGAATCTGACCTGTGCTCTTTTTTTTTTTCAACTAAGGGCAAAATTGGGTTTTTGAATTTTTTGGGGGGCGAAATTGAAATTCTCAGGAATGAGAGACTAATTCCTACCCCTCTTAAAGAATAAATCTCCCATTCCCCATTCTCAATTGTGGTGGGCCCCGTGATTTTGATTCCCGCCTTTATTTTGCAAAGTAAACGCTGTCAATTATTCTAATTCTGAATTCCAATTCTCTAATCCAAAAAATAAACACACCATAAGTAAAGCACATGCATACATGGTTAGTCACAAGAGATCAAGGATGATTTTTGGATAAATCTGTGAATGGCAAAGTTTGTAATTATGCATGTGTGATTTAATTGTGGCAATTTTATATTGGCTCATCCAATTTTTAAATAGGGTCTTGTACTTCACTTGTAATTCATTGTAAAATTATTAATAATTTTCATTTCTAATAAAATCTATCTTTTCTTTCTTCTTATATCATTTATTTATTCATACTTCCTATCATATTCTCAATAATTATAATAGTACTTTAATTATTTTTAAGATTTAATAATAATAATAATTAATAATTATTAGCATAATTTTTGGGTATTTATTTGTTTGTTATATGTGATATAAGATTTTTAGGTTACATTGCAGAAAACTTATGCTACTGATTATTAGACAATAGGCTGGGAGCAATAATTTTTCAATACCTTGTGAACTTAATATTGTTCTAGACAATTTTATGTTGATATTAAAATACAAATTTTGACTACGTTTGTTGTGCTGCTATATGATAAAATGAGTTTTAGGAAATATACCTCCTTTTTCAATGAAGATTTGTAAATTCTAAATTAGGATTTTTTTGGGCTTTTCATATTTAGTAGCTTTCTTATTTATAAGGATTCCTATTTAAGTAATAAGTAATTTCCCTTTTGGGATTTAACTTATTTAAGATGCAATACAACTTATATAAGGAAAGAAATACTTCTCTTATAAGAAATAATTACTATATAGGGAGGTTGAATTCACTTTTGTACATATCACAACAATCAGTTCTCTGCAAATAGACAAAGTGTGAGAGAAACGGTAGGTCTATTGAGAGGTTGGGTGTTATTGGGGTTTTGGATAAGAGGAAAATACAACTCTTATCACACAATTGACTAATGCTAAGTAAATTATGTTTCAAGTTTTCAACCAAGCACACATTTTCAATAAGAGTAGATTTTCAACCAACCAACCAAGCACACCATTCCGATACCTATGATTTTCCCTTTTGAGTTGTCTGCAAAGGATACATTTCCACCATTTTCAATCTTAGTAAAACTTGAAAACCAAGATAATTCCCTATCATATGTCTTGAACATTCGTTGTCTAAGTACCACTTATTTTTCTTTTTCTTTGATCCCGCATCAAGTTCATCCAATGATTCTTCCCCGACCGCCATGAGAGCTAAATTTGTCATTTTTTCATGTTCTTCATTATCGCTCGTCTTCTCGTCGCTATCGTCCCATGTAGCTACCATTGCTTACTTTTTGAGCTTGCTGAGCAGAGGACACTCAGACCGTATATGTCTAGGCTTTTTACATTTATAGTAAATGATTTGATCCTTTTGAAATGCAAGTTATGCAACCCAAGAGGGGGGTGAATTGAGATTTTAAAATTATGCACTACAATTTACACAATAATTTAATCTATTGCCTTAATCAAATCAAAAACAATAAATTCAATCAAGCACAATATTAAAAGAGTAAAGGAAGAGAAAACAAACACAAAGATTTTTACGTGGTTCGGCTATCCCCACCTACGTCCACGCCTCCAAGCACACCCGGCTTAAGGATTTCACTATCCAAGCCTCCCAAGGCTTCAAATGTTTACAATTGACTTCTAAGGTGTCAATGGACCTTTACAACAAGAGATTATCTCCCCAATCTCTTCACCCCAAGTGTTTCTCACACTTATATACTCACAATTTGATGAGAAATGAAAATCACAACAATGAAACTCTCTTTAAGAGTAGATAACAAATTATAGCTCAATGATGATTCAATAAATGATGATTTGCGAAATGAATGCTCAATATATGTTATATGATCTTGTTTATGCTTGCATTAGTTCTTAAAATGAAGTTTGAGTTGAGTTTTTATAGTTAAAGTCCGAAAACTAGCCGTTATAGGTAAATTCCCGCGCCCAAGCAGTTGGCTGCTTGATTTATCCGGCTAGCCGCTCATGAACAATGATATTACCGTTATTTTTGAATTTGCTACAGTAATAATATTTACTAAAATTATAGTTTTGACCCAAAATTTTCTATAATTATACTATAGCCCAAAACGTCATAAAACTTTACAAATAGGTCCAATTTCATAATTTCCTAAGAATAATTGTCTTTCCCAAACTTTTTATGTTAACATATATGTTTCCATGATATTGATTTTGATGATAACAAACAAGATTAAGAATGATTTATGTTTTAAGCTCAAATTATTAAAAAAATATATTTTAAATAAATCATTATTTTCATATTATAAATGCTTCATGTTTAATGGAAAAATGATTTTATGAAATTGGTTGTTTTTCAAAGTTTATGGTTTAATTGAAAGAATTTTGAAAACTTTGAAATAAACATATATTGCTTGAAATTTTGGTAAAGGACCTATTTGAAAAGTGTCATAGCGTTTTGGGCTATATCATAATTTCAGAAAGTTTTGGGATTCATAAAGTATTATTTAGAAATTCTGAAATTGGACCTATTTGTAAAGTGTCATATCGTTTTGGGCCTTCGTATCGATTTGTAAAGTTTTGGGGTCAAACTGTAATTACAGAAAACATTTCACTGTAGCCGGTACTGTAGCTATCCGGCTTACCGGATACGAAATCCGGAAAACCGGTTACGGGGCAGAATGTTTCATTTCGAATCCGGCTTACCGGATTCCAAATCCGGCAGACCGGATAGGCAAAATTCAAAATTTTGCCTTAACGGTCAGAAAAATCCGGCTTACCGGATTCCAAAAACGGCAGACCGGATTCCCCAGAAATGTGAGTAACGGCTAGTTTTCGAGCTCAAACTATAAAAACTCCAATCCAACTCATTTTGAAGCAATCCAAGCAAGCAAGAACAAGAGCACACAACATATATTGAGCTTCAACTTCGTGATTCATCATTCTTTAAATCATCTTTGTTCTTCAATTTGTATATCCACTCTTAAAGAGAGATTTATTGTTGTATTTATCATTTCTCATCAAAATTGTGAGAGTACAAGTGTGGGAAACACAAAGAGATTGGGGATATAATCTCTTGTTGTAAAGGTTCACTCAATCAATCGTTGAAGCCTTGGAAAGGCTTGGATAGTGAAATCCTCAAGCGGGTGAGCTTGGAGGCGTGGACATAGGCGGGGATAGCCGAACCACGTAAAAATCCTTGTGTTCGTTTTCTCTTCCCTTACTCCTTTAATATTGTGTTTATTTGAATTTATTGTTTTCAAATTGATTAAGGCATTAGATTGAATTGTTGTGTGGATTTGCTAGGATAATTTTTAAATTTCCAATTCACCCCCCCTCTTGGGTTGCACACTTATATTTCATTTTAAAATTGTGATCTGGCCCCAAAGATATTATTATTTTGCAAAAAGGTCATTTTCAACATAATACCCATATTTTTTAAAGTGCTTAAAATCTTTCACTTTAGTCTAAAATATTCATAAATTATAGTATGACCCAAAACATTTCAAATGTTTGTAAAAAGGTCCAACTCCGAAATTCAGTAATAATACTTATTAAAATCAAATATTTCAAAACTTTGCATTTAAGTCCAAATTACTCAAATCCACAAGGTACTTTATCTTATAAAAATAAAACCTTTTAGTTTATAAAAAGTAATTAATTAAATTAATCTCTTAAGCTTCTCAAATGCTAAATCATGCATCAATTAAATCATATCGGCTTTACAAGAATTTATTGCACTAATTTGTCCGTTGAGCTCTAAACTTTATTCTTGATTTCGCCGTTGTCCGTTGAGTGTATTGAGCTTGATTTCACTTTATTCACTTGCATAAATATTACCCTTCAAAAACTAGTGAAAATGTGAAATACAATATCTATTAAATCACTTAATACATATGTTTGTTATCATCAAAATTACATTATGTATAGCCCTTTAGGCTAACACCTTTTTCTCCTTTTGGTTTTTGAAGTTTCGAAACTTTCTTCGCTCACTAGTTTTCTTGCAAAATTTTTTGAATCTTCTATTCAGCATAGTCATCTCCTCATCATCCAGCTCACTTTCTTCATCACTCTCATGTTTTGAAGCTTTGAAAGCAATATTTTTCTTCTTCTCATCATGCCTTTTTTCTGTTACCAAATCTTCTTCATATGAAATAAGAAAGCCAATTAAATCATCAAGAGGTAAAGTATTTAAACTTTTTGCCTCTTCAATAGCAGTTCTCTTAGGTCTCCATTCCTTTGGAAGTGGCCTAATGATTTTCTTTACTTTCTCACTATTTGAGAAAGTTTTTCCTAGGGCTCCTAGGGTGTTCACTATGTTCGTAAATTATGTATACATAGAATACACACTTTCATTTTGTTCCATCTAGAACAATTCGTATTGACGAGTGTATCTACTAATTTTAGGCTCTTTAACTTGATTTATCCCTTCATAGACAGCCTCAAGTTTATTCCATATTTCTTTAGCACTCTCACAACTAGATGCTTTATGAAATTCCTTTTTATCTAGAGCACAAAACAGAGCATTCATTGCCTTGGAGTTTAAAGACATCGTTTTCTTTTCTAACTCACTCCATTGACTTGACGGTTTAAGAATATCATCTCCTTCTTCATTTTTAGTTATAGGTATAAATGGACCATCATAAACAACTTCCCAAATTTCATAATTTAAAGCTTGCAAGTAAATTCTCATCATAGTTTTCCAATATGGATAGTCATTACTGTCAAAGAACGATGGTCTAGTTGTGGACTGTCCTTCCCTAAAGCTTGAGTTATTTTGGGTTGTCATGGATCTTTTACTCTAGACGGTTAAGTCCTAATAAGAGAACAAGACTCTGATACCAAATAAAATTCTACTTATGCAACCTAAGAGGGGGGTGAATTGGGTATCTAAAAATTATTCAATTCTAAAACAAAAGTCAATGCTAATCTAAAATGAATTTAAAGCAATAACAAATAAATCAATCATAAAATAAAAAGATAAGGAAAGAGAGATTCAAACACGGAGATTTTTACGTGGTTCAGCCAACCTCGCCTACGTCCACTCCTCCAATCACTCAAAGTAAAGATTATAAATTTGTTCTTCACCCACACAATAGTTAAGATTACAAATCAATGCCCAATATGTGAATAAATTAAGTAAGAATGTGTTTAAAGCTTTATAAAGGTTGTATTCTCGATTAGGAGCTCAATGATAGAGTTGTGATCAACTTTTGTTTGAATTTGAATGAGCTTATTTATAGTTGGAGCTGAAAAATTAGCCGTTATTGGCTTTTTGGGAGAAAATAGATCACCGTTAATCGTTATCAGTTAATCATTTGTACTGGTCAAAGTTACCGTTGAGCCAAATTTCAAATAAACGGTTGACCGTTTGTCACTACCCTTTCACCGTTAATTTCCAAAGACTTGTAAAACAAATTTCTGCTATCCATTCTTACTGATCGGTTAAAGGTCAATATAAAATGACAGTCTGGAAATTATCGGTTAGCTGTTTGAAGTTAATGGTTCACCAGTTATTTCCAGTGACCTGCAAAACGAAATAGCTTTATCTGTTTCTATTAAACGGTGCAAGATTAGTACAAGCTTCTATTCTGGAATTTATCGGTTAACCGTTTGCTATAAACGGTTCACCGTTTAATTCCAGTTACCTTCCCAGCATATTATGTTTTCCATTTTTGCTAACCGGTTAGAGCTTAAGCAATTGTCCCTCTCTGGATTTTATCGATTAACCGTTTCAAGGTAAACAGTTCACTGTTTACTTCCAGAATCACAGTTTTAGCCAAATATCATAGGGAATCATCTTCCAATTGAAGTATAATCAACTTTACATTTTTCATGAACACAATAGGAATGATTATATGGCTTTTGTTTATTAATGATTAGCTCCAACATTTTAATAAAAAACATTTACAGTTTGTTATCATCAAAATCAATATAATGAACATATTCATGTTAACAACAAGCACTGTAACCAGTCTCTTATTGTCTTAGCTAGTAAATATTAAGCCACAATTTTATTAAGAAACTCACCCTATATTTGTACTTTTTGTATATTTAGTTCAAGATTAATATAATATCATAACATGATTTTCTTAAACATATTGTTAATTGGAAATAACTATGATAATATTATATATCCAAATAGGATTAAATTTAGTTCTCTAATTATTAAATTATTAATGTTTAAATTCCATAAATTTGTTTTCATATTTTCTAAACAATATATTTCAAGTCACAACTTATATTAATATAATCCTAATTCTAATTAATTTTTTCCAAGTGATTTTTTTTTTCAGTGGATGGTAGTTGAATTGAAATCAATAGAGAAAAACAACTTGGACCATGTGGAGCATGAGACTGTAGAACAGGATATGGATGCAAGAGGCTTGGAGCTAGGATTGTAAAACTTGTTGAAGAAATCTAAGTGTTGTTAATGAAGATACCTTAGAGGTGGCATAAAGACTTTATGCTCTAAGTTAGTGTTAGCATGAATATTATTTCTTAATTTATATGACAATTGAACTATCGAAAGTTACTTAGTATTGTTATATTTATTTATTTTTTTAATGGATGCATAATCTTGCACAAATGATCAATATATATTTAAAAATAAATAAATGTGGGCGGGGGAGATTCGAACAAAGGTCCCAATGGCCTTAAAACTAAATTAACACTTGAGTGGAGTAGAAACCGAGCATTATTTAGAGACCTGGTTGTTTATTGATATGTTTAAATTATAATACCTTTTTTTTTATAGACTTAAAGTCACTAAGGAGTAGCGTTGGTAACTTGACAAGATGGTTCAAGATTCACCGAATTTGATCCTGTCTCCAACAATAAATTGGTACAAAAATGTGTCATGATACCGTCTTGAACAAGATCCCGAATTTTTCTAGATGTCATACACTACTGATTATGTCACAAATGACATGCCATACTCCTATAACTGACATTTCATACATTTTTTTACTAAACGATTCATTATATGTATATGACCAACATGTCAAATATTTGTAATTAACTAACTGACTTGTCATATATTTCTAAAAACTTAGATTTTGGGACATTCAAGATCTCAATCGGAATTTTCAAACGACTCGAATCTCAGCCCAAATAGTAAATTGGGATATAAATTTTATCCCAAATCCCATCTTAAACGGCCTAGGATCCCAAATCTCAATCAGGATTCAGGGAATTCTGCCAACCTTATTAAGGGGAAAGACAATCGACAATAAAATCGTAGAGCAAGGAATTTAGATTAGGGAAGGCTCGGTTCAATCTAGCAATATAAATATTAAACATAACAAATGTGCACCGTTGCATTTGGTCAACGGCATAAAATATTTATTTTAATAAAAGATATAAATTCTTTAAAAATATTGTAAACTGTTAACAAATTGGTTAAAAAGATTTTTTACAAATTAAAAGAAGAAAAAAAAAGAGTTATAATTCCATTATATAAAAGATCATGTAGTATCATATAAAAATCCGTAATTGCAATTGTAACTATTATTTTAATACAAATTTGATCAAAATTAGAATTAGTCAATGGTTGTAATTGTCATTGAATTGAAATGGTAACTATAACTATAAGTCGAATTGTCATTGACAGTGTGATTGGAAATTTGGAATTGGAATTGGAATTGGAATTATAATAGGAATTTTAATTGCAGTTGTAATTGTAATTGGAATTGGAATTGAAATTGTAATTGTGGTCAGAACTATAATTGCAGTTGGAATTGTAATTATCAATATAATAGAAGTTGTAATTGTAATTGTTACAGCTATTGTAATTATTCTTGTACAATTGCAACTGTATTTGTAATTTTGATTACAATTAATAATACAATTAAAATTGTAATCGTAATCATAATTGCAATTGTAATCACAATTGTATTTTTAAAAAAATTGAAATTACAATTGCTATTCTAATTATTGTCACAACTACAATTTTATTATTGCTATTGTTATTGGAATTGTTATTAAATATTACTATAATAACAATTGCCACTGTTGATGGAATTAAGACTACAATTGTTATTGCATTTATTATTGTAATTGGAATTGAAATTTTAATTGTAACTATTGTAATTGGAATTACAATTGAAATTAAAGTTGTTATGGTTGTTTTAATTAAATTTGGAATTAATAATAAAAGATTGAAATTGAAATTATTAATGTAGTTACTGTAATTACGATTGCTATTTTAATTGTAAGATATTGCAACTGAAATTATAAATCCTAAATATATTTAAAATTGTAATTAGAATTTTTCGACAAAAAATCACCCAAAAAAGTGCCCGCACCATTTTTCAATTTTGAAAAAAAAAAGAGAAGTAACAATAATCAATTTCTTAGAGCATCACTAAGAGCCTCTACTATTTGCTAATTTATGTGGCAAATAGAAGAGTGAAAAATTATACTGTCCTCCAAAGGGCTCTTCAAATAAATAAGTTAATATTATTTTAATCAAATAACTTTTTTTAAAGGAAAAATAAATAGTAATTAAATATTTCTCTTTTTCACTCCTATAAAAGTAATAAAATATAAATTAAAGAAGGAAAAATCACTCTACAAATTTGACGAAATAGAAACATTCTTATTTAAAATATCTTTTAGAGTCTTAATTGTTAATGTGGCTCTTTAAATAAATAGTAAAATCTTATTTAACTTTCTCATTTTCTCGGTTGTTTCAACTAGGCGACCACATGCTGTTGTTGCCAGTAGCCCACAAACTCTCAATAATTTCAAGATAACTTCCAGTTGCTGATTGTACAACGCATCAAATCCAATGGCTATATTTTTTAAAAATATTTTATTACATGAAATCTTGCAATAAATCTAGTGCGTGCTAGTCATAGCCTTATTAGCATTACACAAACATATTGGATTATACAGATAATATTTAAAGTATGTAAATGCTCAACAAGGGATCCACTATTCTCAATTATGAGAAAGTATATCCAAGAAATTTTCATAAATGAATTGAATTTAAAAAGTTGGCCAGTAATGTTTGTAAAATTGTTTATTTATATAAAAATATATATTTAATATTTGAAAATTTTTAATGAGTCCAATTAATAAATAAAAATTAAGAATGAAAGATTACATGAACAATTTGTAGTGGGCTTTAAATTCAATCTTCGAAGTTCATGTGGAATATATTATAATGGAAGGATTGATTAAAATAATTGTATTGATAAAGGGTCTCACTTGAAATTCTCTATGCTTTAGGAGTAAATTGCACTATGTTGATGGACATAATTACTGTTAAGTGGAAGTCTATTATCTTGTTAAATAAGATAAATAAGAAAAGAATATTTTGAATTCAAAATTTTGAAATATTAGGTTCAAGGATAAGAAGTAATATCTTGCTTTCAAATAAAAGAGTTTTATTTGAATCCCACTAGTGAAGATAAAGAACACTAAGGATCCCACTGAATTTTCGCTCTTAGTTTTTTTTTTTTTTAAAGTCTTATATAAAGATAAGACTATTCTCTACAAGTGATTGGCTAGAGGAAAAACCTTTAAAATATAGAGTGAATAATGTAAATCACTTTGGAGGCAAGACACTTAGATTGCAAAGTGAGGTCAATTTATTGTTATTGCTCAATCTCATGTTGCGTGAAACAATCTTAGTTGAGTTCTTGAAACTCTTTCAGTAGTAGCTTAAGTGGGTTTCAACGTGAGACCCACGAAAATTTAATATTAAAACATGGGTCCTATAATGAGACTCACTGCTTAGCTAAGTGGCAAAGTATTGTTGGCTAGTCCTACCACCTCAACCTGTTGAGATGGTAGGACCAGACTGCTCTAAAGATAGAGAAGAAATACTTCTATAGGACTAGCTTGCCGAGATGGTAGGTTCATTGTGCGGCCACAAGTGAGTCTTGGTTTTGGACTTATTAAATTTAACATTCAACATATAGTGTATTCTAAAATAAGACCCAATACTCTTTATTTGGAAGAACATTAGTGTCAAGTTGAGATGGTCGGTAATCAAATACAAATATTTCTTAAGAAATAAGAGATGATATATCATTCAAGCATATGTTGTTATCTTTAGAGTCGGTTTCATAGTGTTGTACTTTCTTATATAATCATTATTTGTTGTGTTGATAAAAATAATTAACTACGAAGAAGAGTAGTTAGCATTTGGTAGATATTATTTTAAAAAGTAGATATTAGTTTAAAAAGTAATATTTTGGGTTTAATAAAGTTTTCTGTCCAACAATTGTGACAATACATATAACTAAAATAGACACTAAATTTTTCAATTAGGGATCATTGATGGTTTGAACAAAGTTAAAAGATAAAAGCACAAACTTTTATACATAATAGGATAAAATACACTACATTGTAGTGTGATTGTTTTTAATCTTTTAGCTTGGTCTTGACCATATAAAGTGAAGTATCCATAATTTGAAAATTATTATATGTGCATCCCAATGAGTAGAACACCCTGCTTATTAAAATAAGTATCAAACTAAAAGACATGAAAAATAGAAATTTCAATCAATGTTTTTTGTCATCAACTTTATTTTAGAATAATTTTCAACCTTATAAAGAGTTCTTTTTTTTTTTTAGGGTAGCAAAACCGTATAAAAAGATGTGGCTCCATACTAAATTTTTTTAAAAAGTGATTTTTTATGGAGAAAAAGATAAGTAAATTTTCTAAACACTGTAGTAGCAATAACGAAATTTCTAAAAGCCAATAAGAAGATTATCACTTTATCATCGAATTCTCAGGCATGAGAACCAATTTGAGATTTTGATGATGTCTAAGAGGATAATACTTCAATTAACAGTGTATTGAGTAATGTTAATGTTAGTAACAACGCAATGAATTTTTCATGCACAAAATTATTTCTCTTTTGCTCTTTCCTTCTGTACATATCTATCTATGTAGAGATGGCGAATGAATCGGGCAGCACATGGAATGGCACGGGCACGGCACGTGTCCATACAGTATGATACTATACAAGGACATTTTAATAGGTATGCAATATAGTGTGGCATGCATGTGAACTGGGCTGGACTAAAAATTTTCAGGACGTGAGCCTAAAAATGTAGCACGATAGATATGAGCTAAAGCACAACACTTGAAAAAGCTTGCCATAGACATACTTCATTTGTGGGCTAGCACGCAGCCTAGGGGCCATAAAAAGCCCATGAGTCATTAATAGCATACAGGGCAAAGTATATCAAAGTAAAAAATTTTAATTAGAAGTAAATTTTAAAATTTATGATTTTATAGATGGCTTGAATTGAATCTTTTAATTTTTTTTATTAGCATAGGTTTTCTAAATTCATTTAAATCTTAGTTTAAAAAAATACTCTAATTATTTTACGCTTATAATTTATTAAATGAATAAATGATATCATGATTTTAATAAATAAAATTATAAATATCTAAAATACTAACTAGGCAACCCAAGAGGGGGGTGAATTGTCATTCTAAAAGTTTAAGCAACTAAAACTTAATGCAATTTAAACAAAGCAACCAAATTCGAAATAAATAAATTAACGTGCAATGAAAAATAAAGAGATAGGGTAAGAGAAAGCAAACACGCGATTTTTACGTGGTTCGGCCAACCGTGCCTACATCCACGCCTCCAACCTCACCGGGCTTGAGGATTTCACTAAGCAAGCCTCCAAGGCTTCAACAACTCTTACAATTAACTTTCAAGGTATAGACCTTTACAACAAGAGATTATCCCTAATCTCCTAACTTAAGTGTATCCCAACACTTACAATCACTCAAAAATAAAGATTACAAATCAATTTTCTCACACAATGTATATGGTTACAAATGAAAGCTCAAAGTGTGAATCAATGAAACAAAAAGAGGTTTAAAGCTCAATAATGGTTGTATGCTCAATAGCAAATTCAATAATAGCTCTTAGATCTCATTTGATTTGAATTTAATTAAGCCATTTTCTAGTTGGAGCTGAAAACTAGTCATTGCTGACTTTTTGCACGCAATTAGATCACCGTTTAGCCTTTATCGGATTTCCACTTTGACTTGAGCAAGTGATCGTTGTACTATAATTTCAAATTGTCGGATCATTATTTTCTAGATGTCGGTTTGTCGTCAGCGTCCACAAGCTAATCTTCAATTATGTTATATGTCGGTTAGTCGTTATCTCATAAATGGTTAGTTGTTTGATACAGTGATTACTACAATGAAACTATTTTAAAAAATTATAGTTTTACCCCAAAATATTTTATATTTATAATATGGCCCATATCTTCGTAAAACTTTACAAATAAGTTCATTTGCAGAGTTTCAAGACAACACTAGTTGATTTCAAAGTTTTCAAAGTTCCTTTAAGTATTAAACCTTTATTTTATCAAAATAATGATTTATTTAAAATATATGAAAAATAATTTGAGCTTTTAAAAACTTAATCATTCTTAATCTTGTTTGTTATCATCAAAATCATCATTATAGACACATACATGTTAACAATATCATGATTTTATAAAGGATAAATTTAAAATTTTATGACTTTGATATTTCATTTATGAAATCATGAATCAATCAAATGAAATACATTTCATTTGTTAACAAAATATTTTTCATCATTTACAGGCAAAAGATAAAATTGTGAACGAAATGTGGTTTTATTATAAACCAAAAGTTGCATTTTCATTCAATGGAGTTTAAGTGGAAGTACAATATTAGTAACTCAAATAAAAGTAGATGGAATTTGCATTATTACAGTTGACATTATATCCTAACTAGGTTGGTACCCACTAAACCATCTGTTATTTGCAAATTCACAACCTTTCCACAAGTAAAATTTATTCAAAAAAGTTTCAAGGGAAGAAAGTCTCTTGTCTCTAGAGGTAAGTTTGGTGTTCACTAGTGTACATAATCTTGATTCACTTCCTCTTGATCAAAATCCAAATACTCAATATATTTCATTAAAGCATGTTGCCAATGTTGTTGCACTTGGCTTTCAACATCTTTGATGAGCATATAATACATACATATTTTACCCTTAATTATATAATTGCTAGTTTTTTATTTGTTATTTTTAATTAATTGAATTATTTTATTGAATAGGGAATTAATTGGAGATTATGGATAAGAAGGGTATAAAAAAGTTTAATTTGGAAAGCAATAAAGATTAAATTAGAAGACAAAAATACAGCCAAGAATTGATGGAATCTGAGCGGAAGAAATCAAAGCAATTAATTAATCCAATTCATGAATATGGAATAATTAAAAGATTTAATTTTTTCAATTGCCAATTGGGGTGCACGTGCAAGAGCTTTTAACTTCAAAAGTTGGAACAAATTTATGGCTTATGGTAGCATTAATTTGGAGGATTTATTTTATAACTGGAAAAGGATTTCAATTAGAATTCAAAAAGGATTCCTTTTGAAATTTTGAAGGATTCGGTGGCCAAGCATTATAAAAGGGAGTTTTGGGTTTTGAATTAAGGAGACGCAAAAGGAGAGTATTCGGCAGAGAAGAAAAGACAACAATTAAATTCTCCATGGCTGATTTTGATTTCTTTTGTTGCTCCCAATTCAAATATGTCTAGCTAATTGAAACCTTATTCAATGAAATAATTATTTTTATTAATTAATTCTCTAAATATGTTCTTTAATGTTTATGATTCTTGTTTCACATGATTAGTTGAATATTATTATTTGACTAAATCTATGCTTGGATCTATAAAGTCTAAAAATGATTATCTTTGATTATATGTCTTTCATTAAATTGTTTACATAGAGTGCTTAGGAAAACTTTGACTCTTTGTCATTTAATATAGTTACATGGGATGCTTATATATTATACTATTAAGTAGAAAAAGAACCTACACAAGATTAATTTTAGTTGTGCTCAACTGTTAGATCCATGAGATGATATAGATTGATTTCGAGTTGTCACTCTAAAATTGGGGATTAATTAACAATTCCATACTCACTAGTTGAATAGTGGTGGATTTTGAACCCTTAGTAATTTTTGTCTTATTAAATTTTCCTTTACTTTAATTGTTTTCTTAGTTTAATTAGTTTTATTTCTCTTAAAAACTCAATTTGCTCAACTAGATTAGGATTAATATTAATTTTAGTTGTGCTCAATTGTTAGATCCATGAGATGATATAGATTGATTTCGAGTTGTCACTCTAAAATTAAGGATTAATTAACAATTAGATACTTACTAGTTGAACAGTGGTGGATTTTGAAACCTTCGTAATTTTTTCTTATTGAATTTTTCTTTACTTTAATTATTTTCTTAGTTTTATTAGTTTTATTTCTCTTAAAAACTCAATTTGCTCAACTAGGTTAGGATTAATATTAATTTTAGAATTAAAATAGACTTTTCAATTTATAGTAATTCCTGTAAGTTCGACCTCGTTACCACTATTCTATTTTTAGATTTGTACGCTTGCAAGTATATTAAAATTGTTGGCAACAATCTTCTCAATCTTTCACACACATCAAAAAGTCTAATTTTTCTGATGACAAATTTGACCGATGTTCATCTAGAATTCTGCCACTTTCACTAAAAGCTAACTCTGGTGCTACAATTAAAATTGGAGGAGTTAGTAAATCATGAGCCATAATGGATAGTATAGGGAAAAAAGATGTCTTACCCTTCCAAGGCTTCAAGTTCTTTACAATCTCTTCACTCAAGTGTTTCTCACACTTATACACTCACAAATTTGATGAGAAAATAAAGATTACAAAAAAGAAACTCTCTTTAAGAAAGGATATACAAATAATAGCTCAATGAATATTTAATCTATGATGATTTGCGAATTGGAAGCTCAAACTACGTTGTTTTGAACTTTTTTATGCTTGCAAAAATCTGAAAATTGAAGTTGGAGTTGAGTTTTTATAGTTAAAGTGTAAAAACTAGCCGTTATAGTAAAATTCCAACAAGCAAGCAGTTAGCCGCTTAATTTAGTCGGCTCCTCGCTTCAGAACAGTAAAGTTACCGTTAAATTTGAATTTGCTACAGTAACACCGTTCATAAAATTACTATTTTACCCAAAACTTTCTGTAATTATATTATGGCCTAATACGTCATAGAACTTTTAAACATGTCCAATTTTAGAAATTTCTAAATAATGCTTGTCATTTCCAAAATTTTTTGAAATTATGATATGACACAAAACATGTTAATATTTTTCAAAAAAGTCCTTTTCAAACTTTAACAAAATACTTATAAATTTCAAAGTTCTCAAAATCCTTTCAATTTAGTCCAAATTTTGAAAATATGAAATTTTCCTCAGGCGGCTAGCCGCTAGCCCTCAGGTGGTTAGCCACTAACTCTCTGTCCATCTTTAATATTTATATTTTGACCCCAAAACATTAAGAAATTAGAGTATAGCCCAAAATGTTTCAAATATTTGCAAACAATATGTCCAAAACCAAAATTCAAAACAATACTTGTTAAAATCAAAGATTGTAAAACTTTTTCATTTTAGTCCACATCTTGAAATATAGCAAATTTCATAAAATGCTTGGTTTATAATTGTAAAACCTTTGATTTATGAAAAATAATGATTTATTAAACAAAATCTTGAACTTCTCAAATGTTAAACCATACATATATTAAATCATACCGGCTTTACAAGAATGATTGCAATAATGAGTCCGTTGAGCTCTAAACTTTATTCTTGATCGCGTCGTTGTCCGTTGAGTGTCTTGAACTTGATTTCACGTGGTTCATTTCATCATAAATATTATCCTTCAAGAACTAGTGAAAATGTGAAATACAATATTTATCAAATCACTTAAGACACATGTTTGTTATCATCAAAATTACATTATGTGTAGCCCTTTAGACTAACAAAAAGTTCATTCATAAAAAACATAATTGTAGCAAAATTTATATCTAGTCCTGTGAGCAAATTTTCTGTTATACCATCAGATAAAAGTTTTGCACTAACTGTCTTAATTGTAGGATCCAATACTACTACAAATATAAATAGATGGGGAATATCTTTCCAATATTTTTGGAATTTTTCCTCCCTAGCATAAAAAATAATTGTAAACATATTATTCTCTCTAAAAGTCTTAAGAGCATCACTCATATTATACACCTGCCTTAACACTTTACATGAAGTCAGTTCATAAAAAGTAGAACATGTAACAGGCATATCATAAAATACCTTCAAAAAATCTAGAAATTTATATACAATATTCTAATCATAATCATTTATATGACAATCTTCATCATTCGTTCTCTCATTATAAAAACTAACAATTGCTTCGGAAAATTTTTGGCAAGAAAGCAACATCAAAGATATAGAATTCTAATAAACTTCCATTTCAAGGTGAATCTACTCTTTTTTAATTCAAAAGTTTATAATGTAGACAAAAATTGTTGATGTCTCGAAGGTGCTTTAATATATAAAATGATTGTTTTAATTTTTTTCTAAATAAGGATTTATATGGAGCATACCAACTTGAACAATTAAAATAATAATTATAACATACGCATCTAACATGAAAAAATTTTGAGCCATTTGTAGGTGAGAGAGTAGAACTTTTCCACAAAACATATCAATTGTAGCAGCATTGGCTGATGCATTATCAAATGATATTCTAAAATGTTTATTAGTAATTTCATATTCTCTTAAAACGAACATTATGGCTGAGTAAATTACTAAACCAGTATGATGATAGTCTAAATCAAAAAATGAAAATAATTTTTTTCCAACCTCAATTCACCATTAATCGTAGGAATAGACTGTGAAGTCATAGAAAATAACCAGTCATATTAATACCAATCTAAAAATCAGCTGAAATTGAAATAACACCTTTTAAATTGATAAAAGTATTAGTCAAGAATTTTTTTCATCTCATTAAAAATTTTGTTTGAATCACATTTTTGTGTATTTCTAGGCACTTTCTTAAGTTGAAGCTGAACAAACCTTTGCAAAAATTTCGTCAGTTGTTTAACTTTTGCAAATCTTAAAGGTTGCTTTGTTGTAGCAAGATACATAGCCAATCCTTCTCACATGTTCTGCTGTGAACATATGAATGATGTTGTAGTACTAAAAGGTCCAAAACCATATTTTGAAATTTATGTTTATTTTGGGTCTTGTGGATAGTGTTTTGTCTGATAAGTATTCATACGTCGTTTGAGATGCCATGTTCCACTTTTACTTTTGGCACTTAAAATGGCTTGACAAAATTTGCCCACCATTGCATCCACAATTTCACCCTTTTTGTTTAGAACTTTCTCCAAACTAAAACATGATCAAACAATTGATATTCTTGGTCATTTGGTACTGATGATAGAATTAGAACTAGTAGTGGTAGAAATAGAACTACTATGACTTGCTTGAGAAGTATGAGGAGATCGCTCAGGTCGGATAATAAATATATTATCTAGATCAAGTTTTGACGCAGCAATTTCTTCATCCACAACTTCATTTCCCTCTTCAATAAAATTAAAATTCTCATACAACTCAAAATGTCTTCTCATATAATTATTGTGAGAGTGAGACATATTATATAATTTTTTTTAAATAAAAGTATAAAATTTGTGGACTGTGGTGTAGTTGTGTGGGTGAAAAAAAATGAAAAAATAAGGGAGCAAGAGAGAAGTGACAGAGAAACCAATTGAATGGCGTTTTACTTTTGTTTGAGATTTAAGTAAAAAGAAGAAGTTGCTTGGGATTATAGGAGAATTTAGAGGACATTGGGTCCACTGAGAGAGTATGAGTTGAAATTGAGATGAAAATTGAAAATGATTAAACTATTTAAATAGAGTAAAAAAGGAAAAAAAAATAACAGTTAAAATTTTGAACACACAATTTCGCAGAGCTTCCTACAAGATTGTAAATCTAGTTATTGTTTTTATTTACTTTTTACTTTGTTTTAAGTTGTTTTATTTGTTAGATGAGTAGTCAAATCAATTCATAATCTTTTTATAATTTTTTCTAACCATTGAATGAATAGTCAAATCAATTCAGAATTTCTTTACTATTAAATAATCAAAGAAATTTATTTTTTGGTCGATGCCTGATTGCGAGCAGTGAATGATGCACTTTTAAATTGTGTATTTAAATCAACTTCACTTTTTTAGCCTGTGAAAATTGAAAATTGTGTGCAATTTGCAGTTTGCAATTGAAAATTGTGAGCACTTATGTAGTCAAATTAATCAATTTTTTTTGCACAATTCTATACTATTTTATAATGTTCATTTCTTTTAATTTTTTCATTTATTTTTCTAATAATTTAATACCTTTTTTCCTTGCCAAAATGGCAAAATCTCTACCTCCACAAATTTAATATTTCACTAATTATTTTCTACCTACCTCTGATTCCCACCTATCTAACCACCTGTTGTACTTTTACTACTAATTATACATACACACCAATATACTATGACACTTCACAATTATAAGTTTTGACTTGTGAATATCACAGTGTAAGTTATGACTTGTGAATATCAGTAGAAATTAGAATTCTTTTTTTTTTTAAACTTTTTTTGCATTCCAAAATCACAATGGATCCTCAAGGATACAATAGGGATGCAGAAGAACCTCAACACCCTCAAGAGCACGATGTCGATGCAGTAGAACCTCAATAAAACAACAACAATGCAAGGCTAAATGTATTTAGTTATCCATGGCATAATGGGTTTTTATCAACAATTGTCAGTTTGTTTGATTCACCACCAAGATAGAATTAAACTTATTCATTTATTGTAACTGTGATTAATCAATATTTCATAGTTGTGAATTGTGACTTGTTATAATTAATATTTCGTAGTTGTGACTTGTTGTAATCGGTTTTTGGAGGTTATAATTTTAAATCTTCATTAATCATTACCCTAGTCTATGGAATTAGATTTATGTATCAATATTTTATAATTGGTTATTGCAAAATTAGATAATATAGTTGTCTTAATGTGATATTAATTTTTATAATTTAATTTGAAACTTGTAAGCATTAATGTTATTATCGATTATGATCTATGAATTTATATAAGTTCAAGTTAACAACTAAATGTTGACCCTTAAAAAAATTTATTATTATTATTATTATTATTATTATTATTATTAAGTATTAAGTATTAAGTATTAAGAAAGAATTCTAATACCATAGGCTCTAACTTAGTAGTTAGTATTACATTCTCGTACTATTTTTAGTTTATTATTATTAAGTATTGACTTGAGTTTTAAACTTTTGATTTTATTAAATTGGACTAAAGGCATGTGAGCCTAAGAAAAGTACATGGGTTTGACAAAAGTATGCCAATAGCTTAGCATACTTTCTTAAAAAAAATGAAAAAAATAATTAAAAAGCTTGTCATACTTTTTCTCGGGCATGGCACATGTGGGCTTGTGGGGTGGCCATACTGGCCCAAAGGAAAAAAAAATGCATGGTATGTCACGGATCATTCACATGGTGTGCCGTGCCATGTGGGCCCACCAGTCCTAATGGGTCATCCTTTGATGGGCCATGCTATGGCCGTCTCTATATCTATGCATACCTTTCTTATATACTAACTTCACTTGAAAAATAAATTTATGTGTTAACAAACGAATAACCATTCAAAATCAATGAACACAAAAAAAATCCACCCTTTTATGCACAAAGTAAAATGAGAATTTTAAGAGATCGACTTTGGGTTTAAGAGAAAATTATGAAATGGGCAACTTTGAATTGGATAATTTGATAAGAGAATAAGAAGGAGATGGAGGAGAAGTTGAGAACTTTAATAGTATAATTTATGGTTTTGTGAAGAACAAAAGATTTGGTAATGAGAGTTGAAATGAAGATATGGCAAGGAAAGAGAGGAGTGTTATGTGATAATTTTGAAATTTGACCCTGTGTTGTTTCTTATGGTCTTGTTTGTGGCTTGAAAGTTTTGGAAGTCTTCAATGTGAAATTGGTTTCTTCCAATATCTCATCAGGTATTTTCTTTTGTAGATGTAAGAGAAAAAGCCCATATTAATTTTTTAGGATAAATAAATAAATGAAAGAGAGAATGTTGATTTTCTCTCTGTTAAAATTAATATATACCAGTTATTCCTTATTATTTTCATAATATTCAAAAATGATTATGGCACAAAAAATTTAAATGAAGAGAGGGGTAAATGAGTAATTTCTATAATAATTTAGCTTGAAAATATAAAATATATATTTATTATGAGAAAAATATTTTAAAAAATTAAAAATTAAAAAAGTATATTCTTATTAATTTTTTATTCACACCGAAACATATATCTATTTTTAGTACTTCATTTTTTATTTTAATTCTTCTTTATATGACTTATTTAATTTATAATAAATACAAATAAAAATATATTTGAAAATAAGGATAATAATACTATAAAATTATATTACCAGGGAAATTATTAGTTAGAGTTCGACTATTGGCACCCCTTAATTGATCTTATAAAACTCTTATTATATTGTAATTACATTAAGGACAAATACAAAAAGAATTAACTACATGTATTTTTTCCTCTCCCCTTTTCTCTCTTTTTTATTCCCACCTATAAGATTGGTTTGCACAATCTTAAAACAACAATCCTTTTTTTTTATATGAATTATTTTTATTTTTGGGAAGCTAAAGTTTTTTAGTTTTGTAGAGAGAGAAAGTTTGAGAAGATTAGAGATATCAAAACTGCAGTTTTTTTTTTTTTTTGCGTAAAAGAGATTATTAAAAAAAAAGGGTAAAATGAGTATTTTATATTAAACAAAGTAAAGAAGCTACAACTTATTTGCAATATCTTATCTGTGAAAGCTTCTTCTAGCCACTCCAGGTGTTCAAGAAGGGAAATTACAAGATTGGCTGATACTCTAGGCATTTGCTTAATAATAACTTCATTTTTGTCAGTTGTGGAGTCGCTAAATTCACCTACAATCCAGCATCTTTAGCCATTTTGACTCTTCGTAAAATCGCTTCTAAGTCTACAATTTCCACATTACCAGTACAAAATTTCCTGCAAATTAATACCACCATAAATTTAAACTCTTCTTGACCAGTGACTACAACTCTAATTTCCGTTAAACCTTCTGTACTGTTTACAGAAGCATCTATACTTAATTTGTGCCAATTTTCTTTTGGGGGAAACCATTGCATTTCATCGCAAAAGAATTATAAGTGTGAGAAAATGATTGTAAATTGAAAGATTTTGAAGTGGGAAAGAAGGGTTCTTTAAAAAAGAAGAAGGTATTTTTGACAATAACTGAAGTATAATTGAAATAGGGGTAATAGGATTTTGAAGGGGTGCCAATAATCCAACTCTATTAGTTATTATGAAAATAATAAAAAGAAATGTAGTGTACATTAATTTTAGGAAGGGAGAAATTATCAATCTTCCTAAATGAAAGACTATTCACAATTTTTTGTTTCAAAAGAGTGTAATTTTGACAACAGTAAAAATTGGTCAAAGAAAAAGCATAAAGCTTTTTCTTGTTGTGTAGTCAAAGTTGAGACATTTCTAAAATTACAACTTAAAAGATGCAACAATTTTGAAATTCCCAAATTCGTTAGCTTTTTTCTTTTTTTCCCCCCTTTTAAACGTTCTTTCACAGTAAACAAAGCTTGAATTTCTTCAACTAACATAAATAAATAAATAAAAAGCTTTCAATTAACAAAGAATAACCAATGCACCAATCTAATTTGCTGATTATTTTTTCTCTTTATTTTAAGTTCAAATATAATTGATGTGTCAAAACAATAAGATAAACTATTCATAGAAACTTGTATTTACAAAAAAAAGTGAAAAACTAATCGTTTCATCCATATGTAAATTGATGTAATAACTACTACATCAATTTGTATATATAAATGTTACTAAGTGTTTGTGGCTCTATTAATATTAGAATAGTAAATGCGTTCAATTTTTTTGTGGTCATTTATTAAACGATTAAAAAGTAACAATCAGGAAAAGTATAGTCGCGGGAGTTTGAATTATATTTGCATAAATCAACTTGATCACAATTAGTCTAGTATCATCCGATGGATAATTCAATGTCAAGGTGGCAAATAATACTTAAAAACCAAATGGTATAAATACACTATTGAGACAGCAGAAATGGCAATTAGAAGATGTTGCATATTGGTTCAAATTTCATAACTTGAACAAATTTTCCCTTATAAAATGACAATCTTCAAAATATTCTAAAATTATTATAAATATGAACTTACTCTTATTTTTGTTAAGAAGATAAATTTTATTTTTATCAACTTGATCCCATTTTGCCCGTATATATTTGTACAAAAATTGATATTAAGTTGAGATTTACAATATTTTAGGTGTATTTTAGAGATTGTCATTTAGCGAATGGGGTAATCCAAAATTTACCATTTTCTTAAAGAATTGTACTTCAAATTAATAGTGAATTGAATAAGGACTAGTTCGATAATACTATTACTTTCAAAATAATTGTTATTAGCTATGCAGTAGAAATAATGAGTTATAAAGAAAATCAGTTAAATGTTAAACAAAATTTATTTTTAAAAATACTGTAAATTTTAAAAACACTTGTATATGTTTAGTTTATCGTACTGGAAATGACAAATCTCATTCCATCCCGTCCTATTACCACCATATATAATGTTAATAAAATTTAAATAATTACAAACATGTATTATATAACTTTTTTACTTTGTATATATAAAATTAATTGATAACTAAATAAATATTTTTACTTATTAATTTTATTTTTGTTATCTCAATATAATTGGTAAGAATAATAATGCATTTAAATGCAATGATTGTATTTCTTGATTGAATAAAATTAATCTTAAATTTTTATAATATTTGTGAGGATGTATATAAAATTGTTATTTAGTATTAAATTGATTCTCAAAATCATATTTTAGAAAGTTTTTACTTACTTTTTAAAATGTTTATAGGATGAAGTGATTTTTAAAAGTCATTTTTTTTTTTTAAATTTATCAAAGACAAATTAACTTTTACCACTTTTGAACCTCTTAAAAACAATCTCAAATGAATCCTACTATCAATAACAATGAGATAAATATTTTATGTATAAATTCATTTCTTCGATGTTCTTCCTTTCTGTATAGGAATCGCAAAAACCCAAGCCGATCCTAGGTATGACAATGCTTGGATCCAACCTGAACATGTTTTTTGCACACCCAAGGCTGGCTAATTTTTATAATATTATATAAATTTTTTAATTTATAAAAAAACCAAAATTTATATTTTATAATTTATATATATATATATTTAATCATTTATAATTTTATGGTTTTTAAATTTTTATTTTAATGAAATTATACTTAAAAATATGAACTTTAAATATTTAAAATTTTAAATATATGTAATAGTTACACCAAATAAATATAATTATTTAAAATAATATATAATTTATAATACCTCAAACATATCAAGTGAAACTCGAATCCGGGCCAACCTCATTCCCTACCCCACCCGCATCACCCGAGTTCGGTCTAGGCAGATGTTTTTGACATGCCTAGTTCTGTACATATCTTTCCATGCATACCTTTTCCTATATACTAAACTATCTATGCATACCTTTTCCTATAAACTAACTTCTTACAAAATAATGTTATGCATTAACAAACAAATAACCATTTAAAATCAATGGACACAAAACAAATCCACTCTTTTATGTACAAAGTAAAATATAATTCATGGATAGTCTAACAGTGCAAACTTTACATGCAAACCAATCTTACCCCCCTCAGTCACTAGCTTGGCAGCTGTTACTAACCAATGTCCTGGGACATCATGGGGACCCCGCACAACCTCTGCTGTTTCCACAAATTTAAGAACCTTTCCCTTGCAAACCTGAGTAGGTGGGCCATCTGGAAATACACCAGAATTTAGCACAACTGGAGCCTGCTTTTGGGGACCAGTGATACTCCTTTGAGTGAATGAGAATGTTGTACTCAGATTCATAAGAAAACTAGACTTGTGAGTTCTTGGTGCAGCTGCCCACTCTGTCTTTCGGATTGCACAGTTGGGTAAGTAGGTGAAGAGAAGACGAAGATGCAGCACTGTCTTGGGCCGCTTCCCTTTGGTGAGGAGCTGTGCACCAGTGACAATAAAAACACCACTTGAATCTCCATGCAACCAGTTTGGATCATACTTAACCACTGACGTGCACACATTGGAGTATCTTTTCCATTTCATAGGTTCTAAAAATTGGTCACTAGATTTGTAGTCATCAGAACCACGCCATTGACATGGTCTGCATACAGAGCTGTTGGCTGCAGGAAAGGTCATGATATTTGGTAGGCTCGTGAGATGTTGTGCATGCAATGCCAGCCGATTACATTTTTTTCCTTCCAAGTATAAGCGCAGGCCAACCACTGGTTTTTGATCACTTGAAACCTGATATGGCACAAAGAGAGAAATTTAAAGTACCAAATCAGCAATGGTGGGCTTTTAACAGCTGAACTTGTCATAAGACATAAAAGGTACGATTTTTTTAATACATTCATACCCCCTCAACCCACACCAAATTAAAGAAATTTTCCCTCCAAGGTTAGTGTCAAGGGTAAATGGAACCAATTCCATACAAACAACACACACACACACACACATATTTAGTGGCTTACATACTATATTGTAGAAAGTATCCCCAAAGGATAGCTCGGTTGTCCTCTTTCCATGAAGCAAGAGGTCAAGGGTTCAATTCCATAGGGATGCTCGACTTGGGCTGGATGTATGGTATATATATGTGTGCATGGTGTGTGTGTGTGTATACATATATATATTGGAAACTGCTATGATGCTATGAAATATTCAAACACTAAACACCCAGTCATTTGCTACAAACTAAAATTGTAAGTAGAGAACACACGGAGATGGGTTTTTATGTCGATAAGAAAACAAGAAGGAAAGGGAATAAGATCTATATTGGAAACTGCTACAATGCTATGAAATATTCAAACACTAAACACCCAGTCATTTGCTACAAACTAAAATTGTAAGTAGAGAACACACGGAGATGGGTTTTTAAGTCGATAAGAAAATAAGAAGGAAAGGGAATAAGATCTATATTTATTATTGACCAAAGGAAATATGTTAGAGGAGGTATCCAGCCTTCTAGTTCAGTAAAATTGGTAAAGATTTCTTGGGTTGGTAAAAGAGGTTAAGGGTCGGAAAGGGGCATGTTCTACATTAACATGCTATTTACATAATTTTTTTTTAAAAAAAGAATAATTCAAATAAGGGCTGTAAATGAATATGTTCACATTAATTGAACCATCAAAATTTTTTATTCTATATTAGAGAAAACTTGTATATAGTTAAGGACAGTCAGACATGTCTTTGATTAATCATCAACATTAAAAGTTTTATAACCTTTTACACAGGAAGTTTAGGTTACTCGAGATAGTACTACTGTATATTAGATCACCAGTTATTCTTCAGAGAAAATCATGCACAACTGCAGACCATTAGATTCAAACACTTCAAATGTCTACAATGGTCCGCACTTTCCACCCTTTTGTTCTAAAAAATAAAAAATAAAAAGTAGAGTGATGGCCAAAGCCCAAATCAATTTTTTAACCACCTTCCTCCCTCAAAATTCAAACTCAGACCCAAATAACATTGATTGGAAACCACTTGACCGGGGCCCTTAGGGGCCACACTTGGAATGGCAGAATTCTTCGAATCTAATTAGGATTCGGGATCCCATATCAATTGGGACACAATTTGGGAAAAAAAAATTTTAATCCCAATTTAAAATCGATCAGGACTCGAGAGAAAAATTTCCTTATTTTTCAATCGAGATAGGCTTGGGATCAAATTTCAAATCCTGTCAGGATCATGACATCTCGATTCCACCATTTTTTTAAATTTAATTTCATTAAATAATTATTTTAAAAAGAACCTAAGTGACATATTGACCAAACCACTACCTTATCCTCACCAAATCCAAAACACAAGCTTAAAGAACCAATTAGTTATAGTCTCCCCAACCTTATCCTCACAAGCTCACTACTCCAGCCGTCAAGATCTCCACTCATGATAACACCCTCACGACTGTCAGCCCCTTAGAGTCGGCATGCACAACAGCCTCACGTGGTGATGCCACCACCACCTAAAACCAGCAACCAGCAACGGTGAGCCATCACCAACAAGAAGCTACAGCCTGCAGCATACTCGCAATAAAATGCTAAGCCCACCACTCTCTTATCTCTCCCATATTTGTAAATTTTAACATACAATTTGTAAGTATAGTGTGTGAATTTGATTCAAACTTGTAAATTAAAATAGTGGTTTGTACTCGGGGTTTGTGATGGATAAAAGGATATGTTTGAATTGGAAATTTTGTATTTATTGATTTGAGTTTTTTTTTTTTAATTAAATGGGACAGGATTGGGAAAATAGCAGTGCAGATGACGATTTTCAGTCCCAACTATAAAAAACAGGATCGGATACGAGTGATTTTTTTGTCTCGTTTGAATACTCAGGACATGATCAAGATTGCCAAATCCCGGCCTGTCCTGTCCCATTGCCAACTCTAGGCCACATTTTCCTCTCTAGGGATTAGGTTTGATGAAGTTATGTAATTCTTTTAATTTCGTTCATGTTATATTTTGTTTAATTTGCTGTTTAATTGGGTAAAGTTGAAAATACCCTTGACTCAGTTAAAAATCAAGAGTGCAAAAGACCGAAATAATCTTAGCACCATTAAATCTAAGGGAGACTTCAGGGCATTTGAGGGGCACATAAAATCTCCATTATGTTGGGGTAAATTGAAGATTACCAAAAGCATCTAGCTGGTAAACTTAAATTTTTGCTTTTATTCCAATAATTCACCAAGTCTCCTAACTACTACTTAAGCAAGCTTATTTATAGGGTTGGGTTAAGAAAAAGAAATCAATAGAAAATCCTAACCTAAGATAACCTTAATACAAGATAGAATCTTAATATTTCTAGAACTAAAAGATAAAGACAACAGTAATAAAATAAAATCCTAATTTCTAAGAGAATAATGATCTCTCTAATTTTCAAAGCCTCAAATTATTAGCTCTTGATTCTGCATCACATATAAACTAATCCATATTCGTAGAGACTTTACACAATGAACACTTATTGGTTAGAAGTTAAAGGAAACAAGATTGTGCTATTAGACTTAGTAGCGACATTTGTAGGTAGAAAATGGTTAAATTTTCAACCCTTTGGAACTTTATAATATGAGACCCCTTGTCCAGACAAGGAAAGAGGAAATAGCAGCTGGTTTTATTAATTTTTGGGTCACGATGACTTTGGAGTCTGATTATAATTTAGGAACACCCTGAGAGCTTCCTCAGCCAAACCAATAAACTTTTTCTCTTTTTCATCAAGTATTCTGAATCAATAAAAAGCCACTTTGATTTCAACTGAATCACAAACTGAATCTACAAACGAAAATGCAAGTTGTTTCTTTTATTACTCATAATCTAAGCAATCATGAGATTTCCTCTGATCTTCAAAATTTTTTTGCTTTATGCATCTCTCTAGGTTCAACAAGATAATATGCCATCATTCACAACATACATTTAATATAGTTATGTGACTTTTGAGAGCTAATAAATTAATAAGTCTAGAACTTTGTTAATCATCAAGTACCTGAGTCGAGCTGACATGAACCTTTGGACCCATGAAACTGAATTGCAGGGAAGGACAAGAACCCTTTTTATTTTGATGCCGAAGCGGGAGCTCACAGAACATAGGTGCCCATTGCCGGGGAACTTGAAACTCCAAGAAGTACTGCAAATCCTCTAGGGCTGGCTTGTCTGGAAAGAGACAACCCCATTAACGAAAAAATTAATTTAGAAGATGAGAAACTTATAAACTTATGAATATAAACATGCTACAATGACTGAGGAAATAATTTTTTATGCAGAAGAATGTATAGAATAAAATAACTCCACTCTGTGCTTTAGTAAAGAGATTTGAGTGACTTTAATACTGCACTTAAATGACAGAGAAAAACAGCAAGTGACTAGTAGAAATTAATTCTAATATCGAAAGCCTTCATCCTTCTTTTAATTTACTTGATCCTTGTCAACTATTGAGGTGGTTTTTGGTCTGTTCATGCACTCATGCACGCATGGAAACTAATGCAATAGACATACAAGTCTAAACCATATACCCAATGATACTTCTAAAATAGCGAAGTCCGAGCAATTAAAATAGAACAGTAAATTAAGAACTGATTTTCAATTGACTGATTCGGTATGGAAGCACGTACAACGCAAATACAAGTTGATTGCATGACTAAGGTAGCCGCTGCCTGGAATCCCAGTAAGCAGAGCAGTAATGGGTACAAACTTGAAGAGAATTCCTTCTGGTTTAGCAGGAACAGTCTGCAGCCAACTGGAATGATTCTGCAAGAACACATCGCCACCTCTTTTTGAACAGACAATGGTGAGTCCCTGTAAGTGAAAATTAAAGACAGAAAGATTCAAAGCCTGCATATTGATTCAAATTTTTTTTTTCAATAAGAAAACTATAAGTATTTGTATTAATGAATAATGGACATATTACACTTTAGTAGTGGATCAGGTATCCATCCAAAATTAATCAAAGCTAAACAACACAGTATCAATCCCCAAAAGTCTGATTTAACCCAAAAGAGACTTCCTAACCCTCTACAAAAATGAGCAGAATACACTGTAAATCCCTAAAAATCCCCTCCAATTAAGATGAATGAAGAAAAATGAAGTTTCCTGGAAATCCTTAGTCACCGACAACCAAATGAAGCAAAAAGGTGAACTCTATCCCACAATCTATCATAACTGTCCCCTCTTGACTCTTTGAGGCTTCTACTGCTTCTCTCATTCCAAATGACCCAAATGATAGCTGACACTGCATTTCTCCAAAAAGTCTTAGCTTTCCTCCCTTTTCCAAAGGTATCAATGCTCTCCATCAACAAAGCTTCACAAGGACATGGAATAATAGCCCAAGAAAAATTTACTTCTTTGCATAATTTTTCCCAAAATCTAGAAGCAACCTCACAACGAAGAAACAAATGATTAGTGTTCTCTTCACTTTTTCTACACATCACACACCATGAAGACAAAAGATGCATAGATGGATACTTTTTTTGAATCACTTCACTAGTGTTAATTTTTCTTTGAGCTAGGGCCCAAAGAATGAATTGATTTACTATTTATCTATCTATTTATTTTATTTTATTTTATTTACTTATTTATTTATTTTTTTGTGGTGGGTGTGGGGAATCTATCTTTCCATATCATTAATTAGCAATCCAAGATAGGATTCACAAGTGAAAACTCCAGAAGACTTCAACTTCTGCACTCTCTTCTTTCCCTTCATCAATAGTAAGACTATCAATCAAATTCATAACAGTAGCAAACTTTTGAATTTCTTTCTCTCTCTCAAGTTTCTTTTGAAATTCAAGTTCCAATTCCAATTGGAAGGCGAAGAGAATTTCACAGAAGAATGGATTGCACCATTTTTATAGGAGCAAAGTCTATAAAGATGAGGTGCATACTCACACAAAGGAGCATCTCAGATCCATTTGTCATCCCAAAATCTAATAGATTTACCATTTCCCACGACTAACTCAGTATGGGTAATGTAAGATTCATATTCCTCAGAAATATGAATCAGAATGAACACAGGCATCTCTTACAGGTAATGACTTACATCCTTGCTTGATGTTTCGGTAATACTGGTTAACTGCATCGTGTTTGAGCGAAGAATCTGACTGAAAATTTCTGGAACCTACAGCAATATTTAGCAAAATTTATCATCAAGGCAAAATAACATCCAATTTTGACTGAAGCAAAAATACCTTCTGTTCTGTATTTATTTATTTATTTTTAAAAAAAAAAACCTTCTGTTTTCCATCTCTTGTTTTCCTTTCCAGAAACGAAGGGCTTTTTCCATCTGAAAATAGATAATCTCCAAGATCCTCTAAATATCTTCTGAGATCGGCAGGAGGGATCGCTGATGAAGGTTTCTGTCTAACACAAATTAAATCTTGACCTCCAACAGCCATCCCCACTATTATGTGTGTCCCATATGTTTGAATGAACCTGCCTAATAAAATGATTAGCATCCAGTACCACACCAAGGCAAGTTTATGAACAAATCAATGTGGCTTATCTACCAAACTATTTAGAGTGAACAACAAGTATACAGGTCTTACCAAGCAACATTGCCCACATAATGATGTGCTGCACACCCACACAGGTGCCTTGGACACATGGAAGCAGCAAACACTCCAAAAAGAATAATAAATAACTACACACATTCCAAGGCACCCATGTGGGGATCTTGCTCACCAGAAGTAAATAAGTAATATGTCTAGCCAGATCAATTCTCTCTCTTATGTTAGTGTGTATTTTAACACGAAGTCTGAATAGTGAGGGCGCCCTCACCTTAAAAAAATACAGACCTATAAAAAAATATAAGAAAAAAGGACTTCAATTCAATAAAAGAAAAAAAAACAATGCATTAGTAAAGCACTTTGTTTCTTGTCTTTTAGTTTGGTCCTCACTTTATTAAAATGAGGCTCCCTCATTAGATATTTATTCATACATGTGTGTGAGTGGAGTGTAATACGGAAAGACATTCATATTTCCAATTCAAAAAAGCATAGCATATGGCATCCACTGTAAAAATAAGTTTCTAAAAATCCTTTTCTAACGATAATCAAAATATAGTTAAAAAACAGAGTTCTCTTGAATACCAATTTCTATATGCTTCCACAATTAGCTTTAGAAAAATTAAATTCCACACAAATTGTAATCATATGATTAATCAAAAGCCTCTAGACCATAAGGCATGTTTATTCAAAGTAGAATCCTAGTAAGGATCTGTCAGTGTAGTAACAAACTCTTGGGAAAACAGCTGAATAGTAATCATCACTCATATTTCACCACAATATGGAAAGTCAAGGCCATTAGAATTGCCCACGATAGCATGTAAATGGTAACACAGATGAAAGGCCAATACAGTTAACGAGTCAAAAGAAAAAGTCTAGGCAAAATGAATGTTACTAAGTCAAATCAAACTCCAATTTTCATGTAAGTCAAATCAGACTTCGATTTTAATGCTGGAAATTGATGCATCATTGACTTATGAGAACTATCATAGTAAGAAAGCAAACATGTTATCTACTAAAAAATAATTGGTAGAATGCTTATAAAATAAATCTGCTACAGGACATTTCTTCAGTACATAATTTTAGAACAAAGCCCTGTAACTATGTCTTTCTACCACCATCGACATGAATATGCCATAAATTAAGTGTTTCAAAGTTCTTCATCTGCCATTGCAAGACCTTTGTACTGCCAGCTATGGAACTGTCAAAGTGACAAAATGGATAGAAACCATTCTGAATTATCATTAAAAGTTTTGCTGATTTCAATAAAGATGAGACAATGCTTACTCAATATGAATTGAATTCAGCAAAGACAATCCTCACTTATAATGTGAAAACAATAATAAAAGATAAAAATCCTCCAGAATAGGAAATGAGCAAAATATGGTGACTTCAAGAGTGTCAAAATTCTAGTAGCCATCTTAAAACCATGCCACTGGATTCTTCAGTTGAGAAACATAAGAACTCCATAAGGATTATTACAAAACTTCTGTAGATTCCAGATCTAGTAAGTGTAAATGAAATTAAATTGCTTGGTATTTCTTTATTCAATTAATGAGCAAGATAGAACCTAGATCTCCAGTACCAACCCATGTAATTTTACAAGCGAACTAACTACCCCGATAGAGGCCCCTCCGTAATATTTTGTATGAATTTGTTAATTTTTATAAAATATAAGTAAGCACTAGGACCAGTCATTAAAATGAATGATTAATAAGTCAGTTAAGTTTCATTTTTTTTTTCCTTGTTTGCCATTAAACAGGTCCTTGATCTTCTCGTAAATGACTGCAGTAGGCTCTAGTTTGGAGTTATTTTCCCTAGATTGTTACAGAAAAGTTTAATAGAGTGTCTATTAAAAATCTAGTCACTTGAATAGGGTAAGAGTCATATTTAATAAAACGTGAAAACTCAGAGACCTAAATATTCTTGTAATCTATGATCTGTTAAAAATTTGTTCTGCTAGTTGGAACTTTTGAGAAAGCATTTTAAATGCACAAGGAACTTTGAATCATTAGACAATAAATAATGTATGAAGATTTCAATTTAGCTATCCACCTAGACAAAACGCTGGAGAATTAGAAACATGGAATTGAAACACGGATACTATTCCATGTTATAGGGGGGCACATATTCATATTGTCACTCTATCAAACATTGAATATCAAATACTTGACAAGTTGAGTGTTTCCAACATTTGTTAAGGACACATTCATACGATAAACATAGGTAAGAATTTACTATCTTACTTTTAAAATTGAAAAATGGTTCTGAAACTAAAGTGATTAGATGTGCTGCAACCCACCCACATTTTGAATGCAGGAATATATTTTAATTTCCTTGTTAATTGGGTTAGAAGAATTAGAAAACTTTAAAAAGCGGAATATTGTGTAAGCAAAATGCTATCTACTAAAGAAATGAAGAGTTAAATAGCTACCTAGCCAACGATGCTGGATCCCAATGGGGAGGAACTGCCATCTTTACATGGTCTTGTAGTTCTAAAGAAGATGTTGTAAGGTGCAAATAGTACAATGAAATGAAGTAACCATCAAAGGCAAGATATTTGGTGTCTGCAGCATCATGGAACCAGTCCCCAGTCAAATCGAAAATAGCATTAAGATATCCCGAAGGAACTTTCCCTTGAATTGAACATTTCTGATTTAGTAATTCAGACATCTGCAGAGAAGGAGCAAGATAACAGGGAACATAAATTCTTTGAATTTAATAAATATATATATATATATGTGAATAATAAATGAAAAAAGGAGTATAAATAAATACACCTGATTGAATTCAAGAACATCGGATTTAAAACGAATTCGATCGCCTTTATCCACGCGAATATCTTGAGAAACAGCTTTGATGGTGACCCCAGTTGGAGGAATTAGAAGGTCCCGTTTGTTAACCTCATCAAGAACCACCAATCTCTGACTTCCCTTTGCAAATCGAAGTCTAAAATCACTCGTCAGATCAAAACCTTTGCCTAAAGCCTCCATCGCCACCTCCATCGATGACTGATGATTGGTGGACTGCCTTTCTGTAATTTCGGGGTACGTCTACTTAGTTTGAGCAAGAAGAAGAAGATTTTTAGTAGTAGGTAAAAATTGTTGGATTTGGTAATGATTTTAATATGTGTTGTCTAATTAATTTCTCTGGAAGCCAGAGACGTTGAAATGAAATGCATTTTTATTTTTTAGGATGGAAACAAACAAGGATGTGGCAGTAATGGTAATTTCGTCGAAGAAGAAGAAACGCCTGCTGCCCGGCGGGCACACGTGGTTTTGACCGTAGAAAACTTCCTCCTCCCCTCAGTTAATAATAATAATGATAATCTTTCAATAACTACTGCTTACCTACTCACCACTACAAGTCAACCTAGCATGCAGCGCTGTCAATAAAAATAACTCTAGCAACAAATAGTGTCAATAAATTTTAATTCGACACGTCTCCTCTCCTTGCAAAGATTGCAGAGTCAATACTGTTGTGCAAAAAGTCTTCTTTCATTTTTTTTTTCGAGTAAGTCGAGAGTTGGATAAAGCTTAAATTCTTCTATGTCTTTCAAGATTTAAATGCACGTAGTTAATTAAATAAAATTATTTTAAAATTGTTTTATTTATTTTCTCTTTTAGTCTTTTCTCACAAATATAAATAGAGGTAAATATAATTTGTATCACAATATAACTATTGGAGCCGATTGTTTTCTTAATTGATTGAAATTAGGTTATTAAGTTTGTTTATTTTCTCAATTTAATGAAAAATTCAGTTTTTTTATTTAATCTAAAAAATCTGAATATTATTGTTAAAATATATTCTCTAAAATATCTATATCTAATCAATTTATTTTCCTTCTTATCTAAATAAAAGCTTACTAATTAGCATTATTTTTCGTTTTTATAACTTGTGATAGTCTACTAGTATATTATTATTCTTTTATTTTTTTTGTTTTCTTTAAATTAGTATTATTTATCTTTACAATATTTTTATGAAAATTTTTCATATATAACATCATGAACTACCATAAGATTGATTAAAATGTTCAAACTTAGAAAATTAAAGGATTGTATTCAAGTAAACATAAATTAGGATTGTATTCAAGTAAACATAAATTATGTTATGATAAAATATTGTCTTATTTATATTCTTTGATATCATTATTATTTATTTAACTCTTAAAATTTATAAGTTCACAAAATGTAGAAGTATTGATTTTCAAATAATTTAAGTTAAAAAAAACAACTTAATTCTTATTGTCAAAGAATCAAATAAAAAAATAAACATGTCTTTCATATTTAAACATTTTGATTTATTCAGAATTCAGTTTTATTCAGGCCTGTTTTGATTTCATATTAAAAAAAAAAAAACACCACCTATGATAATTGTGTTATATTTCCTTGGTACGGAATTGGTTGAAATCAGAATAGGAACACGAATAAGAGTAAGGTGTTTATTTAAGCTGCAAGGATCAAAATCAAAATCGAAATGAGCTGTATTTTCATTGATACATTTACTTTGTCTTATAATTGAAATAGATTGTTTTAAATTACTAAAAGCCATAAGTTAAAATTATGCATTTATTTCAAACAAAATAATAAATAAATATTTTTTAAAATGAAATATATGCTTTTTTATTATATTATTGAGCTTAATGTCATGATCTTTGAATAAACTAGTTATATTATTATTTAATATATAAATGAGGTATAAAAGAAATATTTTATTTTCTTTAAGGGTAAAAATATCAATTCATTCTCTATTCTTATTCTTCCATTTTCATTCCCACATCTCCATAGGAATGAGGAGGAGATTTTCATTCCTCTTACCTAGTTAATCGCAATAGATCTGTTGATTGTATGTGTTTGTATTCCTTATTGCAAAGATATCAATGTTATAAAAAAAAATAACTTTAGTTTGATACAATTAATTTTGTTGATTGCATATGTTTGTACTTCTTTTTATATCAATATTAAAAATTACATTAGTTTGATATGATCAAAATCACGGCATCGATATTGTAATTGAACACAAATTGTGTAAATGAAACATTAAAAAAAACTTGTAAATCAACATTAAATTCAAAATAAAATATAAATTATGTAAATGGAATATAAGACTTGTAAATAGAAGGTAATATAAGTAAACTAACATAAAAATGGTAAATTGGTGTATTATTGGTGAACAAAACAAAAACTTATAGATGTAATTATAAAACTTGTAAATCAATATTAAATGTGAAATAAAACATAAATTGTGGAAATGGAATATAAGACTTGTGAATATAAGGTGAACAAGTAAATCAATATAAGAATGATAATTTGATATATTATTGGTAAATAAAGTAAAAACTTATAGATATCATGTAAAACTTATAAATCGACATTAACTATAAAATAAAATATAAATGATGTAAATGAAATATAATACTTGTAAATGAAAGGTTAAAAAAAAGGAGTGATAAATTAATATATCATTAGTAAATAAAATATAAAGCTTATTGATATAACATAAAACTTGTAAATTAACAGTAACTGTAAAATAAAAGATAAATTAAATATATAAAACATATAACTTATAAATAGAAGGTCAAACATAGAAGTGATAAAATAATGTATTACTGATGAACAAAAAAATAACTTACAAAAGTTATATAAAACTTGTAAATTAATATTAAGTGTAAAATAAAATATAAATTATGTAAATGAAACAGAAGACTTGTAAATGGAATACAAAACAAGTAAATTTAGTAGAGTTATTAAAAAAATAAAAGCTGACAAGTATAAAATAAAAACTCATTATACTAATAATTATTTTATATATGTACTTTATATTCACTTTTTTTTATTTGTAAATTGAATAATGATCATTATTATTTATTTAATACATGTGATGATATAAGTAAAATTTTATTAAGGTTAAAACTTATTATAAAAATCAAATTTTTGAAAAAATGTTCTTTTCGTATTTCTCAAAACTAATTAAAAGATAAGTAATTATGCATCCTTCTAAGCATCCTCGATAGCAAGCCCAAATGATATTTTAGTTTAAGTAAGAAGTAAAGTTTAAAATAATATGAAATATGTATAAAAGTGAAAATTAGATGTAATTTTATCGATATTTTATGAGTCTAGTAATATAAGAGTATCTTTTTATTTGTTTTGGCTTGATCAACATCAAGAAAAATAATTTTGTTTAAATCAAAATATTATCTAAGCAACCCAAGACGGGGGTGAATTGGGTTTCTAAAAATTTTGCAAAGCTTAAACATAACTTAATTCAAATATGAAACAAATTTCAAGCAACAATAAGTAAATCAACCAAAATGTAAAAAGATAAGGGAAGAGAGATTCAAACACAGAGATTTTTACATGCCTCGCCAGCCCACAGACTTCAAATGTGTCAATCAACCTTTACACCAAGAGATTATCTCAAATCTCTTAACCCAAATGTATCCCAATACTTCTAATCATTCAAAACGAAGATTACAAATTTGTTTTTCTCTCATACAATATATATGATTACAAATCAATGCCCAATGTGTGAATAAATGAAACAAGAATGAATTTGAAGCTCAATGGATGTTGTATTCTCGATTATAAGCTCAATGATAACGTTGTGATCAACCTTTATGTGAATTTGATTGAGTTTATTTATAGTTGGAACTGAAATATAGCCGTTGTTGACTTTCTGCACGAAATTGGATCGCCGTTAAACGTTATCGGTTAACCGTTTTGATTGGTCCAAGTGACCGTTGAGCTGAAATTTAATTAAATGGTTGACCGTTTGCCACTATCAGTTTGCCGTTAATTTCCAGAGACCTGCAAAATAAATTTCTGCTATTCATTCTTGCTAAACGGTTGAAGATTAACATGAAATGACATTCTAGAAATTATCGGTTAGCCGTTTAAGATTAAGGGTTCGTCGGTTTGCCGTCAATATAATGAACATATACATGTTAACATTTAAATAACATGTATAATAAACAAACATTGTGATAGAAAATAAAAAAAAATTATAAATGTCCTAGTATATAGAACTTATGGTTAAATTGATTCAACAAAACTTATTCCAATTGTTTTGAATACAATTTTTTTAGTTTTCAATTGATGAGTATTTCTTTTTTGCTTAGTTAAATTAAATGGATAAATTATTTTTAATTAAATTTTAATATAATTTATAAGTTTTTTTTTACAATTGTTCTTTTTTATAATTTTAAAACACCAATTTATCACTCTTATATTACTTTACTTGTTTTACCTTCCATTTATTAATCTTATGTGTAATTTTTAAAATTTATGGTTATCAAAGCATTGATACCATGGTTTTTATGATGACATCATAGAATTTTTCTTCTAATAATTAAATTTTGACCAACCATCACCACTAAAGCGATTAGAACATTACATGTGGACTCGCACTAATATAATCAGGGATAAATTTCTCTGCATATCCATTAAAATCAATATATTTCACATTACTTCTAAAATTACGAAGAATAGGCTGCCAACAAGCATTCCATTAGATTTTACCATTAACTTTATTAACGGAAGGGCATATATATCTTTGAACATATTTAAATGAATTTCAATTACAAATAAATCCCTATAAATTCAATGAGTGTGCAAGAGAGAAGCTACCTACGATAAAGAAAAATGTGGGGCTGTTTTCACTCTAAACACTCTAATTTTAATAAAAAAATTATTACAAAAAAACTCACCATATGAATTACTATTAAAGACGATTTATTATAAGCCAATGTTATATAATTATTTTGAGCACTCATATAGCTACTCATTATTCAATATACATAATTCTTATGCTTTAACTTTTATTTCGAACATCTTAATCAATACTTTGATGAATAATGATGAAATCAAATATTTTTATTTTTTATTTTTGCATTCATTATTTATGGAATATTTATTATTATTATTTTCTCATTGCAAGTTATTTTGGGTGTAAAATCCAATGTTGAACATAAATAAACAAACAAATTTAAATAATTTGTGTACAACTTCACTTTATTATATTGTAATATCTTGAAATTGGGTGCATTCACTAGCTTTACTAGGGTTTTAAATAAATAAAGTTAATAGTAATTTAAATAGTTTGAGTAAGGATCTTTTTGAATTTTAAAAGAGTGTATAAAATAAAACTTAATTTTTTAAACTCGATATATGAGTGTAAAAAGTAATAGAGTGTTTAAAATAATTTTTGGAGTGTAAATAACCCTACCTAAAGAAAAACATAATGGGAAAAAGCATTTTGATTTGAAGCAATTGACTGTGGCCATCAGATATATGTCATGGTTCAAATTGAATGTCCGCACACTTCCATTCATCTAGACATCCACAAGAAAGAAACCCTCAATAGTGTTATATATTTTAAAATTAAATCTTAAACAATATAGTATTTACTTATTAAATAATCTGATGGTACAATTAATTCATTAAAATTTATAAAAATTATCGACCAAATAATGAATATGCATTATATACCACATCATAAAATAAAATTTTCAAAACTTTATCACTGTTGATATATATAGTTTAAAATGACATTAACGTACATCCTGTTTCAGAATAGAATAGTGATATACATACCACATCAAGCACCACACTGAGCACAACAAGGACCTTTGTGCTATATTTATCAAAACTTCCTAAGAAATTGTAAAAAGTCTTAAATTTTATTTTTAAACTTCTCCTATTAATCCCTTAACTACTTGAATTTGGATTCCAGTAATTGGGATTCCTTTATGCATTGTACACTATGTTTATTTTTAAGATAATCTAATACTTTTGTAAACTCACATCGACTAAGTTGAGAACTGCGGAATGTAAATAATGCTAGAGATGGATTATCTATAATACTTCTAATTATGGTTTCTTCTATATTAATCATTCTGAATTGGTGTTTTCTAATCCTATATTATATCCTACACCTAATCTAGTATTACAATCTATATGATTTCCTATTATTGCTGGTCTTCCTAAATTATCGACTTGTTTAATATACCCACTAAATGGTTCAATAGAACAATTTAATAACATAAAGCAAGTGTAATTATCTAAAGGCATGCAGCTAACTTTTGATTTTGAAAAATCTTATAAATAGTTGTTCTTCTCTACTAGGCACTCCCCGATTCTTTAATAAACTTCAGTCAAATTGATTGAGTACCAAATTATTTTGTCTCAAGTACTAACCAAAATTAGTATTCTTTTTGAAACTTTCTAAAAATTGTTTCCCAAAAGCTCTAAGTATAACATCAAAATTTTCAATTAAAACCAAAGATTTTTTCGAGAAATCTTCTTCCTCTTAGGGGCATGGAAATCCCAACACAAAGTTCTCTTCTTTCCTAAACACATATTCCTCATCTAAAACGGCACTTTGAGAGTAAAGCTAGGCACTCGAAAGTCCTTCTTCAAGGTTATGGGTTTTTCCGAAAAACCTAAGTTTTTCTCTAGAGTCTAATTTTATTATTTACAAATAAAAAACATTCATTGCGAGCAAATAAAAAGATACTTGATTTATAATGAAAGATTTACAACATAAAACTTGTTCATTTATAAACACATAGAAATTTACAAAAGATTGGGCTTTTTTCTGTTAGAGAAGAACTAAGTAACTTGGCTACAATACACGCTGAATAAATTATTTACTTAAAGTATCTTCTAATATAATGAGAAGTCGAACAAAAGCTTTAAGAGCTTTTACAGATTGAAGTTTGCTTCAAGATGACTTTCTATATTTTGTGATGATTTTCTAATGTGCTTCCTTTTTTTATTGCTCTATCAATGATCAGGTGACTCTTTCTATTCATAGGGTTCTTCCTACCTGCTTATCCTTATCTTCTGCTACTTTCTTATTTTCTACTTTCTATGCGTGTGGAATAATATACTTCATGTGACTAAAGGGAGTGTCGATAGAATTATCACCACACTTTTTCCTTTTTAAAAGTTGTGCTTTGAAAAATATAGTGAATGAAGGGTGACTATTGGAGAGTGGACCACTGCTGAGTTATGGTTCTAGTATATTGTCAAGCTTGTAGGCCTCAATGTCATCTAGGTTACTGTAGAAGTCTCTACTATGATCTTCTTCTTCTTTGCTTGACTGATTTGTCATGAGAGATCTATAATTTTTAATATCTTCTTAATATTGCTTTCAATAGAAATCTATAAGCTAATTATTTGTGGTCTTTGAGATAAAAGGGACTAAACACTCACCACACAACCAAAACGGGACTAAATTCTGCCTTAGGTTTGTTTAATATTAAAAGGACTAAAGAACTTAAATTTTGGTATATCGGCTAGAAACCCGAACATGCGGGATATTGATCTGTTCTAAGTCAGATCTGGTCCCTAAGGTAGATTAAGTTCTGCATTGATCTAGTAGAACAACGCCACGTACCAATTTTCAACTCCCGTTTTAGCTCTGATACCAGTAGTAAATAGGACCGAAAGATGGATGTAAATTGAGTAAAATTCATAATTTAGACTTCAATTTGCCATTAATAAAAAGAGAATTTAAAAATGGATTGAAAATTGGTACGTGGCGTTGTTTTACCAGATCAATGCAGAACTTAATCTGCTTTAGGGACCAGATCTGACTTAGAATAGATCAATATCCCACATGTTCGGGTTTCCAGCCGATATACCAAAATTTAAGTTCTTTAGTCCTTTTAATATTAAACAAACCTAAGCAACACAAGACTCATAAATAATACTAGATCTGGATCCCAGAAATAGCATTCTGATTGAATGGAGGGAGAAGAGAAGATACAACTAAAGGCAGAGATCCGGTCTCTTTGCCTTAGAGGAACGTAGCTGGTTTTATGAAAATTAAAAACTTTAAATAAATTGCAGAAATTTAAACATACATCTGAACTTTAAATTGAAATTAGAAACTGAACTTTAAAACTTACAAGTTAAATTGCTTATATCCTTGAATCTTTATGAAGATCTATTACAGAAAGAAATAGATGAGAATATATTTAAGACAGGAAAGTTTCCTTGATGTCTTGAGATTTTCAGAAGTGTTACAAGAAGAGAAAGATGCTTTGGCTTCGAGAGCTTGTTCCGAATTCAACCTCTGCCTTCTTCTTTGCTAATAACTTCTTTAAATACATGCCCTCGAGACTGTTGGTTCACATGCGTAGCTGGTGGAGCGGGACCTTCTCGACATGTGGGGGACAACATCATTTGGGATGGACTTTCTTTATGACCGTAGCTTTATTGGCTTTTTGCTGTAGCTCCACATGCGTGGTTGGTGGATCGAGACTTTAATAGTGAGTGGAGACAGCATCATGGAAATAAGCCTTCTTTAAGACGTTTAAAGAAAAAGTAAAAGATAGGTGAAGAGACATGTGTGCTTTCACTTGTGTCCAGGGGACCACCCAGAAAACAACGTATATACAGAAAAGGAAGAAATATAAATACAACTGAAAAAATTACAACAAAATTGCAGAATAAGAAAATTACTCCTTTTTTTTGTGCTAAAATACAAATGACTTTAACTATGCTTTAATGGAGAAAATATTCCAAAGCAGTCATCTTCGTTTTCATCTCCAAGGGAAATGAACGGCTTAGCTTCACCAGAAGAACTTGAACCAGAACTCGCAACTGATGGTTCGGATCTCGAGGCAAGGAGCTGTTGCATGACTTTAAAATATTCCTCTTTAGTTTTTGCACTGGCCAAGAGAGACTGGGCCTTTGTTCTTTGAGCGAGGAAAGTGCTTTGGGCTTTAACATCTTGAATGCTTGGAGTAAGGAGTCCTTTTGAAGAAAGCCAAGCTTGAAATTTGATTTTACTTTAAATGTCCTTTGTAGGATAAGTTGGGCATCTTGAGTGTGGTAATTGAAGTTCCACATCCAAACCCAAGGAAGAAAGAAATTTGTACAGAAGCAGAGAAAATGAGGAAATCTTTTCTCGGACTCTGAAGGAACATAATGGGCTTTAAAAAGGTTTAGACAGTGGATGGCGTTAGGGGTAAGAATATCGGGGCTTGGCCTAAAATAGTTCCACCACTGTTGAAACCAGTTTGGGAGACTTTGGACCGTTATTTTTTAATTGAAGAAAAATAACCAAGAATGGATCTTTTTTGGGTTTTGAATAAAAAAGGTATTAAACCAAGCTTGTTGATAATCCCAATAGGAAAAGGATAAGCAATAGTTTAAGCTTCTTTGAAAATTGGCGGGAAAAGCCTTTGGTTTGTGGAGTTGGTCATTCCACTGCTTTGGGCTCAAAACTTTAAGAATGGTTGCCGTGGAATAGGCAGGCTCAGAATGAGATTCACTGAGGAAGAAATGTTTGAATTTTGACAAGATGTCTTGATAGAAAGACTGGGGTTTTGACAAATCCCATGGTTTGAAAAACTAGCCTTTCGGGAAAATCTTTAAAACTGCTTGAAATGGATCAGAGTGATAAAAACCATCTTCCATAGTTAAAACATTTTGGAAATGTGTTTTATTAATCCAATCCGAAGATTTTTGAGAAAGCTTCGATTGAGAGACAATAATTTGAGAAGATGAGCTTTCTCCAGAAATAACTTTAGAAGAAGAAGATTTTGAGATTTCTTTAGAAAGAATTTTCTCCTTTTCAAGAATTTTAGAAAGATCTTTATTTTGAGAAAAACTTTATAAGGCGAGCATAAGTTCAGGGGATTTAGAGATGGATTTCATCCATTCATTTACCTGTTCTTGAGAGGCAATGGCTTTGGACTGAGCTTCTTGTTGCTCTTGTTCTTCAACTATGTCAATCTAAGATTTGATTGGCATGACCGAGGAAAGCAATTTTTCTTTAAGAGGGGTTGTAGGTGAGGATTTGGAGGTGGGTTTAGGTTCAGGGTCTTTAAAAATGCACTTCCCCTTATCTCGTCTTTTAGGCGGCATTATTTGTTTTGGAGAAATTCCCTGGTTAGAAAATCAGGGATATAATTTGTATCACCTTTAATAAACTCAATATCAAAATAAAAAACACTTAAAATGGCTTGCCATCTTGCAAAAATTTGTTTGGATGCAATATTTTGAACATCTTTTTCCAAAACATGTTTTGCAGCTTTGCAATCAATTCTAAGCAAAAATTTTTGATTTAATAAATCACTTTGAAATTTTGAGATGCATAAAACAATAGAAAGAATTTCTTTTTTAATAGTAGAGTAATTTCTTTGACATTCATTCCAGTGAGCAGAAACATACTGTACTATTTGTTCTTTATTATTCTCTCTTTATTTTAATATTCCTCCATATCCTAAATCTGATGTATCAATTTCAACAATTTTAGGCAATGCAGGATTTGCAAGGAATAAATCAATTTTAACAATTGATTGCTTTGCAATCAATTCTAAGCAAAAATTTTTGATTTAATAAATCACTTTGAAATTTTGAGATGCATAAAACAATAGAAAGAATTTCTTTTTTAATAGTAGAGTAATTTCTTTGACATTCATTCCAGTGAGCAGAAACATACTGTACTATGTGTTCTTTATTATTCTCTCTTTATTTTAATATTCCTCCTTATCCTAAATCTGATGCATCAATTTCAACAATTTTAGGCAATGCAGGATTTGCAAGGAATAAACATGGAATATTTTTAACAGAATTCTTTATTAGTTTAACAGCTTTAGTGTGCTCATCACCCATGCAATTTTTTAATCTGTCATGCAAAGGTTTGGACATCCTGTTGATGTTGGGACAAAAATCGAGAACATAATTTAAACTACCTAGAAATCTTTGCAGTTGGGTTTTATCAAGAATTTTATCAGGAAATTTATCAGCAAATATAAGAGATCGTTCGATAGGTGTAATTGTTCTTTTGGAAATATAATGACCAAGGAACCTGATTCTTGTTTAGAACAAAGAAACTTTAGAACTAGAAATAGCTAGACCAGCTTTTCTAGTGACAAGATAGAAAGTCTTTAAATGTTTGAAATGTTGTTCGATTGTTTGAGAAAAGATTAACACATCATCTATATAGACAATACAGAATTCAGAGAAGGGATTATAAATATCATTCATGATTCTCTGAAATTCATTTGATGGCATTACATTCATAAAAAAAAAAATTTTATAATGGTCTTTAGGATGAATTTGAATTTGCCAAAATCCAGATTTCATATCAAATTTTGAGAAAATGAATGCAGAATGTAGTTTCTAGAGCAAATCCTTCTTATTAGGTATGGGATACTTAATCCATTTTAATGCTTTATTAAGGGGTTTGTAATTTATTACAAGTCTAGGTGTTCCTCTTTCTATTTCAGAGTTCTTATTAACATAAAAAGTGGCACAGGACCAAGGAGACCTAGATTTCTGAATGAGTCATTTTGATTATAAATCTTTGATTTCATCTTTGTAATGTTGTTCCAATTCTATGTTCATTTGGATTGGACGAGCTTTGGTGGTTATTTATTTTTCATCAAAAGAATTTTCATAAGGCAGATCAACTAAATGTTGTTTTCTGTTCCAAAAGGCAGATGGTAGATCTGCACATATTTCTTTTTCGATGAGGTCTTTAAAATCATTGATTTTCTTTTCATAAAATCATTTTGTAATTGGTTTTCAATTCTTTGTAGACTCAAATCTTTTTTTAAACAAGTAAGGTCGTTTTGTTTTGATTTAATGAGTGTAGAGATTTGGTTCTGGTAAACAAAACAAGCTTTAACAATATTCAAATTTCTTGTTTTAGGTTTATCAATGAAAAGGAAAATAAGTTTTTTGTTCTTTGTTTTAAAAGATATACTATCATAGTTGACAGTATATGGGGTAATAAGGTTAATGAAGGGAGTTCCCAATATAACAGTATGATGGATATCATTTGTTAAAAAAAAAAACCATTATTATGCACTGAGGCATCAACTTTAGATTTTACTTTCAATTTTAAATTATTGGCGGCTGAGAGTCTCTCATTTGTCTTTTCATGAAATCTTTTAGGAACAATGTCTTCTTTTATACAATTTAAATCGGCATTGTCAATCTCAAAGTCTTTAGAAAGAATTAAGGTGATTTTAATCAAATATTTTCGAGTGGTGATTTGTTTAAGAACAAAAAGGAAATCATTGGGTACGGATTCAATGTTTTCAAGGTTTTGTTCATTATCACCATCAGATTCAATATCTTTATCAGAATTATCCTCTTTTTGTAACGAGTTGGATGGTTTGAATCATTTCTTTGTTTTTCTTTAAGTCTTTTATTTCAAGTTTAATTTCTTTAATTTCTTTCAAGGTCTTGGATATTGGGAGTTGTTGTTTTCTTTGTTTTCTTTTTGTCTAAGATTTCTTAGATCATAAGTATTCTTTTTAATTATCTTTAGTTTCTACTTTGTTGAGTTAGAGTTTTTAAAAGTTTATCGAGATATTCTTTTTGGAGATTTGGATCAGAAATATGTTTAACTAATTCAAGAAAAGTTTCTTGTTCTTTAGTCAACACATTTATTTTCTTTAGATAAGAATCTTTATTATACTTTGAGTCAATTAACTCATCATTAAGACTCGAGTCAAGACTACTTTAGAAAGTATTTCTTCATCTAGGCCAAGCTCATGAAGTTTCCTGTTCATCCTTCAAAATTTTGCAGTATGGCCTTTCTTTCCACATTTGTAACATGTGGCTTCTTTGTAGTTAAAAGAGGTTTTTTGTTTGGCTCTAAAATCCTTATTTTTAGAGAAGTTAGGCTTCTTATAAGGCCTTGAAGTTTTCTTATAAGGAAGTTCTCTAAACTCTTGGAAGGGTTTCTTATGGCTTTTAGACTTGTAATGTTTTTTTATAAGGTTTTGAGAAACACTTACCATTACATTCTTTAGAGGTGGAAGTTTTAAAGGGATCATAATTGAATTGCTTACAGAAATGCCTAATTCTTGCTTAGACTTTCTAAGTTCCCATTTTAGACGTTTCTGAAGTTTCAAATCCTGACAAATCTTTAACCCTTCCTTATTGATAAAGCTAACTAGTTCACCATAGGTGAGTTCATCATAAGGAATCCGATTGTCATAGAGGGCTTTAATAGAATTCCTTACCTTTTCTCATAATAGGGTAGGTAAACCTGCAAGGAATTTTTCCTTCCAAGTTATATGATTTGCATCATCCCTAAGGAAGAGTCTGGTAAAGAAAGTGGTTTTGTAGGTTTGGAATTCATTAAGTTTCCTACATCTCAAGTTATGTAGTAACTCATCATTTTTATCTCTAAGGTGAGAAGGGTCGCCTATAAAATGAAGGGATATAATCAAAATCAAGGTAGCAACAACATCTTGAATTGGACTATTGAATTCATCTAAGATTGGGGCTCCATTCTCATCAGTTTGGATTGAATTTAAAATATCTAATTGTTCCCCACCATCCTTGTTGACCAGAAATGAGAATTTCTGCAATGGCTTTGGCATTATGGTCATTTGTTGCAACAATCTTAGAATGTTGTATTCTGACATACCATCAATGTTCCACTCATAGACAGAGGACGCATTAAATCGTGATTGGTTTAATCAATAGAGACTTGGGGTATGGCTTTGAAAGAGGTTCTTCTTTAAATGCTTCTATATCTGAAGAGGCTATAGAAACATTGTCTTGTTCTAGTACACTAATTTTACTAGATTGGGCACTATCTATTTGGATTTTACTAGATGAGGGCGTATCTAGTTCTTTAATGGCTTTAGCAAAATCGATTTTTGACTTTTTTAAAAAAAGGTTTGAAAATAGGCTCTTTAAGCTTTTTGTCAGAATCTGATTTTGATGTAATAGGAGAAACAGCTATGGTTGACTTATGGAATTGGTTTTCTATTCTAGTCAACTGTCTTCCTATTGTATTTAGATTAGCATTACAGAAATTATTCTGTTGAATAATGCTATCTAAATCTGTTTCTGGGTTTTTATGGATTTTATAGGGTGAGGCTTTTATCTGAACAGGAGGTTCACCATGTTTAATGGTTAAACTCCTAAGAGGCGGATGTTCAGATTCTATAGTTCTATCACTATCAGAAAGATTCCATTCATGGATTTTCTTTCTAATAGTAATGGGATTTGATTCTCTAAAAGGATAAGTAATGTTGTTATCCGAAGCATACATCTCAAACCAATCAAAAAACAATATATGAACTTTATGTAAATTTACAAATTCATAGTAAACTTGTTGGATTTCTTTTCTTTGATTTAGAAAATGTTTGAAAAACCAAAGTTTTTTTTCTTTATTAGTGACAGAATAAAAATCATTGTGAAGAAGAGTTTTATCTAATTCAAAATCCTTTTGAATGACACTAATTACATTTTCTGTGACAGCAGAAAATGTAGGAGAAGTTGGAGGAGAAGGTTCATTCTCTTCTTGGCTTTTTCATGTTGACGACTAGTGTAAATGGGATGTGGGACACTAGTAGTATAGTAAACAGAATGTATAGAAGAACTAGGTATATATGAAGTGGAAAACCTAGGTTGACTTCTTACTGGTTGAAAAGGGAGATTTATAACGGAAGGAATCTTTGAAAATTTCCTTTCTAATGAAGGAATACTTGAGCATGAGTCTTTATTAGAGAATCTAGAAGATGTAGATCTCCTAAAGGATAATTTAACTTTCCCATCAGAATACTGAGTCACATTTTGCAACTCGAAGTTTTTGGAATCACTGCAAGAATCCATTCAAGATTGACATCTTTCCATCGATTGGTTTGGAATAACGGTGTTGGCTTTAGACAGTCGCAAGAGGTCTCATCTCTTTTCGATCAAATTTATGTTGCGTAAATCATGGCTTTGTAAGAAATTTTATAAATTAAGGCAACTGGGACAGATCCCTCAATCATGTGATAATTATGGGTCTTGATTTGTAAAATCATGCTTTTTAGAATGTTTTTGTCTTTTAGAGAAATCGTTATGTTCGGGTAACAGCTAAATGAGATGGGACCTTTACAAAGACTTGATTCTATACTACTTAGTAAAGAATCATCAAAAGATATGAATCGTCCATCTCTTAGAACAACAAGAATAGAAATATTAAGGCATTCTTTTGTTAAGGGTTTTATACCAACTTGTATTAAGCCGTTGTGAACATAATTAAAATTCTTATCTTTTATTTTCTTTAAAGAGTGTTCTGAAAAAAGATGAATAATTTCAAATGGCTTTGAAAGAGTTATGTCTCGTTCTTCAGTTTTTATAACATAATCATTCTTTAAAAAATCAAGCTTTTTTGTTTTGTAAATCATTTCTTTATTAATCTTTGGTAATTCCCAATTATCATTTGCTTTATTAAAATCTTCAATTACAAATTCTTCCGAATTCACAACATTCTTTGAATCACTAGTTCTTCCAGAAGAAGAGCTAGAAAAGGAAGATGCTCTACAGAGCAGAGAGTCCATGGTAAAAAACCTATATTCTACTTTTAGTCTTGTCGGTATGGCTACAATCCAATGCTAAGAATTGGTTTTACTGCCCTTCAACCAAAACTGGACTTATGACCAAATGCTACCAAGGCACCCAAAGGTAAACACTCACCACACAAATAATATTCAAATTAAACACAAGTTTTTAAACACAAAGTCTCTATCCTATGTTACACTATTTACAGAAAATGTAATTAGTGTCATTCAAAAGGATTTTGAATTAGATAAAACTCTTCTTCACAATGATTTTTATTCTGTCACTAATAAAGAAAAAAAACTTTGGTTTTTCAAACATTTCCTAAATCAAATAAAAGAAATCCAACAAGTTTACTATGAATTTGTAAATTTACATAAAGTTCATATATTGTTTTTTGATTGGTTTGAGATGTATGCTTCGGATAACAACATTACTTATTCTTTTAGAGAATCAAATCCCATTACTATTAGAAAGAAAATCCCTGAATGGAATCTTTCTGATAGTGATAGAACTATAGAATCTGAACATCCGCCTCTTAGGAGTTTAACCATTAATCATGGTGAACCTTCTGTTCAAATAAAAGCCTCACCCTATAAAATCCATAAAATCCCAGAAACAGATTTAGATAGCATTATTCAACAGAATAATTTCTGTAATGCTAATCTAAATACAATAGGAAGAAAGTTGACTAGAATAGAAAACCAATTCCAGAAGTCAACCATAGCTGTTTCTCCTATTACATCAAAATCAGATTTTGACAAAAAGCTTAAAGAGCCTATTTTCAAACCTTTTCATGTTTCGAAAACTAGTCAAAAGCTTGTTCAAGAGTCAAAATCAGATTTTGCTAAAGCCATTAGAGAACAACTAGATACGATAGAAGCCTCTTCTTCCTCATCTAGTAAAATCCAAATAGCTCCTGATAGTGCCCAATCTAGTAAAATTAGTGTACTAGAACAAGACAATGTTTCTATAGCCTCTTCAGATATAGAAGCATTTAAAGAAGAACCTCTTTCTAAAGCCAACAAAATCCATTGGGAATTAGCCCTACGTCTCCACTGTTGCGAAACATTCTAAGATTGTTGCAACAAATGACCATGCTTATAAAACTCAAAATTCTCATTCACCTTCTCAAGTCACAGCAATAATTAGATATTTTAAATTCAATCCAAACTGATGAGAATGGGCCCCAATCTTAGATGAATTCAATAGTCCAATTCAAGATTTTTTGATTATATCCCTTCATTTTATCTTCTCACCTTAGATAAAAATGAGTTACTACATAACTCGAGATGTAGGAAACTTAATGAATTCCAAACCTACAAAACCACTTTCTTTACCGGAAGGAAAATTCCTTTTTACCTATTATGAGAAAAGGTAAGGAATTCTATTAAAGCCCTCTATGACAATCGGATTCCTTATGATGAACTCACCTATGGTGAACTAGTTAGCTTTATCAATAAGGAAGGGTTAAAGATTTGTCAGGATTTGAAACTTCAGAAACGTCTAAAATGGGAACTTAGAAAGTCTAAGCAAGAATTAGGCATTTCTGTAAGCAATTCAATTATGATCCCTTTAAAACTTCCACCTCTAAAGAATGTAATGGTAAGTGTTTCTCAAAACCTTATAAAAAAACATTACAAGTCTAAAAGCCATAAGAAACCCTTCCAAGAGTTTAGAGAACTTCCTTATAAGAAAACTTCAAGGCCTTATAAGAAGTCTAACTTCTCTAAAAATAAGGATTTTAGAGCCAAACAAAAAACCCCTTTTAACTACAAAGAAGCCACATGTTACAAATGTGGAAAGAAAGGCCATACTGTAAAATTTTGAAGGATGAACAGAAAACTTCATGAGCTTGGCCTAGATGAAGAAATACTTTCTAAAGTAGCCCCCTTGCTTGTAGAGTCTTCTGACTCTGAGTCTTCCATGACGGGAGACAATGAACCCCTACAGATTGATGAGTTAATTGACTCAAACACATCTGTATCCAGTAATAATGATTCTGATACAGATTCTTATCTAAAGAAAATAAATGTGTTGACTAAAGAACAAGAAACTTTTCTTGAATTAGTTAAACATATTTCTGATCCAAATCTCCAAAAAGAATATCTCGATAAACTTTTAAAAACTCTAGAACTCAACAAAGTAGAAACTTTTAAAGCCCCAATAATTAAAAAGAATACTTATGATCTAACTGAAATCTTAGACAAAAAGAAAACAAAGAAAACAACAACTCCCAATATCCAAGACCTTCAGAAAGAAATTAAAGAAATTAAACTTGAAATAAAAGACTTAAAAGAAAAACAAAGAAATGATTCAGAAACCATCCAACTCCACAAAATTAAGACAACTCTGATAAAGAAATTGAATCTGATGGTGATAATGAACAAAACCTTGAAAACATTGAATCAGTACCCAATGATTTCCTTTTTGTTCTTGAACAAATCACCACTCGAAAATATTTGATTAAAATCACATTAATTCTTTCTAAAGATTTTGAAATTGACAGCATTGCCCTTTTTGATACTGGTGCCGATTTAAATTGTATAAAAGAAGACATTGTTCCTAAAAGATTTCATGAAAAGTCAAATGAAAGACTCTCAGCCGCCAATAATTCAAAATTGAAAGTAAAATCTAAAGTTGATGCCTCAGTGCATAATAATGGTTTTGAATTTAGGACTTGCTTTCTTTTAACAAATGATCTCGATCATACTGTTATATTGGGAACTCCCTTCATTAACCTTATTACCCCATATACTGTCAACTATGATAATATATCTTTTAAAACAAAGAACAAAAAACTTGTTTTCCCTTTCATTGAGAAACCTAAAACAAGAAATTTGAATATTGTTAAAGCTTGTTCTGTTTACCAGAACCAAATCTCTACACTCATTAAATCAAAACAAAACGACCTTACTTGTTTAAAAAAAGATTTGAGTCTACAAAGAATTGAAAACCAATTACAAAATGATTTTATGAAAAGAAAATTAATGATTTTAAAGATCTCATCAAAAAAGAAATATGTGCAGATCTACCATCTGTTTTTTGGAACAGAAAACAACATTTAGTTGATCTGCCTTATGAAAATTCTTTTAATGAAAAACAAATCCCCACCAAAGCTCGTCCAATCCAAATGAACATGGAATTGGAACAACATTACAAAGATGAAATCAAAGATTTAGAATCAAAAGGACTCATTCAGAAATCTAGGTGTCCTTGGTCCTGTGCCGCTTTCTATGTTAATAAGAACTCTGAAATAGAAAGAGGAACACCTAGACTTGTAATAAATTACAAACTCCTTAATAAAGCATTAAAATGGATTAGGTATCCCATACCTAATAAGAAGGATTTACTCTAGAAACTACATTCTGCATTCATTTTCTCAAAATTTGATATGAAATCTGGATTTTGGCAAATTCAAATTCATCCTAAAGACCGTTATAAAACTGCTTTTACTGTTTTTTTTGGACAGTATGAATGGATTGTAATGCCATTCGGTCTAAAGAATGCTCCTTCAGAATTTCAGAGAATCATGAATGATATTTATAATCCCTTCTCTGAATTCTGTATTGCCTATATAGATGATGTGTTAATCTTTTCTCAAAGAATCGATCAACATTTTAAATATTTAAAGACTTTCTATCTTGCCACTAGAAATGCTGGTCTAGCTATTTCTAGTTCTAAAGTTTCTTTGTTCCAGACAAGAATAGGTTCCTTGGTCATTACATTTCCAAAGGAACAATTACACCTATCGAACGATCTCTTATATTTGCTGATAAATTTCCTGATAAAATTCTTGATAAAACCCAACTGCAAAGATTTCTAGGTAGTTTAAATTATGTTCTCGATTTTTGTCCCAACATCAACAGGATGTCCAAACCTTTGCATGACAGATTAAAAAAAAGCCCTGTTGCATGGACTGATGAGCACACTAAAGCTGTTAAACTAATAAAGAATTCTGTTAAAAATATTCCATGTTTATTCCTTGCAAATCCTGCATTGCCTAAAATTGTTGAAATTGATGCATCAGATTTAGGATATGGAGGAATATTAAAGCAAAGAGAGAATAATAAAGAACAAATAGTACAGTATGTTTCTGCTCACTGGAATGAATGTCAAAGAAATTACTCTACTATTAAAAAAGAAATTCTTTTTGTTGTTTTATGCATCTCAAAATTTCAAAGTGATTTATTAAATCAAAATTTTTTACTTCGAATTGATTGCAAAGCTGCAAAACATGTTTTGGAAAAAGATGTTCAAAATAGTGCATCCAAATAAATTTTTGCAAGATGGCAAGCCATTTTAAGTGTTTTAATTTTGATATTGAGTTTATTAAAGGTGATACAAATTCTATCCCTGATTTTCTAACCAGTGAATTTCTCCAAAACAGATAATGCCGCTTAAAAGACGAGATAAGGGGAAGGGCAATCTTAAAGACCCTGAACCTAAAACCACCTCCAAAGCCTCACCTACAACCCCTCCTAAAGAAAAATTACTTTCCTCGGCAATGCCAATCAAATCTTGGATTGACATAGTTGAAGAACAAGAGCAACAAAAAGCTTAGTCCAAAGTCATTGCCTCTCAAAAACAGGTAAATAAAATGGATGAAATCCATCTCTAAATCCCCTGAATTTATGCTCGCCTTACAACGTTTTTCTCAAAATAAAGATCTTTCTAAAATTCCTGAAAAGGAGAAAATTCTTTCTAAAGAAATCTCAAAATCTTCTTTTTCTAAAGTTATTTCTGGAGAAAGCTCATTTTCTCAAATTGTTGTCTCTCAATCGAAGATTTCTAAAAAATCTTTGGATTGGATTAATAAAACTCATTTCCAAAATGTTTTAACTATGGAAGATGGTTTTTATCACTCTGATCCATTTCAAGCAGTTTTAAAGATTTTCCCGAAAGGCTAGTTTTTCAAACCATGGGATTTGTCAAAACCCCAGTCTTTCTATCAAGACATCTTGGAATTCACTGAGTCTGTAAAATTCAAACATTTCTTCCTCAGTGAATCTCATTCTAAGCTTGCCTATTCCACGGCAACCATTCTTAAAGTTTTAAGCCCAAAGCAGTGAAATGACCAACTCCGCAAACCAAAGGCCTTTCCCGCCAATTTTCAAAGAAGCTTAAACCATTGCTTATCCTTTTCCTATTGGGATTATCAACAAGCTTGGTTTAATACCTTTTTTATTCAAAACCCAAAAAAGACCCATTCTTGGTTATTTTTCTTCAATTAAAAAATAACCGTCCAAAGTCTTCCAAACTGGTTTCAATAATGGTGGAACTATTTTGGGTCAAGCCCCGATATTCTTACCCCTAACGCCATCCACTGTCTAAACCTTTTTAAAGCCCATTATGTTCCTTCAGAGTCCGAGAAAATATTTCCTCCTTTTCTCTGCTTCTGTACAAATTTCTTTCTTCCTTGGGTTTGGATGTGGAACTTCAATTACCACACTCAAGACGCCCAACTTATCCTACAAAGGACATTTAAAGTAAAATGGTGGTCTAAATTTGATGAGCAGTCCAAATTATCTGAAGCCACAGTTTAAGCTTGGCTTTCTTCAAAAGGACTCCTTACTCCAAGCATTCAAGATGTCAAAGCCCAAAGCACTTTCCTCGCTCAAAGAACGAAGGCCCAGTCTCTCTTGGCCAGTGCAAAAACTAAAGAGGAATATTTTAAAATCATGCAACAGCTCCTTGCCTCGAGATCCAAACCATCAGTTGCGAGTTCTGGTTCAAGTTCTTCTGGTGAAGCTAAGCCGTTCATTTCCCTTGGAGATGAAAACGAAGATGACTGCTTCGGAATATTTTCTCCATTAAAGGATAGTTAAAGTCATTTGTATTTTAGCACAAAAAAAAAGGAGTAGTTTTCTTATTCTGCAATTTTGTTGTAATTTTTTCAGTTGTATTTATATTTCTTCCTTTTCTGTATATACGTTATTTTCTAGGTGGTCCCCTGGACACAAGTGAGAGCGCACATGTCTCTTCATCCATCTTTTGCTTTTTCTTTAAACATCTTAAAGAAGGCTTATTTCCATGATATTGTCTCCACTCACTATTAAAGTCTCGATCCACCAACCACGCATGTGAAGCTACAACAAAAAGCCAATAAAGCTAAGGTCATAAAGAAAGTCCATTTCAAATGATGATGTCCCCCACATGTCGAGAAGGTCCCGCTCCACCAGCTACGCATGTGAACCAACAGTCTCGAGGGCATGCATTTAAAGAAGTTATTAGCAAAAAAGAAGGCAGAGGTTGAATAGGGAACAAGCTCTCGAAGCCAAAGCACTTTTTCTTTTCTTGTAACACTTTTGAGAATCTTAAGACATCAAGAAAACTTTCTTGTCTTAAATATATTCTCATCTATTTCTTTCTGTAATAGATCTTCATAAAGATTCAAGGATACAAGCAATTTAACTTGTAAGTTTTAAAGTTCAGTTTCTAATTTCAATTTAAAGTTCAGATGTATGTTTAAATTTCTGTAATTTATTTAAAGTTTTTAATTTTCATAAAATCAGCTACGTTCCTCTAAAAGGCAAAGAGACCGGATCTCTGCCCTTAGTTATATCTTCTCTTCTCCCTCCATTCAATCAGAATGCTATTTGTGGGATCTGGATCTAGTATTATTTATGAGCCTTGTGTTGCTTAGGTTTGTTTAATATTAAAAGGACTAAAGAACTTAAACTTTGGTATATCGGCTGGAAACCCGAACATGCGGGATATTGATCTGTTCTAAGTCAGATCTGGTCCCTAAGGCAGATTAAGTTCTGCATTGATCTGGTAGAACAACGCCACGTACCAATTTTCAATCCATTTTTAAATTCTCTTTTTATTAATGGCAAATTGAAGTCTAAATTATGAATTTTACTCAATTTACATCCATCTTTCGGTCCTATTTACTACTGGTATCAGAGCTTACAAATTGGTACGTGGCGTTTGTTATATATATATATATATATTATTAAAGTCTTCAGCGATTAGTTTTGGATAATCAATGAATTCTCTAATCTCAAATTCCCTTACTATTAATCTACTTCTCCAATGTCTAATATGCATTGCTAAAGAATTATTAAGCAATATTAGAGCCTTCCAAGTCGTCAAGTTCACTAATGGTATTAGATCCCTTGAGGAAAATGGAATGTTGTGCTTGAAATTCATAGTATACTTTTTCTTTGAATTGCCATTATGGTACTTTTAATTGAACATAAGCTAACATGAACTATTTTCCCGTTGCCATTAGATTGAGCATGGTTGATCCTACCCTCCTTCCAAATGCATCTGTCTGATTTGGATCTCTACCAATAACTTGGTTAAGAAAACAAAAATCTAATAATTGTGGAGTTAATATAGTGGTTTATCTTTGAATTTTAGTTTTGTTGATTTGTATAATCCCATATCAAAGCTAACTCTTGCAATACTGTAGATGAAATGTCCTTGCAGTCTGTATATTCTAGTGGAATTTCTTGACAAAGAGTATCAATTCTTGGGCAAACTTTTTGAGTGTTGACATAATAAGTCTCCCATACAATAAGAAATCCAAGTATTTGGAGGGCAAACTTTGGAGTTTCATAGCTATGTTTGGCATGGTCTTGGAGAAAACTCTAAATGAATTTCATTTTGTCACTTTGCATTTTGGCAAGATACTCTTTGATAATGAGTCAACCATAGTGGGGTAGCTTTGAAAAGTTCAATATTTACATAGAAAAGGTTATACTTTCTCTCATTTCCAGCTCACTCGAGTTAAGTGTTTTACACTCATTATCTGCTTTAACTAGTGGGGTTAAAGGTTTTTTTTGCCTTTATTTGTTAGTGGGGTTGATAAAGCCTAGAGCTTATCCTTTAGAGAATCTCTTTATATATATATATATATATATATATATATATATATATATATATATATATATATATATATATATATATATATATATATATATATCGACGGGAATCCGACGACGTAAATTCCAGAGGCGAACCCGAATGGGCGTTAGTCTGGTCTGCACTATCGGTAAACAAGTCACGTACTTCAAGTAAAATATAAAATTTGACCAACCGCGTTCCAAATCAGATCCATTAACAAAATCTAAACATTATTTGGTAAAGCAATCAGTGTAATAAAAAGAACCAACCACGATTTAATTGATTTTATTAAAAGCAATCAATTTTGAGTTCCAACGAAAACACATCCATCTTTCGATCTATTTCCTTCTGGTATCAGAGCCAAGGGGAGGATTATGTCTTATAGTCTAGAGATTTTGTGTTTAAAGACTTGTGTTATATTTGAAGTTTCGGTGTGTGGTGAATCTTTTACTGGTAGTAAGTCCCGTTTTAGGATAAGGATTTCCGCTTAGGGCTGTAAAACCATACCTGTAGCCATACTGTCTGGACCAAAAATAGACCATAGGTTTTTATCCATGGACCCTCTACTCTGTAGAACATCATCCTTTTCTAGCTCTTCTTCCGGGAAGACTAGTGATTCAAATCATGTTGTGAGTTCAGAAGAATTCATTATTGAGAACTTTGATAAAGCAATTGATTGTTGGGAACTTCCAAAGATTTTCAAAGAAAAGATTTACAAAACAAAAAAGCTTGATTTTTTAAAGAATGATTATGTTATAAAGACTGAAGAACGTGATATAACTCTTTCGGAACCTTTTGAAACAATCCATTTGTTTTCAGAAAAATCTTTAAAGAAATTAAAAGAAAAGAATTTTAATTATGTTCATATTGATTTAATCCAAGTTGGAATAAAACGTTTGACTAAAGAAGGCTTGGATACTTCTATCCTTGCTGTCCTAAGAGATGGGCGGTTCATCTCTTTTGATGATTCATTGCTAAGTAACATCGAATCGAGTCTCTGTAAAGGACCAATTTCTTTTGATTGTTATCCAAATATAACAATTTCGCTAAAAGACAAAAACATTTTGAAAAGCATGATTTTGCAAATTAAAACACATAATTACAATATGATTAAGGGATCTGTCCCTGTTGCCTTAATTTTTAAAATTTCTTATAAAGCCATGATTTCTGCTTTCAGTACGCAGCATAAATTTCAGTCAAAAAGAGATGAGACTCTTCTCTTGCAGACTGATATGTCTAAAGCCAACACTGTCATTCCAAAACCAATCCAATGGAAAGATGTCCATCTTCCAGAGGAATGGATTCTCGAAGGAGCCGCTCCACCAGAGATTCCAAAATAACTTGAACCAAATACAAAATTGCAAAATGTGACTCAGTATTCCGATGGTAAAGTCAAACTATCTTTCAGAAGATCTACTTCAACTAGATTTTCTGATAAAGAGTCGTGCTCAAGTATTCCTTCATTAGAAAGGAAATTTACAAAAATCCCTTCAGTTATAAATCTTCCTTTTCAACCTCTAAATTCCAAAGTGATTTGATAAATCAGAAATTTTTGCTTACAATTGATTGCAAAGCTGCAAAACATGTTTTAGAAAAAGATGTTCAAAACATTGCATCAAAATAGATTTTTTACGAACCCTTCTCTCTCTCTAATTTCATTTTCTCTCTCTCTCTCTCTGGGAATCAGGTATCAGAAGGCACCAAGGAAATTTTTCTGTTCTCAGACTAGTTCCTTGCCTTCAGATTAATTTCCCATTTCTTTTAATTCTTTTTAAAGCACCAGATCAACCAGATCACATGTAAGAATTAGCCTTGTATTTTCTTTTTAAAGAATGTAAAGTTTAAATTTCATGTATTTTAATTTTCAGCATTTAAATTTTCGTAATTTCATTTCTGCAATTTATTTTAAAGCATTTAAATTCCAGTATTTTAAATTTTATGCATGCTTTGCAGACTGGTTTGTATGAGATCTGCCATACAACTGTTACGTTCCTCTGAGGCAACGAGACTAGATCTCAATCCTCAGTTGTATTCTTTCTCTTCTCCCTCCATTCCTTCAGAGCACCTTTTCTGGGATCCAAATTTGGTACTGTGTATGAACCCAAGCCTTTATATATATATATAAGTCTCAGCATTTGTCATTTAATCTTTTAAAATTTTTTTACTATTGTTTCATAATGATCGCAAAAAGACAAAATATTAGTGGAAGATGAAACGACTCCACTGCCTTGTGTATATTGAACACACGATGATGGGTGTTGAGTTAAAAATGGTACACAACTAGCTATGTTTTTTTTGCTAATGGGCTTATGAAAAAGGTAAGACCAATTTGTTGTTTTGTAGCATCAAGGGTTGATTTGAAATCATAAAATCCTTAGTAATTAGGCTTGCAAAAATTTGTGATTTGTTGAAGAACTTTAGGTTAAGTATGGTAGATACTTGGTGTAAATCCTTTAAAAATCATGTAAGAACTAAAATGTTTTACCTAAGGATTTAATTTGATTTTTTAATAATAAAATTTAAAGTTGTTAAGATCTTTCTACTTTCATTCTTTGCATTCCAAAAGCTGTCTAGAAGGCATTGTTGTGATTCATCTATGTGATTGCCAGGAAAAGGCTCAAAGGATAAATTGGTCCCTTTTTGGAATGTTGGTAGACTAATATGACCAAAGGTCATTTTCTTGTTGTTCACCTACAAAATCATAAAGTATGTTAGAATAAATTTCTTTACTTAACTAATCAGTTAATTTATTATCTACTCCTTTTATGTGATTAAATTCTACCTTATAACCATTTTCTGGTATGGTATTAACAAAATTTAACCATTTTTTACTACTTAGCTCTTTCTCATTAGTTTTATTATAAATCTAAACATTACTTTACAATCTCTCCTTACTGTGAAAGGTTGATTGAGAAATAATTTAAAAAGCATTAATGACTCATAGTAATCTAGGTTGGTTAAATTATTTTTAAATTCTTTATAAAGGCCTGATGAGTATGTACAAATCTTTTCAGTATTATTACTATCGTATTTACTTGGTTTGGAAAGTAATATTACTCTCTATTCATTCTCACTAGCATCTGTTTTTATAACTTTATACGCAGTTTCTGATAGTAAAGTTATATATAGTAATTCTTTACAAATGGTCTTTATTTTTCTAGCCAATTCTATACCTGAAGAATTAAAAGATTTTTGACCTCTTTGTTTAGTTTTACTGTACAAAGGTCTTATTAGCTTACTAAGATCTTTTATGTACATCCTAGTATAATTTAATGTTCCTAAAAAGGCTTGTAATTTCTTGGTATTTTTTATTTTATTTGGAAAATCTAGTATCTTCTTTACTATGTATTCTTGTAAATTTATCTTTCCTTTTCTTATTTTCTTTTCTAGAAGTTCTATGAACTCTTTACAGAGTTCCATTTTCTTCTTATTAATTATAAGTTCGTTATTGACAAACTCATTAAAAACTATAAGTGGATGATTATAATGGTCTTCTAAATTTTTACAAAACACTAATATGTCATCTATATATACTAGAACAAATTTACTATTTTCTAAATATTAAAAAAATCTTACGTAGAAAGATAGAAATGGCACTTTTAGTCCAAATGATATAACTATCCATTTAAAGTGTCCTTCAAGGCAGTTGAAGACAGCCCATAGAATGGAATCATCATCCATCTTAATTTGCCAAAATCCTAATCTATAATCAAACTTGCCAAATATATTTACATATTGGATGCAATTAATTAAATGAACTTTATCTAGGATTTTATATTGATTTTCATATTTATTGTCATTCAAACACTTATAGTTTATGACCATTCGCACTTTTCCTCTTTTAACTTTTGCATGGTTTCTAACCATATATGTTGTGCTTTTATGCCTACTATTACTATATCTAATTACTCTTAATTTTAACAATTCTGTTATTTGAATACTAAATTCTTCAATCTCTTGTGGATTAAAGCCTCCTTTAGCCATTTTAATAGCAAATTCTACATTTTTTTTTGTCTAAGTAGACTTATAAATTTGTTTCTATCCCAATATTTAATTGGGTTTTCTCCTAAAAGTTGTGTAGTTTCTGCTACTCTAATTATTTCTTACAAAATATTATTTTTCAATCTTTTAAATTTAGGCCTTTTAATCTGTACATCTTTATTTTTAAACATGAAAATAAGATCATAAAAATCTTCTAGATTGAATTACAAAAGTCTACTTCTTTATTAATGTACAGTCTTTCTAAATCTTCTAAGACACTATCTATAACGTCTCTACTAGTTTCTATTATTAGTTCATGTTGAAAGTCTAAATCACTACTTGTTCTTGTTTTTAAATCATGTGAAAAGTTAAAATCAAAATAACTACTATTGGTTCCACCATGCTTTGCAAGCAAATTTGATTGAACATGTTGATGTTGTGGAAAATTAGAAAGGCAAAAATCAGTCGGGGTGACAACTATCCTTTTAAAGAATGTAACAAATTTACTATTTATTAACATGCTTTCTTTACTACTATATATAAAATTTAATCATAAAACAAATTTAAATTTGTGATTTATTGGAATAACCCATACTTGTGGTAAGGGATAATATTTATCAAATACATTTTCTACTGCGTAGAAACTTATTTATGCATCTCTTATACATTTTTCATATCTTAATCAAGTTCCATTCATTTGTTTAGCAAATATTGGTTGTGACAATGTTTGCAAATAATTTGTTGGGACTAAATATATATATGAGACTTGCTACTCCATGTATTTGTCATGGCTAATAATTCTATAGCATTACTATTTCTAAATTTAATCTTACTAACAATACGAAGTAAGGCTATCTAAGTTGTAAAAGGTGAGGATCAACAAAGAGGTTATTTATCATCAAATGTCTTAGAATGTTAATCTAGACATTTGTTCAAATATTCATCCTTTACCTCAATACTTTGTTTATTTTTTTTGCCTATTTTGGTTATGTTTTAATTCAAGGATTTTTTTGTCTAAATTCAATGTCTTACTTTTTTAACTAAAATTCTAATCTTTCTATTTCTAATTTTAATCTCTCTATTTCTAAATTTTGGGTTTCTATAGTTTGCCTAGATTCTTGTATTTCTATTTGCTGAAGGTTATAAGTCTTAATTAAACAAAATTTACAAACCTGTATCCTACAATTCTTACATTTATATCTAAGTTCTATTTTAGAAAAAGTTTACATATATGACATCTAACATTATTAGATCCTTGTTTATGTATGAATTCATGTTGACATTCTACTTTTTCATCTAATTGTTCTAGACCTAATCTTTCTATATCTAATTCATAAAATTGCAATCTTCATCGTAATAATCGGTGGAGGGAGATTCTTCAGAATTAGATTCTAAATTTAAATATTCTAATTTTTAAATTTCATAAACGTTAATTATACTATAGGCTTCACTATCATCGCTATTACATCTTCTTCTAAGTTATGTGAAAGATTGACATGTTCTTTGAAACGGTCATTTCTTTTGTTAAGACAAGCGTTTGCTAGATGTTTTGGATCTCCGCAAATGAAACAAGTACATTTCTTCTTGCTAGGCTTCTTAACGTACTTAGTGAAATATAAGTGTGCAACCCAAGAGGGGGGGTGAATTGGAAATTTAAAAATTATCCTAGCAAATCCACACAACAAGCAATCTAATTTCTTAATAAAAATTAAAAGCAATAAGTTCAAGAAAAGCACAATAATTAAAGAGTAAGAGAGAAGAGAAACAAACACACGAATTTTTACGTGGTTCGGCAATCCCCGCCTACATCCACGCCTCTAAGCGATCCAAGCGTCTCACACACTCAAACTCTTACAATTGAGATGAATAAATGAAGGTTACAATGAAACTCACTCAATGAGTAGATATTAAAAAATGAAGAACAAGAAAAGATTCAATGTTTTTATTTCGCAAGTTTGAAGGCTCAAGATATCACGTGTGCTTTTTGTTTTTGCTTGTTGGAGAGCTTGAAAATGAGTTTGATTTGAGTTCTTATAGTTTGAGCTCAAAAACTAGCCGTTATGCACATTTTGGTCGTAACCGGATTGCTGGTTATGGACATCCGGTATTTGATAAGTGCATATTTTCCATATATTTTGCTTTTAATTTCTCCATCTTTTTCTTATTTTGATCTTAAATATTCTAGTTATTTTAGTTAATTTTTAATTTAATAGGGAATTAATTAATATACATATTTTATTTTTTTTTATATATTTGCTAGTTATTTTATTTCTTATTTTTAATTCATTGTATTATTTTATTGAATAGGGAATTAATTGGAGATTGTGGATAATAAAAAGCCATGAAGAAATTCAAATTGAGAAGGAATGAAGATTAAATTGGAAGACAAAAATCAAAACAATTAATCCAATTGAGAAATGTTGAATAATTAAAAGATTTAATTTTTTTCAATTGGCAATTGGAGTACACGTGCTTGGCATTGCAAAAGTGGAAAGCATTTAAACGGGCCCGCAATTGACTTTCAAAAGTTGGAATTAATGGCTTTTGGTGGCGTTAAATTGGACAAGGATTTCAATTAGAATTGAAACAGGATTTCTTTATTCTTGTTGGAGAAGAATTCGGTCAACTAACATTATATAAAAGAGCCAACAGCCGCTGGACGGAAAAAAAAAAAAGAAGAACGGGCAGCAAGAGACTTTGAGGAGGGCAGATCCAATTCGGCAGCAAGAGGAAAATCAGCAGCCGGAGTTCAATTGAAGAAAAAGGCAACCGCTTGAATTAATCTCCATGATTGGTTTTGTCAATTCTCTTATTCCCAATTCAATTATGTTAGGCTAGAGTTTTATTTGGTTGAGGGTGAATTCAAAACCCTAAACATGCTATGCAATTAAATTTAAATTCTACCATTCAATTTATTTAATTGAGATTGTTTATGTTCTTCTATAATTAATGTTCATGGTTTATTCTTGTTTTGTTTGAGTGGCCAATTAGATAGGACTTGAATAAATTTTATTGCTAGATTAAAATTCTTGATCCGTAATTGTCTTGATATTTTAATCATTAGTAGCAGGTTGGAATTAATGATTTCAATTGGAGAACATAACCTAGGTTAAATAATCCGAGCTTGTGTGTTTATTGCCTAGATCAACCTAATATCTTTCTCTATTTAATGCTTCCATTATCTTAAATTTAAAGAGCTTGTTTTAAATTATTTAATGGTTAGAGATTAGGTGAAGAGCTTATTTTACCTAACGACACACTAAGGAAAGATTGAGACTAACAGAGCTTATTGTTGTCTACGGTTGATAGTTTCAATATAAATTGATAATAGAGTTGATATATTATGTGCATGTTTGGTGGTGGCGAATGATCCTTTAGCCAAAGTTTTCATCATTATTATTTCTTTCTCCTTTAATTAGAGTTTTTATTAAATTCTTGTTCGTAATTTTAATTTCTTTATTTCTTACTATTTAGTTAAAAATTCATAAACCCGCCTTTATTTTTAATTGACATTTTCTTTAGTTAGATTAATTTATATTATTATTACTATTATTATTATTATTACTATTACTATTATTTTATTTTAAATCTTGCTTTGGAGTTAATAATAAATATAACTAGCATAGTCTCTGTGGGATCGATCCTTACTCGCTCTGTACTAATTATTTATATTAGTGGTAAGGTTTTAAATTTGGTGCACCTTAACGACACTACCAAATTTTTGGCGCCGTTGCCGGGGACTAACGTCTAGTTTGTTTATTATCACTCGTTTTATTTTTATTTTTTTTTTAATTTCTTTTCTCATTTTATTTATTTATTTTATTTTAATTAGTTATTTTTTGTTCTATATTTAGATTTTCATGAGCATAGAGGACATTCGATTGAAACTCGAACAACTTAGAGCAACCTCATCATATTCAGAACTCGATTTTGCCATCCATATTCCACTCCCGAAGACAGAACCAAGTAGCCCGTAACCAATGGCTCGAATAACAACCGAACACTTAAAGAGTTGGCGGACCAAAGAACCCTTATGCATTGAGAATCCAAACCCTCGTAAACTTTGAACTCAAATGGGATGATTCATCTTCTTCCTACTTTTCATGGTCTTGCGGAGAGGATCCAAATAAGCACTTGAAGGAGTTCCATGTGGTCTCACAATGAAACCAAATGGAGTTTCGAAGAGCAAGTTAAGCTAATGGTCTTCCCATTTTCTTTGGCGGATTCAAAGGAATGGTTGTACTATCTTCCTCCTCACTACATGGAATGAGATCGTTTTTGGAGAAATATTTCCCGATCAAAAGTGGCATTCGAAAAGAAATTTGTGGAATCGGACAAGATAATGGAGAGCCGACTATTGGGAACGATTCAAAAAGCTATGTGCTAGTTGCCCTCACCATCAGATAAGTGATCAACTTCTTATTCAATACTTTTATGAGGGTCTACTATCTATGGATAGGAGTATGATTGATGCCGCTAGTGGAGGAGCACTCGTGGATAAGACACCGAAAAATCTCATTGCTAACATGGCTGCTAATTCCCAACAGTTCAACACTAGGAACGATCTACTGCCGCCACCTAAGCAAGTCAATGAGGTAAGTACTATTTCTCTAGAAAAACAAGTTTCAAATCTTACTTCTTTGGTGCAACAATTAGCTCTAGGGCAACAAATGAGACCGTGTGGCGTATGTTCTATGGTCGGACATGCGACTGACATGTGCCCTGCTATCCAAGAGGGTTCACATGAGCAAGCCAATGCAGTTGAGGGGTTCCTAGGCCAACCAAGACAAAGGTATGATCCCTACTCTAATTTTTACAATGAAGGGTGGAAGGATCACCCTAATTTTAGGTATGGGAACCAACAACAAGGCATTTCTAATGTGGCACCGTCTCGACCACCGGGCTACCCCCAACACCAAGTTCGGCCACCTCCACTTCCTCAAAATCAAGGTACGTCTTTGGAAGATCTTGTAAAAGCTCTCGCTACTAACTCTATGCAATTCCAACAGACTACCCAACATTTAGAGAATCAAATTGGCCAACTAGCCACATCTACGAGTAGGATGAGGTAGAACTTCGGAAAGTTACCTTCTCAACCAGAAATTAATCCAAAGGAGAATGCTAGTGCTATGTCTCTCAGGAGCGGAAAGCAATTGGAACCATTATTAGCTAAGCCATCAAAAGTATCCACAACATTATCACCTTCTGTGACCAATTCCTCACCTGAGGCTCTTCCTTTAACAAGGAAAGATGATTCCCACTCGGCATTGCCGATCCATCCGGCCGTAAGTACCCCTCAATTAAGACTCTCCATTCCTCCACCATTTCCTAGCAGATTTAAACAATCCAAGAAAGAGGAGCAAGAAAAAGAGATCCTTGAGACCTTTCGTAAAGTAGAGGTAAATATTCCTCTACTTGATGCTATTAAACAAGTGCTGCGTTATGCAAAGTTTTTGAAGGAATTATGCAGCAACAAGCGAAAGTTGAGCGGTAACGAAAAGGTAAGTGTTGGAGAGAATGTTTCTGCTGTGCTTCAAAGAAAACTTCCGCCTAAGTGCAAGGATCCAGGTACTTTCACTATCCCCTGCACTATTGGTAATACCATATTCGAAATATGTATGCTAGATTTAGGGGCCTCAATTAATGTTATGCCATACTCGATTTATAACTCCTTGAATTTAGGTCCAATGGAAGAAACTGGTATAATTATTCAATTGGCTGACAGATCTAATGCTTACCCAAAGGGGGTTATGGAAGATGTTCTTGTGCAGGTCAATGAATTGGTCTTTCCAGCTGATTTTTATATCCTGGAAATGGAGGATGAGTTGTCGCCCAATCCCACTCCTATTCTGTTGGGGCGGCCATTTCTTAAGACAGCCCGAACCAAGATTGATGTTCACGATGGAACCCTCACAATGGAATTTGATGGTGAAGTGATCCGCTTCAATATCTTTGAGGCAATGAGGTATCCTAGTGATGTTCATTCTGTTTTTGCCATGGATGATATTAATACTTTGGTGCAGGATTTCTTTGAATTATCAGGTAATGACAGTTTTGAAATTGCGATAAGCAAAAATCTTACGAATGATGATTCTAAGGAACATGCAAATTTGATAAAGTTGGATGATGAGGTAGAGGAAGCTATGGCGATCTTAGATGGAGCAGTCACATTACGCACCCATGGGTATAATGTTTCTTACCTTGAATTGCCTTTATTAAACGAGAAACTTTTACCTTCAATTGTGCAGGCACCTACCTTAGAACTTAAACCACTCCCAGAACACCTGCAATATATTTACTTGGGTGAGAATGAAACACTTCCAGTCATAATTGCTAAAACCCTCACCCTTCAACAAGAAAAATTAATTAGGGTGCTTGGGATCACAAGACGATTGGACCATTGCCGACATTAAGGGAATTAGTCCTTCCATGTGCATCCATCGCATTTCGAGGAAGGTCTAAACCAACGAGAGATGCACAACGCCGCCTTAATCCACCAATGATGGAAGTCGTAAAAAAGGAGATACTGAAACTCCTTAATGTGGGGATTATTTATCCCATTTCTGATAGTAAATGGGTGAGTCCTGTGCAGGTAGTTCCAAAAAAATCAGGCATCACAGTGGTTAAGAATGAAGAAAACGAGCTTGTGTCAACTAGAGTTCAAACTGGGTGGAGAGTTTGCATTGACTATCGTAAACTGAATGCAGCCACTCGCAAAGATCATTTTCCTCTGTCATTCATTGATCAAATGCTTGAAAGGTTAAGTGGTCACTCTCATTATTGTTTTCTTGATGGTTACTCAGGTTATAATCATATCGTTATCGCTCCGGAAGATCAAGAGAAAACGACATTTACATGCCCCTTCGGAACATTTGCTTACCGACGCATGCCGTTTGGTCTCTGTAATGCTCCTGCACTTTCCAAAGGTGTATGATGAGTATTTTTTCTGATTATGTGGAGAACATCATTGAGGTATTTATGGATGATTTTACAGTTTATGGTGATTCTTTCGATAAATGCTTAGATAACCTTACACTTGTTCTTAAACGATGCATTGACACTAACCTTGTGCTTAATTGGGAAAAATGTCATTTTATGGTTAATCAAGGTATTGTACTAGGCCATGTTATTTCTGAAACGGGGATTGAAGTTGATAAATCTAAGATATATCTTATACGCTCCTTACCACCTCCCACTAGTGTGAGGGAGGTTCATTTTTTTCTTGGTCATGCAGGTTTCTATCGCAGGTTTATCAAGGACTTCTCCAAGATAGCTTTACCTCTCTGCAACTTACTTCAAAAGGATGCAACGTTTGACTTCAATGAAGAGTGCCAAAGAGCTTTTAAGAAGTTAAAAGAGGTCTTGACATCGGCCCCTGTGATTCAACCACCAAACTGGGATTTACCATTTGAGATTATGTACGATGCCAGTGACTATGCTGTTGGAGCCGTGTTGGGCTAACGTGTGGGCAAGCTTCCTCATGTTATCTATTATGCCTCTCGTACATTGAATGATGCACAACTTAACTACTCCACCACCGAGAAAGAACTTTTAGCAGTTATCTTTGCCTTAGAGAAATTTCGTTATTATTTAATTGGATCCAAGATGATCGTTTACTCTGATCATGCAGCTATTAGGTACTTGCTCACCAAAAAGGATGCCAAGCCGCGCCTTATTCGATGGATACTTCTATTGCAAGAATTTGACTTAGAGATTCTAGATAAAAGAGGTTCTGAGAATTTGGTGGCATATCATTTAAGTCGACTTGCCTATAACGAAGATGCACTTCCATTGCATGAGAACTTTCCAGATGAGCAGTTATTACATATAGGTATAGTTACTCCTTGGTATGCAGATATTGTCAATTACTTGGTTACCAGGACAGTACTGAAAGAGATAACCCGTGCACAAAAGGCCAAGATCAAGAGTGATGCCAAGTATTATGTGTGGGATGAGCCATATTTGTGGAAGCATTGTTCTGATCAAGTTATTAGAAGGTGCGTACCTGAAACTGAATTTACTTCTATTCTTACCTTTTGTCATACTTTGGCTTGTGGAAGACATTTTGGACCAAAGAGAACAGCCCTTAAGGTACTTGCGAGTGGTTTTTATTGGCCATCACTATTTAAGGACGCATATTTGTTTTGCAAATCTTGTGATCGTTGTCAGAGAACAGGTAATTTGGGACCTAGAAATCAAATGCCACAATCTCCCATTATTATAGTTGAGATCTTTGATGTTTGGGGCATTGATTTCATGGGACCATTTCCTTCATCATTTGGTAATCTCTATATTGTTCTTGCGGTTGATTATGTTTCAAAATGGGTGGAAGCAAAAGCCACCCGAACTAACAATTCTAAGGTTGTGATAGATTTTATAAAGAGTAACATCTTTACAAGGTTTGGAACACCAAAGGCAATTATCAGCGACAGAGGCACTCACTTTTGTAACAGGTCAGTGGAAGCCCTCTTTCGAAAATACAACATCACTCACAAGGTATCTACATCTTACCATCCCCAAACTAGTGGGCAAGTTGAGGTGTCTAATAGGGAAGTGAAATCAATCCTTGAAAAGACGGTTAATCCAAATAGAAAGGACTGGAGCCTACGGCTTGATGATGCACTTTGGGCATATAGGACCGCATACAAAACTCCTATTAGTATGTCACCCTACAGGTTGGTATATGGTAAGCCTTGTCATCTTCCAGTGGAACTTGAACATAAAGCATGGTGGGCTGTGAAACAATGTAACATGGAACTGGACGCCGCCGGCCAACACAGAAAGCTCCAATTGCAAGAATTAGAGGAAATTCGAAATGATGCCTATGAAAGTTCACGAATCTATAAGGAAAAGACTAAGGCTTTTCATGACAAGCAGATTTTAAGAAAGAATTTTGAAGTTGGACAGAAAGTTTTGCTATTCCATTCTCGCCTTAAGTTGTTTCCAGGTAAGTTACGTTCTCGATGGGTTGGGCCTTTTGTTGTTATTAATATTTTTCCTCATGGTGCAGTTGAGATCAGGAGCTTAAAGACAGGTAAAGAGTTCAAAGTTAATGGTCATAGGTTGAAGCCTTACTATGAAAACTTTCAGACACTCAATGTAGATGAGGCTCCACTTCATGAACCTGCGTACGTTGATGAGTGAAACTTGAGAACCAGGTCAGGCTGAGGACAATAAACCAAGCGCTTATTGGGAGGCAACCCAATGGCTGGAGAAAAGATTTGGAGAGCACGCCATAACAGATTTGATCTTTCTCCCTCTCATTCTCATTTACTTTACCCACTTTGTGTTGAATTTTGTTTGTTTCTGTTTGTGTGTCTCATTTTCCCATGTTTAAATCTGTCTTTTGTTAGCTTAGGCTTACATTGAGGACAATGTAAGAATTAAGTGTGGGGGGGTGGATTTCGAACTTAGTTTTTGTTGCTTCGTTTTTTCTTTTTATAAAAAAAAATATTGTTTTGAATATTAGCCAGTGATAAGAATTTGATTGACAATGAATATGGTTCTTAGAAAGGGTTGAATATTACCTTAGTTTATACTTGATTCTTGTGTTGATTTCCTCTTAATTGAGATTCTTTAAACCATGAGCACTAATATCAATTCTTTCATAATTTTGACTTAGAATTTGAGATTGACGCAGCCTGAGTTGAGAATTTTAGATTGAGTAAATGATTGTTTGTCTTGATTCTTATCTCCACAATACAGTGTAGTATACACAGGCACCATAGTCAGAAATAGCTACCTATAACCCTTAAGAGTGAAGCTATCCTTGAGTAATTTGGGCCTATGTACCACCAGTATGTAAAGGATAATCTACCATGAGAAGAAGGCTACCTTAAGGGGTAGAGTGAAAGCTCCTGACTAAAAAAAAAAAAAAATTCAATCAAATCAAGTGCATGTGCTGAAAAAAAAAACAAAAGAAAATGCACATAAAAGCCTGTGAGAAAAAAATTGGAGATCAAGATGATAAGATTAGTTTGACCTACTCTTTTCTTTGTTCGAGGCAAAGGCTGTTGATATTGAAGATTTTGGGAATAAATTTTAATTGAATTGTCTCACACACACACTATGAGAATCAAAAGAGAGATGGGATTGACTATTGAATTAAAGTTAGAACTTCGATAATATTTGAAATTTTCTTTGAGCTATATGATTTATGCAATCTTTGAGGCTATTTTTATTTTAAATTCTTTTGTTCTTTGTTCTAAAAAAAAAAATTGCAATGATGTTTGTGGGTATCATCGCTGAAGCCCTCACGAGACTATAACTCGTCCACTAGGGCCGCCTAGGGGTTTAAAGGCTTGTTGCATACGCTAAATGCAATCGTGATTTCCTACGAAAGTGGACTAGTTTAGGTTTTCTTTTTATTTTTGTTCTAGGTTTGCTCGAGGACGAGCAAAGGGTAAGTGTGGGGGAATTTGATAAGTGCATATTTTCCATATATTTTGCTTTTAATTTCTCCATCTTTTTCTTATTTTGATCTTAAATATTCTAGTTATTTTAGTTAATTTTTAATTTAATAGGGAATTAATTAATATACATATTTTATTTTTTTTATATATTTGCTAGTTATTTTATTTCTTATTTTTAATTCATTGTATTATTTTATTGAATAAGGAATTAATTGGAGATTGTGGATAATAAAAAGCCATGAAGAAATTCAAATTGAGAAGGAATGAAGATTAAATTGGAAGACAAAAATCAAAACAATTAATCCAATTGAGAAATGTTGAATAATTAAAAGATTTAATTTTTTTTCAATTGGCAATTGGAGTACACGTGCTTGGCATTGCAAAAGTGGAAAGCATTTAAACGGGCCCGCAATTGACTTTCAAAAATTGGAATTAATGGCTTTTGGTGGCGTTAAATTGGACAAGGATTTCAATTAGAATTGAAACAGGATTTCTTTATTCTTGTTGGAGAAGAATTCGGTCAACTAACATTATATAAAAGAGCCAACAGCCGCTGGACGGAAAAAAAAAAAGAAGAACGGGCAACAAGAGACTTTGAGGAGGGCAGATCCAATTCGGCAGCAAGAGGAAAATCAGCAGCCGGAGTTCAATTGAAGAAAAAGGCAGCCGCTTGAATTAATCTCCATGATTGGTTTTGTCAATTCTCTTATTCCCAATTCAATTATGTTAGGCTAGAGTTTTATTTGGTTGAGGGTGAATTCAAAACCCTAAACATGCTATGCAATTAAATTTAAATTCTACCATTCAATTTATTTAATTGAGATTGTTTATGTTCTTCTATAATTAATGTTCATGGTTTATTCTTGTTTTGTTTGAGTGGCCAATTAGATAGGACTTGAATAAATTTTATTACTAGATTAAAATTCTTGATCCGTAATTGTCTTGATATTTTAATCATTAGTAGCAGGTTGGAATTAATGATTTCAATTGGAGAACATAACCTAGGTTAAATAATCTGAGCTTGTGTGTTTATTGCCTAGATCAACCTAATATCTTTCTCTATTTAATGCTTCCATTATCTTAAATTTAAAGAGCTTGTTTTAAATTATTTAATGGTTAGAGATTAGGTGAAGAGCTTATTTTACCTAACGGAAAGATTGAGCTTTATTGTTATCTAAGGTTGATAGTTTCAATATAAATTGATAATAGAGTTGATATATTATGTGCATGTTTGGTGGTGGCGAATGATCCGTTAGCCAAAGTTTTCATCATTATTATTTCTTTCTCCTTTAATTAGAGTTTTTATTAAATTCTTGTTCGTAATTTTAATTTCTTTATTTCTTACTATTTAGTTAAAAATTCATAAACCCGCCTTTATTTTTAATTGACATTTTCTTTAGTTAGATTAATTTATATTATTATTACTATTATTATTATTATTACTATTACTATTATTTTATTTTAAATCTTGCTTTGGAGTTAATAATAAATATAACTAGCATAGTCTCTGTGGGATCAATCCTTACTCGCTCTGTACTAATTATTTATATTAGTGGTAAGGTTTTAAATTTGGTGCACCTTAACGACACTACCAGTATTCCGCTTAATGTTACCGTTACAGCCACAATTTTAAATTTTTGAACATCCGGATTGCCGCTTTGTCAAATCCGAATTTCCACTTATGCTCAGTAGCTTACTGCCCAACAACCGAATTTCCGTTTGTCAGGATCCAGTTAGCCGCTTTCAATTCGGATAGATTCTGCCTAAAATCCGGACTTCCGTTTGTCATAATCCGGATAGCCGCTTGCTACAATAACTGCTACAGTGAAAATTTTCCTAAAGTTACAGTTTGACCCCAAAACTTTATAAAACTATAGTGTGGCCCAAAACATTATGAAAGTTTACAAAAATGTCCAATTTCAGAATTTTAGAATAATGCTTTGTCAATCCCACAACTTTTTGAAATTATGACTTCGCCCAAACTTTGTGAAATTATAGAATGGCCTAAAAACATTTAAATAGTTTCAAATAGGTCCAAATCTGAAATTTAAAAACATTATCACAGATTTTTAAAATACTTTCATTTTAATCCAAAATACTTTAATTCCATAACATCATTTTCTTATTATAAAAGCACAATTCATAAATCTTTGCTTAATAATTACATGTGGTTTGTTATCATCAAAATCAATATTTATAGCCATATAGGCTAACACTTAGTACCCCTTTTCCATTTCTTATATGATCGACTCTTCCTAAGGATTTTTCTCTTATTACTGTATTTAGGGGGCTCAAAATTTTTAAAAAATATTTTTTATATATTTTTATCTTATATTGTTGTAGAGTATAAATAACTTTTTTACAAAAATCACAAGACTGCTTTTTTGAGCATATTCTAAGCCATTTTTGGTGATGAATCAACAATCTAAAGTGTTTTTCTTGCGTATTCTTAGTCCTATTACTAAACCTTTCTTAAAGCTCTTACTCTTCCAATCATTTTCTATTTATCTTTATAAAATTCCTGGTAATTTTCTAAAATATTTATCTCTTGTTTCTTCATCAAGCGATTCACCAGTTTTGTTGGCAATTTATGCATAATCATTGCCAAAATTCTCTAAGATATTTCCAACTTGAAAATTGAAGTTGGACAAGGTCTGCTAATGGTAAATTTTGTATTGAGCTGCTGCCACTAGCTAGGCCTACTCCTATACATATTACTGTAATAAGACTTGTAAAATTATATTGAGTTATTTCCTAATGCTTTGGTCTCTTAGACTCCTTCAACAAAATCTCTTTTATAAATATTATACCAATTTCCTATTGTTTCTCCTAATAATGTTTTTAAAAATTCCCAAATATCATCACTATGATTTCGGTTTTGCCAAGCTCTGATTGCATCTGTTTCCTATCTATCTAAGACTTCTAGCAATGATTGTGGATCTCAAGTTGCTAAATTTAATATGATATCAAATTGACTTGCTATTGGCAATGCTCTAATCTCTTCTCTTGGTTGTTTTTCACCATTAGTTTTATGATCTTTATCTTTTCCACTATAATTTTCCCTTGTAATAGGATAACTTCCTCCTAAGTTATATTTTGTATCTCTTAGTGCTGATTAATTAAAACTTATTCTACCATGTTTACGTGCATTGGTAATGCTACTACTAGCTTCTTCCATTACATAATCCTTTTTTATGGACTCCTATGTTTTAAATATCATACTGGTTGATTAACACTGAAAAGTATACATTTAATAAGGTTAAAAATTATCAATTTTTCACCAACATTGTTGATTAATACACTCATAACTTATAAATTATCTTAATACTTCCCTAATAAATTTTTATATTAATTTTATTTGTAGTATGTTAATTTTTATATTTTAGGAATAAAGAGGGAATTGGAACCGAAAGTAGGAAACAAAGAAGATAAATTACTGGAGTCATTTGGAATGCATTATTAAGGAGATGTAATTAATAAAAAATGAAAATAAAAATAAAAAAGGGAAGTGAGCTATATCGTGATAGTTAGGTGGCCATTTTTCCACTTGACTATCACACATTTCAATGTAAATATATAATTGAAAAAATAATAATAAAATAAAAGATGATGATATTTTGCTGCTTAGTGAAGGCAATGAGAGGAAGAACAGGGGGACTGCAGAGAAGTGAAGAAAGGAGCTGAGACTGATACTTAGAAAAAATTCTTCTTTTGTGTATTGAATTCTCTTGTAATATATTTCAGAAGTTTGTTAAATAAAATGAGCATTTCGTTTATCAATATGATTGGCTAATTTCTTAAGCTGAAGTGAAAGGTGAAGCACAAGAATTCAAATTATTAAATTAACTACTCTCTCAAATGAATCCTAAAGTTTTTTTTTGAACTTTTTTCCTTATCAGATTCTTTTATGTCATGTCAATTTATCTAGATCTCCTTGGATCTATATAGTATTTTGACATAATGTTGACACTCCAATATAGTTGTGGTACATTAAGTACTTGATTTCATATTTATCCATACAAATGGTTAGCTAAAGATTAAATGGCATAATAATCAACTGTCAAAATGAATGCAAAATATAAATATGAGAGGGTATTGGGACAATAATTTGACAACCGAAAGGGAATCTCGTAATCTTAGCATTTTTTTGCAAATTGGTCTCTATTAATTTCGTTTTCTGCAATTAATTTTTGTCTAATAATTGACTATTAATTTTTAAATTACATGTGGTTCGACCCCGAACTCACCGGGTTATGTTATAATTAAACACTCTTATACTTGGGAGTAAATAACACTTTTGAGTTCTGTCATTGGCTTATAACTTTCCTTCTAATATATCATCTATGTATTGGGTATAGTATTCTCTTTCTAAAACTTCTACTGTCTGATTATGACTCATTTCTAACATTAATTCATCATATCTTGAATAAAGAATTTTATTCATTTCTTTCCATATAAATTCTTCTTCTATAGCCATTAAAGTATTTTCTAGATCATCATCCTGACTAGTGATCATATCTGCTTGGTAATTATAATTTCCAAATCTTAAATCTACTAAACCATCACTATTATGGTAAATTACATTATCTTCTTGTACTAAAATTAAAATTATCTAATTTTCAATCTAGTCCTGCATTAGTTTTTGCTGAGAAACTTTTTGCCTGAATAGCCTTAATTCCTTTAGTTCCTATAATGTTTATTATCTGGTTATTATCTAATTGGTATTTCGTTATGCTATTTTCACTAAGTCTTCCTATAAATCCTGTGCAAATTAATAAGTTATCTTCATTTCTTTTTATATGTAACCTTTAGTTTTTTATTGCTATTTTTAAATCCTTGTAAAAGTATTAGCTTTTACTAAACAGTCTAAGGTAAATGTACTATTCATCCCTTATTATTCATGTCTAGTTTTATACTTCTTAAAGGTCTTTGTTCTATATTTGTAAATCCATCATCATAAAGACAAACCAAGACTTTTCACCTAAATTCTTTCTATATAATCCTTTTACTCCTATTATAACTGGTTCTGTGTGGGCCTCTTTGAATCCTTATAACTAATCTGATTATAAGAAACCTTATCTATTAAATATAATTTTATCATTTGATTCTCATGTGCTCATGACACATCTTTCACTATAATTTTGATATAGTAAAGATTTACTAAATAATTTTTCCTTTTTATATTTTATATTTGGTTTGATCATATCTAATTTATTTTGTCTAAACCTTTCAATCTGTTTGTCTATATTTATAAGGCTTTTTATTTTAACATTCTCATCTTCTTCTTCTTTTCTTACTTAATATTCTTTTTAAATAATTACCATCAATTTACTAATACTGGTTATCTTCTTTCCTTTATCCTTAGTATTATTTAAAACTCCTAGTTTTCTTAGGCTGAAAGCATCCTATATCAGTGTTGATTTTAATTTTTTTCAAATCTTCCTATCAAGTTTTCTAATTCTGAAGCTGGCATGGCTTCTAACTCTTAGTATTATTTAATTACTTTAATTTTAATTTTTCCTTCTTCTATTCTTGAAATCTTATCCAATTTGACTATATTTTGATCTTTATAAATTCTAATTTTTCTTCTAAATTCTTGAGAATTACTTTATTTTCTCTTCAAATATCTAAGACCATCTTAAAATTCTAATTAAGTTTATCAAATTTTAATTTCAATTTTCTACATAAATTAACTATTAAATATACTAAACTATTTAACAAAGATTTTTTTTATGTAGATCGTGTTTAAAATTGCCTTCTATATTACAAAATATATAATATCTATCTAAAGTTGTCTTTTTACTATGATAAATGCTAAGTTCTAAATTTAAATATTCAATTCTCTTCATAAATTTTGGATCTTCTAGTTAGAATTAACTAATTAAATCATGCTATGATATCAATTCGTGCACTTATTTTTCAGCTTAATATTAATAAAGGGGTGTCAATAACTAATTTGTAAAGAATTAAAAACTTTCGTAATTTAACTATTATGAAACTCATTATTCGGTGCTTCATGTTCTCTTTGTGGTAAGAACATCATTTTCTTTTAGAACAAAAAAGATAAAAGAACATAAAAAAGAAAAAAAAAATTACATTCAGATCCCTAAAAAATTATCAATTTAGAAAATACACAATTTTCTAAATAATTTGATAAAAACGAAGCTAAGATCAACAAAATGGTATTAGAGCCTAGTTTGGTTCAAAAGATTTTGGAATATTATGGCATATCGGCAAGAAACTAGCGACATATATTCTGATGGTTAACTTGAATGGGAATTATATTAATCTGTACTATCGGTATAACAAGCCACATACCTAATTATTTCACAATCAAAGATAAAAATGGACAAAACAATCATCTATTTTATAAATAATTATCTAAGATAGATAATAAAACAATCAAGGATAATATAACTAAACATAGACAATATTATTGATTGGATCAAAATGATTTAAATATTAAATAGTTAGAACAATTGTATTCATCACGTGTTCGTGAATTCAGAGTTGAAGAACTCATAATAACCATTATGATTATGTTGAAGATCTCAAAATAAATTATAATAAACAATTATCTATTAAACAAAGAGATTACTATAATTAGAATAATAAAAGGATTAGGGGTAAAAACTATCCTTTTTATGATACGCTTATAGGATGCAAAGATTTATTTATGCATAAACTTTGCCTTATACATAAAGGATTAGAAAAGAACTATATTCACAAGGATATAAGAAATATCATATGTCATAAATATCTTATTGAATCTAATGAATTATTAGAAAGATGGTACAATAAATAAACTACCAAAACCACTAATAATTTTCTGAAGATATAGAAACTAGTAGGTTTCCACCTTCTAGTTACAGACATGGATGATTTACCTATGGAAGATTTCAACTATTTGATTAAGTAAATGATTCATATATGTGGGGAAATAATCAGTTAAACTAGATTTCTCTATATTTATTGAATAAATTAAGAAACCCTAATTTATCTATAAATGATGTAGAAAGTGCAAATGAAATACCTGAGATCAAAAATTTTAATGATGAAAACATGAAACAAGTCAAAAAATTAGGAGAACAAATAAGTGAAGAATTTGATCAAGTTAGACAATTGATAAAAGACTTCATTAAAGATTATGATAAGTTAAAACAAGAAATCATTAATGTCATGAATAGAAATTCAATAGATGTAAGATTAAATAAAATTGAAAAATTTGTTGAGCAACTTGGTAATAAGTTTGCAATAAATACAGAATGGAAAGTTACAAAATGATTGAAGTACAAGAGATCAATAACAATATGGACGAATTACTAATGGTAATTCAAGAACAAAATAAAATTTTACAAGATACCATAATTTATTATAATGAAAAGAAAAATAATGAAATTATTAACAAGTCTGAGAATGTTAAGTGAAAACACAGACAATGGTTTAAAAGAATTATCTAATCCAGAGTTATTTGATGAAGAGTCTGATGAAGAAGAAGATATATTTATAAATTTACAAGATATTGAAAATAGAATAGAACATCTAAAGATAAATGAATCAAAGTCAAGAGTCTTTGAACAAGGAGAATCTAGCAATAGAGTTTCTTATGCTAGAGAAGAAATATCAAATCATGAAAGACCACAGAGTCAATATTTTAGGTCTATCAAATCATCTATCAAACCTAAAAAAGAATATAAACTCTAGGAGAGTATTGAGATAGACCAATCAGTCATGATGGAGTATGGTTAGATTTAGACTATGTCAAAAATAAAGATAAAACAATAATCGGTTGGGTTAAATTTATGAAAATTGCTCTTGCATTTCACAGGATTAATAGAAATATGTGTATAGGATTCCTTAAAACTTCATTTGTAGGAATACTAGCACAATGGTTTATGGGATTAAAGGATACTAGTAAACATGGAAAATAGTACGGAGAATATAATGATCCAAACGAAAATCCAGATCAAATCTTAAATAGATTTGAAAATGAAATAAGAAAAGTAATTTTAAGAGAAAATTAGGAAGCTGATTTTCAGTAAGGAGTAAAGAGAAAAATGATGGAAAATTTAGTGAAGCTAACATGGCTTGAAATATGTAATATATCTTATTTAGAGGCACACACGTGTAGCTTCAAAAAATTGTATTATAAATGTTAGTTTGATAGTATGAAAATATTGTAGGATATTATAATGATTTGTGTTTTATTAAAATACCAGACCCATGTGGTAAAAGAATTATGCTAGAATATAGTAAAGAGTACGGAGATAGTACGGACACTAGTACCCTAGGAAATAGGATTAAGTTTGCTCGAAATAGGATAAATCAGTGGTCTGCTAAAATACTAAATAGAAGACTTATGACAAAGCAAAATCGAGGATTGTGCTGTTTTATGTTAGAAGATCCACCGAGATTTGAATGTTCAGATAATACTAATAAATATAGAAAGAAATTCAAAAAGAAGAAATTCTTTAAAACCAATAAAAATATTATAGGAAAAATAAAAATAAGAAGAAATTCTTCTAAAGGAATAAATTCAAAAGAAAATCTAAAACCAACGCATTCAAAGAGTGTAAATGCTGGTTATGCAATGAAGAATGGCACTATGCAAATTAATACCCTAAAAAGAAAAAACTAAATATCAAAATGTTTAAGGATTTTAATGATTTTGAATTTATCACTGATAGTGAAGATATTAGTGATAATGATAGCATATACTACCTATCCAATGAGAGATTAAGGAGCTCATATTCATAATTAAATAATCGAGATTTATATCAAGATGAGGAATTAGAAGAACAAGGTTTTTTTTAATAGAGAATTAATCCTTGACAAAAGAATAATACCTTAAGATTAATAAAAAGGGATTAGAAACATTTATGACCTTAGTTAATAAGCTAGCAAAAGGAATTGCAAACATGAATAAAAGAAAAAATATAATGTATTTCAGTGCCATTGTAAGAGAAGAACCTATCAAAATCAAGCATGTCAGAGGAAATACAAATATACCTTTACTATTAAAATCAGATATAAAAGATGAAATTAATAGAATAAGATCTAGTGTAGACCTAAGATTGGATATGTTCATATTGGAGGAATCCAAATAATGATAAAAGCTTATTTTTGAGAAGGGATACATGGTCCAGTAAATTTAACAATACTAAATAATAGAATAAAAGATCGAAACATGCAATCTTGGAATAATACAAGGAAATCTTAGTTATAAGAAATTAATATTTAAGATATACCCCAAATATAAGTTTTAAAGATATAAATAAAGATAAGACATTTGCTTATGTCATGATTTTAAATACTTCTATATGATGCATGATGGATCTTATCCATATAGTATAACATATGCTATAGAATATGCATCGACAAATTCGGCTAATAGTGAAATGTTTGTTGATAAAGATTTTATTGAAATTGATAAATAATTTAATAAAGTTGGAAAGATACAATTCCTAAGATTTTAAGGGAAATTGATTTACCAAAAGAATAGGAAATGGATCTAAGTAGTCAACCTACTCTAATTAAGGAAATATTACTAAATCCATAGAATATACTCGAGAAGGAAAAATCATTATGGGGAATAGGAGGTCATTTAAAAGAGAACAAGAATTAAGTAGAACTCAAAGTTTTACTAGATGTAGTCATCTTGTGATATCACCATCACATAAAATACTATCAACAATTAGAAAAAAAAATCAAAATCTAAAAATTAAAATTGAATATAATAATGGACAATCGTGGCATGAGACTTTTGTTATCCTTGATACAAGAGCTGCAAAATCATATGTAGATGGAAAAATGATTAAGTATTTATAAAGAAATATTCTATTTGAACCTGAGACATATGTAGGATATAATGAAGAAAGAAAGACGCTAAGTTAATATTGTGAGACACTATTAAAGATTAAGGAATAGAATTTATTTTTTCATTTTTCATAAAACCCGATTATGAAACAAAAATAAGTTCTTTATTATTAAGGATGAACTTTCTTGAAATATTCTCTCCTTACTGTATAGAAGATAGGAAAATAAGCATTTCAATTGAAGGGATTAAACAAAACATATCAAGATATGTCTAATCGTTTTATAGTATATATAAAAGTAATTATACCATATTATAAGCATAAGTCAACAATGGTTCCATGCATTAATTGTTACAGGTTCAGGAGTTAGTTTAGCTAATTTCAAGATTTATCCAAAATCTTATTGGAAAGATTATATGCCCTTAACAAGGTAAGGGATAAATAGTGAACAAATCACCCAAGGAAAATGTAGGATTAAAACCCTAATACAAATAGAGGATTATATTCTAAGTATACCTATATTGTGGTCTTACGATCATATAGGAGCAAATATCCTTTTAAAAGTTAATTTCCTTCGTCAGTTCATTTATATAATGACTAACGAAACAATTATTGTTAAAACACCATGTAATCATTCTATTACAACATCAAGAATTTATTTTTAGGCAAACAACTCAAAAATTACATTTTCAAAGCAATATAAAAATCAATCAAATCATATTTGACAATGAAAAAATCTTAGAAAATCTTGAGAAAAATTTTGGTGAAAATCTAATTCAATTATGGGAAATTGATAAAACCTATGCCGCAATAGAATTAAAAGATCCAAATGTCATCATAAGAGTCAAGCCTATGAGATATGGGCGAGATGATAGACTAGAATTTGATAAACAAATTAAGGATTTATTGGAACTCAAGATTATTCGAGAATCTAAAAAACCACATAATGGCCTAACCTCTTATGGTTAGGAATCAAGCAGAGATTAAACAAGGAAAAGCTTGTATGAATATTAGCAACAAAGAATTAAATAAATAAACCAAATTTATTGGTATTTTTTACCTTATAAAGATACATTAATTACTTCTATAATTAATAAAAAAAATTTAGCAAGTTTGATTGCAAATTTTGATTTTGACAAATCAAACTTGAAGAAGAAAGTATAAAAGACATGTTTGAATACAGTTTTGTTTAAACTTGTTTATGTCAATGATGATTTCAGGGAATTAGAAGAGTTCCTAGAAAAAATTAAAGAGGTTGTAAAAGCCCTCAAAAGAATATCCAAGACAAAAGGAATGATTTTTATCAAGGTTCTCACTACTTGCCCCTGAATACATAATAATAAATGGTATCCGGCATAGCACATGATTCAAGTTGGCATTAGCAGTAAGAAAGTTAGTCTAACTATTCATATAGATCAAGTTTACAATGATTATGATCCTGAACTATTTGACCTTAAAGCTCTCAGTAGAAAAAGGTCAATTAGAATAAAAGTCCTCTATTAATCACTCTACAGAATAAGCAAAGAAAATGTGTGGCTCCACGAGACCACAAAAGAACATATAATTTTTTCTTTAAGCAGAAAAGAAAGCATACTCGACTAGTAGGTAATATTGAAAAGAAAAAAAGCAATATATGAAAATCTCATAGAATTTAGCTTGCCAACACACCATGAGGTATGCAAGGTGCTAAAGCATTAATCATCATGTGGTTATTGCTAGGAAGGACCAAATGAGGAATCTAGTAGGAAAGACATGTCACTAGATAAAGAGCTCATAATAGGCATATGACAGAAAGGTCATTGAAAAGATAAAAGATGCTAGCTAAAAGAAACAATAATTCAAAAGAAAAGATCCAAAATGATAAATTTTATCATAACCGTGTGAAGGTTGTCGGTCAACAAGAAAATGAAGACAACAACTATCCCCAATGATTGAAAGAGGAGGGGTTACCTCATCTCCAAGAAATCCATCATGAACTAGGAAAAGGTAACAAGTGCTATGTAAAAAGAGACAACCTTACCTCTTCAAGTTTATAAATAGAATCATGTAAGAAAGATAAGGCATCTTATGTCTAATCCTTTACCCGCAACTCTATTCTCTCCTTTGTAACCTTCCTTTGTAAAATTCTAGTTATGAAATAAATAAAACTCTTTTTAAGTGAAATTATCATCTTCCATATATTTTATATATTCTTAGAGATTAAACAAGAACCTTACATGCCAACACTTGTGCTAAACGAAGAAAATTTCCTATTACTAAGCACTTTCCAAAGTAACAACAAGAAATTCACTTAGACATATCTTATTAGGCCAGTCTACTGTATGTCGCGTTAGGCGTGTGGAACAATCATTGGAGTGATCTTGCATGATGAGAGGAGTTATGGAGGTGCTGATTGTGGACCTATCTATGGTTGGAGGCAATTAGTGAATTTATTCCAAATTTTTGAGGGATAGTACACTAGTTAGTAATTTCGAACTATCTTTTTATATTTTAGCAACAAACAGAAGTATGTAAGGCCTTGTTTGTTTTCTAGGATTTTAGAAAATAAGAAGTGATAAATGTAAATAAAAATTATAAAAATGGAAAGATCAGTTAACAAGCTTTTGGATGTAATTGATAATTTTATATTATAGTCAAGAATATCAAGTTATTTATACAATTTCCATCGTTAAAACTAAATTAAATAGAAGCAAGTGCTTGTATGAAGAAATGAAAATGATTAACCTTAATATAGATATCAAGAAATATTTGATTCCTTTGAAGAGGAACATAGGATACCCTCAATGGATTCTATGTTATCCAATCTTAAAATAATCCAAGACAGATGCAAAGTTAATAATAGGATTCAAGATCGTCCTTAAATGATGAATAACAACAATGATAATATGAATTTGTTGATGGAGGAGGCTGAATTTAAATTACAATTTCTATGTGAAAGCCTTGATGATATGATCCTTTGTTGGGAAAATAGATTGGATGTATATAGAAATATGTTAGAAGAAAAAATTTAACCTATGTCTTAAGAAAGACAAATAATTATAAATGCATGATCTAATTTAAAATTTTATAGATTTATATGAATATGATAATCATTTAGAGAACTATAAAATTATAGTCAAAACTCAAAAAAAAATTAAGATAGATGTAAAAGAAATGGAAGAATGAATGATCCAACTATTAAAAATCATTAAGATTAAAGGTCATTAACATAAATATCAAAATCTTTGAGTAACCAAAACAATTTTAAAAAAAACTTGAAATTTGTTATCATTATGTCAAGATTCTGTTCTTCTAGCGTTACTCCTTTGCGAATATTGTTGAAGCTTGGGTGAGCAGTGTTGTTTACACACGTCACCGTTGACAGTTTCTGGAGGGTAAGCCATGTCACAAATTGTAGAAGCCACGTCTACCAAACGTCGCGCCACGCGTAGCGCTGCATGCAATTGTATTTCGAGTCGCAATATATATTTATTGTTAAGAGAAAAGCGGCAAATCGATTTATTTAGAGTCTTGAAACAAATACAATAGCAGTATTTATTATTAGATTGCAAAAATTAAATAAAATAAGATCAAATTAAAGCCCAAAAAAAAAAAAAAAGCCATGCCATCAGCTCACCCTGAAGTTCCCGGCGATCCAACTCAAACAGGCACGGCCTTTCTTGAGACGAGTACTGCTGCCATTCAAGGCTTCGTTCCCACCAACAAAATCCACCAGCATCTCTGCGCGTATGTACGGTCGTTTTAATGAGTTCTAATTAATTATTATTACTAGTAATTCGTTTTGTTGCCTGTTGTAGTTTTCATTTCTATGGAGACGATATGACTCGGCAAGTAGAGGCACACCACTTCTGCGGGCATCAAAACGATGAGATGAGGCAGTGCCTGATATACAACAGCGCTGAAGCCGACGCAAGGCTCATTGGCCTCGAGTACATAATATCCGAGAACCTGTTCTTTGACTTTACCAGACGAAGAGAAGCCGCTTTGGCACACTCACGAGTTCGAAGTGAAGAGCGGAGTGCTTTTCATGCCCGGAATCCTTGGACCAGTACAAAGACAAGATCTTGATAAAGTTTGCAAGACTTATGGAAAGACTGTCCATTTCTGGCAAGTTGACAAGGGTGACAATTTGCCTCTTGGGCTCCCACAAATTATGATGGCTTTGACTAGAGATGGCCAGCTGTATGAGAATCTTGCACAAGATGTTGAGAAGAGTTATGGGGTTAGCTTTGACAAGGAGAGGGTGAATCGGGCTTATATGAATGGACCTGAGCCTGGGATACATCCTAAAGCTAATGCTGCTGGCAAGGGACTCACTTCTGTTTTGAGGGAGGTCGACTGCAAGCCCTTAGATTCTGTTACCAGGGCCTTTGTTTGAGTACTTGTCATCACTAATACCATATTAGGTTATATTGTATTGTGTTATATCATATGTTTCTTTTTAATTAAATTATATGTATATACGTAATGTGTATGTATAAGTATAACGTCTTTTGTGCCTTGTACCAGTTCACAGATCCCAGCTATGTGTTACGTCGTTATCCCTGCAGCTGTAATAAAATAGATATATTAATAATTAAATGATTTTAATCCACCTATGTTATAATTTAGATTTTTTTCCCTTATGAATCGGAATAATTTAACACTCAAGTATTTTCTTAATTATTCACTACAGGAAAACAGGCAGGCAGGCAGGCAAATCAATAGATGATGTTTTTGTACCCGACGAGAAATTTATGATAGTTTATCATAAATTCATGATGGTTTCAATAGTTATATGCATAGTTTTCAACAGTCAACAGTGTATACGTATGGTTTTCACAGTCATATTTATCATATGTATATAGTTTGGTTTTCAGCAGTCATATGTATGTCGCAACATTAGTGGGAATTATTTCAATAATTGTTATCCAAAATAAATATCAATATTAATTTTGAATTTTTTAAATATTATTTGAATTGTACTATTATTATTTTTTTATTATTATTATATTTATTTTTATTATTATCAAATTCCCGAATCCTGCAAATTTATTTTCAAATTTTTAGAACTGAAATAAATTTAAAATTTAATGATGATACTTATAAAATAAATAATATCATACTCGAAAATGTTATTTATTCAAACACAAAATCCATTTATACAATTACAATACCCTCAAATTGTTCAAGTATTGATACTACATCAACCCTAAATTATGTAAGATATCATTTGTTTCAGTTTCGTCTTTTATACAGTGAGGCAACCTTCAAGCACAACACGAGAAGTTATTTGTTTGAGCAGGTAATCCTTTCAATCTTTATTACAATGCCAGTTCACTATGTTCCTGCTCCAAGAAAAAAGGTAAAACAATAAGCCTTATAAATTGTAACTATGAAGTAACATAAAGACTTGAGATATATAAGAAAAACTTCTAACTAATCTTCATTACAACATATACTAATAAAACCAAATACATCCACAACAAAATTACTCTCCAGCGGCAAAACTAGCAACAACTAATAAGTAGCACAATGGCAAACAACAGGTAATAAATAGCAATAATTGGCAAGTAAAACAGCAACAAACAACATGTAAATAAATCTAAGACAATGTGCAGCAGGAAATAGTAAAAAAAGTTGTGAACAGGTAAATCCAAAAAAATAGCTGCAGAAAATTAACAAAAAGCAATAACGAAAAAGCGAAACAAACAACAGCAAAAAATAGTTTGTAATATCAGCAGTAACCAGCAAGTAAAACAATAATAAATAGTAGTAACCAGCAAGTAAAATAGCAATGAATAGGAGGTAAATCGTAGCAGCAAAAAATAGCAGTGAACAGCAGAAAACCTAAAATAAATAGCAGCAGAAAATAGCAAGAGAAGTAATGAAAAACAGCATATAATAATATTAGCAACCATCAAGTAAAACAGCATTGGCAAGCAGGTAAATAAATATATATGAGACAACAGCAGTAGAATATAACAAAAATAGCAATAAAAACCAGAAATAAACAACAGAAAAATAGGTAAATACAGCAACTGCCAGCAAGTAAAATACCAGCAAACAGGAGGTAAAATCTAAGACAAAAAGTAGCAAAAAATAGCAGTGAAAAATAGCAATAAACAGCAACAGTAAACAGCAAATTATAAACAGTAGCAATCAACAGCTAAAACAACAGTGAACAACAGGCAAATTTGAGACAACTAGCGGTCAAAAATAGCAAAAAGTAGCAGCATAAAAGAACAAGATTTCAGCAGCAGCAACATGTAGCCATCTCCCCCAACTACATGCAGCCACATATTTAAAGCAATAATATTGGTCTTTTAATACTTGAGTTTTATGTCAATTTATTTATAAAAAAAAAAAAGAAAACGTCTCTTCATCTCTTCGAATCTATTTTTTCTACATCCAAAACCAATGCACTTTATTGTAATAAAGGAACAAACAAACAAACAATTACTTATAAACCAGAATGTCAAGCCTAAATATACATTCTCTTACCTTTTTTTTTTTATATATGGCATGAAAAAAAAAATCAGTATTTAAGGAATGAAACATACGCCTTGGATCCTTGATTTCCGTGTTCATGATTGTTATTATTCCATTGCATTTTCTTGGCCACGCTCCCTAATCTTCTCAGCCATCTCAGCACCATTGTTACTCTCTTTCATGAACTTTTCAACTGTTTTGGTCCTTTCAGGCATTCTGTCAAACATTTGCTAAGCATAATTCTGGATCACCATTTTATTACAAAACTTATCTTTGCCTAAAATTACATCTAGATGCAGAAAATAATTCAAGCCTTCATGGTTTAAGACAAAAAAACACAAAATCAGCCATAAATCGACAAATGACCTAAAATCATGTATATAATAACTTGTAATCAACCTGAGAGGAAAAAAAAAAATCAAAATCCATATGCATTTGCATTTAGCTACCCAAATTAAAACACAATCAATTTCTTCATGCGATTTCTACAACAAATTTATTCAATTTCTATGCATATCCAATCAATTTCTGCACCCAATTAATTTCCATACACCAACAGAATTTTTTTTTTTTTTAAATCAAATTGAAGAGAAGATACAAGCTGAAACCGTGAAGAGTCTAGCTACTACTTACCATCAAGTGAAGGAGTTGAAAAGCCAATGAGTAAGATGGGACGACGTTGACGAGATTGAAAAAAGAATCTAGCATAATTGCCTGCCTGCTTGTTTTAAAAGATAAAATAATTAGATATATATTCGACAAAATAAGCCACAAAATAATAATAATAGAAGTAGGAAAAAAATAAATAATAGCATGTGAAGGATGAAATAATACTCTACAACCGAAATAATAACAATAATAATAGGAAAAAATTAAAAGAAATAAAAATAAAGCAGCTGAAAATTTGATCCTTTGAATCTTATTGGAAAAGATAAGGGATTTTTAACTCAAAAAGACAATCAAGGTAATGGTTTCAAGCTAAAGCCTATGTTTCTCTAACTTAAGAATATAAGGTCATTGTTCCACCCATAGAACATTTAAATTTCTAAGAAATTATCACCTCAGAAATTATTTTCAACCAATTGCTTAAAACTTCTGCATAAATATGCAATAGAAAATATACATGTGGATGGTGTTGGTCTAGCAAAGAAAAAGTGAGAATGTCATAGGCTCACGCTTATTAGGGTGAATGCTTGTACTAGTCTAAACCTAGAGGTAACCTATCATTTTTATGAATGGCTAATATTTACGCCAAGGAAGTAGAATCCTAAGACTAACCCATGATCATATCTAGACTCTCACAATTAATGGACATAATATTTGAAAATGCAATTGAATGTGGACAAGCTTTACAAAGGACAAAGTACGTACTAATAAATTATCTCTGCTTCTTTAGTAGACATTGCAAACCATATAGCATAAGTCAATAATGTGACATAAATCACAATCAAATAAGGTCAATCAATAACAACAAACCAGCAGATATGGATCCTTTCCAAGGCGTAGACCAACCACAGGAATATCATATCTTTCTATCCATTTATCAACCTCGGTGAAAATCTTGCTTGAGATATGTCTCCTCTCCTTAGGAATGGCAAAAGGTCGGGACAAGCCCGAGCCCGACCCGATTAAAAAAATTTGAAACTCAACCCTAAATGAACCCGATCATTTTATAGTTAGGGTCAAGTCGGGTCCGATCCTACCGAAATAGTTTTTATATTATTTTAATGTTAAATTATTTTTTAATATTTTAATTTATATTCATGTTATTTTAATGTTTTCTTCTATACACGCACCTTAATTCAATAATTTAGGCAACTCAAATTTGTCAATATTTGTAATTTTATGACCATATCCCAAATTCATTCATGTTACTTTTTAATTTTTGTTCTCTTTCTGGTTATAATACCATGAATATAAAACAAAAGAAATATTTTTTCTAATTTAAAATAATTAACAGCACAAAGGCAAAATGTACAATACAATTAATCACAAAATAATTCACAAAACAACCAATTAATAGGAATATTTTTTAAATTCAATTCCATAATCCAACTTTAAAAACGCACAATGCTATTAAATTAAAAAAACACAATTCAATTCCACAACGTTTTTAACCCCCACACAAAATCAATTCCAAAATCCAACATGAAAAACACACAATGCAATTAAACTAAAAACACACAATGTAATTACACAACCATTTCAACCATACACAATTCAATTCAACAACCCAACATAAAAAAAAAAAAAAAAAAAAAACTCTTGTCTTATACAAATAAAAACACAATTTAATTCCACAACCCAACATAAAAAAAAGCATGTCTTATACAAATAAAAACTCATAATTCGATTCCACAACCAAACATTTAAAAAAAAAAAAAGAAGTACAACACTTGCGGGCCACTTTCATTTTCATCTACAAATTCCTCTCCAGTAAAAATTTCACTTTCGAGAAATTTACCTATAAAAAAAAAGAAAAAGAAAGTGAAAAAAATTTAACTTTTAAAATTATTACTAAAACAATTATTTAAATATTTTGTACATTATTTGTATTCATACCTTTGGAGTTTGCCCATAGCCAATGTTGAGTTCACATAAGTTCTTCCAATATCTTTGGATGAAGTCTACTCCAATGTGCAGTCAAGACTCTACCTCCACTGTTAAACGCAGATTTAGAGGCAACGGTTTTCACGGGAACGGCTAAGATATCCTTGGCCATTTGAGCCAAAATAGGGTATTTGCCTTGGTTCACCTTCCACCAATTCAGAATATCAAAGTGCGGAGTGGATTTGACTAAAGACTCTTCTAAGTACCTCTCAAGGTCGGACTTCGATACATGGTCTCACTATTTTGGCTTGCAAATGCCTTAAACTTCCTTATATCAAAAAATTTACAGTCAGTTCCTACGTTAAAATTAAAGCGAATATCGACCGAAGAAGATTCACCGACAACCGCATCAATCACATTCTTATTCTTACCTTAATAAAACTTAACCAAATTGTTACTTAAATTGCTTACCCTTTGAATTTCATTTGCAGCACCCTCACCATAAAGTTGTGGAAAATAATAATTAACCAATTGCATCTTAAACCTCATATCAAGAATAACCGCCATCACCAAAATCCCATGAATTTGGGCCCAATATTTATCAAATTTCATAATCATTTGACCAGCCATTTCTCTAACCACAGGCACATCAGAAAGTTCTCATTCATCCAGATTAATCCTCATTTCACATATCATTGGAAAAAAAATATTAGATGTGGGATATTGTGTACTTGAAAATAACTCTATCATTGAGTAAAACGGTAGCAAATATTCCAACATCTTTTCAACTATCTCTCATTCCTCATCTATTGGCAAAGATGTGTAGTATTAGTCGCGCTGCTGCAGTCTAGAAAAGATAGTTTTATATTTCATAACAACATCAAGCATAACATATGTAGAATTCCATCTAGTTACACAATCAAGCACCAACTTTTTCTCATACTTGTAATTGCCGCTCAGCCATCTCAAAAGTTTCGACCCTCAGTGGTGTGCCCGTCCAATAAGCCACACTATCCCTAATCTTTTTAATCCACTCCTCACTCACTTTCATCCCCTCCTTCACAATTAGGTTTAAAATATGAGCCACACACCTCATATGAAAAAAATCCCCAACCCATTAACATAGAATCAATTGGAATCAATCCCATCAACCTATCAACCATAGCATCATTGGTGGAACAATTATCTAAAGTTACAACTGATATCCTTCTATCCACATTCCAATCCAACATACATTTAAAAAATGCTTCAGAAGAAATTCAACGGTATGTGGAGCCGACAAATATATGAACTTATTCATTACCAAAAAACTAAATTTTAGAATTAATTAAATTGAATTAGAAATAAGTAAACATAATATTGACTTTGCAAATATATTAACCTATTCATTACCAAAAACTAAATTTTAGAATTAATTAAATTGAATTAAAATAAATATCAATTAATCATAAAAATACCTTAAAATTCGACTTTGTAACCGCCAAGACTTGTCCACAAAATGTCCCGTAACTATCATGTACCCCTTCTTTTGATTACTCGCAGTCCACATGTTTGTAGTAATTGCCACCCTACTATCATTATTCTCCAACAAAGCCATTACTTTTGCCTTTTCAGCTTGATATAATTTAGTGTTTTTACTCAAACTCTTCACCAAAGGGTTGGCATAAGAGATCAAATCCCTAAATGCATCATATTCCACAAAATTATGTGGTAGTTCATGCTTTACAACCAAGGTTGCCATCTTTTACCGAGCAACAATTGGATCAAATTCTCTTGTCTCAATACAACTTGTTCTATCGTCATTCCTCGTCGCACTAAGAGTTTTTTGTAAGCTATCAAAAACTGAGGGAACACCCTTTGGCTTACATCTTTTCAAATGTCTATCCAAATATGAGGTTCCATTATTACCAGATGCTACCAACTTAGCTGGACAATGATTACATCTCGCCTTCAATTCACCATTAATGGTTACCTTGGTGAAGTGTCCCCAAACATAAAAAGGTTCTCGCACACCTCCCTTTTTTCTATTACTACTTTATTGTACCCCATCTGAAATACTAACTAGGCAACCCAAGAGGGGGGTAAATTGGGATATTAAAAATATTCAATTCTAAATCAAAACTCAATGTAAATCCAAAACTAATTTAAAGTAATAACAAATAAATCAATCACAATATAAAAGAGTAAGGGAAGAGAAAACAAACACAATGATTTTTACGTGGTTCGGCAATCCCCGCCTACGTCCACGCCTCCAAGCTCACCGGGCTTGAGGATTTCACTAAGCTAGCCTCCCAAGGCTTCAAACGCTTACAATTGACTTCTAAGGTGTCAATAGACCTTTACAACAAGAGATTGTCCCCAATCTCTTAACCCAAGTGTATCTCAACACTTACAACCTCTCAAGGATAAATATTACAAATGAATTTTCTCTCACACAATGTGTTTGATTACAAATGAATGCTCAATGTGTGAATAGATGAAGAGAGAATGTGTTTAAAGCTCTATGAAGATTGTATTCTCGGATATAAGCTCAGTGGTAGTGTTGTGATCAATCTTTGTTTGGATTTGAATGAGCTTATTTATAGTTGCAAAACTGATGTCGGATCGCCGTTTGACTGGTCAATATGACCGTTGGGGCTGATTTTCAAATTGTCGGATCGCCGTTATCTAGATGTCGGATCGCCGTTTAGGTCCAGAGGCTAATCTTCAGCTCTGTTAAATATCGGCGAGCCGTTTAACAAAATCGGATTTAGTGTCCGAGAGACTAATCTTTTTTGAAGTCGGCGAGCCGTTAACAAAATGTCGGATCGCCGTTTTCTACAGTGACTTCTACAGTGAACTATTTTCTGAAATTTACAGTTTAACCCCAAAACTTTATAAAACTGTGTTACGGCTCAAAACGTTATAAAACTTTACAAATAGGTCCAATTTTAGAATTTCTAAATAATGCTTTGTTAATCTCAAAACTTTCTGAAATTATGGTATAGCCAAAAATGCTATGACACTTTTCAAATAAGTCCTTTACCAAAATTTCAAGCAATACTTATTTATTTCAAAGTTTTCAAAATTCTTTCAATTAAACCACAAACTTTGAAAAACAACCAATTTCATAAAATTATTTTTCCATTAAATATAAAATATTTATAATGTGAAAATAATGATTTATTTAAAAAGAATAAAAACAATCAATTTCATAAAATCATTTTTCATTAAATATAAAACCTTTAAAATGTGAAAATAATGATTTATTTAAGATGCATAAAAAATAATTTGATCTTAAAAGATTAATCATTCTTAATCTTTTTTGTTATCATCAAAATCAATATTATGGAAACATATATGTTAACACCATCATCATCACAGGATGCCTCTTCAACTCCTTCAACTTCTTGGACCCCTTCGAGAGGAATGACATCATTTCTATTCTCTTCGCCAACATGAAAATCCTCACGTGAATTTGATTTCCATGCATATGAATTTGACATTATGACTTAAATTAAATGTGTAACAAGTTGCAATTAATTAATAAACTTAAAATATGATTGAACTTATAAATTTCAAGTTAATTGATAAACTCAAAATATGATTAAACTTAATTTACAATTACAACATAATAATTAATATTTACAACCTTATATAATATTATATTTAGCTAAAATATAATATTTATAGTAACTAAATAATCATCGTGAATATAATTAGCTAAAATTATAAATAAATTTATAAGCTTAAATGAAAAAAATTAATTAATATTTATGAAATTATAAACTTAAGATAAAATTAAACTTAATTTACAATTATAACATAATAATTAAATAAACCCTATATATAGTCTTATATTTAGCCACAATATAATATTTACAGTAACTACATAATTAATTAATTAATTAATATGAATATATTTAGCTAAAATTATAAATTCAATTATAAGCTTAAATGAAAAACATTAATTAATATTTATGAAATTAAAATTACCAAAGCTAAATAGCTAATGCCGACGGGAAAACATGTGCGTAGCAGCTGAACGTGTGCTTGACTCTTCACGGTTTCAGTTTGTACCATTTCTTATATCTATTTTTTTGAAGAATCTATTGGTGTTACATGAATTGGTGATTGAATATTTGAAGTGATGAACTGTTGCTAATGACTTAATTTTTTTTTACACTGTTAAATTATATTATTGTCATTGTTACTGTTATTCTTTTTCTTTTTCTCTTCTTGTTTGATTGCCTTCGTCTCTTCACTTGATATGGGAAAATAAATGTTTGCGGGTGTTGTGAGTACGTTAGTGCACTATATTTTGCTGTTATTTTAGCTTTAAAATTTGTTAGTGCTCTACTCATATTTGCTTTGTTGTTTTCATCCTTTAAAGGCAGCTACTTTTGAGTGAGTGCTATTGTTATGTATTATTTGCAAGGTGCAAATTTCTCTCATGTGTTCTGTACAAATCATGCTAGCTACGGTCTTAAATTAATAGTACACCTAATTTTGGAAGAATCTTATCGGGCAGGTGAATTTTTCATAACTTTTCATAAATATTAATTAATGTTTTTCATTTAAGCTTATAATTGAATTTATAATTTTAGCTAAATATATTCATATTAATTAATTAATTAATTAATTATGTAGTTACTGTAAATATTATATTGTGGCTAAATATAAGACTATATATAGGGTTTATTTAATTATTATGTTATAATTGTAAATTAAGTTTAATTTTATCTTAAGTTTATAATTTCATAAATATTAATTAATTTTTTTCATTTAAGCTTATAAATTTATTTATAATTTTAGCTAATTATATTCACGATGATTATTTAGTTACTATAAATATTATATTTTAGCTAAATATAGCCTTATATAAGGTTGTAAATATTAATTACTATGTTGTAATTGTAAATATATTAAACGCCTATGAGATGGAAGTCGCAACACCGACGAGATAGAAGCCACGATGCCGACAAAATACAAGCTATGAGTCTTTGACTCCGATTGGCACAGCCGAAACGATGGTGGACTATTGACTAAGGGCCGAAACACCAACGAGAAAGAGTTTGCTGGTGAAATTATGATAAGGGACAGACAGTGGGGGGGGGGGATTGTGAGGGATATATTACTCGAATTTTACTTGACTTGTTTAAAAAATTACTTGACTTAATACTCGACTCATTCAACATACTTGCTAGACTTCCTACTCGACTAGATACTCAACTTACTCAACTTCCTTACATCACTTCTTACTTGACTAAGGGCCAGTTTGGTAATGCTGTAGCTTTTAAAATAATTGTTGTTAGCTGTGCTGTAGAAATAATCAGCTGTGAAAAGAATCAGTTAAGTGTTTGGTAAATTTTATTTTCAAAAGTACTGTAAATTTTGAAAGCAATTATAGGTGTTTGGTAAATTTTATTATTAAACTGCTGTAAGAAAATAAATGACTAAAATGTACATAATGTATGATGAAATTTACTTATACATATAAAAATGTACACGTACAATATCTCATTGAATCAAACAATTTTTTTTTTTATAAAAATGTGGAATTGGCATATTAACTTCTTGCCAAGCAGCATAAATGTAGCACTTTCTATAGCTTTGTGCCATGTATCTTTAGTTACACAAACTATTCTTATGGAAAAAACGAAGCATCTTGATAGTTGAAGGAATTTCCCTTATGACACGCTGCCTCAGCTCCCCAGTTCTTAACTCTTTATAATATTTCTGAAATAAAATTCTTTGGTCAAGGAAGCTTATTATTTTATTGAGAACCTGCAAAACGTGCTTGGTTCCCACATTATCTAATTCAATATATCTACTTCGTTGTATTATACTTTAAAAAAGAAGCTACCTAAATAGTTATAAGAAATTTGTTTTGTTGATTCAGAGTGAAGAATGATAATTTCGGGTTTAAATAATAATTGTAAGGATATTTATGGAATTATATTAAAGGATAAAATTGATTATTTCCAATTTAAATAAGGATAATTTCGGGTTTAAGTAATAATTGTAAGGATATTCATGGAATTATATTAAATGATAAAATTGATTCTCAAAATCAGAATCTAAAAGTTACTCCTTCCCTGCTTTTCAAAATTAGCTGTAGGAGGAGCTGATTCTGGCAAAAGTGATTTTGATTTTTTTTTACCAAACACCAAAATTAGCTTTTAAATTTTTAAAATCACTTTTAATCCTCCTAAAAGCAATCCCAAACGGGGCGTAAATCCTCGACTTACCTTACTTCATACTCGATTTTTTTTTAAAATAACGTAAATGTTACTCAACTTTTACTTGATTTATTTTAAATATTACTCGACTTAATACTTGACTCATTCAATATACTTACTCAACTTTATCAAATCACTTCTTACTCAACATTATTACTCAGCTCTTACTCGACGTGTTCAAAAACTTACTTGACATTTACTCGACTTGTTTAAAAAATTACTCAGCTTTTTCTCAACTTAATACTCGACTTATTCAATCTACTTACTCGACATACTCAACTCACTTAGTTCATTTCTTACTTTATTGAATACTCGACTTATCGACTTCGAACTCAACTTCTTTAAAAAAATAACATAACTGTTACACGACTTGTTTAAAATATTTACTCGACTTTTACTAAATTTATTTGAAAAATTATTAATACTTGACTCATTTAATGTACTTACTCGACTTCCTACTCGACCAGATGCTCAACTTACTCATCTGCTTCACTTCTTACTCAACTAAATACTGTACTTACCTGACTTCGTACTCGATCTCTTTAAAAATTACATAACTCTTACTCGACTTGTTCAAAAAATTTACTCGACTTTTACTCAATTTATTTTCAAAATTACTCAACTTAATACTTGACTCGTTTAATATATTTACTTGACTTCCTACTCAACCAGATACTCGACTTACTCACCTCCTTCACTTCTCACTCGACTAAATTCTTGACTTACCCGACTTTGTACTCGACTTCTTCCTGGACTGATTTTTCAATCACTCATAACTTAAATTGAGTCTTAAATCCCTACATTTTATGCAATAGTGTGTGTGTAAGCACAAAAATGAATAGTGTACTATTAAAATTCATAAATCATTAGCAATCATACTTGTAATAAAGTCAAATCAAACCCTAAGGATACAAAAAGGTTGCATTTCAAACATATCTTACCCACCACTTGACAATGCATCTTTTGAACAATTTATTTTTATAAAAACCTTTGTATTAGAGGTGAGAAATGCAGTGTTGAGGGAGAACGGAACCATTAAAAAGGAAAAAAAATGGTGAGAAGAGAAAACCATGAGAAAAGAATGGTGAGAGAAAGAAATCATGAGAGGAAGAAATGTGTAGATTCATGATTTTTTAAGGGTATTTTTGACTTTTTCCACCTTCATGAGGCATATGTATGTAATAGGGTATAAATTTGGTATTTAAGGGCAAATATGGTATATTTAAATATAAAAAACCCCTTTAATTTTCCACATATCTACTTAAAAAATCAGAGAAAGTGAAAAAATAATCTCAATTAAATTCTCACAAAATTAAACTCATATTCTCAAAGTTGGGTAAATAGTCGAGAATACTCAACTTCAACCTGATAATGCAAAATTAGTAATTCAACATAAATTCTTAACTTTTTCATGTGAGTTGGGTAAATAGTTGAGAATACTTTACTTTAATTGAAATGAAAAATTGTCTGAAGAATTCTCGACCTTTTCATGTAAGTTGAGTAAAGAGTTGATGATATTCGACCTTCATTTAACCCTGCCTGACTATTCATTTAGTAAAAATTCTCGACTTTTCATAAAAGTCTAATAATTAGTTGAGAATATGAGACTGAAATTGAAATGAAAAATTCCTTTTTAATTAAGTCAGATAAAGAGTCGAGAATACTCGACATTAATTTAACCATGCCTAAGTATTCACTCAGCAAAACTTCTCCACTTTCATGAAAGTCTGGTAACTAGTCGAGAATACTCGACTTAAATTTAAATGAAAAAATTTTCTTTTAATTAAGTCGAGTAAAAAAGTCGAGTATACTCGACTTCAGTTAAGTCAGTAAGTGTTGGGAAAGGGACTACCAAGCAGTTGTAAATTAAGCGGAAACAAAATTCTTTCCCTCTTTATGTGATTAAAATAAGATGTGCACCACAAATAAATAGGCAGAAAAATAAACTACCAAAATTCAAAGCAAAAACCAAACACAAAAGACGCATATTTTTACGTGAAAATTCAAAACGGGAAAAACTATAAGACCGTACTCCGATATAATCTTCCACTATATTAATGAGATTACAACACAAGTTCTTCTCTAGATAATACTAGAGGCTACCAACATTAAGAATCTCACTACTCTTGTCTTACAGTAACAGCCTAATAACTGTCGTTCTAATAAATGGACATCTCAAATAATAATGAACGAGAGGATAAAATAAAAATAAAAACTAGTAGGATTGTAGAGGGGGATGCCTGAAACTTATTTTTAAAATTTGAAAGAAAACGGAGTTAAAATCACCTTCCGATCACTTAATTAAAGATTAAAAACTTACCCCAAAATTGAAAACCTCTACTAGCTTTTTCTCTCTTTCCCGCTGCTTCTTTTTCACGAACACACACTTAGGGCAGCCGTTTGCTTTTATAGCTAAATTCAATGGCAATTTTCACTTAGCCTCTCAAATTTCTTTAATTATTTAATTGCCTAAATTTATTAAACTTTGGGCTTTTAGGCCCCCAAATGAGATGGATCCAACAAATCTTCCCCTTCAACAAATCTTTCCCTTCAGATCATGTAGGGGCACCACCAAGCCCACTTTTTGCATACAGCTTTTCAGCTTCTCCTTAAAAAATGACTTTGTCATCATATCTGACCCATTCTCCATTATGTGTATCTTCTCAACCTGTAATTGTTTATTCTCAAGTACTAACATAATTTTTGTTATTAATTTTTTATTTACTTATGTTCAATATTAAATTTTTTACCCAAATTAACTTGCAATGAGTACATAATAATAAAATAATATCCCATAAAAACTTCAAAAAAAAAAAAGAAAAAGAAGGAGAAGAAGAAGATGATGAGATGAAGAAGAAGAGCCAAAAGCCAAAAAAAAATGAAAATAAAAGTTTTAAAGTAATTATATAATATTAACTTACAATATATTGTCCTTAATACTAATTCACATGATGGATGTTTTTGTAAATACATATTTTTATTAAAATTAGAGTATTTAAAATAATTTCTAAAGCGCAATAAAACCCAGGCTACACGATCGAATTCCACAGACTTTAGGCTCAGCCTGCATTGTGGGTCTTTGAATTAATTCTGGAGCGAACGTGCTGTGGAATGCAATGATTTCTGGTTATTCACAAAATGGATGTGGCCAAGAAGCTTTGGAGCTCTATGTGAGAATGTGTCAGAAGATATAAAAGCAGATGTTTATACATAGTGTATTCAATGCAATTGCCGTTTCGAAGTATCTGCAGTTAGAAAAGGCAGTTCATGGGATTGTTCTAAAGTCTGGAAGTGATATGATGGTTGTAAGTGTTTACAATGCAATTGCTGATGCGTATGCCAAATGTGGGGCTCTTAAAGATGTAAGGAAGGTTTTTGACAGGATGGGGGAGAGAGATATGGTGTCTTGGACAACTCTTGTGACTGCTCACTCTCAATGTTCTGAATGGGAGGAAGCACTTGCGATTTTTTCCCAAATGAGAGAAGAAGGATTTAGTCCTAACCAGTTCACATTTTCCAGTGTTCTTGTATCTTGTGCTGGCCTTTGTTTTCTAGATTTTGGTCGGCAAGTTCATAGTCTTTGTTGCAAGACTGGGTTGGACACTGACAAGTGCATAGAAAGTGCTTTGTTGGACATGTATGCCAAATGTGACAATATAAGTGAGGCAGCGATCATATTTGAAAGGATTTCTAACCCTGATACTGTTTCATGGACAGCTATAATATCGGGTTATGCCCAGCACGGTGGGCAAAGAATTTTAAATCCCACCATGAATGGACTAAGGAAATAAAAGACTTATGCCCAGGCTTTATAATTTATAAATTAAAATATTTAATTTATAATTTATAAAGTATATTTCATTGTGTTGTTAGTATTTTATATTTTGAACTATTTGTTTATTATGTATTGAATAATTATCTTTAAAAGTTGCGATTTTTGTCCTTTTTTATTCATCTCAACTGCCTATACTTTTTAATTTATTTCATTTTTTTTCTAAATTTACTCTTCGTAAAAATTAAAAAAGTATTTATTTTTCTAACTTCTCTCTCATCTGCACAATTTTCTCTCTTTTAACAATCACCAATGTACCCATTTTCATAACCACTAAATCCATCTTAGATATTCAACACCATTTTATGAGGGCATTGATTTGAATAGAACCCAACATAAGAACTCAGTGATGAATTCAAAGTCTACCTTGTATGCCACTAAAAATCATATTTTACTTTCTGATTGTCAATAAAAGTAGTAAAAGTCTTACACGTCCATACTATAAGCATAGACATAGCTTAAAGGTGGCTAATGAACCAAACTTTATTTTGTTCTAAATGCATTTACAAAATGAACCATAAGGTGTCATTATTCTCCTCCAATTAACAATAAGGTGTCATTATACTCCGACTATCGGAAACAATTAGTCAATGGCTGATGCTAGAAGCTCTACTAAAGGGGCAGTGACTTATTAATGATTGAGAAAAAATAATCTCAATATATGATTAAAAAATCTCAATTATGATTTGGCTAGGTGTTGGATATAGGCTCTGTTTGGTACAACATTTCAAGTATAGCTTATTTAAGTATAACTTTTGTTAGTAGATATTCTATAAATAGAGTTTTTACTAAAAAATTTAGTTATTTGATTGTTAATAAGAATTTTTATTAAAAATTAATAAAATTACTTTAATAAGCAGGTTTTTTAAAGTTATGTTATGAAAAGAATAAAATAAGATTATCTATTTTGCTAGTAGAGACAAAATAACTTATTTAAACTTCAAAAGCTCTATTAGAAAAACAACCAAATAACAATAAAAATTACCATAAGAACTTATGGGATTAAACAAGCACTTATGATCATTAAATAAGTCATATCAAATTAAAAAAAATAAAAAAAATAAACCATTCCAAACAGACACAGTTGATTTGAGGATTTGTTATTTTTTTATTCATTAACTATTTGTTTCCTATGTAAAGCAAAAAATAAAAATAAAAATAAAAACAATCAATATTAGTAGAGCATTTTCTTATGATGAAGATGAGTATGGTGGTCCTGGTATTGCAATGATCGGACCCTGCCCGGATGCAACCGGTCTGGGTCTGGGCCGGGTTTTAATCCGGGTACCCGAATTTTATATTTTTTAATATTATATGTGTATATTTTTTTATTTTTTGGTAATTTTATAAGTTTTAAATTTATTTCAATAAAATTTAACATCAAAATATAAACTTTTAAGTGTTTAAAACTTTATATATGTATAATAAATGAGTCAAATAAATATAAATATTTAAAATAATATATATTTTATAATATTTTTTTAATAAAATTTGGGTTCTAGGTTTATCAAGTGATGCTCAAGACCGACCCGGCTTCATACCCGGACTGGGTAATACCCGGCCCACAACGCCAGGATACGGTCCGGGTCCGGACCGGGCGGGTATTTTTGCCACCTCAATATGGTGGTGATTAGAACTGGCAAAAAAGTTCATCGGGTCATGTTCGTGTCGTGTCAACTTCATGTCATGTTAAATTTAGGTCGACTCAAACCCGACCCATTTAATAATCGTGTTAAAATATTGAAACCCAAACCCGACATTGAAAAATAATCGGATTACCCAATAACCCGCTTAATATCTACATATTAAACAAAAGTTACATCAAATATTTACACAGTCATACATACATAAGTACATACATACATACATACATACATATATGCATACATACATAATTTATTGATATTATAAAATATACATATCTATCAAAATATTACACATTTATACTATTGAGGTTTTAATTATATATATGTAAATAATATTATATATTAATATTATAAAATATACATGTCTACCAATATTTTACACATTTACACTATTGATTAATTGAAACTCTAAATGTATTTAAAATTTTATAAATAAAACACTGTGTTTATTTCATCCTTTTAAAGAATTAAAAAAAAAAAAATCTCTAATATTTAAGTTTTGATAATAAGAACCTGTAAATTATTTTAAAATAGAAAATATAATCGGGCCATTGATTGAGTAAATAAGTCAAGAATTTTAACCCTAACCCAATACGAAAAAAAATCGTATTGATCTGGACCCGACCCATTTAATAATCGTGTTAAATTTAACGACTTATACCATTTATTCGTGTTATGTTTGTGTTGGGTAATCGAGTCGGATTAAATTTTGCCAGCTCCAATGGTGATTCCTAAAAAAGAGAATGTGGATGAGACAGAAAAGAACAAGTTAAAAAGTAAAATATATTTTTAATTTTTAACAAGAGTAATTTTAAAAATAAATGAAGTTAAAAAGTGAGACTCAACTACCTTGCAACAGTTGCAAGGTACCACCTGATTTTTTTTTTTTTTTTGTGGTTTCAATTATTGATCATTGGATTCAATGAAAAGATAGATTTAATGGTAGAGATTCATTTATTTGAATATTAACATTATGCTCTTTGCTATTTATCAAAAACGTAAAAGAGCTAAATAATTAAAACTTTTAGCACATACGTTCAAATTGTTTAAAATTTTATGTTGTTTAATTAGTAGCGAGTCTTAAAAAATAAATTTTATTTTAATATTATATATTTTATTTAAAAATTAATTTTTAATATCATTTATTTATTAAAAAATATTAATTAATATTATTTATTCTCATTTCATTTAATATTATTTAGTTACAAGCTTATTGTTGTATTTAATCTTTCGAAAAATTAAAAAATTTTAAATAAAATAAAATAATCAGTAGCGAGCATTAAAATAAATATAATTTTTAATATTAATTATTTTTATTTTATTTACTATTATTAGTAGTATTTATTTTTTTTTATTTAATGTTATTTAGTTATAGACTTATTACTATATTTATTCTTTAAAAAACTAAATAATATTAAATAAAATAAATAATCAGTTGTGAGTCTTAAAAAATATAAAATTTTAATTAATATTATTTATTTATTGAAAATAAATATTTTTTAATATTATATTTGATTTGATTTAATGTTATATAGTCACAGGCTTATTATTATATTTATTCTTTCATGAAACTAAATAATGTTAAATAAAATGAAATAATCAGTAATGAGTCTCAAAAAATTAATATTATTTTTAATAAAATTAATTTTATTTTATTTAATATTATTAAATCATAGCTTATTATTATATTTATTTTTCAAAATTAAATAATATTAAATAAACTAGAATAAGCAATTGTGAGTCCTAAAAAATAAATATTATTTTTTAATATTATTTATTTTATTTAAAAGAATAAATTTTTAATATTATCTAGTCATAGACTTAGTGTTATATTTGTTCTTTTAGAAAGTAAAATAATATTAAATGAAATAAAATTGCATTTTAGCAGATCATCAACCAAAAGCACATAAGCTTATAAATAAAAAGGTAAATAATATTAAATAAAATAAAATTATATTTTAAAAAGTCACCTGTTAAAACACATAATGTTATAAATAAATTGTAAATAAAAAAGAAGGTAAGGGGTTAAATGAAATTTGACATCACAAAAGACAAAAATTAATGGTACCTTGCAACTATTTTAAGAAAGCTGGATCCTAAAAAGTGAGAACTAATAAAATAAATAAAGAGACTCAAATATCATCACTCCATGATTAATTTAAGTGTTTCTTTTTACTTTTAGTTTTATTAATAACTTATTTAAAAATTTATGAAAACTTGAACCCGACCTAAGCTCTGTGCTCAGCCTATCTAAGTATGAATGGATACTTATTACAATAACATAAACTTGAGCCTATACTTGCAAGCTCACAATTTGTTATCTCTAGATTTAAATCCCACTTTAAGACCTATCCAATTTTTTTAAGTCTGACAATAAAACCCATTGCTTGGCCATGCCATTGAATATAACTTATCCACTTTTACTCTCAGTTGCAATGCCACCCTTGCGTTCTCGAAGGCACCACATAAGATAGAAAATTCCATAATATCGAGAATCATCAACCCTGTCACTGCTATCACGTTGGATAAAAGAGCCAAAATAATTGTCAAGCACCAGCCAGTGCAAATTGATCGTATTGTGGCATTGCCTGTTCCCCCGATTACAGTAGCGGCATTTAATGTTCAAACAATAAAAATTAAAATTAAAAAGAGAAAGCAAAAAATGAAAAAGAAAAAGTAAACAAACAACTTTGTGGTCATCCACCTCATTCATAACTAATGAAGCTCACTAGCTGTGCTTTCATCATCAACTTCATACAAAATTAGGGATGACAATGGATTGGATCTGACCCAAGATCCACATGATCCAAATTAAATCGGATCGAATTTGGATTGGTTTAAAATGAATTTGAATCGGATTTGGATATCAATGTACAGATTTAAAACGAATTTAGAGTAGGTTTGAATCTATCTTAATATCTAAATCCATATTCATATTCATATCCACCCATCTTTTTATTTTATTTTTTTTTTAAAATTTCTTAAACAATTATGGAATTATAATGATAATAAATTTTATTCATAACATATTAGTGATATTTACCATGCATTTAAACTCTTAAAATTTAAAGGTTAGTTTTGTAAATTTAAAGATCAAACATCCTCAAAACATGTACATGCTATATTCAAATTGCAAGTCAAGTAATACAACTTGACAATTTATTTTATTATATTAACCAAATACTTTTTAAGGAATATAGCCATTCATATATTTAGTCAAATATGATCATAATAAAAATAATAAAAGACTGAATATAAATCATATTTAATTTATATATCATTATCTAATGTTGTAGAAATAAATGTGGGTGTATCGTGGATATTAAAATTATGAAGAAGACAATAGAATATTAGATTGATCTTACTCCTGCAATTACTTTTAAATAATATTTTATTATCTTTCTTCTTTGTTGTTTTGGTGTAAAAGTATAAGCTACAATATTTATTATATTTTTAAAGAAAAATTATATAATTTATTTGTTATTAATGCATTTTAGCCTTCAATTTTCATTTTAAAAAATTATTACTTTTAATTGTTGAGTTTTAAAATTCATGACGGATTTAGAGTAGATTTATATTTTAATTTTTTTTTGAATTTGGAACAGATATAGATATTTATTTTTTGGATCTGGATATAGAGCGAAAAATATGAATTCATGACGGATCTGGAACAAATACAGATCTTGATTTTTATTATGGATCTGGATCTGAAGCATGATAGATCTAACTCATATCTGCTCCATTGCCATCCCTATACAAAACCAATTAAAAACCAATTAAGTCCACTAGTTGAGCTTGAAGGCAAACTCTCCAAACCATCATTTCCACAGCTTTTTCAAAGAAGTGAAAAAGAATGAATGGAACAGGAAGACAACACCTTGTTTTAGATGGATACCAACTAAATGAAGCAATATTTCCATTCAAGGACAACTAAAGTACTTCAGCAATTCATTCGGGGGTCAAAAGCCTTTTTTTTAAAAAATAAATAAATAAAGAAAGAAAAACCTCTTAAAAAGAGAAATCCATGCACATGCATTGGGCTTCTTGACATGACTATTTTCATGGTTCTGCTGGTTGATAAGGGCACGCGATCGTCTAAAAGGCATGAGAGGACAATTTTCACCAATACCAACAGATCCATGTACTATTACAACAATCAAGTTGGCTCATCACATTAAGAAACACGCCTCAATGTCAAAAATGAAAATTCAAAAGTGGGTCTCACAGGATATTAGCTCAAGCAAGAAATCACATAAGCCAAAGCAGTGGCATTTAACAGCAAATTTTTGAAATACTCTAGTTAATAATGTACCTGCAGCAGGGATTTCAGGGTTTCAAAAGTATACTGTAATGTTTAAAGTATGTAGACCAGCAGAGATTTTCTGGGTTTCAAAAATATACTGTAATGTATAAAGTATGTAGACCTGAAATCCACCCAGATTATTTTACCACAATTACCAACAACAGAACCGTACATCAGATGCTATTTATCCGGACAAAAAAGTACTCAACTTAATTTGTTAACACCAAAGCATGAAATCACGAGTCACAAAAGGTTTTCCTTTTTAAAATACCATACCCTTGTTTTCCCCGCCTTTGGGTATTAACCCCAGGCCACGCTATTCAATTATACGGGAAAAATGGCAGTGCTTAACAGAATAAGAATATTAGACATAGGAAATGTACCAGAGGGAGAATAAGTCCGTGAAGAAAGTACCATTTTCGTTTAATGAAAAGGATAAAAACAATGTGTTCTTACTTCTTATAAAATACATGCTCATAAGGAAAATAAAAAAAAAAAATTCAAAATTTTGCAAAGGCCAAAGTCCTTCTCTGTCTCTTAAGAGTTCCACCTCTGGCTAAGAGTAATCAAACATGTATAACGCCTATATTTGAACTTATCCCACTTAAAGAAGTAAAACGTACTTGATTATAATTATGTTATCAATTACATCACAACTAATGCATGACTTTGAAAGTATATAATTGACTCTGATTATTACTACAATCTTAAAAATGACAAATTCTATAGATACTTTTCTGTTTTTAACTTTCTTGTGCAATCACATGTGCCATGATTCAACAGGTAACATAACTAAAAGCTGTAATCAAGAAACAAATCTCGGTCTACAGATGTCATGAAAAATTACCTGTAAACCAATAATTGCACACCATGAATTTAAGTATTTTGAGTCAGCCAATCTGCTCATACTCAACATGATGCAACAGTGACGCTACTGATCCCATCCACATCTGATCTCACTCAACGTGAAAGAAGCTTTGCCTAATCAAGAGAATTCCTTGGGAAGGGAAAAATAAAATAAAAAAGGAAAAAAAGAAAACAAAACAGAAAAGAGAGAAGGGGAAAAGAGTAAGATACACTATATTTATGGCACTGTTACATAGTAAAAGTATCGGAAAACATTATGCTAAAATCTATTTTATAGCTTATGCCAATCATCCCTCACAGAAGACTATGAAGTCTCAAATACAGAGCTAATTGTTTGGGCTCCCTGATGTGAATTATCATATTCTGACTTCATACCGTTGTTCAAACCACTAAAATCCATTGTTCCAAACCTATCTCAACCTACAATATATTTGGGATATTTTTAACTATTTTGTGTTTCATCACTCCGAATATAAAACCCACTACAGTATCAAATGGAAATGGAAGAGGATAAACACATGGAAGAGAAGAGAAAGAAAAGCCTACCACCAGATACAGTAAAAATTTCCACTTAAACAGTAGAAGCAAAAAGAGCATAAGCAATCTACCAAGGAAGGTAGACACGAAAGCCAACAAAACCCCAGGCATTAGAAAGTATAAGCTAAGAATTTTCCTAGATAACAAATGTACTTATTGTGTACATGGATACTAATGCATCCATACAAAAGCTTGCGTTTAATAGAATGACCTGCGCTTGTTGAAGAAATCCAATACCTATCCTCTATCAAGAACCTATGACTTCATTAATGTACTGATTTATTTTAAAATAAAATAAAAAATAAAACCAAAAGAAGAATGAATAAAATTGAGGGGGAAAATTAGAACTCCAAGAATCCTTCAAATAAACACTTTAAACAAAAGTTCAATATGCAGCAACAAAGTAAAAAATCAAAACATACATCTGCAGTAATAGATGCTTGCTACAAACGTTGCACAGACAATGCTATCTGAAAGCAAAACACTTCTTGAAATACTTATCAAATTGAGATCAGCTGAAGACTCGAATCCCAACCCGTTCCACAAAGACCTGCAAGAGATAAACAGAAAGTGCATATATTTATGAACAGCCAACGACCAGAAGAAATCTCGCAGCACCAAAGAAAGTAAACTGTCTTCTAAGATAACCGCCCATTTGCCATGAAATCCAATTTCTAAAGAGTAAGCTCCAGAGCTTTAATGAGACATTGATGATTCAACATCTCCAATTGTAAATAGTCTTTGTTCACATGCAGACCCATTATCCGATAAATTATAAATCAGTAGTTTAGTTAATATCTTATGCATTGGGAGTGGAACTTCTCTTGCAAGCCTTTAACCTCCGGAAGACTGAGAACCTGTTTTCCTCAGGCTGAACTTTGCATCATAATTGACAGATTACATGAATCAATAATTCCGACCATATTATCAGCTGGGCTTGACCGTTCACAATCATTTTGATATTTTATCCCTGTACACAACAAATTTTAAATGTTAGCAATCAGTACTTGTCAATGACAACAGAAAAGAACAGTTTTTTTCTTTTTTAATATTTTGACCACATCATTGATATTACCATTCAGGAAAACTCCAGATGCTCAGTATTCTGTGTTTCCCAATTTCTCAGTCATTCTACATTGAAGGAAACGCATTACTCTGTGACACTAAATTTACGTCATCACTGTTAAGCATCAGTGGATCTGTGCTTTTGATACCATGATTATCATGTGCTGATACATTTTCCATTGACTTCTTCAAGTCATAATTCTTATGCTTTGAAGACAGAAACCCATCATCCTCCATTACAGTTGGATCCTTCAAACTGGCATTCAGTTCGCCTTCTGTTTTGTCCCAATTGTGTGGATGATGCATTGATTTATAATCTCTTGTTTCCGCACTTTCACTATTTGCATGATCCTTAGATTGTGAGGCTGAGTGCCTTCTGAGGTTTGATTCACTTCTGTCCAAATTTGCAGGTGACAACATACTTTTGCGACGCCTACCATCTGCTGATCTTGATCGTCCTCTATTACGATAAAGCTTTCTTTCAATTGACTTTGACCTGGAACGCCTTCCAAGTTTTGTTCTAGATTCATCCAAACCTCTTGGAGACCTGCTTCCTCTGTGATGCTTACCATCTGCAGATATTGACCCGGAGCGCCTCCTATCATGATGCTTTGGTTTCTTATCCCTACTTCCACCTCCCATTTTACCTTCAACAGATTTAGACCGGGACCGCCTCTTATGACGATTTCTTAATCTGTCATCTCTACTGTCATCTGCTATCTCACTGGATTTATATTTATCTAGAGCAGATACTGACCTAGACCGCCCCCTGAGTTTTGATTTATTTTCATCAACATTTCCTGCTGGTGACCTGCCTCTTCCATGATGCTCATCTTCCCTGGACAATGACCTGGAACGCTTTCTTTCACGATGCTGTGATTTTCCATCTCGGGCTTCATCCTTTTCTTCATCATGTCTTTCCATAGATTTTGACCGAGAACGCTGTCTGTATTTTGGTTTGGCATCATCATTCCTGGGGGAATTCCGATTGCCTCTGTGACGCTTCGGTGATTTTGAATGTGCACGAGATGATTTCCTTGCAGAGCTCTCTTGGCGATGTTTCGGTGAGCCTGAATCAGAACGATATGATTTTCTACTACGAGGACTCACACTCCTACTCTTTCTTCTCCTTGGAACAGGCGAGTGATGTGATATATCTGACTCCCTCCTAGATCTGTCAGCACCGTCCCTGGTGTCTCTGGTTGAAAGCCTCTCATTATCATATTTTGAATAGTGGCGTGATCTTAGCGATGATCTGGACCTATGACCTCTTCGATGGCGGTATGGAGGCGAGAAAGAGCGGGACCTCCTTCTACGATGAAAACTCACGGGTGACCTTGACTTGGATCTTGACCTTGCACGATAGGTTCGTTGATAATGAACTGGTGATCTTGACTTGGATCTTGACCTTGCACGAGAGGTTGAAGGTGACCTGCAGAACAAAGTAATCAGTTAAAATATCACAAATATGAACCAGTATTTGATCTATCCAGCAAAATCTAAATAGCTTCCAAGACTAACATGTTTTAAGTTGAGCAACAAATAATATTTGATAAGCACAGAAAATCTTAAAAGAATACAATCACATAGAGAAATTCCCATCAGCCTTGGCACCTTGACAGTAAACATACATTTCAGGAAAAAAAGCACTGAATCACACAAGGAAAATATACACTATGCACAGAAAGTACAAATCAACCACCTATTGTTCATGACCAAATATCCATATCATCTATGCACTACTGACCAAAAAAACGAAGAGCAAAATATAACACCAGTTGCAGAAACTATCTCCATTTCCTTCCATGATAAAAAGAACAATTACAGAGTAGTCAATACATAGTCTATTTCTGATTGCCGCCAGAATGCAAATAGTCTATTTCTGATTGCCGCCAGAACGCAAACAAGTTTCTTTTAATCCTCAAAATTATATGAATAAACTTCATCTATATAAGTCCTACAATTAGTTTGTCTTTGTGTTATTGTCACTAAGTTTCTCAGAACTGATACATTAACAAAGGTACAGAACTAATACCTATCTAGCAATAATAGATGTATTGCATTGACCTTCACCCAAATTAAAACATAAAACAATGACATAAGACTCTCAGGACGGCAGTTCTAACCTTGGATATCAGAAATAATGTTCTTACATACATATTTTTTAATGTACTGTATTTCAGACAAATGGATAAGGCAATAAACTTCTAAAGATATAAAACTGAACCCACATGCAGAACATAAATAAATGATAGAATGTCTTTCTGTTCATGTTAAAGACTGGTGATCATCAGACATGGCAATTCACAACAAAAAATTAGAATGAAGCATAAAATAAACTCAAGATATAAAGTAACAATAAACTTTCTCAAATTAGGATGAAGGTAAAAGCAAAGTCATCAGCAAAAAGCATAAAATGTAAACTATTAAATACTGACAAGTTATGTACCTAGATTTTTGTTTAGTTTCCTTGTCTTCATCCACAAGACCATCTGCTTTTAACTTCTTACTTATCTCAGCAGCTCTGGCTGCTGCTAACTCTGTGGCAGATTTCATAGATGCGGCTCTATTAGCTGCCTGCTGAGCAGTCAGAGTTTGTTGCATAAGCAAAGCCTGTTGGAATTGCATCTGCTGCATAGCAACGGCTTGCTGCATCATCATGGGCAGCGAAGAACCAGCAAGTGACGAATTCAAATGAGATGGTTTTTGTGGAAACGATTTAGCCATCTCAACATTGAGCGGCCGACCCCCAACATCCATATTGTTTAATGCCAAAGCAGCTGTTGCTTCTTCAGGTTTTGAGTATTCTATGTAAGCAAAATGCTTTGAATCAGTGATGGTGCATTCAACAACAGTTCCACAAAAACTAAAAAGTTGCTTCAGCTGTTCCACTGTTAGAAGTGGGCTAAGATTGCTAACTTGTAGAGTTTTCTTTAATGCATCAGCCTTCCCAGCCTTGTCAGGAGAACCTGAAAAGGAAAAGTTTATTAAAGAAGACAATGCAAGTTAAGAAAGAGAGAGAGAATTAAATGTGAATACCAGATAAGTCTTTGGCAGACTGTTGCGCTTGAACCTGAGCAGCATGTGCTTGAAGAGCTTGAGCAGCAACAATAGCCTGAGCAGCAGCCATTGCAGCAGCAGAAGGAGCCATGGGCACCTGACTGAGAGTTCCCATAGTTGTGGTGGCAGCTAAAGCAGTCATCAACAAGTTATGAGGCGGATGATTCAACTTACAATCAGTTTTGGCACATCGACCATTCAGATACTCTCGACAAACTTCCCCAAGTGATGCTCCCATTCCAGGCAAAATGGCACCACCAGATGCTCCAGAAACAACTCCTGGAATCATTCCAAGCAACCCCGGAAATGCTCCAGAGACAGAAGCCGAATAATTGGGCATGTTGGGCATTGTTTGGTTAACTAAATTTGGAGCCATACCCAATAGTCCTCCTCCAGTAGAATTAGAACCTGCACTGAAGAACACTGGAAAAGGACTGCCCATAATGGGCTTACCGTTGCACTCAATACTAAGCATATAATTACCCCTTTTAGGAACAACGTATGTGACAGTATAAGTACCATCATTCATGTCCTTAACAATACCCTCCTGCTCCGAACCACCGACACCGACACCAGGTGCAACTTTAACCTTAATTTCAGCACCACCATGTGGCACCTTGCGGCCATCTGAGTCCTTAGTGACAACCATAAAGGTAGAAGCAGCACCAGCATTGCCACCAGCAATCCCCGCACCAGCAGCAGTGCTTTTGGATGGGTCCACAGGTCCGATGGGCTTGTTGCTCAAATCCTCCTCCCAATCTTCTTCAGAATCGCTATCAGAAGCAACAGCTGCTTGCTTTTCATTAGCTTTGTTGGTTAAGCCTTTGAATGTGGCCTCGAAAGCAGCTTTCGCAGCCGCATCTTTTTCAGCCTCGCTCTTGAGCTTTGCTTCTTCGGCTTGTTTCAGCCATATTGCTTTGGAAGCAGCGTTATTTCGGTCCCCCATTCAATTGCAGATAGAAAACCTAAAATCAATTGAATAAACTTTGAAAGAAAAAAAAAAAAAGGTGAGCCACCAAATTGGTATTATGCAAACCCTAGCTGCTGCTATTCAATAACAATTCCTATTTACAGCCTCGAAAAAAGGGCGTACCAGTTAACTGGTATGCGGCGGGAAAGAGGGATTGGATCGGCAAAGATTGGGGACTGCGACTGGGAGGGTTACAAAATCCAAAACATGCTTTCTATCTATACGTGCGCTGAACTGAGGACTACAATTATATCAATTTTTACATCATTGGTAATGGGCTGTTTATTGACTCTTAAATTAAATACTATAATTTTCTCCATTGATTAAAATTAGTAGATAAATAATTAATTATTCAATAAAAAATAGTTTAGTTTTTAAGTTGCACATAGTATGTAAATTTATAGATATATTTTTATTTTAATTCATTGATAAATATTTTATAAGTCACTAACAAAATAAAAATTAAACTTGTACATATACATATTAATTTAGATGTATACATAATATATAAGTTTATAAGTTTATGGCTAGATTTTTTTAATTAATTGGTAAATATTTTATAAATCACTAATAAAATAAAATTAAACTTGAAAATATATATTAATTTAAATGTATACATAATAAATATGAATAAATATTATTTAATCTTTCAACAACACATGTTAATAGTTATCTCTACTAACAATACAATTTTCATTTCTTGATTTTACATGATATTTGTTAATCTAGTTGATTCAATTGTTATTATATTTGTTAATCTAGTAAAATTTTGGTGAAAAACGCAGAATATGATTAAAAACTAAGATTGAGATATGTTAATATTGAAATACAAAAAATATAGAAGTTTAAAAATTTGTTTAGTCCTTATATTTTAAGTTAAGTGGTTGTTTAATCTTATATTTTTTAAAATACTTCAAGATACCCTTATTATTAATTATGTTACACTTTTATCCTTATTTTTTCTTTGCTTTTACATTAAAATTCTTGGGAATATTAATGAAAAGAAAAAAATGTTAATTCATCATATCTGAATTAAAAGTAAATAAAAAATTATATAAATTTTTTGTCATTATTTTTCTTTTAAGATTAATTTTGTAAATTAATTTGTTTCTAAATAATTAACCAGTAAGATTGTTGTAAAGGTATTAAATGGTACTTAAAGTCAACTGATATTAATTTTTTTTATAAATAATAATTAGCAAGATTATTACACGGGCATAAAAATAGTAGTTCTTTTAGATTAATATTTATTAGTTAATTTACTAATAAATAATTAATTTTTTCAATAGATAAATTAATTAATAAAAGAATATTGTAGCAAAAACATTATTGTAAAAATAAAGAAAAAGTAAGGGTAAAATTGTAACATATTTAAGAGAAGAGGTTGATTAACACTAGAAAATATATTTGATAAGACTTGAAATTATCATTTTTCATTTGTGGCATTTGATCATACTAACAATTTCATGGCAATTACAAATCCCTAATCAATGAATTCTTTATTTTTATTTGTTTTTAAATATGGTTCTTGTGTTTTGTGATGGGCATAATTTATATCATATTTATCACTCTTTAACTTATATCTTTTAGTTAATTATGTTTAATAATTAATTGTAATTAGTAGTTATTAGAGAATTAAAGGAATTTAGGCTATAGTTAAAAATACTTTTTACATATTAAAATTTAGTTGTGATATAGTGGCAACGTTGTCCATTCTTAACATGGAGGTCTTGGGTCCAATTGCAAGTGAGATCACGTTTAAATTGATTTTTTGAAGCATTCCAATGGCCATATGTCCTTCATGGCCCCATCTCTTCTAGCTATCACATAACCGCAGACATCATCAGCCACGCCAGTAGATATGGGCCCACTTTGACATCACTGATGACTTGTTCCTACTTTTAAACCTCTGAAAATGGAGGTGTCTCCTGATCTGATTCAAACTTGTTGTATTCAAACTCATTGCATTTCAACTTCAGCTTATAATAATGAAAACTCATTGCATTTTAACTTCAGCTTATAAAAATAAAAGGTGCCTCCTGATCTGATTCAAACTAATTGTATTTCAACTTCAGTTTGTAACAATGATTGCGATAACATGATATCATTTACACATAGAACCACATCATCTTGCTACAAGTGTAAGTTAATTTTATCTGTATTAGAGAAATTAAAAATAAATCAAACTGATAAAAAATTAAGAACATAGAGAATTGAGTTAGAAATTGTATTAAAAGAAGTAAATATACCAAAAGTAGTTTGAATAACTGCATTCCATCAACCTAAGGTATATGTTTTCATGACTTAACATTCAATGGAGTATGGTTAAGAACAATAATACCACACTCATTGGCTAATTTAGATGAAAGAGGTCTTATTTCTTTTTTATGTTCAGCAGAAATTGTTAACACTATCTGACCTGACGACCAAACAATATAATCCAGACCTTTACCTTGCAGAAGACCACATTTATTTTTTGTCGGTGGATGTGAGCCTACATACATTTGAAATATAACAAGTTAGAACTATGGGGAAAAAAATAATAAGTATGATTAGTTATGTACTGGTACTGCTACGATGGTCAGATATGCCCATTGCATTCAAATTGACACTAAGACTTTCATCTGACAATGAAAGCAATGGTCCTAATTGTGGTCATAATAGTTTTTGTCCTCCTGGAGTCATTTGAAATATAAAATATTATAGTTAGTTCATATTATTTTACACTTATTTCATATTTTTTTAAAAAGATGATAATTATACTAAATTAACAATTAATCATAAAAATAAATGTGTACCATAAATATTATATTTCTTATTCAAAATCCATATCATCTTCAAATTCCATTGAGTTTTCAATAGCATCCCTACTAGCATCATCCTCATCTTTGGTGTCCCAAATGAAATCATCATTTTGCCTTTATAGTGCTTCTGCAAGAACCTCGACTGGAATAACATATCTCTTTTGAAATTTTGATCCAAACTGTCTTGTTCGACCATAAAAACCTCATGATCAATTGAGTCTCTTTGTTATACTCTTCTTGTTTTTGTGTATCTTCATCTTCTTGATCTTTCTCTTGAATATCCCACATACCTTTAAGTTGTACTTTCTCCACTACCTTCCACCCTTCACCACGTTTAAGATCAGTAACATATATTACTTGTTGTGTTTGATCTGCAAGTACAAAAAGATTTTCATTGTACCATGTTTGAGTCACATTAATAGAGGTAAGATAGTAATCCCATATCACTCTTTTCCTTTTTAAGGTCATTATCAAGCCATTGTAATTCGATGACATTAGTCAACACTCATAGAAATCAATTTCATCATTGTCATGCTCACTAGGTACAATTATTCCATTGTTTTGAGTTGAAAGTCCACCATCCCACTCTTCCACTTGATATCGAGCTCCATTAACATTACATCCCGAGTAGCAAAAAGCCATAACCCATAGGCTAATGAAATAGACCTTTGACTATACAGCTGCTAATAATTTTAAATTGAACATGATGAAACTTCTATCAAAATAGTCAATGTATTCTATTTAAACTTTTAAAATTTTATAAATAAACCACTTACATGTGAAAACCACTTACATGTGAAGTAAACCATTTTGGAAAATACCTTTGTCTTTCAATTAAGTTTGTAACTCCTTCTGCTTGCAATAAATTCATATGGTCACTATGAATAACAATTGCTATTAAAGAAAACTTTCTACTATAATAATATAAATGAAGTTTTAAATGTACTTTTCTCTGAATATGGTTGCACTTGCTGGCAATTATTTAAGATAGACCAATGAGCTTTATCAATCTCTTGCCATGATGATTCTTTCCACACAACTTTTCCAAAAAGTCAAGCATTTTGAGAGAAAACCGATATCCCCCTTTTCGTTTTCCACCATCATCATTACACTCAATTCTGTCGAAATTATTGTAGTTAAATATAATTTATATTCTAAAGAGAAATTAACTAAACAATTGATGAAATAAGTGTAAAATATAATTACTTTCGATTAGTTTTCTTTTCTTTATTTTGTAAGATTTGATTTAGTTACGTTTTATGCTACTTGGTAAGTTTGGCTAGACAAGTCAGTGTAACCCTAATAGGGAATTTAGATCTAGATTTTAATATTATTGAGAATTTTTCTTTTTGGTTCTTAAAAGATCTATTTTGAACTTTTCGGGATTACATCTGACGTCATTCATCTTAAACTTATCATTCATAAACTTTGTTTTTTATTTGAGGCATCTAACTTTAATTTCTTATACCTTTGGTTCTTATCTCTTTATAGACAATGGGTCAACTTCCTTATTTTGATTTTTTTTTTGAATTTGAATCGGAATGATCCTTGGCAGATAAATCTCATTGAGTGCCAGGTCTCACTTTTCTTTATAAGGTTCAAGTCATTTGGTATTAGAGCTTGGTGTCACAGGATGAGTGTTTTGCGCAATGAACCCGTGCGGCACTTAGACAACTCTTGTCGAAAGTTGCTAAGTAAACCCTTGAGTTTCTTGACTAGCTAAGCCTGGAGGTTCTCGAAAGAGCTAGAGAGAAGAGAGCAGTTGAGCTGAAAGAGGAAAATTGTATTACTCGCAACGTGTTTACAAGAGAGCTTACAAGAGTGCTTGAGTTATTTGCTCTTAGCTTGATGCTCAAATGCTAAATGCTAAATGCTATGCCCTATTTATAGAGAGGCTTGCCAAGCACTAGAATTCTAAAGAATTCTACCAACTTGCCTAAATATCTAAATATTTACATGTGCTAGAAATGTGTAGAGAATTCTAGATATGTACAAGCTTGAGATGTGCTAGAGTTTGCGAGAAAATTCTAGAATCGGGCCAAACTAACACTCTTGACCTATGTTTGGGCTCCTATTCGAATTCTTGGACACTTGGGCTAGAAACTTGGGTGGTTTGCAACATCCTCCCCCACCTAAGCTTGCGGCGTCCTCATCACACTCTCGTGCTTGAATATTTAGATGTGCTCATCGAATTGCCACAAATCATCTTCGCGTTCCCAAGTGGCTTCGCTCTCGGAGAGGTTTTTCCACTTCACCAAGTAATCATTGTATGGTGGCATGCCTCTCCTTCGAATCATGCAGCCAGTAATGATGTAGTCCACATATTTGATGAAAGTAGTGACAACAGCTGTTGGCGCACACCTTGATTCTTCGTGACTTGGGTCTTCCGTATCCCCATGATATGGCTTGAAAAGGCTCACATGAAAGATTGGATGGATCTTGAGTCTTCGCTGAAGTTAGAGTTTATATGAGACGTTGCCCACACGTTGAAAAACTCGGAAGGGTCCCTCGTAACACTTCACTAACCCCTTGTGAACTTTCCGCAATATCTTGAATTGTTGGGGTAGGAGCTCGATCATGACTTGATCACCTTCCTTGTACTCAACATGACGTCTCCTCGTGTCCGCCTACTTTTTCATTTTCCTCGCGGCCTTGTCAAGGTAGGCTCGCGTGATTCCTCGTGCCATTTGCGAGAGAGCTTGTAAGCCATGGGGCTTTTTCTTCTATAAGTAGAGGCTTTGGCGTTGGGGGACATGAGTTGAAATCTCATGACGATTTTGAATGGACTATTGCCCGTAGCCTTACTTCGCTGCAAGTGATAAGAAAATTGAGCAATATTGAGTAGTTTCGCCTAATCTCGCTGATGAGCGCTTACATAGTGCCTTTAATACATCTCGAGGAGGTCATTGATGCGCTTAGTTTGCCCATCCATTTAGGGGTAGAAGCTTGTTGAGAACTTGAGATTGATTCCTAACATCTTGAAGAGCTCGATCCAAAAGCATTTGGTGAACTGAGGGTTTCGGTTGCTCACAATACTCTTTGGAACTCCCCAAAGCTTCACAACATGTTTGATAAAGAGGTAGGCTGATTCATCGACTTTGCAGTTGGTTGGTACAACAATGAAAGTTGCGTACTTGCTGTAACGGTCGACAATGACCATGATGCTGCCGCACCCTTCAGATTTGGTCAATGTTGTCATGAAGTCCATGGAGATACTTTCCCATGGTCTTGTCGCATAAGGTAGGGGGCTCCAATAATCCAGCCGGGAGTTAGTGGTCTACCTTATCTTGTTGGCACACAAGGCAAGTCCGAACATATGCCTTGATGTCATCCCTCATGTGCGGCCAAAAGTACGAGACTTGGACTAGTGTGGTGGTGCGCTCGATTCCTGAGTGACCAGCCCACTTGGAGTCGTGACACTCCTTGATGACTTATTTATGCAATTCCCCCACTTAGGCATAAAAAGTTGATCTCCCTTAGTGAGGATGATGCCTTCCTCTTACCAAAATCACCTTGTCTTGCCTTCGAGTACTTTCCCCAACAAGTCTTTTGCTAGAGGGTCTTGTCGGAGGCCTTCCTTAATGCGTAAAACAAGGTCGGACTTCAATTGGCTCATGCTAAGTGTTGCCAATTCGGCGTTGCGACTTTGGGCATCCACAACAACGTTGGCTTTACCGGGATTGTACTCGAGCTGATAATCGAATTCCGCAAGAAAATCTTGCTACCGAGCTTACTTAGGGCTCAACTTCATTTGAGTTTGGAAGTAGCTTGTCATCACGTTATCCATCATAATCGTGAAGTGAGAACCAAGTAGGTAATGTTGCCATACTCATAAATAATGAATGATGGTTGTTATCTCATTTTCTTGCATGGTGTAGTGGCGTTCCGTTTCATTTAGCTTTCGAATTTTGAACGCTATGGGGTGGCTTTCTTACATGAGGACTCCACCAATGGCGAAGTCTGAGGCATCCGTTTGCACTTCAAAGGGCTTTATGTGGTCCAGAAGAGCGAGGACGGGTTCCTCGGAAATTGCCTTCTTCAAGCCTTCGAATGCGCATTGGCACTCCTCGGACCAATGCCAGGTACTGTTTTTCTCGAGCAAATCTGTCAAGAGTGCCGCCTTGGCTGAGTAGCCCTTAACGAAACGTCGGTAGTAGTTCACCAATCTAAGGAATGAGCGAAGCTCAGGAACTTTCAAGCGAGGCTTTCATTTAAGGATGGACTTCACCTTAGAGTTTACCATCATGAGTTTTTCGCCCACAATCATATGGCCAAGGAACACCACCTCTTGTTGAGCAAATAATCACTTCTCTATTTTGAGGAAGAGTTCATTTTCTCGAAATACTTGGAGCACTTATTGCAAATGTTGGGCATGCTTCTCAAGCGTGGTACTATATACCACAATGTCATCTAAGTATACAACCCTAAAGCGGTTAAGGAACAGTTGGAGCACCTTGTTCATGAGTGTGCAAAATATGGCAGGTGCGTTGGTGAGACCAAATGGCATGACAAGGAATTCGAAAGACCCATTCTTTATTGTGCATACTGTTTTGGGCTCGTCTCCCTTGGCGATGCGAACTTGGTAGTATCTGGAGCACAAGTCAAGTTTAGTGAAGTACCGCACTTTGCCAAGCTGGTCAAAAAGATCTGCTATCAAGGGAATCAGATACTTGGTTTTGAAAGTGATCTTGTTGAGCGCTTTATAATCGATGAACATCTGCAGTGATCTATTCTTTTTCTTTCGGAAGAGAATCGGTGCACCGAATGAGGCCTTAAATGGGTGAATGTAGTCCGCATCCCACAAATCTTTGAGTTGTCTTCACAACTCTTCAAGTTTCGGTGGCGCCATGTGGTAGAGCGCTAAGGCTGGTGGCTTCGTGCCTTGCTCGAGCTCAATCTCAATCTCGTGGTGTGAACTTTTTCGGAAGTTCAGGAGGCATAACATCCTTGAACTCATTGAGGACAACTTGTATTTGCGGAGGAGGAACTTGGCTTGGGGAGTTTTCATAATCTTCTCCCTCGTTTAGTTCCCGGATGGAGACCAAGAAGCTTGAGTCCTTCTTGAAAGACCTTTTGAATCGCATGGCTAAGGGCGTCTTTTCCTCCGACCTGCTGCGTTCCGTAGGAACCATGCATGCTCTACTCCCGTCGATGATACTTAGGGAGTTTATGGTGAACAACGAGAAGGCATGGACTTGATCGAAGAATTTCATGCCAAGGACCATCTTAAAGTCATTTATGGGCATGATAGAAAAATCAAGCTTTCCACTCTACGTCCTAAGTGTTGTGTGCACGCCTTGTACGATACCCATAATAGGCTTGGAGGGCGAGTTCACCACTTTTATGGTGCCTCATTCCTTGTGGTCTTAAGGTTTAAGCGCTTGGTGTTGGTGATTTTTTAATCAAATGCCATTGATGCCAATGTGCAAGTGTACACAACAAGTAATAAAGTGATGAATATTCAATATCGTCTCCACAGGGATTGATGTTACTAGAAATGCTACAGCAATCACAATAGTGCAATCTACCTTTATTCCAAGATGAACAAATGTAAAGTTTGTTACTATGAAAATTGATATTGTGAGAGAATAAAATGAAACAATGCAGTGATGAAATAAAATAAATAAATTGCATTAAAGAATCAAATGATAATAAGGTAGTTGAATGATCAAACTCTCTTTATGGGTTGACTGCTTTTCATCAAATTAACACCAGTTGCTATAACAAGTTCTATAGCACTGGGCATAATTTATTTTGCATCCTCAGTTGTCGCATATGGGAATTCTCATACCCTTAAGTATCTTAGCAATGATCAGTTGTTATTCTACTTACGGCATGGCATTATGAACATCCATTCTCTCTACCTACAAGGTGAGTACCTATGTCTAGTTTATCACAAATCTTAACTTCAAGTATGGCCTTTATGGGATTCAAGATAAATTTAATCCAGGAAACTTAAATTAAGATCAAGTATTACTCTAATAATATCCACTAAGACATGCCCTTTTGCGGCTCTATCTTAACTTGAACCATTAAATGGGTGGTCAACCGAAATAACAGTTATAATAATAGCTACTAGAGTAAAATGTTACAACAATTATATAGCAACTCATAAAAACAGTCAAGAACCCATTAGATTATTTGTCACTCAACTACAACAAGTTTAGTTCATATTTTGAAAGAGAAAAACAAACAACAACATATTGGTCACGAAATACATTAGTTCAGTCAAAGAGTGAAAAAATGTATAAGTCGAGAACGACAAAAAGTGAATCCAAATAACTCTGCCGGATTCTTCAATGATGCTGCATCCGTTCCCTTGAATTATGATCTTCTTTTTCTTTTTCTCTCCAATTTTTTCAATGATAATTCCTTGCTGTCATTTTTATGTGATGCGCGCCTCTTTTTATAACTGAAAACTAGGGTAAACAAAAGCCTCGGACATACATGAGTCAAATTAAAAAACTGCAGATCGCAATTCTGCAGTTAACCCGCACTAAGTTTTCTCCCTCGGTGTTCTAGGATTGCTACAGCAATGGTCACTCCAGCAACGGCTATAACACTGCACTGTTCCCAGCTGTGTTTCACTTCTTTTGTGGCCATATTCTTTCTTCTTCTTGTTTAGCCTAATATCTCAGCATCCCTTCATGGATTATAAACTTCTGAAAACCTACAATTATACACATGTTTTGAGCACAAATTACTTTAAATCACGCAAAACTTATTAATACTAAACTAACATGGATGTTTATGCAAAACATAACCAAAATATAATAAAAACACATCATTTACTCTTTAAGTGGTATTGATTTAAGTCTAGAATTGCCGTAATAACTGTCATTTCATAGAGTTATCACACCCCTAAACTTAAACCTTTACTTGTCCTCAAGTAATGACAACGTACTAACACTTTACGCACACAATCATGCAACACACAACTTAGCTCTGTTATCAAATTTGCAAGGATTCTTCCACCTTCAGATCATAACCTCAATCATGCCAAATGGCCATAGTAAATTAGTTCTAGACTTTAAGCTTCCTTCTGTCCAAAGTGTGTGTGTGCTACTTTGACTGAATTCCAGGAATGCTATAACATTACCAAGAGATTGCCCGTAATTCAGAAGTAGCACCATTTTATTCATATATGAGGTAGCATAAATCTCACATACTCAAACTGTGCTTTATTTAAGAATGAAAACTTAAGAGTACTCAACCTTCTTCACTGCAACATTTATTTTTCATGTGAATGTCAATCAATTGTAATCATGACACACAATTACTCAAGTCATGCACAGATCAGAGTTGCTGTAGCAATATCTATAACATAATCTTATTTAAAAATATCTTTTAACTCAAGGCTGAACATGGGGCTCATGAATAAACTTGGCTACTCAATATCCTAGACAGAGGACTTCCTCTTATTATTGTCTCATTTTGTTTTTTTTTTATTTTTTTAACAGTCAATATAGTAGATGCTACAGCACTGCTCATAACTCTTGTTGCCTTTGGATGCAAATTGCATATGAGGTACATACTCAGCTCTGGTTACTCAGCAACTTGAGCCATTTGAGCGGAATTTGTTTCATAATAAGCACAGTCCAGCAAAATTTTCCTCTAAACTTAAGATATTTTCTATTCTTTTGGCTCTGCTACAACATTCTCATAAAACTCCACCAAAGTTTAGGTGTCAGGGCAAAATTTCACTCTCCATCTATAACTATCTCTACTCGGCATTCTTATAATCACTAATTAACACTCAATTTATCTTTATTAGGTTTTCAAATCCATACACAAATATTAGATAGTAGAGCTTCACACAACACATATATAAACACATATCCCAAACACCCAGAAACACATCCCCCCTAAACTTTAAATAGTGTTGTGTCATCACAAGCACACAACAACACATTCACACAACCCGATAAGGACATGGAGGAGAAATTTAGAAAATAAACCACACAAAATGAAAACATAATGAAAGAAAAGTTTTTCAGAATTGAATAAAATGACTAGCAGGAAGGGGATACTCCTCTATTGTTTGGGCACTGCTGCAACATGGTGTGATGACATCAATGCTTTTTGGATGCACTTCGTAGCTTATCCTTTGTGGATTCTTGTGGGGAGGTGGCTGGCAACGTCTTTTTCTTTTTCTTTAATGGGTTGGTGGGAGGGGTTGCAATTGGGGCAGCTTGCTTGGTGGACACCGATCTGGTCTTTTTTTGTTTTGGTGAGGCTGTTGCAGTAATGCCTCCAGAAGTGCTGCCCTTTCTTTTGCTGGATCCTCTAGGACTAGCACGAACATGTTTGCTAGGAGTTTTTTGTGAAGAAGCTAGAGCTGGTGCATCAGCTGCATGTCCCTTAGTTGTGATGGCGGCAATGATGTCAAGTAACTGCTTAGCTTCTGTAGGTGTACGAGTGACTCTGCTTGTTGCAGCTTCCAGCTTTACATCAACTTGCTCGGCTTCATCTTCAGAGGTAGGATGGGTAGCTATCTTTTCCTTGCCCTTTCTCGAAAGGACTGGAATGGGGGGCTCCACTTCAGGTTCATCTTCGTCATCTTCTTGGATGATATGTTTTTTCCTGGGTTTGGAAGAGGTCCTGACTGCGGGTTCCTCACGTTCTTTCTCAGACTCTTCATCTGCCTCTGTTGGTGAACTGTTAGTTGTAGACCTGTCACTTTCTTCCTCAGGTTGGTTAGATGGTTCAGTATCTTCTGAGTCAGCCTCTACTTGTAGGTCTGCTGTAGCTTCTTCTTCTGGTTCATTTGTGTTAATGGCTTCTTCACTGACCTCTGTTAGAGCTTCTGTAATGTTGGTGTCAAAATTATACTGCTGGAGCAATGAATCAGGGAAATTCCGATGGCTGCTTTTCATGTAAAGAGCAAATTAGTGTAGGTGGCTTTCCAGGTGCTGTAAGTAGCTCCAAAACTATTCGTTTTCCCTCTGCTGAGCTTCAGCACATTGAGTGATGCTGGTGCTCAGTGCTTGTATTATTTGTTCTAGCCCAATAGCTCATCTCGGTTTGTTGCTCCAATTTCACCAATGGCGTGTACAGTGAGACCACCATCATTCATGACATGTTCATCCTTTGCACCAAGACGAACGCCTGATACTACACAGATGCTTGTGAGTGAATGAAATAGCAAGGCAGTAGCTTTGTGGTTTTTCATGGCACAATCTCGAATTTCTTTTTCGATAATGCTTCCCACATCCATGGGAAGCCCTCTAACAATAACATATAACAGTACCAACATTTCGTGTGACACAGTAGTGCTGTGGGTGGTTGGCATAAGCCTGAATTTTAGAAATTTCACCCACACCTTAATAATGGGTTTTAAATATATTCTGTTAAATACACGCCCTTCCTTATTAGCCCATGATGCACCTTCTACTATAAGTGTTAGTGTCAAAATTGTACTGCTGGAGCAATGAATCAGGAAACTTTCAGTGGCTGCTTTTCATGTAAAGAGCAAATTAATATAGGTGGCTTTCCAGGTGCTGTAAATAGCTCCAAAACCGATCGTTTTCCCTCTGCTGAGCCTCAGCACATTGAGTGATGCTGGTGCTCAGTGCTTGGATTATCTGTTCTAGCCCAATAGCCTGGCCTAGTTGGTTGTTGCTCCAGCAATTTCACCAGTAATTCTCTTAATGGTGCGTACAGTGAAAGCACCATCATTCTTGACATGTTCATCCTTTGCATCAAGACGAACGCCTGATACTACACAGATGCTTGTGAGTGAAGGAAATAGCAAGGCGGCAACTTTGTGGTTTTTCATGGCACAATCTTAAATTTCTTTTTCGATAATGCTTTCCACATCTATGGGAAGACCTCCAACAATAGCATGTAACAGTACCAACATTTCGTGTGACACAGTAGTGGTGTGGGTGGTTGACATAAGCTTGGATTTTAGAAATTTCACCCACAACTTAACAATGGATTTTAAATCTATTCTGTTAATTACATGCCCTTCCTCATTAGCCCACGATGCACCATCTACTGTAAGTGTTGGTGTCAAAATTGTACTGCTGGAGCAATGAATCAGGGAAATTTCGGTGGTTGCTTTTCATATAAAGAGAAAATTAGTGTAGGTGGATTTCCAGGTGTTGTAAGTAGCTCCAAAACCGATCGTATTCCCTCTGCTGAGCCTCAGCACATTGAGTGATGATGGTGCTCAGTGCTTGTATTATCTATTCTAGCCCAATAGCTCGTCTAGGCCCTGTTACGGCAGCTGGTTAAGTTGTTGCTCCAGCAATTTCACCAGTAATTCTCTTAATGGTGCGTACAGTGAGAGAACCATCATTCTTGACATGTTCATCCTTTACATCAAGACGAACGCCTGATACTACACAGATGCTTTTGAGTGAAGGAAATAGCAAGGCGACAACTTTGTGGTTTTTCATGGCACAATCTCAAATTTCTATTTCGATAATGCTTTCCACATCTATGGGAAGCTCTCCAACAATAGCATGTAACAGTACCAACATTTCGTGTGACACAATAGTGGTGTGGGTGGTTGACATAAGCTTGGATTTTAGAAATTTCACCCACAACTTAACAATGGATTTTAAATCTATTCTGTTAATTACACGCCCTTCCTCATTAGCCTACGATGCACCCTCTACTGTAAGTGTTGGTGTTAAAATTGTACTACTGCAGCAATGAATGAGGGAAATTCTGGTGGCTGCTTTTCATGTAAAGAGTAAATTAGTGCAGGTGGCCTTCCAGGTGCTGTAAGTAGCTCCAAAACCAATTATTTTCCCTCTGTTGAGCCTCAGCACATTGAGTGATGCTGGTGCTCAATGCTTGTATTATCTGTTCTAGCCCAATAGCTCATCTCGGCCCTGTTACCGCAGTTGGTTCAGTTGTTGCTCTAGCAATTTCACCAGTAATTCTCTTAATGGTGCGTACAGTGGGAGCACCATAATTCTTGACATGTCATCTTCCGCATCAAGACGAACGCCTGATACTACACAGATGCTTGTGATTGAAGGATATAGCAAGGCAGCAGCTTTGTGGTTTTTCATGGCAGAATCTCAAATTTTTTTTCGATAATGCTTCCCACATCTTTGGGAATCCCTCTAACAATAGCATATAACAGTACCAACATTTCCTGTGACATAGTAGTGGTGTGGGTGGTTGACATAAGCTTGGATTTTAGGAATTTCACCCACACCTTAACAATGGGTTTTAAATCTATTCTGTAAATTACACGCCCTTCCTCATTAGCCTACGATGCACCCTCTACTGTAAGTGTTGGTGTTAAAATTGTACTGTTGGAGCAATGAATGAGGGAAATTCTGGTGGCTGCTTTTCATGTAAAGAGTAAATTAGTGCAGGTGGCCTTCCAAGTGCTGTAAGTAGCTCCAAAACCAATTTTTTTCCCTCTGCTGAGCCTTAGCACATTGAGTGATGCTGGTGCTCAGTGCTTGTATTATCTGTTCTAACCCAATAGCTCGTCTCGGCCCTTTTACCGCAGTTGGTTCATTTGTTGCTCTTGCAATTTCACCAGTAATTCTCTTAATGGTGCATACAGTGGGAGCACCATCATTCTTGACATGTTATCTTCTGCATTAAGACGAACGCCTGATACTACACAGATGCTTGTGATTGAAGGATATAGCAAGGCAGCAGCTTTTTGGTTTTTCATGGCAGAATCTCAAATTTTTTTTCGATAATGCTTCCCACATCTTTGGGAAGCCCTCTAACAATAGCATATAACAGTACCAACATTTCCTGTGACACAGTAGTGGTGTGGGTGGTTGGCATAAGCTTTAATTTTAGAAATTTCACCCACACCTTAACAATGGGTTTTAAATCTATTCTGTTAATTACACGCCCTTCCTCATTAGCCTACGATGCACCCTCTACTGTAAGTGTTGGTGTTAAAATTGTACTGTTGGAGCAATGAATGAGGGAAATTCTGGTGGCTGCTTTTCATGTAAAGAGTAAATTAGTGCAGGTGGCCTTCCAAGTGCTGTAAGTAGCTCCAAAACCAATTTTTTTCCCTCTGCTGAGCCTTAGCACATTGAGTGATGCTGGTGCTCAGTGCTTGTATTATCTGTTCTAGCCCAATAGCTTGTCTCGGCCCTGTTACCGCAGTTGGCTCAGTTGTTGCTCTAGCAATTTCACCAGTAATTCTCTTAATGGTGCGTACAGTGGGAGCACTATAATTCTTGCCATGTCATCTTCTGCATCAAGACGAACGCCTGATACTATACAGATGCTTGTGATTGAAGGATATAGCAAGGCAGTAGCTTTGTGGGTTTTCATGGAAGAATCTCAAATTTTTTTTTGATAATGCTTCCCACATCTTTGGGAAGCCCTCTAACAATAGCATATAACAGTACCAACATTTCCTGTGACACAGTAGTGGTGTGGGTGGTTGGCATAGGATTGGATTTTAGAAATTTCACCCACACCTTAACAATGGGTTCTAAATCTATTATGTTAATTACACGCCCTTCCTCATTAGCCTACACCCTCTACTGTAAGTGTTGGTGTTAAAATTGTACTGCTGGAGCAATGAATGAGGGAAATTCTGGTGGCTGCTTTTTATGTAAAGAGTAAATTAGTGCAGGTGGCCTTTTAGGTGTTGTAAGTAGCTCCAAAACCAATTGTTTTCCCTCTGCTGAGCCTCAGCACATTGAGTGATGCTGGTATTCAGTGCTTGTATTATCTGTTCTAGCCCAATAGCTCGTCTTGGCCGTGTTACCGCAGTTGGTTCAGTTGTTGCTCCAGTTATTTCACCAGTAATTCTCTTAATGGTGCGTACAGTGACAGAACCATCATTCTTGACATGTTCATCCTTTGCATCAAGACGAATGCCTGATACTACACAGATACTTGTGAGTGAAGGAAATAGCAAGCAGCAGTTTTGTGGTTTTTTATGGCACAATCTCGAATTTCTTTTTCGATAATGCTTCCCACATCTATGGAAAGCCCTATAAAAATAACATATAACAGTACTAACATTTCCTGTGAGTCAGTAGTAGTGTGGGTAGTTGGCATAAGCCTAGATTTCAGAAATTTCACCGATACCTTAACAATGGGTTTTAAATCTATTCTGTTAATTACACGCCCTTCTTTATTAGCCCACGATGCACCCTCTACTGTAAGTGTTGGTGTCAAAATTGTACTGCTGGAGCAATGAATGAGAAAAATTCTGGGCTGCTTTTCATGCAAAGAGCAAATTAATGCAGGTGGCCTTCCAGGTGCTATAAGTAGCTCCAAAACCGACCGTTTTCCCTCTGCTGAGCCTCAGCACATTGAGTGATACTGGTGCTCAATGCTTGTATTTTCTGTTCTAGCCCAAATCACTAGTCTCGGCCTGTTACAGCAGCTGGTTCAGTTGTTGCTCCAGCAATTTCACCAGTAATTCTTGTTGAGGGTAAGAAAATGTATATTTATAAAGGAGAAAATTGTCATTTTACACTACAAGTTTAACTAACACCCTTACTTTTATGTATGTTTTATTTTAATTAAGTATTTTATGTATTTTAGGGACATCATGGTCATTTCACAATAAACGAGAGATCAAATGGCAAAACGGACATCACTTTTGAACTCAGGACGATCGAAAACCTTAAGAGGAGCATAAAAGGAAAAATGACACTGTTCACATGTACTATTCACGTAATGCATCGCTTACATTCACGACACTGTTCACATATGCGGATTGATGACGTGGCATTGACCGATGATGTGGCATTGACTGATGAGGTGTCACGATCCTGTTGGACTAAAATTCTTATGTACTATTGATGGTGACGTGGCAGCATATCAGTGGACCAAAAATATCGTGTACGGTACATGCATCACACAAGATTATTTTCAACCAAACCGCGTCACTGTTCAACCCGGGTCAAACCGTGTTACTGTTCATCCACGTGGTCAAACCGCGTACTGTTGACTGATGACGTGGCACAATCCTGAGCGTCCAAACTGTTTTTAATCCGATAGCCATGATTTACTCCATGTATCTATAAAAAGGGGTTCTTCCCTCCTAATTTGATATCTCTGAATCCATTTTTTAACTCCATTTTCTATAATTCCTTCTCCATCTTGTATTTTCTACATATTTTAATAAATTCTCATTTTGCCCCTAGTTCAATTATGAGTAGCTAATTTTCTTTCAAGCTTGGGTTGAAGGTGAAGTCTCAACATGTGTCATGGGCTTTATTTGGTAAATTTATTTTCTTTTCCCCTCTAATTTTTGTGGATGTTTTGACTTCTCGTCGACAAATAATAATAGTCTTGTCTAGTACCGCCCTGGTTTCACCGGCTCCCTAGTACAAGGTTATTATTATTTGGTACGATAAACCCTTAGCACCATATTGATTAGAGCGTGGTTCATGAGGTGTGGATTTCCCCCTCATGATTTAATTGACATTAATAAGGAATATTTAGCACATGATGCATGTTGATACGGATCTAGATACCCAAGTACGTCATTTCAATAGAATTCTCTTCAATTTATTATCGCCATTTTAATTTAAGTTTTAGCATATTCCAAATCATTTCCACCACAAATCCAATCACCCATTTACAAAATTAATTCTACACACAATTAAAATCCACCTCCTCGTGGGATCGACACTCGTCACCATTGATCTATATTACAATAGATTCGTGCACTTGCGAGTTCAATAAAATTTGCACAACAAGTTTTTGGCGCCGTTGCGAGGGAGGTAAGTAATTTTAATTCATAGAATTAATTTTTGTGAATAATTCCATTTAATTTTTTTTCATATTTTTTTCTTTTAAAAAAAGAAAAAAAAGTGAATCTATATTTAAATGTTAGTATTTTTTTTCTTTCTTTCTTCTTTAAAATTCTGTAATTTAATTTTCAATTTATTTTTCTTTGTAAATTTTTTTTTGGTTTATCTTATTAATTTATTTTTAGTTAATTTATTTCACGTATTTATTTTTGTGTATTTTATAGAAAGGTTTTAATAGCGTGATAAGGTTAGTAACGTAATTTCTCATTCCTCTTTATTTTTATTTGTTTTGTTCCCATTTATTTTTGTGTTTCTTGCAGGCATGGTCGTAGGTCATTATTACATAATCTTAAACCTATAGACATTGAACTAGAAAAAACACTTCGCTCACACAAGCACTTTAAAAATAAATTTGGAATGGATTTATAAGCACCACAGGAGAGGCCATTTAAGGACTATTTTAGTCCCTTAGCTAATTTGAGCACATCATGTATAAGATATCAAAATGTAGCTGCTAGGAGCTTTGAACTAAAACCTAGTGTGCTAAATTGTCTCCCCACATTCTATGGCTTAGAAAATGAGGGCCCATATAATTATCTGAATGATTTTCATGCTATTTGTCAAACATTTAATATGAGAATTTTTCAGACGATGATGTTAAACTCAGATTATTCCCATTTTCTTTAAAGGATAGAGCTCGTTCATGGTTAAATACTTTGCCTGCTAATAGTATTACATCATGGGAACAAATGGTAACTAAATTTTTGAATAAATATTTTCCAGTGCATAAAACCAATGCTATTCGCAGGGAAATTTCAGAGTTTACACAAAGAGAAGACGAGCAATTTTTCGAAACATGGGAGCGATTCAATGGGCTACTCTTGAAGTGTCCACATCATGGGTACGAGAAATGACACCAATGCCAATACTTTTTGGAGGGATTACTACCAAATGTGGAAGAATGGCTAATGTCAAAAAGTGCATCAGAGATTTGTGAATTCTTCCAGCGACAAGCGGATAATTCCCAACAACGGAGTCGATCACTCAGGAATACTAGAAGAATTAAGGGAGTAAATGAAGTTCAAATTGGTGAGTCAAGTTCAGAAATCAAAGAAGTCAAAGCGATAATTGAAGGTCTCTCTTGACAAATAGCATCGTTATCAACTGCTAAATCAACAGAGACACATGACCATGACTCAGACCCAGATCAAGCCAATGCCATAGGTGTAATGAGAAAACCATCAAATTACAACCCATACTCCAACACATATAACCCTGAATGGAGAGACCACCCCAATTTTTTGTGGTCTCAAGGATTCCAACAGAATGGACCAGCAGCTCCAGCTCCACCAATGCAACTAATTCCTCAAATTCCTCAAGCCTCTCAGCCACTATTTAGACCATACAATCAAAACCAGAATTACTCTCAACCCAGAGCATGGGAGGATTCATTCCAGAATCTCAAGAATCTTACTCACTCCACGATTGAGCAACATAACCGCACTATTGATGGACTACGAAATGAGTTGAGAGCAGGCTTCAACTCACAAGCCCAATCAGTTTCAAACTTTGAGAAGATGGTGGGACAACTTGCTTCTTCAGTTCAGACCTTGGCAATGACTGTTGAGAAAGGCAAGTTTCCAAGTCAACCAGTGCCTAATCCTAAAGGAGTGCATGAAGCAAGTACCAGTTCACCACAGCAGCATGGAGAGGTCAAAGCAGTCATGACCTTGCGAAAAGGAAAACAAGACGACAACAAAGTGGAGATGCCGGTGACAAAAGAAAATCAAATTATACCTATGAGTGTTGAGGACTCATCACCGGAGGAGAGGGAAGAAACCAAACCACGAGAATACGTTCCAAAAGCTCCATTTCCTCAGAGGTTAGCGAAAGGAAAGAAAGGAAAATTCACAGGTGAGATTATCAAAATCTTTAAACAGGTAAGTGTTAACATTCTTTTGCTTGATGCTATTAAACACGTTCCATCTTATGCCAAGTTTCTTAAAGACCTTTGTATTAAAAAGAGAAATATTCATGTTCAAAAGAATGCATTTTTAACAGAAAACGTTAGTTCTATACTCCAACAAAAAATGCCTCTAAAATGCAAAGACCCAGGCTCCCCCACTATCTCATGTAACATAGGGAACCACACAATTGAGAATGCTTTGTTGGATTTAGGAGCTAGTGTAAATCTATTGCCTTACTCAGTATTTTTGAAACTTGGACTTGGAGAATTACACCTAACTCCAGTGGTGTTACTGCTTGTAGATCGGTCCACGAAAATACCTCGTGGTATTGTAGAGGATGTGCTTATCTAGGTAGACAAGTTTTATTTTCCTGTTGATTTCATTGTAATTGACACTCAACCAATGCAGGATTCAAAGAAGCACATCCCCATTATTCTAGGCCGACCTTTATTGGCAACTGCGGATGCTCACATTCAATGCAGGATTGGAAATATACAGTTGTCCTTCGGCAACATGACTATGGAGCTAAACATTTTCAACATTGCCAAACAACCTCACAGTGCAGATGATGGAATTGTTGATGTGGATTTAATAGAAACAATAGTTGATAATACTTTTCTTTCAAACCTTAGTAATGATCATTTACAAACATGCTTAACTCACTTTGGTTTGGATTTTGATATTGACAGATCAGTCGATGAGGTCAACGCCCTAATTAAATCAGCATCATCCATGGACACTAATAAATGGAAGTCAAGAGTTGAACAACTAGCGCCATCAGAGAAGAAACTCATCCCATCATCAGAATCACCACCGAAACTCGAGCTCAAACCATTGCCCAACACTTTGGAATATGCATTTTTGGGAGAAGAAAGTACTTTGCCGGTAATCATCTCATCATCCTTAAATGACGAACAAAAAGGTAAGTTGTTGGATATTTTAAAAGAGCACAAAGGAGCATTAGGATGGACCATAGCAGACATAAAAGGTATAAATCCAGTAGACTGCATGCATTACATTCACCTTGATGAAAATGCTAAATCTACTAGGGAAATGCAACGTCGGTTAAATCCTATTATGAAAGAAGTTGTTAGAACTGAAGTCCTTAAGCTATTAGATGCATGTATCATTTACCCAATTTCTGATAGTTCATGGGTCAGTCCTGTACAAGTTGTCCTTAAAAAATCAGGAGTCACAGTAGTTACCAATGCTGATAATGAATTGATAACAACTAGAGTAACTACAGGATGGCGTGTATGCATTGATTATAGAAAGTTGAATTCTGTCACACGTAAAGATTATTTTCCTTTACCATTTATTGATCAAATGCTTGATAGATTAGCAGGCCATGAATTTTATTGCTTTCTAGATGGCTACTCAGGATATAATCAGATCCCCATAGCACCAAAAGATTAGGAGAAAACTACTTTCACTTGCCCTTTTGACACTTTTGCATATAGGAGGATGTCATTTGGATTATGTAATGCACCTACTACATTTCAACGATGCATGTTAAACATTTTTTCTGATATGGTTGAACGATTCCTTGAAGTCTTTATGGATGACTTTTCTGTCTTTGGTGACTCATTTGATCAATGTTTACATCATCTAACGCTAGTTCTACAGAGATGTACCGAGAAGAACTTAATCTTGAATTGGGAGAAGTGCCATTTTATGGTAAAACAAGGTATTGTTCTTGGGCACACATTTCAAGCAAAGGTATTGTGGGTGACAAAGCCAATGTGGATCTCATTTCTAATCTTCCTCCACCCAAAACAGTCAGAGAAGTAAGATCTTTTCTTGGGCATGCTGGTTTCTATAGACGTTTCATTAAAGATTTTAGCAAAGTTTCTAGACCCTTATACAATTTACTTGCTAAGGATGTATCTTTTCTCTTTAATGATTCATGTCTTGTGGCTTTTGAAAAATTAAAGCAGTTGTTGACATTATCACCCATCATTCAGCCCCCAAACTGGAGCTTACCATTTGAACTCATGTGTGATGCATCTGATTATGCAGTAGGAGCAGTATTAGGACAAAAAGTTGATCGAATTCCTCATGTTATTTACTATGCTAGTATGACATTGAATGATGCACAGTTGAACTATTCAACTACTGAAAAAGAAATGCTAGCAGTAGTGTTTGCATTAGAAAAATTTCGATCTTATCTCATTAGTTGTAAAATAATTATATTCACAGATCATACTACTCTTAAATATCTTTTCACAAAGAAAGATGCAAAAACTAGACTAATTCGTTGGGTGTTACTTTTGTAGGAATTTGACTTGGAATTCAAGGATAAGAAAGGCATAGAAAATGTTGTGGCGGACCATCTCTCTTGTCTCCATTTTGACATAATTACAAAGCCATTAATATTGAATGAGTCATTTCCAGATGAACAATTAATGAATGTGGAAGTATTACCTTGGTATGCTGATATAGTTAATTATCTTATTACAGGTAAACTTCCAGAGCATTTGACCAAGCAAGACAAGGCTAAATTTTTTACAGAAATAAAGAATTTCTTTTGGATGACCCGTATTTATTCAAGTATTGTGCAGATCAAATTGTTAGACGATGTGTCCCAAAAAATAAAATTCAGAATATTCTTTCATTCTGCTATGAACAAGCTTGTGGAGGCCATTTCAGTGCTAAGAAAACAATGACTAAAGTTTTACAATGTGGTTTCTATTGGCCAACTATATTTCGCGACAATTACACTTTCTGTTCTTCATGTGATAGGTGTCAACGAATGAGGAGCATTACACGAAGGAACATGATGCCACTAAATCCAATTTTAGTGGTTGATATTTTTGATGTTTGGGGTATCGACTTCATGGGTCCCTTTCCCCCTTCTTTTGGCTATCAATACATATTGGTTGCTATTGACTACGTATCGAAATGGGTAGAAGCAATTCCATGCAGAACCAATGATCACAAGGTGGTGATAGGATTTTTGAAAAGCAACATTGTTTCGCGCTTTGGATTCCCTCGAGCAATAATCAGTGATGGTGGTGCCCATTTTTGTAACAAAGCATTCAAGTCTCTTTTGACAAAGTATTCAATCACTCACAAAATGGCGACCCCATATCATCCACAAACCAGTGGCCAAGTTGAGATCTCCAATTGAGAAATAAATCACTTATTAGAAAAGACAGTGAGGCCAGACAGAAAAGATTGGTCATTAAGACTTGATGATGCATTATGGGCATATAGAACGGTTTTCAAGACCCCAATTGGGATGTCACCCTACATGCTAGTGTATGGAAAAGCTTGCCACCTACCTGTGGAACTCGAGCATCATGCATATTGGGCTATCAAGAAATTCAACTTTGACATGCAGCAAGTCAGCTCAGAAAGAAGATTACAGCTGGGAGAACTTGAAGAAATTCGCAATGATGCATACGAAAATGCCAAGATTTACAAGCAACGGATGAAAGTCTTCCACGACAAGCAAATTATGAGAAAATCTTTCACTCCAGGTCAGAAAGTGCTTTTATTCAATTCTTGCTTGCACCTATTCCGAGGTAAGTTACGTTCTCGATGGTCTGATCCTTTTATTGTTCATACTGTTTTTCCACATGGGGTAATTGAAATTAAGGACCCAAAGAACGGTGTTACGTTTAAAGTTAATGGTCAAAGATTAAAGCCATATCTAGAATACCAACCACATGGAGAAGACACCGAAATAAATTTGAGTGACCCACCAGATTTGAATTGATTTTTTTTCTTTTCGTTGATTTGATTTTTCTTTTTTTCTTTTTATTATTCTTTTGCTAATTAAAATTATTTTTGCATAAGTGTGTTTATTTTACCATTAAGTTTTCTCTTATCATTGTTAATCATGAGTACCATACTTAGACTGTTCCTCCTGAACATTCTTAAACCACTTCAACGTGTCAAAACTCATCTCAAAAGGCAGATTCAATTTTGTAAAACACATCGTATTTGGACTCTGCAACCACCAGAGTTAGTATCCTATGTTGAGGGTTTAGAAAGCCAACTCAGAGACATTAAGAGAAGTGTTTACGACATCCAGTTGGAGCTTGAGGTAAATTCAATAAGAGGATGATTTTAATTTTTTTTGTGCGTTTTAATTTATTTTTCTGTTTGTGTGCTTTAGTTTGTTACCTCGATGAAGTGGCGGATAACGGTACTCTGTGACAATCAAGTCGGTTACTTCAGTTTCCCATAATAACTGATATTCTGAGGCGAAAGTATAGACAGAAACAAGATTCTAGCGAAGCTTCACAAGCGATTCCCTTCACTTCCTCAAAATGCCCTCCTTACGATCTATAAAGCTCGGTCCGAACGCATGGGATTGCTCATGAGGAATAACATACCTGCTGACATCCGTTGGTTAATCGAGGCGAAAGTACGATTGGCAGGCGAGTTACCTCCAAAATTTATTGCATACATACCTAGTTGTGGTAAAGGAAATTATGCAAGAATGAGTGTGCATAACATACCTGTTACTTGTCATAAGTGTGCCAGAATGAGTTGCGATAAAAACCCATGTTCTTTAAGAATGGTGTCTGATAATAGGGAAGATAAGATTCAATTCATTAGGGATGGCTGGAATATGGAGTCATTGGATGATATCCTTGTGTCTCTTGAAACGCATCCCAGTGGATATGTGCAAGGAGCGATTCTCCAGTTATGACCATTATTCCAGAAAGAGCATGCACGATGTAGTCTCGGGAATCTGACTATAAACGACCCTGTTTGCCAGTTTATAAGAAAACTGGATGGGAATCGACCCATAGAGGGCGTTCAAGCCGTTTCTGGACGTAAAACCAGAGGAAGATGTGAGCCACAGTCGCAACTACCTGTAAATATCCTTTTACTTTACTGTTATTTTATTTCACTGTTGTTTTATTGTTTGCATTATTGTCTTTAATAATTCTATTACTGTTTACTGTTTCCTTTTTGACTCACGAGCCATATGCTTTACACGTTATTTGACATTGCCATGCCACCTCATACACAGCTGTGACCCACTGTCACTAAGATTCTTAAATATGATTTTTTGTCAAGCACTCACAAATTATTTTGGAGAAGTATCGCAATGGCAGCTACTCTAAATAGACAATTCAAGAACATTTGTGTGCTTTCTGGATTTAACTATGGCAAACATAAAGAGTTCATTTAGGCAGCTATAGATCTTGGTCGAAGTATAGCAGAGAGAAAATTACACTTGGTGTATGGAGGAGGTAACCGAGGGTTATAAAAAATGGTCTCAGAAGCTGCTTTTGTCAGAGGAAGTCAAGTGTTAGGCATCATCCCTAGAGCCTTAAAACCTTTGGGCAGTTTGTCTGACTCATTGACTGGAGAAGAGTTAGTCGTCTCAGGTATGCAAGAAAGAATAACTGAAATGTTTAATCATACTGATGCTTTTATTTTCCTTCCAGGAGATCTTGCAACACTAGAGGCACTTATCACACTAGCATCTTGGGCCTATCTGCACATTCACCAGAAACCCATCGGTTTGTTAAATGTCAATAACTTTTATGATGGCTTTATCACATTTCTTAACGATGCAATAAAAAACTACTTCATTCCTTCCCATGCGAAAAAACTTTTTATTTGTGCTCACACTGCTAATGAGCTACTTGATCTATTACAAGCTTATAAACCGGAGTCGGACCCATGGACCTTTGTGTTGGAGCGTCCAAATAATGATGGTAACAGTAGCTGCAGTAAGAAGTACAAATTAGATTTAACTCTCTGCTTGTAAATATTTTCTTCTGTGTTGCACCACCCAGGTGATGTCTTCTAAACCCTACTTCTTTCCTTTAAAACATTGAGGACAATATTTCGTTCTGGTTGGGGGGAGGGAATAGTTGACAATTGTGGAATCTTGGTTAAGTTTTTACTGAATTTTTATTGTAGAAACTAACGGTTGCTAACTTTTTGTGTTAAAGATGGCTGAATATGGAGTGTCGTGACTCTAGAAACGCATCTTCATCGTTTGAAAAAAAAAACAAAAACAAAAAAATTAATTAAAAAAAAAGTTTTCTTTTTAAGTGTAACTTTTCTAATTAGTTTTTCTGCATCATTTTCACATTTCTGCATGCATATTTTCCTTTCATGTTTAGATTAGGTTGGGGGGTAGAATGTTGTTTAAAAAAAAAATTGTGATTTGTTTTAACATTAGATGACATGATTAACTTTAAATTTTAGTATTTGTATTATCTTTGGTCTTAAGTGATGTTACATTATGTTTGCTACTCTACATGTTGATGTCGGAGACAAATGAGTTGCTTGAAGGAATGAACATATCATAATAAGTACCAAGTGAGTTTTTGAGCCTATCATTTTTCTTGGAAAGTAACCCTTTTGCAGATTCTTTATACAGCTTAGCAGTTTATTATTGTATACATGATCTCTAGATTTCTTTTGAGTTAACCCTTAAAAAAAAATTGTAAAATTGAAAAAAAAAATGTGTGTTGCTACATTTGGAGGCCCATCTAACTAGTAGATATGAAAGGTTATTTAAAGCCCTAAAAGACTATGGAAAGACCATTTTTGATCCGTTTGAGCCTTTCTAGCCATCCCTTTTATGAAATATCCATAGTTAACCATTTTGAGCCTTTAAAAAAAAAAGAAAAAAACCTTTTATTTGTTAAACTTATCATCTTGACCCATTCCGATTTGGAGTATTACCCGATGTCTTACAAGTTCCATCACCTATTTATGTTTGAGAAAAATGTAAATAATTATTTTACATTTTGAGCTTATGCCAAAGAAAAGCAAAAAAAAAAAAATTGTTGTTTCAAAATAAAAAAAAAGAAAAAAATAAATAACAATAATAGGTGAAATCCACCTTGCAACTTTTAAAAAAAAAATTCCTCTGCATTTTTCTCAAACATACACTTTATTTTCCTTATTTCCCTTTTTTGTTAACCATATCCCTAGCCTACGTTACATCCTAATAAAAGTCCTTCTTGATTTTAGGGAACTATAATATGAAGTATAAGCTAGTTATGTGGGCTAAAAAGATGTAGTGGTGCATAATAATAAAAAATAAATAAATAAAAGAAAAAAAAAAGATAAATAAATTGGGTTGACTAGCATTTTTGTTTGACTTGAGATCGTATTATTTCTAAGCTGATGGCATATTTATTTCATCTTGATGAGAGCATGTGATATCACTTCTTTATTATTTTCTCTCTCAATTACCATTCATTGGAGTGACTATTTTTATTGGTTTTAATTTATTTGTGAGAGTGTCACTACTTCCAGTGAGATTTTGGGGTTTGACATATCATTTTTTGAAAGTAGCTATAACAAAGTCTACTGAGCTGATTCATGTGGATGATTGATGTGGGTGTGATGTTGCTTTAGACTAGAGATAATGCTTATACTTTTATTTGATTGCTATCATTAATCTGATTGAATAAACACGAGTGTTTCTAAAAAAAAAATCATTTTGAATTTGAATTTTGTTTTCGCTTTATTTGCTAGGGACTAGCAATAAGCTGGTTGGGGGGTGTGTTGAGGGTTAGAAAATGTATATTTATAAAGGAGAAAATCATCATTTTACACTACAAGTTTAACTAACACCCTTACTTTTATGTATTTAACCTTCTTTTGATTTAATTCCGTGTGTTTTATTTTAATTAAGTATTTTATGTATTTTAGGGGCATCATGGTCATTTTACAATAAACGAGAGATCAGACGGCAAAATGGACATCACTTTTGAACTCAGGACGGTCGAAAACCTTAGGAGGAGCATAAAAGAAAAAATGGCACTGTTCACATGTACGGTACTGTCTACGTTACTGTTCACGACATTGTTCACATAGACGGATCGATAACGTGGCATTGACTGATGAGGTGTCACGATCCTGTTGGTGGTGACGTGGCAGCATATCCGTGGATCAAAAATATCGCGTACGGTACATGCATCACACAAGATTATTTTCAACTAAACCGCGTCACTGTTCAACCCGGGTCAAACCGTGTTACTGTTCATCCGCGTGGTCAAATCGCGTACTGTTGACTGATGATGTGGCGCAATCCTGAGCGTCCAAACTATTTTTAATTCGATGGCCATGATTTACTCCATGTATCTATAAAAAGGGGGTCTTCCCCCCCTAATTTAATATCTCTGAATCCATTTTTGGACTCCATTTTCTATAATTCCTTCTCCATCTTGTATTTTCTACATATTTTAATAAATTTTCATTTTGCCCCTAGTTCAATTATGAATAGCTAATTTTCTTTCAAGCTTGGGTTGAAGGTGAAGTCTCAACATGTGTCATGGGCTTTATTTGGTAAATTTATTTTCTTTTCCCCTCTAGTTTTTGTGGATGTTTTGACTTCTCGTCGACAAATAATAATAGTCTTGTCTAGTACCGCATTGGTTTCACCGGCTCCCTAGTACAAGGTTATTATTATTTGGCAAGATAAACCCTTAGCACCATATTGATTAGAGTGTGGTTCATGAAGTGTGGATTTCCCCCTCATGATTTAATTGACATTAATAAGGAATATTTAGCCCATGATGCATGTTGATACGGATCCAGATACCCAAGTGCGTCATTTCAATAGAATTCTCTTCAATTTATTCTCGCCATTTCAATTCTAATTTTAGAATTTATTCTCGCCATTTCAATTCCAATTTTAGAATTTATTCTCGCCATTTCAATTCCAATTTTAGAATTTATTCTAACCATTTTAATTTAAGTTTTAGCATATTCCAAATCATTTCCACCACAAATCCAATCACCCATTTACAAAATTAATTCTACACACAATTAAAATCCACCTCCTCGTGGGATCGACACTCGTCACCATTAATTTATATTACAATAGATTCATGCACTTGCGAGTTCAACAAAATTTGCACAACAATTCTCTTAATGGCGCGTACAGTGAGAGCACCATCATTCTTGACATGTTCATCCTTTGCATCAAGACGAATGCTTGATACTACACAAATGTTTGTGAGTGAAGGAAATAGCAAGGCAACAGCTTTGTGGTTTTTCATGGCACAATCTCGAATTTCTTTTTCGATAATACTTCCCACATCTATGGGAAGCCCTCTAACAATAGCATATAACAGTACCAACATTTCCTGTGACACAGTAGTAGTGTGGGTGGTTGGCACAAGCCTAAATTTTAGAAATTTCACCCACACATTAACAATGGGTTTTAAATCTATTCTGTTAATTACATGCCCTTCCTCATTAGCCACGATGCACCCTCTACTATAAGTGTTGGTGTCAAAATTGTACTGTTGGAGCAATAAATCAGGGAAATTCCAGTGGCTGCTTTTCATATAAAGCGCAAATTATTGGAAGTGGCGTTCCAGGTGCTGTAAGTAGCTCTAAAACCGATCATTTTTCCTTTGCTGAGCCTCAGCACATTGAGTGATGCTGGTGCTCAGTGCTTGTATTATCTGTTCTAGCCCAATCGCTTGTCTCGGCTTGTTACAGCACCTGGTTCAGTTTTTGCTCCAGCAATTTCACCAGTAATTCTCTTAATGGTGCGTACAGTGAGAGCACCATCATTCTTGACATGTTCATCCTTTGCATCAAGACGAACGCCTGATACTACACAGATGTTTGTGAGTGAAGGAAATAGCAAGGCAACAGCTTTGTGGTTTTTCATGGCACAATCTCGAATTTCTTTTTCGATAATGCTTCCCACATCTATGGGAAGCCCTCTAACAATAGCATATAACAGTACCAACATTTCCTGTGACACAGTAGTGGTGTGGGTGGTTGGCATAAGCCTAAATTTTAGAAATTTCACCTACACCTTAACAATGGGTTTTAAATCTATTGTGTTAATTGCATGCCTTTCCTAATTATCCCACGATGCACCCTCAACTGTAAGTGTTGGTGTCAAAATTATACTGCTGGAGCAATAAATGAGAAAAATTCTTGTGGCAGCTTTTCATGTAAAGAGCAAATTAGTGCAGGTGGCCTTCTAGGTGCTGTAAGTAGCTCCAAAACCAATTGTTTTCCCTCTGCTGAGCCTTAGCACATTGAGTGATGCTGGTGCTCAGTGCTTGTATTATCTGTTCTAGCCCAATAGCTCGTCTCGGCCCTGTTACCGCAGTTGGTTCAGTTGTTGCTCCAGTAATTTCACCAGTAATTCTCTTAATTGTGCGTATAGTGACAGAACCATCATTCTTGACATGTTCATCCTTTGCATCAAGACGAATGCCTGATACTACATAGATACTTGTGAGTGAAGGAAATAGCAAGCAGCAACTTTGTGGTTTTTCATGGCACAATCTCGAATTTCTTTTTCGATAATGCTTCCCACATCTATGGGAAGCCCTATAAAAATAGCATATAACAGTATTAACATTTTCTGTGAGTCAGTAGTAGTGTGGGTAGTTGGCATAAGCCTCGATTTTAGAAATTTCACTGACACCTTAACAATGGGTTTTAAATCTATTCCGTTAATTACACGCCCTTCCTCATTAGCCCACGATTCATCCTCTACTGTAAGTGTTGGTGTCAAAATTGTACTGCTGGAGCAATGAATGAGAAAAATTCTGGTGGCTGCTTTTCATGTAAAGAGCAAATTAGTGCAGGTGGCCTTCCAGGTGCTGGAAGTAGCTCCAAAACCGATCGTTTTCCCTCTGCTGAGCCTCAGCACATTGAGTGATGCTGGTGCTCAGTGCTTGTAATATCTGTTCTAGCCCAATAGCTCGTCTCGGCCCTGTTACAGTAGCTGGTTCAGTTGTTGCTCCAGCAATTTCACCAGTAATTCTCTTAATGGTGCGTACAGTGAGAGCACCATCATTCTTGACATGTTCATCCTTTGCATCAAGACAAACGCTTGATACTACACATATGCTTGTGAGTGAAGGAAATAGCTAGGGAGCAGCTTTGTGGTTTTTCATGGCACAATCTCGAATTTCTTTTTCGATAATGCTTCACACATCTATGGGAAGCCCTCTAACAATAACATATAACGGTACCAACATTTCCTGCGACACAGTAGTGGTGTGGGTGGTTTGCATAAGCCTAGATTTCAGAAATTGCACCCACACCTTAACAATGGGTTTTAAATCTATTTTGTTAATTATACGCCCTTCCTCATTAGCCCACGATGCACCCTCTATTGTAAGTGTCGTGAAAATTGTGTTCCATCTTTGCGGGGTCAATTTGTCAAGTAACTTGGCATACTCATAATTAATTTCAGCAGGTAAATTATAAAAAGCATTTATAACTCAAAAGTCTAATGGAACAAGTGAGTTTTTACCCAGATGTTGTGCTGACCAGGGCTTACTAAATTGCCATAAAATTCTTTTACTACTGGCAGCATATGATCTCGAGGGTGGTTGCAAAACTCTAGCCACCCACCCTTTGCTGCAGCATTGTGTACTGCTTGCACAATTCCTGTGGGTTGAGGTGGGAATTGAAATCCTTTTTCTTCCAGAATCTTGCGTGGTTTAATGAACTCTTCATATTTTTCTTCCGCGTGGTAACTTTGGAAGCGTGAAGGATCTTTAAGTCGATTGGTTGTTCTTTTATACCCTGGCATTGCTATAGTAGTAAGAATTCGATGGTAATATGCCTGAGAGTAAAATGAGAAGAAGGGGTTAAGAATTATTGAAATCGTGATTGCGAAGGAGAGGGGAAACATTGCCGTAGGTCACTAAGCACAGTAACTCCCTTTTATAGTTGAATTTAAATGAAAAAAAAATTGGGTAAAGAGAGATAAGTTAGGGAAGAATATATTTTAAATTCATTAAGCATATCTAATAAAAATAGGCAAGAGAAATTAGTGCATTAATTTCAGAGATTTTTCTTCCTCAATTTCTATCCAAATTCGTTCATCCATCTGTCATATTTTATCTCCAACGTTAAGTGAGAGGCTCCATCTTTAAGTTACTGTAACGTTAATATTGGTTGCTGGAGCACCCAATTATTTGCTCTAGCAACGGTTACGTATTCTTCTCCAATAGCTGCTGACACGTGGCTTGCCTCTACACTCTGTCAACAATGCAACCCCAATTGTCAGTATGGAATCCATTTGTCACACATATTTCCCTCAAATTGTACCTGTGAATGTTGAGGAATCATCACCGAAGGAGAAAGAAGAAACCAACCCACGAGAATATGTTTCGAAAGCCCCATTTCCTCAGAGGTTAGCTAAAGGAAAAAAGGAAAAATCCACAGGTGAGATTCTTGAAATCTTCAAACAGGTAAGTGTTAACATCCCTTTACTTGATGCGATTAAACAAGTTCCATCTTATGCCAAGTTTCTTAAAGACCTTTGTACTAAAAAGAGAAATATGCATGTTCAAAAGGAGGCATTTTTAACAGAAAATGTTAGTTCTATACTCCAATATAAAATTCCTTTAAAATGCAAAGACCCAGGCTCCCTCACTATCTCATGTAGCATAGGGAACCACACAATTGAGAATGCTTTGTTGGATTTAGGAGCTAGTGTAAATTTGTTGCCTTATTCAGTATTTGTGAAACTTAGACTGGGAGAATTACACCCAACTCCAGTAGTGTTACAACTTGCAGATCAGTCCACGAAAATACCTCGTGGCATTGTGGAGGACGTGCTTATCCAGGTAGACAAGTTTTATTTTCCTGTTGATTTCATTGTAATTGACACTCAACCAATATAGGATTCAAGGAAGCACATCCCCGTTATCCTAGGCCGACCTTTCTTGGCAACTGCGGATGCTCATATTCAATGCAGGACTGGAAATATGCAGTTGTCCTTCGGCAACATGACGATGGAGCTAAACATTTTCAACATTGCCAAACAACCTCACAGTGCAGATGATGGAATTGTTGATGTGGATTTAATAGAAACAATAGTTGATAATACTTTTCTTTCAAACCTTAGTGATGATCCTTTACAAACATGTTTAACTCACTTTGGTTTAGATTTTGATATTGACAGATCGGTCGATGAGGTTAATGCTCTACTTGACTTAGCACCATCCATGGACACTAATAAATGGAAGTCAAGAGTTGAACAACTAGCACCATCAGAGAAGCAACTCATTCCATCATCAGAATCACCACCAAAACTCGAGCTCAAACCATTGCCCAACACTTTGGAATATGCATTTTTGGGAGAAGAAAGTACTCTACCGGTAATCATCTCATCATCCCTAAATGACGAACAAAAAGGTAAGTTGTTGGATGTTTTAAAAGAGCACAAAGGAGCATTAGGATGGACCATAGCAGACATAAAAGGTATAAATCTAATAGACTGCATGCATTATATTCATCTTGATGAAAATGCTAAATCTACAAGGGAAATGCAACGTCGGTTAAATCCTAATATGAAAGAAGTTGTTAGAACTGAAGTCCTTAAGCTATTAGATGCAGGTATCATTTACCCAATTTCTGATAGTTCATGGGTCAGTCCTGTATAAGTTGTCCCTAAAAAGTCAGGAGTCACAGTAGTTACCAATGCTAATAATAAATTGATACCAAGTAGAGTAACTACAGGATGGCGTGTATGTATTAATTATAGAAAATTGAATTCTGTCACACGTAAAGACTATTTTCCTTTACCATTTATTGATCAAATGCTTGATAGATTAGCAGGCCATGAATTTTATTGCTTTCTAGATGGCTACTCAGGATATAATCAGATTCGCATAGCACCAAAAGATCAAGAGAAAACTACTTTCACTTGCCCTTTTGGCACATTTGCATATAGGAGAATGCCATTTGGATTATGTAATGCACCTGCTACATTTCAACGATGCATGTTGAGCATTTTTTCTGATATGGTTAAACGATTCCTTGAAGTCTTTATGGATGACTTTTCTGTCTTTGGTGACTCGTTTGATCAATGTTTACATCATCTAACACTAGTTCTGTAGAGATGTATCGAGAAGAACTTAGTCTTAAATTGGGAGAAATGTCATTTTATGGTAAAACAAAGTATTGTTCTTGGTCACATCATTTCAAGCAAAGGTATTGTGGTTGACAAAGCCAAGGTGGATCTCATTTCTAATCTTCCTCCACCCAAAACAGTCAGAGAAGTAAGATCTTTCCTTGGGCATGCTGGTTTCTATAGACGTTTCATTAAAGATTTTAGCAAAGTTTCTAGACCTTTATGCAATCTACTTGCTAAAGATGTACCTTTTGTCTTTGATGATTCATGTCTTGTGGCATTTGGAAAATTAAAACAGTTGTTGACATCATCACCCATCATTCAGCCCCCAAATTGGAGTTTACCATTTGAGCTCATGTGTGATGCATCTGATTATGCAGTAGGAGCAGTATTAGGACAAAGAGTTGATCGAATTCCTCATGTTATTTACTATGCTAGTATGACATTGAATGATGCACAGTTGAACTATTCAACTACTGAAAAAAAATGCTAGCAGTAGTATTTGCATTGGAAAAATTTCGATCTTATCTCATTGGTTGTAAAATAATTGTATTCACAGATCATGCTGCTCTTAAATATCTTCTCACAAAGAAAGACGCAAAAGCTAGACTAATTCGTTGGGTGTTACTTTTGCAGGAATTTAACTTGGAATTCAAAGATAAGAAAGGGACAGAAAATATTGTGGCGGACCAACTCTCTCGTCTCCATTTTGACACAATTACAGAGCCATTAATATTGAATGAGTCATTTCCAGATGAACAATTAATGAGTGTGGAAGTATTACCTTGGTATGCTGATATAGTTAATTATCTTGTTACAAAGTAAACTTTCAGAGCATTGGACCAAGCAAGACAAGGTTAAATTCTTTGCAGAGATAAAGAATTTCTTTTGGGATGACCCGTATTTGTTCAAGTATTGTGCTGATAAAATTGTTAGACGATATGTCCCAGAAAATGAAATTCAGAATATTCTTTCATTCTGCCATGAACAAGCTTGTGGAGGACATTTTAGTGCTAAGAAAACAGCAACTAAAGTTTTACAATGTGGTTTTTATTGGCCAACTATATTTCGAGACGCTTACACTTTCTGTTCTTCATGTGATAGGTGTCAACGAATGGGGAGTATTACACGAAGGAACATGATGCCACTAAATCTAATTTTAGTGGTTGAGATTTTTGACATATGAGGCATCGACTTCATGGGACCATTTCCCCCTTCTTTTGGCCATCAATACATATTGGTTTCTGTTGACTACGTATCAAAATGGGTAGAAGCAATTCCATGCAGAACTAATAATCACAAGATGGTGATAGGATTTTTGAAAAGCAACATTGTTTCATGCTTTGGATTCCCTCGAGCAATAATCAGTGATGGTGGTGCCCACTTTTGTAACAAAGCATTCAAAGCTCTTTTGACAAAGTATTCAATCACACATAAAGTGGCGACCCCATATCATCCGCAAACCAGTGGTCAAGTTGAGATCTCCAATCGAGAAATAAGGCACATATTAGAAAAGATGGTGAGGCCAGACAGGAAAGATTGGTCATTAAGACTTGGTGATGCATTATGGGCATATAGAACGGCTTTCAAGACCCCGATTGGGATGTCACCCTACAGGCTAGTGTATGGAAAAGTTTGCCACCTACCTGTGGAACTCGAGCATCGTGCGTATTGGGCTATCAAGAAATTCAACTTTGACATACAGCAAGCCAGCTCAGAAAGAAGATTACAACTGGCAGAACTTGAAGAAATTTTCAATGACGCATACGAAAATGCCAAGATTTACAAGCAACGAATGAAAGTCTTCCATGACAAGAAAATTATGAGAAAATCTTTCACTCTAGGTCAGAAAGTGCTTTTATTCAATTCTCGCTTGCACCTATTCCCAGGTAAGTTACGCTCTCGTTGGTCAGGCCCATTTATTGTACAAACTGTTTTTTCATATGGGGCAATTGAAATTAAGGACCCAAAGAACGGTGTCACGTTTAAAGTTAATGGTCAAAGATTAAAGCCATATCTAGAGTACTAACCACATGAAGAAGACACCGAACTAAATTTGAGTGACCCACCAGATTTGAATTGATTTTTTTTTCTTTTCGATGATTTGATTTTTTTTCTTTCTTTATATTATTCTTTTGTAATTGAAATTATTTTTACATAAGTGTGTTTGTTTAACTATTAAGTTTTCTCTTATCTTTTTTAATCATGAGTACCTTACTTAGACCATTCCTCCTGAACTTTCTTAAACCACTTCAACGTGTCAAAACTCATCTCAAAAGGCAGATTCAATTTTGTAAAATACATCGCCTTTGGGCTCTACAGCCACCAGAGTTAGTAGCCTATGTTGAGGGTTTAGAAAGCCAACTTAGAGACATTGAGAGAAGTGTTTATGACATCCAGTTGGAGCTTGAGGTAAATTCAATAAGAGGACGATTTTAATTTTCTTTGTGTGTTTTAATTTGTTTTTCTGTTTGTGTGCTTTAGATTGTTACCCCGGAGAAGTGGCGGATAACGGTACTCCGTGACAATCAAGTCGATTACTTCAGTTTCCCATAATAACTGATATTCTGAGGTGAAAGTATGGATAGAAACGACATTCTAGCAAAACTTCACAAGCGATTCCCTTCACTTCCTTAGAATGCCCTCCTTACGATCTATAAAGCTTGGTCAGAATGCATGTGATTACTCATGAGGAATAACATACCTGCTGATATCCGTTGGTTAATCGAGGCGAAAGTACAATTGGCAGGTGAGTTACTTCCAAAATTTATTACATACATGCCTGGTTGTGGTAAAGGAAATTATGCAAGAAAACGACGAGCTCGAAGAATTTCTGTTGCTTGTCATAAGTGTGCTAGAATGAGATGCAATAAAAACCCATGTTCTTTAGGAATGGTGTCTGATAACAGGGAAGATAAGATTCAGTTCATTAGGGATAGCTTGAATAAGGAGTCATTAGATGATATCCTTTTGTCTCTTGAAACGCATCCCAGTGGATACGTGCAAGGAGCGATTCTCTAGTTATGGCCATTATTCCAGAAAGAGCATGCATGATATAGTCTCGGGAATCTGACTATAAATGACCCTGTTTGCCAGTTTATAAGAAAACTCGATGGGAAGCCTATCCTCGACCCATAGAGGGCGTTCAAGCCGTTTCTGAACGTAAAACCAGAGGAAGATGTGAGCCACAGTCGCAACTACCTGTAAATATCCTTTTACTTTACTGTTATTTTATTTCACTATTATTTTATTGTGTGCATTATTGTCTTTAATAATTTTATTACTGTTTACTTTTTCCTTATTACTGTTTGTTTTTTTCTTTTTACTGTTTTCTTTTTGACTCGCGAGCCACGTGCTTTCCGCGTTATTTGACACTGACATGTTACCTCATACACAACTGTGACCCACTGTCACAAAGACTCTTAAATGTGATTTTTTTTCAAGCACTCATAAATTATTTTTTGAGAAGTATCCCAATGGCAGCTACTCCAAATATATAATTCAAGAACATTTGTGTGCTTTTTGGATTTAACTATGGCAAATATAAAGAGTTCGTTGAGGCAGCCATAGATCTTGGTCGAAGCATAACAGCGGGAAAATTACACTTGGTGTATGGAGGAGGTAGTTGAGGGTTATAAAAAATGGTCTCAAAAGCAGCTTTTATCAGAGGCAGCCAAGTGTTAGGCATCATCCCAAGAGTCCTAAAACCATTGGGCAGTTCGTCTGATTCATCAACTGGAGAAGAGTTAGTCGTCTCAGGTATGCAAGAAAGAATAACTGAAATGCTTAATTATGTTCATACTTTTATTTTCCTTCCAAGAGATCTTATAACACTAGAGACACTTATCACACTAGTATCTTGGGCCCATCTGCATATCCACCAGAAATCCATCGGTTTGTTAAATGTAATAACTTTTATGATGACTTTATCGCATTTCTTAACCATGCAATAAAAAACTATTTCATTCCCTCTAATGTGAAAAAACTCTTTATTTGTGCTCACACTGCTAATGAGCTACTTGATTTGTTCAAGCTTATAGACCGGAGCCAGACCCCTGGACCTTTGTGTTAGAACATCCAAATAATGATGGTAACAGTAGCCGCAGTAAGAAGTACAAATTAGATTTAACTCTCCGCCTGTAAATATTTTCTTCTGTGTTGCACCACCCAGGTGATGTCTTCTAAACTCTGCTTCTTTCCTTTAAAACATTGAGGACAATGTTTCGTTCTGGTTGGGGGGAGGGAATAGTCGACAATTGTGGAATATTGGTTAAGTTTTTACTGATTTTTTGTTGTAGAAACTAACTGTTGCTAACATTTTGTGTTGAAGATGGCTGAATATGGAGTATAGTGACTCTAGAAACGCATCTTCATCATTTAAAAAAAAAACCATTTTCGTTTTCTATCATTTTACGTGTAACTTTTCTAATTAGTTTTTATGCATCATTTTCACATTTCTACATGCATATTTTTCTTTCATGTTTAGAATAGGTTGGGGGGTAGAATATTGTTTAAAAAAAGAATAAAAAAAAATTGTGTGATTTGTTTTAACATTGGATGACATGATTAATTTCAAATTTTAGTATTTGTATTATCTTTGGTCTTAAGTGATGTTACATTATGTTTGCTACTCTACATGTTGATGTCGGAGATAAATATGAGTTGCTTGAAGGAATGAACATGTCATAATAAGTACCAAGTGAGTTTTTGAGCCTATCATTTTTCTTGGAAAGTAACCCTTTTGCAGATTCTTTATACAGCTTAGCAGTTTATTATTGTATACACAATCTCTAGATTTCTTTTGAGTTAACCCTTAAAAAAAATTATAAAATTAAAAAAAAATAAAAAAGGAAAAAAAATGTGTGTTGCTACATTTGGAGGCCCATCTAACTAGTAGATATGGAAGATTATTTAGAGCCCTAAAAGACGATGGAAAGGCCATCTTTGATCCGTTTGAGCCTTTCTAGCCATCCCTTTTATCAAATATCCATAGTTAATTCTTTTGAGCCTTTAAAAAAAAAAACTTTTCTTTGTCAAACTTATCATCTTGACCCACTCTGATTTGGAGTATTACCCAATGTCTTATAAGTTCCATCACTTATTTATGTTTGAGAAAAATATAAATAATTATTTTGTTTAGTGACGTTGTGCCAAGCAAATGAAAAAAAATTAAAAAAAAAGCAGAAAAAAATATAATAACAATAATAGATGAAATCCACCTTGCAACTTTCAAAAAAAAAATTCTTCTGCATTTTTCTCAAACATCCACTTTGTTTTCCTTATTTTCCCTCTTTGTTAACCATGTCCCTAGCCTACGTTACATCCTAATAAAAGTCCTTCTTGATTTTAGGGAACTATAATATGAAGTAGAAGCTAGTTATGTGGGTTAAAAAGATGTAGTGGTGCATAATAAATAAAAAAAAGAGATAAATAAATTGGGTTGACTAGCATTTTTGTTTGACTTGAGATCGTATTATTTCTAAGCTGAGGGCATATTTATTTCATCTTGGTGAGAGCATGTGATATCACTTCTTTATTATTTTCTCTCTCAATTACTATTCATTGGAGTGACTATTTTTATTGGTTTTAATTTCTTTGTGAGAATGTCACTACTTCCAATGAGATTTTGGGGTTTGACATGTCATTCTTGAAAGTAGCTATAACAAAGTCTGCTGGGCTGATTCATGTGGATGGTTGATGTGGGTGTGATTTTACTTTAGACTGGAGATAATGCTTATACTTTTATTTGATTGCTATTATTAATCTGATTGAATAAACACGAGTGCTTCTAAAAAAAAAATCATTTTGAATTTGAATTTTGTTTTCGCTTTATTTGGTAGGGACTAGCAATAAGCTGGTTGGGGGGTGTGTTGAGTGTTAGAAAATGCATATTTATAAAGGAGAAAACTGTCATTTTACATTTCAAGTCTTACTAACAACTCTTACTTTTATGTATTTAACCTTCTTGTGATTTAATTACATGTGTTTTATTTTAATTAAGTATTTTATGTATTTTAGAGGCATTTTAGTCATTTCACAATAAAGGAGAGATCAGACGGCAAAACGGACATCACTTTTGAACTCAGGACGGTCGAAAATCTTAGGAGGAGCATAAAAGGAAAAATGACACTATTCACATATACGGTACTATTCATGTGTACGGTACTGTCTACGTTACTGTTCATGACACTGTTCACATAGACGGATCGATGACGTAGCATTGACTGATGATGTGTCGCGATCCTGTTGGGCTAAAATTCTTATGTACTGTTGATAGTAACGTGGCAGCATATCAATGGACGAAAAATCTCGCGTACGGTACATGCATCACACAGGATTATTTTCAACCAAACCGCATTACTGTTCATCCGCGTGGTCAAACCGCGTATTGTTGACTGATGACGTGGCGCAATCCTAAGCGTCCAAACTGTTTTTAATCCGATGGCCATGATTTACTCCATGTATTTATAAAAATGAGGCCTCCCCCCCTAATTTGATAGCTCTGAATCCATTTTCTGTAATTCCTTCTCCTTTTTGTACTTTTTATGTATTTTAATAAATTTCCATTTTGCCCCTAGTTCAATTATAAGTAGCTAATTTTCTTTCAAGCTTGGGTTGAAGGTGAAATCTGAACATGTGTCATGGGCTTTATTTGGTAAATTTATTTTCTTTTCCCCTCTAATTTTTGTGAATGATTTGACTTTTCGTTGACAAATAATAATAATCTTGTCTGAATCTGCCTTGGTTGCAAGGTTATTATTATTTACGATAATATTGATTAGAGTGTGGTTCATGAGGTGTGGATTTCCACCTTATGATTTAATTGACATTAATAAGGAATATTTAGCCCATGATGCATGTTGATACGTATCCAGATACCCAAGTACGTCATTTCAATAGAATTCTCTTCAATTTATTCTTGCCATTTCAATTCAAATTTTAGAATTTATTCTCGCCATTTTAATTTAAGTTAGCATATTCCAAATCATTTCCACCATAAATCCAATCACCCATTTGCAAAATTAATTCTACACACAATTAAAATCCACCTCCTCGTGGGATCGACACTCGTCACCATTGATCTATACTACAATAGATTCGTGCGCTTGCAAGTACATTAAAATTTGCACAACACCGGCTGTCTAGTTGATGACCACTGATAATTATTGTTGGCAATTCTCTCCAAAATTTCTTAAGCTTTAGTGTAAGATTTGGATAACAAAGCTCCATTTGCTGAAGCATCCACCATCAATCTTGTACTAGGATTCAACCCATTATAGAAAGTCTCAAATTGTATGCAACAAGAAATGTCATGATGATGACACCTTCTGATAAGTTCTTTGAATATTTCCCAAGCCTCATACAAACTCTCATCTTCAAGTTGACGGAAAGAAGTAATCTCATTCCGCAATTTTGTATTCTTTGTACGTGAGAAGTATTTCATTAAGAATTTATCAGCCAACTCATTCCATGTAGTGATGGAATCAGACGGTAATGAATTTAACCATACTCTTGCTCGATCTCTTAAGGAGTAAGGAAAAAGCCTTAGTCTTATAGCATCTTGTGTTGCTCCAACAATTTTAAAAACATCACTCATTTCCAAAAACAAATTAAAATAGATGTGAGGATCTTTATTTGGCAGTCCATTGAATTGACCCACTGTTTGCAAATTTGAAATATTACTGGCTTCAGTTCAAAGTTTGCGGCTTCTACTTCAGGCCTGATTGTCCCATGGTGTACAACTTGAGGAGTTAACACAGCATAATCTCTGATAGCTCTGTCCCTATCGTTTGCCATGTAAATGATATTGTTGTTACTTGGCTGTCTCTGGTTAGCATGCTCATTCTGCTCTTCTTGAATGTTGACTGGTTGTAATGGCCCGTGAGGGTCCAAATATCCCAATTCCTATAAATTATCCATGTCTGAAACAATTTTTGAATTCCTTTGTTCTCTTCCCAGTCTCCTTACAGTCCTTTTAATCTCAGGATCAAATTGGAATACAACAGATCTATCTTTGCGCATGCAAGTGTTGATATGTCAATAAATAGAACAAATCAAATCAAATTATCACTATCAAAACTTACTTTACACTTCAAAAATAAACAATCAATCCCCGACAATGGCGCCAAAAACTTGTTGGTGATTTTTTAATCAAATGCTATTGATGCCAATGTGCAAGTGTAGCAGCAGCAGCATCAGTAGCAGCTTCTTCTCAGGATGACGAGCCAGCCGAGCCTGCCGTCCCTCCTACAGCATCGACCGTTCCTGCTGATCGCTTTCAACAACTTTTTGACAAAGTGGATGTCCTCCGACTTTTCGACAAATGTTAGATCGTGAGATAGAGTTAATTGCATTCTTGGTTACTTTGGTTATGACCCAGGCAGTTCTTCTTCACAGCCCCCGTCTTAGTTTTTTGCCCCTCTGATTTTCGCACAGACATCACTTATTTCATGTAGTTATTATGATGCTATTTGTCTTTTGTTTATGCTTGTGATGCTTTTATGATGATTATGTCTGATATGTGGATTTTATTTATGATTTCGTTGATTTTGATGACATGTTTGGTTATTGTTCATGATTATGTTGAATTTGTTAGAATGAAGGTTGGTTGATAAGTTGGACTATATATATGGGAGTGTTTTAACTATTTTTTTGTTGAGGATATGTTCATTTTTAAAGGGAGACTCTGCCGAAATTTTTTTTTCAACATGGGTAATCTCTGAACCTCTCTTTTTACTCTTTTCGTGCTCATTTCTTTTTTATGATGAAGGGGGAGATAATTTATCAATTCAATCTGTTCTGTTTAAAATTTTTTTTATGAGATTAAAAATAAATGGACACATATTTAAAGGAATTTAAAATTCCTTAAATATTTCACTTAGGGGGAGCACATATTTAGGGGCAGCAAAATTGCACAAGTATTTTCTTGAAAAGTTTGTCATCATAAAAAAGAGGGAGATTGTTAACATAAATATTTCTTTATTATTGATTTTGATGATAACAAACTTGATTAAGATTGATTAATCTTTTAAAAACTCAAAATAATTTTCATGTACTTTTTAAATCATTATTCTCACTTTTATTCTATGAAAATGATTTTTGGTTATTTTCATGTTAATGGTTTTAAATTGAAAAAGCTTTGAGAATTTTGATAATAGCAAATATTATTTCAAATCCTATAAATGGATTTATTTTGACAAGTTTTATAAAATGTTCTTATAAAGATTTGGAGACAAACTGTTTTGTTGCAAAATAGTTCACTGCAGTAATAAATGTGGAAAACGGCGATCCGACAAGCTTGATAACGGCTCGCCGATATCGAACAGAACTGAAGATTAGCCTCTGGACCAAAACGATGATCCGACAATTTTGATAAATGGCTCGCCGATATCGAACAGAACTGAAGATTAGCCTCTAGACCTAAACGGTGATTCGACATCTAGATAACGGTGATCCGACAATTTGAAAATCCAGATCATCTAGTTAACGGCGATCCGACAATGTGCAGAAAGTCAATAACGGCTAGTTTTCAGCTCCATTTATAAATAAGCTCATTCAAATTCAAACAAGTGCTGATCACAACACGACCATTGAGCTTATATTCGAGACTACAATCTTCATAGAGCTTTAAAACTCTTTCTTGCTTCATCTATTCACACATTGGGCATTGATTTGTAATCTTAAATATTGTGTAACAGAAAAATAATTTTTATTCTTTTACTTTGAGTGATTGTAAGTGTTGGGATACACTTGGGTTAAGAGATTGGGGATAATCTCTTGTTGTAAAGGTTCATTGACACCTTGGAAGTCAAGTGTAAGCATTTGAAGCCTTGGAGGCGTGCTTAGTGAAATCCTCAAGCCCGGAAAGCTTAGAGGCGTGGACGTAGGCGAGGTTGGTCGAACCACGTAAAAATCTTCGTGTTTGAATCTCTCTTCCCTTATCTTTTTATATTGTAATTGATTTAAGTGTTATTCCATTAAATTCATTTTAGATTTGGTTGATAATTTATTTTAGAATCAAATAATTTTTTAGAATCCTAATTCAACCCCCTCTTGGGTTGCACACTTGTATTTCAAATACTTCTTAGTTCGTCTCAGTTGTGTACTTTTTCTTATTGGTGGGGGGCTTCTTAAGAAAGTCTTTGTGCTTAATATGAAAAAAGCTTTATCTTGTGTGGTGTTGAGCTCGTTATAATGGAGGAAGCAGGATACTGCGAAGGATGGTCAAGTCGAGGGTAATCTAAAAGTTAGGAAAGATCCCTCAGTCTAGGCTAGCGTGGTCTTTTTGGTGGAATTGGACTGTGATATTGCCCACTTCACCTAGAAAGAGGCGATGAAAAACAGTTGGACTCATGCTTTTTATAATTGTCTGCTCGTCGTGGTTGGGCCATTTTATTTTATTTTTTATGGTACTGCGCTCTTCAGTGTCAATTAGCTCAAGGGCCCGATGATGCGCAGTATCCTATGTCTTGGGCTCGTTATGCTTGATAAACCTTCTATGGACATTCTTATCATTGATATTTTAATAGAAAATATCAAGGGTTCTTCTTTCATTGTAAAGACCTGTATATAAGACCTTCTCTGAGAATGCTTCATATAATTGTCTAATGACTCACCTTCCTTCTGTATAGTCTGTGATAAAGTTTGAGAAACCCTATTGCTCATTTCTTGCATATCAAAAGTGAGTGAAAAAATCCCACTACAGTTGCTTCCATAATGAGACGCTCTCAGAGGGAACGCTTTTAAACGAGGCCTTGGCATTACCCTTCCGGGTGTGGGGAAGAAGATAAGAAGCGGCCTTGTTAGAGATGCCCTTACTGGCCATCTGGCCCTCGTAGTTCTCTAAGTACTCGGTGGGGTCAGTGTGACGTTTATAAGGAGGTACTTGGGGCAGTCTCTTTCGCTTTCGCCATCCTATCCATTTTGTCATAGAGATAGTGTATTTTAGCTAGGACATCCTTAGTAAATAACATATTATAAACCAATTCTTTTTCCTCTTATTAGTGTTTGGCTATTAACTTGTTGTGGAGGTCCACAAAGACAAGTATGAGGTGTTGTTTTGACTTTCTCTAGTTGCTGTAGCTCGTGGCAGTAGATCAAACATCTTTATTGTGTATAGGCTCCCTTTTGAGCCATTTTACGGAGTTCTACTTGGCCCTGCCCTGGTGGACGGGGTTGTTGGGGTTGTTCCATTCAGTGGTGGGTCGACAATGACTCCGTTCAATAAGATGGTGTGTAAAACAACTTCTAAGGCATCTTGTATGACCTGTTGGACATCAGCTCGAATTAAAGGTTTCTCATTTCTTTTAGGGGTTTCTTGACTGAGGCTTCATCTTTAGCGGCACGAGTTCGGTTGGCTATAGTTTGGGACTGTTGATCGCCCCTCCCCCCCCCCCCAAAATGATCTTTTTGTGGTTGTCACCTTCTAGTGGGGTAATTGGCAAACATGTTTTATGGGTCAAATGGTGTTTTTGTAGGAAAAGAAGTTATTTTTACGGGTAAAAAGAAGACTTTTGTAAGAAAAAAAAAGTCTATTATGAGTAAAAGAGGTACTTTTATGGGTAAAAGATGAAGATTTTTTTTTTATAGAAGTGTGACTTTGTTAGAGAAAAAGGTTGCTCTATATGATAAAATAGGTTTATATGATTTTGAGAGTGTGGGTATTTGAAGATAAAAAGCTCTCTTTGATAGTTAAGGATAGAATAATGACTTCTATTCAAACTCTACAAATGGAGCTGAAATGTTTTAGTCTGATTTTGGTTAAGTTCAAAACACTATAAGAGCTTCTCTGTAGAAAGTGGTTTTCTGGTAAAGATGGACGTTAGGTTGTTTGGGGATGGTTTTCTAAGGCGGTGACAACTGAGAGAAACCTGGAATCACAAGAAATAGCCATTAAAGGCAACGCCATTTGTAGCCAACAGCGACACTCAGAGGGTCAGGTCAATGGGAGGTTGGAGGAAGAGAGAGGTTTTAGAGAAACCTTAAAATAAGAGAAAAGTTAAGTATTTTTTATAAATGAGTGACTTACCCCTTGGTAAGAACAATCTAACCTTTTAAAGTAGAGTGCCCTGAGCACATCTTTATTTGGACACATGGTGAGCTGTTATTGAAGATTCTCCTCCTTAGGCAGGGTTTTAAAAGTAACTTGACTCCTTTTATGGAGGCCTTTAAACTTGCTTGGATTGGACAGCTGTCAATTTAGAGACAAACGATGCTAACAATGTGTCCTTAATTCTAGTTAGCCCATTTTGAATGAACCAATTAAGGATATCGTGTAGGTAGCTTGTCTGTAGTCCCCCTTTCATAATCCTGACTTTGGTAGTTCATAAAGAGATCTTTTGGAGACAACTCAAGTGGAGAATATATAAAAATTGTGTGGCCTGGTAGAGCTTGTGTGGTTGTCACTATTTCATCGCCACGTGTAGACACGTGGCGACTTAGATATTTTGTAGGAGGTAATTTTTTGTCGTTTGGGCAATTTAGATAGCTAAGGCCGATTCATTGAGATCTTCCTCTTTCGTCATCTTTTCTCAAATTCCCCTTCATTTTTTACATAGTTCTGATTCACATTCCCAGTATGTCATGCCTTTAATACCTCTGGCCTATATTTTAGCACCAATAGATATCTATTGGTATAACTATCGTAAATTATATACCTATAAAACTGTCACACTCACCCTAAAAGAATATACCCTGCATACATTGGTAGCGCATGACACAAAGTCTTATCTTTATTCTTCTAAATTGAGAACAAAACAAGCACTTGTTTATTTTACCTTAACTTTTACACAATCATTCAATTGTTGTAACTTATATAGGCTAAAATGTTTCAAAGTTGTCAAATTCAATTTTCCTACTAAGCTAGTGCCAGCGACAATAGTACAACTCCCCTTATCAATAATCATGCTACATAACTTATTATTGACATGTCATCTAGTATGAAAATTATTTTCACGTTACTTTTCTCATATTCTTTTATTTTTACACTAAGAGCTATTCTTACATCCTCCAAAGGTACTTGGGCACATCATTATACTCACCTTTGGTCTGATTCATTATCTTTCAAATTCATCCTCTTTTGTTTAGGCATTAAGATGTGATATGGCATGTTCTCAAACACTTAAAGCATTTGATTCTCTCTATTTCTATAAGGTTAGCAATTAGATTTACCTTTGCTTGGTGTACCTCCATTTTTATTATCTTTGGCGATTTTAGAATTAGCCTTGAAGTTTCCTTTTTGCTATAATTTCGTTTCCAAGTTAAAAAATAGCTTAAATCCTTCCCAATTCAGTTGAAACATTTCCTCTTTAATTATTGCTCCACTTTATGGCTATATGCACCATGTCTTTCAACTCAATATAATATTATAATTCCCCCATAGTTACAATATCACAATTCAAACCAACTAAGAATCTAGCCATAGTACCTCCTATATATTGGCTTGGTTCATGGCTATTTCCATCTCGTTCATCTCTTTAAGGTAGTTTTCAACAGTTTTAAACCCTTAACTTTATAGCTTCTAAAATAAGTCCTTTTAATAGTGACTTGGATTGAATATTTCCTCATAATAGCCTTTACTACTAGGTAGCCTTTTAATGATTTTGTAGACTACTTAAAACAAGTTGATCCTGGCAAACATTAGTATAATTAGTAAATTCTACGATAACCAACTTTACCTTTTTTTAAAAAAATTCAGAGTAGTTGTGACAATTAAACACCAATTCTACCATTTTCTCCTACTCAAAATAAGTTTCAGGATTGTTTTTTCCTCAAAAGATGGAATTTTCAACTTAATGTTTCCCATATTTTTATCAATCTTATCTCTATATCTAACTCCTCTATCTCTATTCCTATGTTTAAATTAACATTAGAGGCATGATCTTCTTCATTTGGGTCATACTCTTAATTATCTTTATAATCATACCTATATGGATTCTTTTCTTTGTTACACAATAAAAGCTTTAGATGACTGCCCCTTTTGTGAACTAGATTTAATTTTATTTATTTTCTCATTCACCTTAATAGACCTCAATTTCATTTGTTCAAATATTCCAGGCTTAGCTAGTCGAGAAGGTCAAAGGCTTATTTAGCAACTTTCGGCAAGGTTTGTCTAAGTGCTGTACGGGTTTGTTGCGCACAAGTGGTATCAGAGCCAAGGTTTTCACCCACGCAAGCTAGTTCGTGAGCAGTGACCAGTCTTCCTAGCACATCACAAGAGGGTGTTGTTTGTGTAGATGTTCCACCGGAACCAACCCGTGGCCACGAGACAAGATGTGCTCATGGAAAGTCTCGCAGTAAGTCTAAATCCCCATTCGTTGATACCTTGGAGCCTCGCATGGCCATACTTGAAACCGCATTGTCCGCCATTCAGGACACCATTAAGGGATTAGAAGAAAGAGTGAATAGTCTCAAGTGAGAGTATGCCGACTTCCCTATGGCAACCAAGGCCCTTATCTAAGACCAAGCCAACACCTTCCGAGGGGAGTTTCGAGCATTCCACGAAGAGTTGTTGAAACTCTGCAGTTTCACCCAAGAGGAACTGCGAGTTGTCCATGCAAAAGTGGAGGAAGTCTGATCGAACTAGGCATGGCATAGGCCCACAGTCTCTGTTAGCCCGGCTTCTGCAAGTACGAGTGAGGCGCGACGAATCAACATGCCAAAAGCTCAAAACTTATGATGGCACACGCAATGCCACTGTCGTGGACAACTTTCTCTTCGGGCTAGACCAATACTTCAATGTCGTGGGTGTGCGAGATGAGGCATTGAAAGTGGGCACAACACCCACATACCTTCGGGGTGCCGCACAACTATGGTGGCGTCGGAAGCATGGCAAAATGGATAAAAGTATTTGCACCATCGATACTTGGGCAAATTTTAAGTAAGAACTCTGAAAGCAATTTGCCCCAAGCAATGTAGAAAAGAAAGTGAGAGCTCACCTACGTCATCTCAAAAAAACGGGTAGTGTTTGCGACTACATTAATAAGTTCACTACCCTCATACTCGAGATCAGGGACATGTCTGATAAAGACTCCATCTTCTATTTCCAAGACAACCTTAAGGACTGGGTTAAGATGGAACTCGATAAACGTGGCATTCAAATACTTGATGACACCATCACCATTGCGGAATCACTCATCGAATACTCTATCCAATCCAAAGACAAAAAGCCTAACTAAGGTAAAGGAGGGGGAGAGATTGTAAGGACAAAGGTAGCAACCAGAAGGTTTGGGGGAAGAAAAAGCCTCTTAACAAAAAAAGTAGGCAAGGCAAATCAGAGAATAAGAAAGAGCCACCAAAGTCTCGAAGCCCGTGCTTCATATGCAATGGCCCTCTTTAGGTACGTGGCTACTCGGAGAAGAAGTCGCTTAATGCTCTTACGGCCCAACTCAAGAGCAACCCTACAATGTCCGCGGAGGAACCCCAACCCAGTATGGGTTCTCTCCAACGTCTTGGCGTACTCAAAACCCAGCAGCCCGCATTCACCAAGAAAGGGCTGATGTATGTGAGTACGATCATAAACGACCACTCAGTTCGTGCACTACTAGACACAGAAGCAACACACAACTTTGTGTCCGAAGATGAGGCCAAGTGATAACTCTATGAAATGAGAGTTATTACTGCAATTCTAGACTTAAATCAAGACCACTTAGAGAGTAAATAATGTGTTTTTCTTATATTTTGGTTATGTTTTGCATAAACATCCATGTTAGTTTAGTCTTAATAAGTTTTGCTTGATTTAAAGTAATTTGTGCTCAAACCATGTGCATAATTGTCGGTTTTTAGAAGTTTATAATCCATGAAGGGATGTTGAGATATTAGGCTAACAAGAAAAAAAAAGAATATGGCCGCAATAAAAGTGAAACACAGCCGGGAACAATGCAGTGTTATAGCCGTCGCTGGAGTGACCATTGCTGTAGCAATCCTGGAACATCGAGGGAGAAAACTTAGTGCGGGTTAGCTGCATAATTGCTATCTGTAGTTTCTTAATTTGACTCATGTACGCCCGAGGCTTTTGTTTACCCTAGTTTTCAATTATAAAAAGAGGCACGCATCACATAAAAACAGCGGTAAGGAATTATCATTGAAAAAATTAAAGAGAAAAATAAGAAGAATATCATAATTCAAGGGAACGGATGCAGCATCATTGAAGAATCCAGCAGAGTTATTTGGATTCACTTTTTATCGTTCTCAACTTATACTTTTCTTCACTCTTTGATTGAACTAATGTATTTCATGACCAATATGTTACTGTTTGTTTTTCTCTTTCAGAATATAAACTAAACTTGTTGTAGTTGAGTGACAAACAATCTAATGGGTTCTTGACTGTTCTTATGAGTTGCTATATAATTGCTATAGCATTTTACTCTAGTAGCTATTATTATAACTGTTATTTCGGTTGACCACCGATTTAATAGTTCAAGTTAAGTTAGAGCCGCAAAAGGGCATGTCTTAGTGGATATTATTAGAGTAATACTTTATCTTAATTTAAGTTTTTTGGATTAAGTTTATCTTGAATCCCATAAGGGTCATACTTGAAGTTAATATTTGTGATAAACTAGACATAGGTACTCACCTTGTAGGGTAGAGAGAATGGATGTTCATAATGCCATGATGTAGGTAGAATAGCAACTGGTCATTGCTAAGATACTAAAGGGTATGAGAATTCCCATATGCGACAGCTGAGGATGCAAAATAAATTCTGCCCAGTGCTATAGAAATTGTTGTAGCAACTGGTGTTAATTTGATGAAAAGCAATCAACCCATAAAGAGAGTTTGATCATTCAACTACCTTATTGTTATTTGATTCTTTTACGCAATTTATTTATTTTATTTCATCACTGTATCATTTCATTTTATTCTCTCACAATTATCAATTTCTATAGTAACCAACTTTACATTTGTTCATCTCGGAATATAGGTAGATTACACTATTATGATTGCTATAGCATTTCTAGTAACATCAATCCATGTGGAGACGATCTTGAATATTCATCACTTTATTACTTGTTGTGTTGAAAATTATTCTTCGCAAAGTGGTTTTGTAAAAATATCGGCAAGTTATTTTTCCGTAGAAATAAACTCTAATGCAATATCTCTTTTTTGAACATGATCTCTTAAGAAATGATGTCTTATTTCTATATGCTTGGTTCGGGAGTGTTGAATGGGATTCTTTGAAAGATTTATAGCACTAGTATTATCACACTTAATAGGAATTTGTTCTAGGTTAATACCATAGTCTCTAAGTGTTTGTTTCATCCAAAGAGCTTGTGCACAACAGCTTCCTGCAACTATATATTCAGCCTCGGTAGTTGAGAGTGCAACAGAATTTTGTTTCTTACTAAACCATGAAACAAGTGAGTGACCTAGGATATGGCAAGTTCCACTAGTGCTTATCCTATCAACTTTATAACCAGCAAAGTCCGCATCCGAATAGCATGTTAAATCTATATGAGTTCTTCTAGGATACCAAAGGCCAATATCTATGGTTCCATTCAAATAACGGAAAATTCTTTTAACAGCAAGCAAATGGGATTCCTTGGGACATGATTGAAATCTTGAACACAAACATACACTAAACATGATATCGGATCTACTTGCAGTCAAATAAAGTAAAGATCCGATCATACCTCGATATATTTTGATATCCACTTCTTTGCCTTTTTCATCTTTGTCGAGCTTGGTTGTTGTGCTCATTGGTGTATTTTTGGTCTTTGAGTCATCAATGCCGAATCGTTTGAGTAGATCTCTTACGTATTTGACTTGATTTATGAAAATTCCTTCCTCGTTTTGTTTGATTTGGAGTCCAAGGAAGTACTTCAACTCTCTCATCATACTCATCTCAAATTCTTTACTCATACACGATAAAAATTCTTTACACAACAACTCATTAGTAGAACCAAAAATAATACCATCAACATAAATTTGAACAATAAGTATATCTTGGTTCTTATGCTTAACAAAGAGAGTAGTATCCACTTTACCCAAGGAAAAATTATTTTCTAACAAGAAATTTTTAAGCCTATCATACCATGCTCTAGGTGCTTGTTTTAATCCATATAAAGCTTTAAACAACTTATAAACATGATTTGGAAATTTTTCATTTTCAAAACCAGGAGGTTATTTTACATATACTTCTTCCATAATATAACCATTTAAGAAAGCACTTTTCACATCCATTTGAAATAAAATGAAATCTTTATGACAAGTAAATGCCAACAACATTCTAATTGATTCTAGTCTAGCTACGGGTGTAAAAGTTTCATCAAAATCAACTCCTTCTTCGTGGTTGTAACCTTGAGCCACTAATCTAGCTTTATTTCTTACAACCACACCAGATTCATCCATCTTATTTCTAAATACCCATTTAGTACCTATGATGGATTGATGTTCGGGTTTAGGAACTAATTCCCACACATTGTTTCGTTCAAATTGATTTAACTCCTCTTGCATTGCCATAATCCAAGATTTATCATTTTCCGCATCCGCAAATGATTTGGGTTCAATTTGAGAAACAAATGCATTATGCTTGCAAGTATTCTTAAGTGATGATCTAGTTGTAACACCTCGTGAGAGATGTCCTAAAATTACATCCTTAGGATGAAAAGAAACATACCTCCACTCCTTGGGGAGTGCTTGAGAAGTACCTTTATGTTGCTCCATATTTGTTTACTAGAATAATCATCCACTATCACAAATGCATAATATTTGTCATTTAGACTAGCATATCTAGAAGGCCCAAATAAATTTATGTGAAAAATTTGAAGTGGTTTTGAAGTAGAAATATGATTTTTATTTTTGAAAGATGTTTTGATTTGTTTTCCAAATTGACAAGCTTCATAAATCTTATCTTTTTGAAAACCAATTTTTGGAAGACCTTTAACTAAATCATTTTTCAAAATTTTCGAAATCAAATCCATACTTGCATGTCCTAACCTTCTATGCCATAACCAACTATCATCATGCAATGCCGAAAAATATTTATCAAGAGTAGATGCACATTCTATGTCAATGATATAAACATTACCACATCTATTCCCAACAAATAAGATCTTGCCATCACATGAATTCTTAATAACACAACTAAATTATCAAAGATAACTTTATAACCTTTGTCACATAATTGACTAATACTAATTAAGTTGTGTTTCAAATTCTCAACCAAACATACATTCTCAATTAGAGTTGAGGAAACTTTACCAACATTTTCAATTCCAAGAATTTTTCCTTTTGAGTTGTCTCCAAAAGATATGTCTCCACCATTTTCAATTTTGGTGAAGCTTGAGAACCATGCATAGTTTCTGGTCATGTGCCTTGAACAACCACTGTCCAAGTACCATTTATTTTTCTTCTTCTTCAAGCCCTACAAAGAAAAACTCAAGTTTTAGGTACCCAAAGCTTTTTGGGTCCTTGAGAGTTAGTAGTGATTCCTTTTGGAACCCAAATGCATTTCATACCATAATATGCATTTCTTTTTACTAGACATCTATTTTTCATATGACCATCTTGATTACAAAAATGACATACAATCTTATGATCACTTGTGGAGGTAGCTTTAAAAAAATAATTCTTATAATACTTTTGCTTCAAGTTAGGCTTATACCCAAGTCCTCTTTTATCAAAAACACATTTTTGTGAGTTAAGCATATTGTCCAACACTTTTGCCCATTTGTAAATTTCAAAACAATCTCATTCAACTCATTACTCTTTTTCTTAAGCATTTGGTTTTCATTTTTCAAATCATCTATGTGTGATTCTAAATGCTCATGTGAGATACTAGGTTTCTCATTTGATAATGCAAATTCATCATGCAATGTTTTGTTCTCTACTTCTAGGCATGCAATTCTTGCATTTAGAGATTCATTTTCATTTTTAAACTATGTCATTTCCTTTTTAAGACATACATTCTTTTTACCAATCTTCATTAACTCACTATGCAATTCTTTAAAAGTATCATACAATTCATCATAGGTGGGTTCACTTACCTCATTGAGATCATCATCCCCTCCTATTGTCATAAGCGCTAGGTTTGATACTTCTTGTGACTCTTCTTCACCACTTGAATCTTCCTCGCTATCATCCCAAGTTGTAACCATGGCTTTCTTCTTGAGTTTGTTGATAAGTGGGCACTCCGATCTTATATGGCCAGGCTTCTTATATTTATAACATGTGATTACCTCTTTCTTCTTTCCTTTAGTTCTTAAAGTTTCTGAAATTTCTTTGCTCTCCGATTTTCTTGAAGAATTTTCTGAACCTCCTTGCTAGCATGGCAGCTCTTCATCATCTGGTTCACTCTCCCCATCACTCTCATATTTTGAAGCTTTGAGAGCAATGATTTTCTTCTTCTCCTCATGCCTTTTTTCTGCGGCCAAATCTTCTTCATATGAAATGAGAGAACCAATTAAATCATCAAGAGGTAAAGCATTTAAATCTTTGGCCTCTTCAATAGCGGTTCTTTTAGGTTTCCATTCTTTTGGAAGTGACCTAATGATTTTTTTAACTTTCTCGCTATTTGAGAAGACCTTTCCTAAGGCTCCTAGGGTGTTTACTATGTCCGTAAATCTCGTATACATAGAGTACACACTCTCATTTTGTTCCTTTTGGAACAACTCATGTTGTCGAGTGTACTTACTAATTTTTTACTCTTTCACTTGATTTGTGCCTTCATAGACTACTTCAAGTTTGTGCCAAATTTCATTGGCACTTTCACAACTAGAGACTCGATGAAATTCTTTCTTATCAAGTGCACAAAATAAAGCATTCATAACTTTGAAATTTAGAGAAACTTTTCTCTTTTCCAATTCAATTCCCTTGAAGGTTTTGGAATATCTTCCCCGACGTCATTTATATTTAGGGGCAAAAACGGACCATCACATACAACTTCCCAAATTTCATAATCTAGTGCTTGTAAATAAATTCTCATCCTAGTTTTCCAATATGGGTAGTCATTTCTGTCAAAGAACGGTAGTCTAGTTGTGAACTGTCCTTCCCTAAAGGTTGAGTCATTTTGGGTTGCCATGGATCTTTTACTCTAGACGGTTAAGTCCTAACAAGAGAACCAAGCTCTGATACCAAATGAAATACAAGTGTGCAACCCAAGAGGGGGTGAATTGGGATTCTAAAAAATTATTTGATTCTAAAATAAATTATCAACCAAATCTAAAATGAATTTAATGGAATAACACTTAAATCAATTACAATATAAAAAGATAAGGGAAGAGAGATTCAAACACGAAAATTTTTACGTGGTTCGGCCAACCTCGCCCACGTCCATGCCTCTAAGCCTTTCGGGCTTGAGGATTTCACTAAGCACACCTCCAAGGCTTCAAATGCTTACACTTAACTTCCAAGGTGTCAATGAACCTTTACAACAAGAAATTATCCCCAATCTCTTAACCCAAGTGTATCCCAACACTTACAATCACTCAAAGTAAAAGAATAAAATTTTTTTTTCTCTCACACAATATTTAAGATTACAAATCAATGCCCAATGTGTGAATAGATGAATTAAGAAAGAGTTTTAAAGCTCTATGAAGATTGTATTCTCGAATATAAGCTCAATGGTCTTGTTGTGATCAGCTCTTGTTTGAATTTGAATGAGCTTATTTGTAGATAGAGCTGAAAACTAGCCATTATTGACTTTCTGCACACTGTCAGATCGCCGTTAACTAGATGTCGGATCACTATTTGACTGGTCAATATGACCGTTGGGCTGGATTTTCAAATTGTCGGATCGCTGTTTTCTAGATGTCGGATCACCGTTTAGGTCCAGAGGCTAATCTTCAGTGCTGTTCGATATCGGCGAGCCGTTTATCAAAATTGTCGGATTGCCGTTTAGGTCCAGAGGCTAATCTTCAGTTCTGTTTGATATCGGCGAGCTGTTATCAAGCTTGTCGGATCACCGTTTTCCACATTTACTGCTGCAGTGAACTATTTTGCAACAGAACAGTTTGTCTCCAAATCTTTATAAAAACATTTTATAAAACTTGTCAAAATAGATCCATTTACAGGATTTGAAACAATATGAAAATAACCAAAAATCATTTTCATAGAATAAAAGTGAGAATGATGATTTAAAATATATATGAAAATTATTTTGAGCTTTTAAAAGATTAATCAATCTTAATCAAGTTTGTTATCATCAAAATCAATAATAAAGAAATATTTATGTTAACAGTATTGTGAATCTCATAGAGACTTTGATCATACTACTGTAGAATGCTATATTCTCCCAATGAGATGTAGACACTCATCAACAATGGCAAACTAATGAAATTTCTTGCTGATGTTTGAAGAAAGCGATAAGAAATATGAAGAGACAACAAAGTTGACGTCCCTAATGCAGCCTTTCCCATGGAAGTTGAGTAGTAGGGTCACCAGCCCCAAACCTAAAAGTCAATACTATTGTCGGGGGACCGTGTAGGTGAAGTGGACTTTGTGGTCGTGGAGTGAAGCTTAGAATTTGCTTCTTTTATAGGCTTTGTTTGTACGGTTAGACGTGCGACACATAAAATAAAGGAAAAATATCCACCGTCCATCTGTTTTTTCAACTTTTCAAAAATACAAAATTCCTTCTTTTTTTGGCTGGAATCCACCTAAAGTTACATTTTGTTTCACTTTTCCACTTCCGTTTGGAATCCGTTAAGAAAACTAACGGAAACTTTAAAAAATGACCATTTTACCCCCCAAAATGAAAATTACAATTTCACCTTAAAAATTACAAAAACTAATCAGATTAAATCTAATTATTTTTCCCATCGGTCAATAAAGAAATTAATTCCACAACCATCAAATGCAGGGTTTTTTTTAATATGTCTATAATTAGAATACTAAATTATAACAGTAGTATTAAAAATAGTCTAATCTCACAAACCATCAATTGAATTTAAGATAAGTAGAGTTTTATTATTCATAGAGTTATAATCTCTAGTAGTTAAGATTTTTTTGTACTTCATTAACATACCAATAATTATAATTATCATTAAATCTGATTATTTTTTGTATTTTTTAGAGTGAAATTGTAATTTTCGTTTTGGGGGTAAAATGGTCATTTTTTTAAGTTTCTGTTAGTTTTCTTAACGGATTCCAAACAGAAGTGGAAAAGTGAAACAAAATGTAACTTTTGGTGGATTCCAACTAAAAAAAAAAAGAATTGTGTATTTTTAAAAAAGTTAAAAAAAATGAGTGGACGGTGGATATTTTTCCTAAAATAAATGCCTAGGTGCGGCAAAGAGCCCCATGCATAGCACATAAAATAAATGTTGCAGGCACTACTAAGAACCCTGAGCGCGGTACATGAAATAAATGCCCTAGGTGCAGTGAAGAATCATAGGAACGACACATAAAATAAATCACTAGCCATGGCGAAGAGCTCCAGGTGCAACACATAAAGTAAATATTGTAGGCACGAGGAAGAACCCCAAGAGCAGCATAGAAAATAAATGTCCCAGATTTGCTGAAGGGCACCGAGAGGGGCACCGAGAGCGACACATAATATAAATGCCCCAAGCGCGACGAAGAGCAAAAAGTGCAGCATATAAAATAAATGCCCCAAACGTGACAAAAAGCACTGAGTGCAACATATGATATCAATGTCCCAAGCGCGGCGAAGAGCACCAGGCGCAACATATAAAATAAATGCCCTAAATATGGGGAAAAGCCTTGAGCATGGCACATAAATTAAATGCCTCATGGGTGGTAAAGACTCCCAAGCACGACACATAAAATAAATGCCTTGGATGTTGCAAAGTGCTCAAAGCACTGTATATAAAGTAAATACGTGCAGCACATAAAATAAATGTTCAAAGTACGGCAAAAAGCTCTAAGTACAGCACATGAAATAAATGCTCCAGCGCGATGAAGAGCCCTAGACGCGGCACATACAATAAATGCCTAAGAAAACGCCTAAAGAATAGCAAGAAGCCCTAAGGGCACAACAGTAAAAGGAAGGATAAACTTTTCTACTGCAAAAGGCACCGTGCAAAAGGTAATCATTCCGTTCAATTTCAAAGCAACTCAATGGGAAAAAAGTGAAAAAAAGAAAAGAAAAGACTGCATATTCTACACATAAAGTAAAAACATCATCATTTTGCCTATATGAAATAAGCAACCTAGGCCAAGTAAACGATTGGGACTGTTATCTAGACTAGCCAGATACAATACATGCCAATGTCCCAAAAAACTAAAAAGTCAAAACAAAGACAAGCTATAAAAACAACGACAGTCTACTAATACATGGGATAAAATCAACAAAGTCGTAATCTCATGACAGGCTACTCATCACAACGCCCCATGTCACCGACATCCTTGCGAGTAGTAAAATCTCCTACACTTGCATCCTTAGTACCAAACCTATCAGTACAAACTAGACTCGAAATATGAGGGGACAGTATCTCTGGGATCTTCTATAGGATCTAAGGAGGATCCTTCTTCCCTCGTATGCGATTCAGAAGCCTCCTCCATGTTATGAAAAACTTTCCTTACCTTGGCATATGTAAAGTACGAAGGGTACTTCTCCACAACCCCATCAAGATAGTCCACCCTAATAGTATGCACGTAGTTCAACGCTATACACTAGGCCAGCTGCTTCGAGTCAAGCACTTCCTCTATTGCCTTGTCCTTAACTTTCTTCACTTTAGCATCAAACTACTTCTTGAATGAGTCTTTGTCTTCGCAGGACCTCCACTTGAGATCCGTATTCTTTTTGAAAAGCATTGTTACTTCAGCATACAATTGAGAATTTTGCTCCAGCATCCTTTAGTATCTAATGTTGCGAGGCGCTCCTGGCTGATCGTAAGAAATCGCTCTTAAAGACCCTCCATACAACTTTTATAAGGACTAAGAAGCTCAACTGCTCATCAGAATAAGATGAATATTTAGTGACAAGCTTTCTTCTCTTATTGCTTGATGACTTAGTTATATGCCAAGGGGAAATCTTTTAAAATACTCCCTGAGTAGATAAGGCGATTCATTTAAAAATGCCCCCTCCAAACAAAGCTTAGGCATCACCCCTAGAACAACCTTAGGAGGATCCCCTAGTCTAGCCGGTATCCCGTTAGGCGAAGCTAGAAACCCTCTTTTTGGCACCTTGGAAAAAACTTCCACAGTGCCTGACATATTTTTTTCGGAGACGTTATTTGGAAAATAATAGGCTCATCATTTAGTGGCCAACAAGGGGAATGGGGTCTTGCCAAAAGAATCAGGGACAGACCCTAAGAGATTGTCCTCATTTAGAAAACCCTCATATGCCATGCCATCGTGAACGAAAATCTTAATCTTTTTCACCTCATTCTTTGCTAAAAGACTAGAGGGATCTTGTTGGCAGTAAAATATAGGCCAGAGGTATTAAGGGCATGACACATGAGGAATGTGATTTGGGATTGTGATAAAGGATAAAAAAAGAAAGCTGAGAAGGGAGGACAAAAGGGAAAGATCTCAACAAATCAGCCGCAACCACTTAAATTACCCAATAATGATAGGAAATTACATTCCACTAAATATCTAAGTCGCTACATATAGAATAGTGACAACCGCACTAGTGCCACCAAGCCACTCAGTTACCGTATGGTCCCCACCTGAGCTATCTCTAAAGCATCTTCTTATGAGCCCCTAAAGTCAGAACTAAGAAAGAGAGACTACAGACAAGCCACCTGCACCATCCTCTTAATCGATTCATTTAAAATGAACTAATTAGAGTTAAGGGCACAGTTGTCAGCATAGTCTGTCCTCCAAAAGGACAACTGTCCAACACAAGTAAGTTCAACAACCTCTACAAAAATAGTCAAATTACTTTTAGGCCCTACCTAAGGAAGGGAATCACTAATAAAAGCTTGCCATATGTCCAAATGGACATAAAGATGTCCTCAGGGGCATTCGCCTTTAAAAGGTCAAGTTGGTCTCACTAAGGGGCAAGTCACTCATTCACCAAAAACACTTAACCTTTATCTTATTCTTGGGTTTCTCTCGAACTCCTCTCTCCCTCCAACCTTCCATTGACTTGACCATTGGAGTGCCATCGCCAGCCACCTTCTATAGAGAAGCTTTCATAGTGTTTTGGATTGAACCAAAATCAGACCAAAAAAATACTTTTCCTATTGAATGAGAAACCAATTATTCTTGTATCTTTATCCCCAATACAAGTGTATAATGATCAAGTTTGATTAAAAAAATGAGAGATATAAAAAATCAGAGTTAGAGTTTAAGGAAAGGAGAAAAAAAAAGTGAAAAGAGAAAGGAAGTTTTAGTTAATGAGGAAAGAAAAGAAAGAAAATAAGTCAATTTATATACAAAAGAGAGTGAGATTAGAAGAACTTTAATTTTAAACAGCATATGGCTATACTTTTGTACAAAAAGGCTTATTTTAGTATGAAAAAATTTAACTCCTCTTTACCTAGTGTTGTTTCTTTTTTACAGGAATATGATGATGTGGTTCTCGAAGAAATAGCAAATGATTTACTACCAATAAAGGAAATCGAGCATCAAATTGACTTATACCTGAAGCTTATAGAAATATTCCTAAGGAGATAAAGGAACTTCAAGGGCTGGTTAGTAAGCTCATGGAGAAGGGGTATATCCATAAAATTATGAGTCCTTATGCGATTCTAGTGTTGTTTGTGTGGAAGAAGGATGGATCATGGAGGATGTGTGTTGATTGTCATGCAATCAACTATATCAAGCTTAGGCACCGCGTTTCTAGATTAGATGACGTAATTGATTAATTGCATGAATCTTGTGCTTTTAATCAAAATTGGTATTAAGAATGAAAATCATCAAAAATATTATGAGAGAATGTGATAAATTGAAAGCCTTTAAAACAAAATATGGTTTATATGAATGCTTAATTATGCTGTTTGGATTAATTAATATACCTAGTACTTTCATGCAATTAATGAATCATACTTCGCATGCTTTTTATTGGCAAATTTATACTTTGTTGATATTCTTATTTATAATGAAAACCTGAGTGAGTATGTTGAACATTTAACGCTTGGTTTAAATGTATTGAGAAAAGAAAAGTTACTTGATAACCTTAAGAAGTATTCCTTTTGCATGGATAAACTTGTATTTCTTGGTTTTGTTATTAGTGCTAAAGGAATTAAGGTTGACAAAAAATGGTAAAAGTAATCCGAGATTGGTCAAAACCTACAAGTGTGGGTAATGTTAGAAGTTTTCATGGATTTGCTAGTTTTTATTGGAGATTAACAAAAGATTTTCCTTAGCCGAATATTAATTGAAGTAATTAAAAAGAATGTGGGTTTTAAGTGATAAACAAGAAAAACATTTAATTTGATTAAAGAAAAGTTAATTTATGCAAATTTACTTGTTTTACTTTGCTAAAAATTTTGAAATTGAATGTGATGCGTAAAAAATAAGTATCGAAGTCATTGTAATGCAAGAAAGACATCCCATTACATATTTTAGTGAACAGATAACTAGATGTATGCATTATTTACCTTACATATGATAAATAGATGTATGCATTAATTAGGGCATTGGAAACTTAACAGCACTATCTCTAGCCAAAAGAGTTTATGATTCATAATGGTCATAGATCTGTAAAGCATTTAAAGGGTCAATAGAAGCTAGACAAGTGGCATGCCAATTAGGTGGTGCTCAATGAAACATTTTCTTATATGATCAAATTACAATCTCAAAGATACGCCTTACTTTCTACTTAAAATGCAAAATTATTAGGTTTTGAGTACATTAAGGGTGTATTTACTAAATGGAAGTTGATGTGCCTTTATTTTATATATTATTTTATCACTTCCCTTGCTCAATTTATACTTTTTTATATTTATTTATTCAAATATTTGTCTTAATACTCATTATTTTTTATTGTAGGCTCATATTTTGGAATTTCCAAGTCAGAAGAGCTTAAAGAAGAAAATAATTGAAAGTTTAAGGAAAGTAATAGGAGATAAAAAGGAAGAAAATTAAAGAAGCCAAGTTCTAATTGGGGCAATCACGTGAAGATGAGAAGAATTAGCATTGTAAATTATTTAATTTTATTAATAAGGTAAATAATGTGAAAAATAAAATTAAAGAAGAAAAGGTAATGATTAAAATTCTAAGTCATTCGCGTGATGGGCTTTTTAGCCAATCTTTATTGGCTTAGCAATGATAGAGAGCGACCAGCATTAATATATAAAGGGGCATGAGTGGAAGGTGAGAGGAAGACATATAACCGAATAAAAGTAAGAAGAGAAAAAGAAAAGCAGCAGCCACAAGAACAGAACCAAGAGTAGCAGAAGCAATTTGGAAGAAAAAGAGCCGAGATTAATTCTTGAGCTTTTCTTTCCCTTTCCCAATTGTTTTGCTTGAATGTTTCCTACAATGTTTATGAATTCTAATTATATTCTCATGAACTAATTTATTTTATTAGGGCTATGATGTAGCCTAGCTATGACGAATTAATTCTATAAATCTGTATTATTTTTAGTTTATTATTCCATGATTGATTATTAAATTACTGTGCTTTAATGCTTTTAAATATTTAGCTAATATTTGAATGATTTGAGGATACATAATGAGACTGAGAGGAGACATATGTATTTTTGCTATGTTTAATGGGTGCCACGAATTACATAGGAGACAGAGATGTACTAACCTGATTCATGTAGTTAATTTAAGAATACCACAAAATTGATGAGTTTTCATATATTGTAATGCACAAAGAGATATAGTGTAATAGTATATGGGAATATATTTGATATTGCTTCAGAAAAGAGTATTAAAGAAATTAGGGTTATTCAATTGTCAACATTGATAATAATATTTAATAAAATAGATGGAGGATTAAATTGGAATGTTTATGGTGAAATTGGATGTTATAGTGTCTTAATCTCTTGGTAATTTCGCAACTGCTTACATCTTTAGTTAATTTTTAGTTGCCTTATTTTATTTTAATTTTTAATCTACATTTCACTTGTTGGATTGTTCAAATAAATTTGGGCTAGAATAATTCTGGTAGCTAATAGGATATACAATCTCTGTGGGATGATATTTTACTCTTCATCATATTACTTATGTCAATTAATACACTTGTTAATTTACGCAACAAATTTTTAGCGCTCTTGCTGGGGATTGTTTGGATTAATATTGATACTATCTAGCCATGATTTAATTTGAATTTTATTTCTCTTGCTTTTTTATGTTTTTTTTATTTTAGTTTTCTTGTTTAAATTTATAAGACTTTCAAGAAGCTTTGATTTATTGCCTTTTGATCCAGAAATTGAACATACGTGTAGAAGGCTCAACAAAGAAAGGAGAGAAGCTTTACATGAGCAACAACTAATTATGGTTGATGAAGCTATACAAGGAAATAAGAATACAAGACCTCTAAGAGATTATGCCCTTCCTATAGTTAATGTCTCCTGCTCAAGCATTGCATGGCCGGCCATTCAAGCCAATAATTGGAGATCAAGCCCACTATAACCCAGATGTTTCAGACGTTAGTACAATTTACTAGGATGTCGAATGATGATTCAGATGCTTATATTGCAAATTTCTTAAAAATTTGTGACACATTAAAGTAGAATGGAGTCTCAGACAATGCTATCAAGCTAAGGCTTTTCCCATTCTCACTGAAGAATAAAGTAAAAGAGTAGTTAAACTCACTCCCTACTGGGACAATCATAACCTAGGATGGGTAAGCATAAAAGTCTTTAATGAAGTTCTTTCCCCCAGCAAAAACAGTTGAGTTAAAGAATGATATCATAATTTTTGCTCAATTTAAGATGGAGTCATTATATGAAGCATAGGAGGGATATAAATACTACCAAAAAATGCCCACATCATGATCTTCTAGTTTAGCTTCAAGTATAGAACTTTTACAATGGTTTGGAATCCAATACCAAAATAATGATTGCTACTGCAGCAAGAGGGATTTTCTGGGAAAAACAATAGAGAAACTTATGAATTATTGAAGAAGGTGGCCTTTAATAATTACCAGTGGTCCTCAAATCGTTCAATACCAAGGAGAGCAACGGGAAGCCATAAAGTTGATATTGTCACTGCTTTATTTGCACAAATGACTGCTTTATCTAAAAGGCTGGAACATCTAAATATTAATGCTATTTAAACTCAAGTGTACAAATTGTGCGGAGAGAATCATGCTAGTGTTCATTGCCAAGTTGGGAGTTCTTTTGCATCATCATCTACTAAACAAGCTCATTATATGTTGAACTTCCAGAGGCAATAAAATAACTCATATTCTAATATCTACAAATGTATCTAGAGAAACCATCCAAATACATCATGGAACAATACTTAGAATAAATTGACACCATCTCTAGGGTTCTAATCACAATAAAAGACGTTAAATTTAGAAGACGCTCTTACCTAACTTACAACAACCTTGTCTCAATTCATGACCAAGATAGAGATAAATTTTCAAAATCAAGCTGCATTTATCCGAAACCTCAAGGTACAAGTGGGTTAGATTACGAAGTTAGTATCCAATAGACCATAAGGCTTTCTACTTAATAACACCGAGACATATCCAAAAGAGCAAGTGAATGCAATTGTACTTTAGAATGGCAAACAACTTGATGAGCCGTAAAAAGAAATAAAGAAAGTTAATGAAGAGCAAGTTGAAGACACCACCAAGGCTTCAAAGGCTTTAAAATTGCCATAATCTAAACTAGCAGTACCAAACAAGGCCTATGTTCTTCCATTCTCTTTCTTTAGCGTCTTTGAAAAAATAACATAGATAAGGAATTTTTAAATTTTCTTGATGTATTCAAGAAATTGCATATTAACACTCTTTTTGCAAATGCTTTGTAACAAATGTCGTTTAATGCTAAATTTATAAAAGAAATGTTGTTAACTGAGGATTGCACCGCCATTTTGGAAAATAAATTACTAACAAAGTTAAAAGATTGAGGGAATTTTAATATACCTTGTACTATTGAAAAATCTTATTTTAACAAAGCTTTATGTGATTTAGGTGCAAGTATTAATTTGACGCCTCTCTCTATTTTTATAAAATTAGGACTTGGTGAACCTAAGGCAACAACAGTTACCTTTCAATTGGTAGATAGATCTATAAAGTATCCATGGGGCACAACTATGTCTATAGTTGTGAAGGTTGACAACTTTATATTCCCTACAGATTTTATTATCATGGATATGGCCAAAGATATAGAGTTACCTCTCATTCTAGGCCCACCATTCTTAGCTACAAGGAGAGTTTTGATTGATGTTTAGGAAGGGAAATTGATTTTAAAAGTTTAAAATGGGCAAGTCATTTTCAATGTGTTCACACCTATCAAGTATCCATCTAAATGCAAAGATTGTTTTCAAGTCGAAACGGTAGATAGAAAAATGGCAAAATGGCCAAAGGATTTAAGGATAAGCATCCATTTGACCCTCATGACATTCATACAATACATAAGTAAGCTCTCAATAAAGATCTATCACTTTATTTTCGTGGAAGAGGCCAAATTGCAAGAAACTTGGGCAAAGTCCATCCATATCATCTCCTTCCATCCACGAGCCTCTTTTAACGATCTCTTCAAAGACAATCAGGCTACTGACCATAAATTAAGTGGTTTTTGGCTACGATCTCTTCAAAGACCTCTTTTAACGATCTCTTCACATGCCCTTCAACAACTTAACTATAAATTCACATCTTCAAGTGCAAAATCTAGGGAGTTTCTCTTTTCTTTTTCTTTTATTTACATTGAGGACAATGTTGATTTCAAGTTTTGGGGGTGGGAATATTTTCTCTCATATATTAAAAAAATAAATAAATAAATTGTGTTGTTTGCATGTTGTTTTAATACCGATGATAAGTATATGTTTGCAAAATGAATATGGTCCTTATAAAAGGATGAACATTGTCTTAGTTTATACTTGATTCTTGTGTTAGTTTCGTCTTGATTGAGATTCTTTAAATATCTTAAGCACTTATATCAATTCTTTCAGAATTTTAAGTTTTTAACTTGAGATTTGAGATTGATACAGCCTGAGTTGAGAATTTTCGATTGAGTAAATACCTGTTTACCTTGATTCTACATTACTTAAGTTTAACCAGGCACCATAGCCAGAAATAACTTAACTTTTATTATTTATCATCTGCAAACTTAACTTTTATTTTCTATTACTTATCATTTATGAATTGATTATCAAACTAAAGTAGTTAACCGTACTTTATCTACTTTGTTGTGTGTAATGATACAAAAGAACTTGGAAACATGGGAAGAATTTATGTCGTACATAGAGTTTGCATATAATAGAAGTGTGCATTTAGCAACTAAATTTTCACCTTTTGAAATTGTGTATGGTATTGATCAACCAACACCTTTACCTATGGATGAACGTATTAATTTTAATGGAAAAAAGAAAGTTGACTTTGTTAGGCATATCCATAAAAAGATAACTGACTTTGTTAGGCACATCCATGAAAAGAAAGCTAACATTGTTAGGCATATCCATGAAAAAACATGGCACAACATTCAAAAAAGAACTAAATAATATGTTTACCAATCTAATCAGGGGTGTATTTGAACTAGGTGATTGGCTTTGGTTGTAATGAGGAAGAAACTATTTCTTGTTCAAAGGCGTTCTAAACTACTTCCAAGGGAATATGGTATATTTCAAATGTTGAAAGGACCAATAACAACACCTACAAGCTAGATCTTTTAGGTGAATATAATGTAAGTACAAGTTGTAATGTTGTTGAATTGTTTTCTTTTTATGCAGGCAAAGATTTGAGGACAAATCCTTTTCAAGAGAGGGAGAATGATGAAAATCAGGTTGTTTAAACTTTACAAGATTTGTTGAGCATCCATGAAAGTTAAATGATAAGGGTAGGAAACAAGAAAATGGGGGAAGCATTAAATGGGCTAATTGGGCACCTCTCAAATTCACGCTTTATTCAAAACATCAATATCTGAATTGAGTATTCAAGATAGTCAATGCTTTGTTAATGTTATTCAAGCTTCTAAATTTGATATGGAGTTATTTATATTAAGAAGAAATAAGGCGTTATCAATTTAGGAGGAAAATCTGAATTTAGATCTATACTTTAATATTATTGAGAGTTTTTCTCTTTAATTCTTGAAAGAACTATTCAAAATTGATCAATATTACATCTTTTCATGTTCATCCTAGAGTTATCAGTCACAAAATAACCTTTTTCTTAAACCTTTCATTCTTATCACTTTATAGACAATGTGCCATGGTCCTTATTTTGAAATTTTATTTTATTTTAATTCTAAATTACAATCCTTGGCAAAGAAACCTTATTGAGTGCTAGGTCTTACTTTTCTTTGTGAGATTCATGTTGTGTCTTGCATACTACATAAAGGTTCACATAGATTTGGTGGTTCTCTCTTCTATTGCATTGATTAGTAATTGACTTTTTTCTCTTGTTGATAAAAAGAGATTTTTTACTTTTGTTTTTCTTTTTATTCTTGTAAGGAACTAGATTAAGATACGAGAAGAGCATGGATTAAAAGTGAAAGAAGAATTTCGTAGATTTATTTTTAGCCTAAGAAAGTAAGTATGGGAATACTTTTCTATCTTGGCAAGCTACTATGACTATTTTGAGGTCTACCATTTAGAAGTATACTCATGATTTTGGTCTTGTCAATTAGAATCACATGAAACTTAAATGCTTCTAGGAACTAGAAAACACGATGGGATCTACTTCTTTGGACTTATTGTCAGTCTTGGGTGTTCTCACATCCATTTATCACAATTCTCAAATTTCTTTTGTTATTTCTATAGTTTGTTTTAACTCGCCTTTGTTTCATTATTTTAAGGAATAGATAATGGATGGGATCCTTCATCAACATAATAACTGGTGACCTGAAGCTTTCAGTTTGAATACATTTCTTTCTTCTTTATCTATCATAGGTGCCAAGGGGTTGTGATATAGCTCATGTAGATGAAAGAACATTGATGAATGGATCATAAGCATTTCTTATTGTACAACAGGTAGATGTTAAGATTTCTTAGTTGTTCTTTAAGGCTTTTTTTTTTCAGTATAGTTTTTTCTTTAGGGCTGTGGATATTTGCTCTAGTATAGTAATTTGTACAATTTCAGGTGAAATAAGTTAGGTTCTAGTTTTAATTTTATCTTATAGCAAGTTAATGGGTTATCATCATGCCTGGATGTGTGTTTGTTTGGAAATTAAAATCTTAGATTTTCAGTTGAGTTTAGTAACCAATTGTAAGGAAAAAAATCAATGATTTTATTGTCTTGAAATATATTGTCTTGTCATATTAACGATGGCAAAACAATCACTTGAAATATAAAGATACCAATGCTAATGCATATAAATAATCTTTGTTCATTTTTGAAATTTAAAAAAAAAATTCACTTGTTTATATTACTTGTATATAATTTTTATTTTGTAGTATATGAAACAACCTAACAGTGTTAAATGTGGTTACTATGTGATGAAATACATAAAAGATATTGTTACAAATAAGAGCATTGTTAAAAATAATATAAGTATGGAAAATAATTTTTAGAATACTGCATCATATTGTTTTAATTTATTGTGAAATGAAATAGCTCAAGACACTAGTTAATGTTTGTTTTGAGCTAATATATATAGTAAAAGAATCTTGAACCTCAGACCTAATTTGTGCTTCTTGATTGTATTTGCTTGTATAATTGTGGATAGAAGAGTAACATACAATTTTTTTATTTTTTATCAAACATACAATATTTAAATGAATGATTACAATGTTATTTTTGGTGAATATTTATTTTTTTGAGTTCAAGGAATTGATTACTACACCATGAAAGATGACATATCAAGAAGCACATGCCTAAACAACTAACAATTCTTTTCAAAATTACCCTTTAAAGAATAAGGTTTCCGCATAATCATATTAAAAAAGAAAATGATCGCCTGAGACTCAAGATTCTATAGTTTCTTTTTTTTTTTAATTCTTTAACTTGCTTCTTTTACTCTTGCTCTTCCATATCACTTCACCAAATTTATTTTATCAATTATTTAAAATAATTTGATTCTTTAAGAATAATGGAGTCTACAAATTGAGAAGCATAAATTTTTATATTTTTTTAATCTATTTCATTGACTAAATTTAAAGTGAACAATACTATAATATATGATAAAAAAACATTAAGTTAACAAGCAAATTAATTATCAGAGATTCCAATTTCAACTCAAATATATTCTAAAAAGTTAAACATGTATCCTAAAATGAATAACATACATCTCTAAAGCTAAAAAGAAATAAAAATGAAATGAAAGGTTATACAAGATACATAGACATCTGTTATTAAATAAAAGATGAAATATATTTATTCTCACATTTTCAATTCTAACCTCCCTTTGTTCACAGGTATCGAAATATGTGCTATGTAATAAGATAAGAAGCATTAAAATTATCATAAGCTTCAAGCAAAAAGTATCCCTCATTCATTTTCCTCTCATTTCTTCTTTCCATGTTCTTCTCCCTCCAGAACCCAAAAGGTAGTCTTAAATAGTTAATAAGCCAACTGGCCACTGACAAACAGAATTGATTGCCCACCGAATAAACTTTCACCTTCAAGGAACTAATTACTATGATAAAGGTCGAGATCATATTCATTTTAATACTAAAAATAAAACTAAAAGTTTCAATAACTTCAGTAAATTGTTAATTGTTTTTCCCCCTATGAAGAGAATAAGGTATCGTTCACAAAGCTTGTCATATTATATAATTTAATTAATGTGAATGGTTACAACTTGAAATATAGAGAATTTGGCACTACTAGAAAAATGGTCTTTACTGATACTTAACTCGTGACACTTTTTTAAAAAGTATCAGTATTTACATACATGTGGACCATTTTCCGTGTTTAACATTTAAGTATCACAAATTACTGATACGATGGTGTTTGTAAGTTAGACATCAGAGATCTCTGACACCAAAGTATCAGTTGAAAAAATATAATAATTCTAATCTTGTTCCACATACAACTCGAACCCAAGACTTCCAACAGTCAAGCTTTTAAATTTAAGAAAAAAACCATTGTAACTGTTTTTTAAGGTATTAGCCAAAAAAACATTTATATAAACACAAAAAACCAATTAGAAAAAGAACTTGTAAGTAGAAATGAAAGAACCCTAATTTTCTAACTCTCAAAACACGATCTCCTATCTCACTGCCTTGCCCAAACTGCCGTCATCTAGTCTTCGCGGTCGTCGCTTTGCCTCCCCTTGCGATCGTCATCCAGTCTTCATGATCGTTGTCTCTCATTTGTCATGGCGGTATCGCCTCTCATTTGTCGCGGTCATTTCGCTTCGGCTCTCATTGTTGCTCGTCATCATCGTCCAGGCGACCATCAGCCGCTGTTCTTTTCATTCATAATAAAGATAAAAGATAAGAAGCGAGGTATGTGTGATAGATGGCTATTTTCAGATTAGATTTGAAAATTTTTGACATGTGTTATCTCTTTATTTCGTGAATTTTAGAAAATGAGGGAATCAGGTTGTAATTTAATTTTTTTATAAAAAAAGAGTGATTAATTTCTTGATTTTTATATTTTTAGATCAGATCTATAGAAAATTGATTAAATGATTGATGAAAGAACCAAATAAATTAGAAAACAAAAACCCTAAACTTTATTTACAAGTGTGAAATGCATCTTTGATGGTCAATAATTGAAATTAATCACTTTTTTTTTGTAGGTATCGTAAGTATAATAGAGACAAAGAAAGAAGGCGTAGACATAGATCATGTTCCCATTCAAGTGATAGATTGAGGAATCGACCAAAATCACTCACTCCTTCCCGTGCTCTTTCCAAAAGGTATAGAAAAAATTAATTTAAATGTGGTCATTGAGGTGGTGAAACTGTGAAAGTTCCTTGTTAATTATTATATGGGGAAAGGCTTTACATGTTCAACTTTTGAGATATGTTATCTTCATTCTGTAAACAGATAAAATTAGGATAAGTATGGTGTTTATGTCTTTGTTCATTATTTCTTTTACCTTTTCTATTTTATCTGCAGCAAGCGGAGCAGTGGCTTTGATATGGCACCACTAGCTGCAGTCATACTACCTGGTGTTGTTGTTCTAGCTGCAGTCATTTTTTTCCATTTTACTTCATTCACCTATAACTTTTAGTATTGTTTGGGAAAGTTGTTCATTTTAATTTTTATCTAATGGATTTCTATGGAAACTGAGAACCATTGTTGTGTTGTTTGGCTATTGTGTGTGGTTATTTTTCTTATGTTTTGTGTCTATCAGTTGGGTAAGAAGGCAACATTGAACTACATGTCCCACTGTGCTACCCATGGGCGTGACTAGCTAACATAAATCATCCTAATGGAGAACCTATGCTTTGATTGGTTGGATCTTGTTAGCTTTCAACTGGCAACAGTTGTCATTGGTAGACTTACACATATTTCCTTAGCATCTGCAGGGGATGGAATTCATTTCTTTATTTATTTATTGAGTATTTAGGTATGAATTAGGCCTCTCTCTATAGTATTATCACAATATAGTTCCATGCTTGGAGATTTGTGACTCTTAAGATTTAGTAGCAATGTGTGTGTAAAGTTATCAGCCATATAACTCATCCTTGTCCTTTACTTGCTTCCTTTCTTATTACAATACCGTGTACCTTCAATTCAAGAAATGGTACAAAACATGTAACCTTTTAGAGCAACATAAGTTTACATTTTTCACAAATAGTTATTTAGAAATTATTTCCTTTGAGTTATCAATTGCATATGTGTGCTGCTTGTTAACTATTATTTCTGCATGTTTATATGCTTGAAGATCTGTTTCTGTTATTCAAAATTCTTTGTGGGGTAGTTAAAAGACTAGAAAGATTGAAGAGAGACTATTTGTGGGAATGGTTCGATGATGTTAATGGTTCTTACCTAGCAGCACTTTCTTTGTTTTCTTATGAGAACTCTTCTCCAGTATGGTTCACTGCTCCTTAGCTCTCTTGAATGAGTTGGTCGGGCATATTAGATATGATTAACACCTCAGGATTGATACTTTGTCCTTGTGCTTTTGATTGGGGGTAGTGAGACCAGTGTTGATCATTGCACTGGTTCGGTTTGTTACTTGTCCTCAAAAGTATAGTAGTGTAGCAGTATACGTAGGCTCAAAAGTATCGTTCAATAGTTATTTTATATATAAGTGAACCTTGACTATTGTTCTTGTTTTCTTAGTTGGTTTCTTGTGTCTAGACAATGGAGAATCCAACTAACTTTGCTTGTTCATCCATTTGCCCGGAATGATGTTCCAATTTTAGAAATAAATAATTGTGTTTGCTCAGAATATTTATAATATTAAATTAACCAACACAGTGATTAATTAACTTGAATCTCTCGTAGTTTTTTTTTTCAACAAGTAGTTGATAATTGAAAGTTTATATGTGGAGATAGGAAGAGTTGCTCTCGTTAATTACGGCAAGGACTATGGGAAGCTTGCGGTCATCGTCGATGTCCTTGATCAAAACAGGGTACCTTTATTCACTTTACGCTTATGCTTTATTTGAGTTGAATCTTATAAAATTGTCGCAAGAATTCTGAATATTTTGGTTTTATTGATGATAACTGGGTACCCCTTCTTTTTTTCTGTACAAAAATAGCAAATTAGAAAGTTGATGTGCTTTTGTAAACAGAGTGATTTTAGCTTGGATTTCTTTGAATTTTGAACTGTTTCGTTTATTTTTTAGTTGTATACAATTGTTATTATTTTTGTGATGCTTTATAGGCTCTTGTTGATGCCCTTGATATGGTGAGGAGCCAAATGAACTTCAAGAGGCTTTCTCTCACGGATATTAAAATTGACATCAATCGAGTTCCCAGGAAGAAGTATTTGATTGAAGCCATGGAGAAGGCTGATGTGAAGAACAAATGGGAAAACAGCTCCTGGGGTAAGAAGCTGATTGTCCAGAAAAGGAGAGCGGCACTGAATGATTTTGATAGGTTCAAGCTCATGTTGGCAAAGATCAAGAAGGGTGGACTTATTCGACAGGAGCTTGCAAAACTCAAGAAGGAGAATGCAGCATAGAATTTCTCTCTTGTGTTCCCCTTTCTGGTTTAGTTCTTACAGCTTCAATTTGATTCTATTAATGTATTGATTAATATGAGAAAACATCAGCTTGGCAATTTTGGGTGGGGTGTGCAGGGTGATCTGCACGACCACGAGAGCTTGGTGAAAGCCATCAAGCAAGTGGATGTGGTGATATCAACGGTTGGCAGCATGCAGCTAGCAGATCAGACCAAGCTCATCACTGCCATTAAGGAAGCTGGCAATGTTAAGGTTGGTGCGGCCATGTTAATTCGATTTCTTAATTTGTCCATGTTTGCCTGTATATGTGTGCACTTAAAACTAATTCCACACACACACACATATATACTCTTATTTTGGTAATAAAATTGAATCAGGATTTAACTTTTGTTTATATAAGCCTATTATAATTTTATACAATTAATCTATTCATACCACATTAATTTATATAGACTTATTTATATAAGATATTTTGTAGTTCTAGGTAGCATTACATTAATGCGAAAGAAGTTTTTCATATACTTTCCAAAATATTTCGTTATATATATATATCTATATATATAGGTCCTAACTAATAATGAATTGTTGCAACAAAGAGTGATCTAGGCGTGCATGAAAGGCAGCTGGCTGTTAGCCTGTTACCATCAATTCTCAAATCAATCGAGCATGCTTTTGGCGGACGACCACCGTCAACTTTAGATCAATCTTGTATTGTCTCCAGCAAATTATGAGAAATTGATATAATGGCAATATATTATTATTATTATTATTATTATTTTGGAATGATTTATTTATAATAGAGCATTTGTGATAGCTTTTAACTTTGCACAAAAATCATTTGGTATATGTAGATAGAGTAACATGCTTGTGCTAAAAGTAGATATTACATTGAAAACTTCTTGTCTGCTATAGTTTGCTATATATATAACCTTTACCAAAAGAGAATAATTGAGTTTATTTATAAATAACTTATGAGTATTTTTTTCTTTCGAACAAAATAATTTTATTTCTGTTAATTGTTGTTTCTCTAATGGCTGGATATTGGCAGCTAATTTTTTTTTCTTTTCCATGTATTCATATGCAGATTTGATCAATGTGTTTGAAGTGTTTATTCCTCAACTTCACTTATATCCTAACCCATATAGTCTATTGAATGGAGAAGCTGCTGGTGTGATAACGCAATTATACTACTCATATTCAAAGAGTGAAAGGCAGTCATCCTTCTCAATTTAGCTTCTAGATTTATTAAATTTAGACACAAGTAGTAGGCATTTGATTGGATGATAGAAATTGTTATGTATTGAATTTGGATTATTTAGTTATAAGAGTAGGATATCTCATATTTTTGTTATTGAAGTTTTGGAATTTGTAATATATACTAATAATATTTAAATGTGAAATGAAAGATTTTGTGATATAAATCAATTTCTTTTTGTTATTTTGTGGTACCTTTTAATTTTACCAATAAATCAATAGGCAATGATCCAATTCAATTTTTTATTTTTTTAAAATAAATTAACTAGTGATACCACGGTAACAGTAATTATAAACACTAATAAAATATCAATAACTACTAACACTATGGTGTCATAATATCGGTGATACTATAGTAATAGTAATTACTGACACCACTTACAAGTGTCACTATTTTTCTGACTCCTAGATTACTGACACAATTAAAAAGTGTCAGTGAAAGTAATTTCTGACACTATTCTAAAGTCAGTAAAGACCATTTTTCTAGTAGTGTGGCCAACCCTAGCTCGGTATTGATAGACAGCAAATGCATGAGCCACGAAGATCTGGAAATGCCAAAGCCAAATCCTAAGTTTGCTACGTGAGGGCATGAGTCCCATGCAAGCCATGCATGAAACATGCATGTGCTGAGATCGTGAAGATACGTGCTGGAGCAGGAGCCGTGATCTAGGAATACGCTTATCAACAATTGTGCAGCGAGTAAGGAGGGAAGCTAAGACACAGAAGTTGTTTTCGATTATCTTTCGGTTTCGAATTCTTAGCTAAGATGTTATACTCGTTTATTTAGCCGTAATTGTAGGATGGAAACCAAAGTCTTGTTAATATAAATAAGCTCCAGAATATGAATAAAAGTATTGAGAATTCTAAACAACAATTATTTGGTCCTTTCTCGCCATAAGCAGAAAAATATCACTTGTGTTACGTGTGATCATTGGCTGTCTCTGACTGGGACCTAACAGGTACCATATGTATTGTTATTGGAGGACAGAACATTCTAAAACAATCGCTACTTAATACCTTTTTATCATCTTTATCTGAATGTCAGTTCACAATAAGATCTAATTATCTAATCTCCCTCATACGTCAAGTTTGTTAACTTGTATAAGTCAAACTTACACATATGAATATTGAAAGTTTAATGTGCATGCCTAAACTCAATACACAGAGAAAAGGTTTATTCTCATAATCTCCAATCTATAGAGTGTTGAGCTAGTCTTGCTTTTGCCACTTTTTAGACTAAAACTCAAACTTTCACCATCTAAACATGACAACAAATGAGATAGAAAAACATTTTCATAATAAACATATAGCCAACTTTTTAAGAACTAGTGACAATTGAGAGGGGAAGTATTCAAAAGAATTCTAAAAAATGTTCAAAAAAATTCAGGATGGAAAGACAAATTAATTGATCAAATTTGTGATACTTATTTGTAGCAAATACAAGTTTCATTGATATCCATGAAAAATAATTCCAAAAATATGTAAATTAAAATTTATTTAGCTTAAAAAACCGCTACCTCAAACGCATGTAGAGATGGTCAGGGTGGCAGCAGCGGCATTTAAGGCGACGCTATCAGGGAAGGACAAGAATCTAGTGTTGGCAGAAGGCTCTTGTTCATCCAAGACTAGATCTTCAAGAACCCTAAACACACCATGAGCACAAGCCAGACCATCCCCCGCCATTAGACCCAAGATCAAGACTGATCTGATGCTGGTTAAGAAAATAATGAAGACGCTCAAAATGATCAAGACACTAAGTGTCTTATGATCTCTAAAAATGTGGGCAAAGATCAAGGAGGAGAGGAGTCCGAGGAGCATTAAAGAGAAAATAAAGACGACAAGGATGGTGAGCATTACCACAAGGGCAGAAAACAAAGTGTTAGAAAATCAATTGTTAGTAAAGATCATTTTTGTAGTAGTAAGGCATATTTTTATTTGTGCTTGAAGGTTTAGGGCCAGAATATGATCCAGTGGTGGTCAACATTACCACAAGGGCAGACACTCCCTTTCAAGAGATCTATGCCATGTTGTTGAACGAAGAAAGTAGAATTAAACTTCACAACTCTCATAGGAATTTATCTCTTGGCAACAATGCATCAAACTTTGTCCAATCAAGTAACTCTAGAAATAGAAGCTAGAACAACAATGAAAACAAAATGAAAATCAATAATGTTGGACCTAACTAGACAAAGGAAAAAGGCAAGGCTATTAAAGAAAAGCCTAAGTTACAATATCAAATCTGCCTGAAGCTAGGCCATATGGTATTTTTTATTGCTGGCACAAGATAAAGTAGGACTTTAATCCAGAGTAACCTAAAAACAACAACCAAAGAACGAACAATCAGAACAATAATAAAAAACCTTTAGTTGAGAGATTTGGGAAAAACAATGCAATAAGTGCTTATATAGCAATTCTTAAGAATACTTTAATCCATCCTGGTATCTTGATAGTGGGACTACTAATCATATTAACAACAGCCTAAACAATCTAAATATTCAAGCACCATGCAAAGGTAATAAAAGGCTTACATATAGTAATGAACATTAGATTGTCATTTTACACATCGATCATTTTTTGCTACCTACTACTCATAAAATACATAGTATTTACATTTAAAACAAATTCTTTATATTCTTGAAATCACAAAATACTTCATCACCATATTTAGATTATTAATAGATGATTGACAGTAAAAAGTGTACATTTAATAAGGATAAAATTATTAGTTTTTCACTTATTGTGCTGATTAATGTGCTCTTTAGTTCTAAATTATATTAATACTCCCCAAATATATTTCTATGTTAAATTAATTCAAAATATGTTAATTTTTATCTTGTAAATTTTTTTCAAGACTAAAGATGAAATTGGAATTGAAAGCAAGAATAAAGAAAGACTACTGGAGTAATTTGGAATACATCATTAAGGAGATGTAATAAATAATAATAAATCAAAAAATAAAAATAAAATGATAGGCAATCATGTTGGTGATGGTCAGGAGACCATCACACATTTCAATATGTATAAATAATATAAAAATAAAAAAGTATTAATATTAATAAAATAAAAGAAAATAAGATGCTTCCCTTGCCTATAAAAGGCAAGAGGATGCAAGTGGGGGAGGGGGAGTTAAGCCGAGCTGAGAGAGAGAGTGATAGCCAAGAGTGCAACTGAAGAATTTCTTTCTTTCTTTTCTTTTCTTGTTTCCATCTGTATTAATTTTCCTTGTAACATAAAAATTAAATGATATAAAAATTAACTGGTAAAAGTGAGGCAAAATATAAAAATGAGATAGTATTAAAATTATAGTTTGAATAACTGAGAGTGGATCCCGTAACCTTAGCATATTTTTAAATTGTTTTTTAATGATTTCTTTTCCCATAATTAATTTTCTTTGTTTTAAATTGACCACTACATTTTAAATTTCCTGATTTCTCATAGTATAATAAACACTCTTATCTTATAATACAATTTTGAGTAAGTTTTAGGAGAATTTTCTAAATTTGGTGTCAATTTATCTTTATTTTACTTTTTTTTTGTCGTTACTATCTTTCCATGATTCTATTTTATTCTCTTTTTAAAAAACTTCAGTTAGCACCCCTCCTCTCTTCAAACTTTAACATTATCCATAAAATTTGTGAGAAACTTCATTTAAGCCCATAAACCATTGCAAATCAATCCTCAAACTAATTTTTTTCTTTAAATTTCTACAATTTACTTTTCACATTTATTTTATATGGTCAGTTCAACCGCCTGAATTGTTATTTAAATTTTGTTTATATGGTCGATTCTACTGCCTATCATTTTAATTTCAGTTTATTTATTCTTGTACATTAATTTGTTTAATTTTTATGCTTTATTAAATGGCTGGTTTTAAAATACCGCCTAAACTGTTTCTTTTAATTTCTTTGTTTATGGCTGGTTCTAAAATACCGCCTAATTTTTTGTTAATTATTTGCTTTAATTACTTGCTTTTATGGCTGGTTTAACCGCCCAATTCATTTTTTTTTATTTAATTTCAATTTGTTTAATTTTATTTCGCATTTTTGATTATTTAATTTCCAGTTTATTTTCTGCAATTTTCATTTAGCGTTTATCCATCATTAGTTTTGCACACATCATTAGCATTGCATGCGTCGTTGGTCTCGTACAAATAGTGGCGGATTAATTGTGAGATCATCTTCACCACCCTTAGATATTGCTGACATAGGAGATGAAAATTTTTCAGAGCACGAAAATGACTAAGCCTTGCAAAATCTTCATGAACAGCCTAGGACCCTTAAAGACTTCATGCATCCTACTAGAACGGGGTCGCCATCATGCATAGTTTTTCCTCCTGATGCATCATGTTTTAATTTCAAACCTGGTATCATTCAATTTCCTCATACTTTTCATGGTTTTGAGTCTGAAAATTCATATTTGCATTTAAGGGAATTTGAGGAGGTCTGTAACACATGTACTGATCAAAATTGTATCATGAATATAATCAGGCTTAAATTTTTCCCTTTCTTACTAAAGGATAAAGCTAAAACTTGGCTACAAATCTTAGGTCAGAATCTATTAGAACATGGGATGAAATGCAAGCACAATTTTTGAAAAAATTCTTCCCACCCCATAGAACAAATTATTTCAAAAGACAAATCATCACCTTCACTAAAAAACTAGGAGAAACCCTCTACCAATGTTGTGATAGGTTTAAAGAATTACTTAACATTTGCCCACACCACGGTTTTGAAACATGGAGATTAGTGTCTTATTTCTATAAGAGATTAACATCCCAAGGTAGATAAGTCATTGAAATGATGTGTAATGGTGAGTTTAGGAATAAAAGTCCTGAAGATGCATTAGATTATCTTGATTATATAGAAGAAAATGCACAACATTGGGATACAGTTGGTTCTTCTAAGTCATCAAGTAAACCTCGATCATCTCCATCTGGTGGAGGCATGTATAACCTTTGGGAAGACCATGATTTTCAAGCCAAATTTGCATCATTAGCTAGAAAAGTCGAAGCATCAGAGTCGAAAAAGAATGATCATGTAAAGTCTGTTCAAATTATTATGTTATGTTTGCGATTCTACTGACCATTCTACGCAGAACTGTCCAACCTTACCAACTCTGAGAGAAAGTTTGCATGAACAAGTAAATGTAGTTGAAGATTTCAAAAGGCCAAGTCCCAATCCATACTCCCATACTTACAACCCTGGTTGGAGAAACCACCTAAATTTCAGTTGGAGGATGATAACCATGCACAACCTTCACAACCAATTCCTTCACGTCAAAATTTTCAAAACCCCCAGAATTACCCACCATATGTCCCACCACCAAGAAAAATTCTGGAAGACCCATTGCATTTGTTTATTAAAACAAAGAGTCGATCAATACCCAAACGATGCAAACCTTAACTAATTTGACAAAAACTATCTCCAAACTTACATCTGCTCTAACCATACATGAAAAAGGAAAGTTTCCTGCCCAACCTGAATCAAACTATTGAGTGTTAGAAAATGTATATTTATAAAGGAGAAAATCATCATTTTACATTTTAAGTCTTACTAACAACCCTTACTTTTATGTATTTAAGCTTCTTGTAATTTAATTATGTGTGTTTTATTTTAATTAAGTATTTTATGTATTTTAGGGGCATCATGGTTATTTCACAATGAACGAGAGATCAGATGGTAAAACGGACATCACTTTTGAACTCAGGACGGTCGAAAACCTTAGGAGGAGCATAAAAGGAAAATGGCACTGTTCACATGTACGGTACTATTCACATGTATGGTACTATCTACGTTACTATTCATGATACTGTTCACATAGACGGAATGATGACGTGGCATTGACCGATGATGTGGTATTGACTGATGAGGTGTCATGATCCTGTTAGACTAAAATTCTTATGCACTGTTAATTGGTGACGTGGCAGCATGTTAGTGGACAAAAAATTACGCGTACGGTACATGCATATACACAGGATTATTTTCAACCAAAGTGCGTTCTCAAACCGTGTGGTCAAACCGCATTGGTGATCGTGGCGCAATCCAAACTATTTTCAATCCGATGGCCATGATTTACTCAATGTATCTATAAAAAGGGGGCCTCCCCCCCCCCAAATTTGATATCTATGAATCCATTTTTGGGCTCTATTTTCTGTAATTCCTTCTCCATCTTGTATTTTCTACGTATTTTAATAAATTCTCATTTTGCCCTAGTTCAATTATGAGTAGCTAATTTTCTTTCAAGCTTGGGTTGAAGGTAAAGTCTCAACATGTGTCATGGGCTTTAATTGGTAAATTTATTTTCTCTTCTCCTCTAGTTTTTGTGGATGTTTTGAATTTTCGTCGATAAATAATAATATTCTTGTCTATATACCGCCCTGGTTTCACCGGCTCCCTAGTACACGGTTATTATTCTTTGGCACGATAAGCCCTTAGCACCATATTGATTAGAGTGTAGTTCATGAGGTGTGGATTCCCCTCTCATGATTTAATTAGTATTAATAAAGAATATTTAGCCCATGGTGCATGTGATACGGATCCAGATACCTAAGTACGTTAATTCAATAGATTTCTCTTCAATTTATTCTCACTGTTTCAATTCCAATTTTAGGATAATCTAAGTCATTTTCACCACAAATCCAACCACCCTCATACAAAATTAATTCTACATATAATTAAAATCTACCTCCTTGTGGGATCGACACTCGTCACCATTAATCTATTCTACAATAGATTCGTGCACTTGCGAGTTCAATAAAATTTGCACAACAAGTTTTTGGCGCCGTTGCCGACGAGGTAAGTTATTTTAATTCGTAGAATTAATTTTTGTGAATAATTTCTTTTAATTGTTTTCTTGTAATTTTTTTATAAAAAAAAAAAGTGAATCTGCATTTAGAGGTAATAATTTTTTTTCTTTCTCTATTCTTTACAATACTGTAATTTAATTTTTAAGTTATTTTTCTTTGTAATTTTTGTTTATCTTATTAATTTAATTTTTAGTAAATTTATTTCACGAATTGTTTTTAGTGTGTTTTTATAGAAATGTTTTAACAGCGTAATATGATTAGTACCGTAATTTTTTCTTCTTATTTATCTTTATTTATTTTGTTCTCATTTTTTTGTATTCATTGCATGCATGGTCGAAGGTCATTATTACCCAATCTTGAGCCTATAGACCTTGAATTAGAAAAAACACTGCACACACACAAACAAGTTAAAAATAAAATGGATTTGCAACAACAAACACCACCACAGGAGAGGCCATTTAAGGACTACTTCAGTCCTTTAGCTAATTTGAGCACATCATGCATAAGATACCCAAATGTAGCTGCTACGAGTTTTGAACTAAAACCTAGTGTGCTAAATTATCTCCCAACATTCTATGGTCTAGAGAATGAGGACCCATATAATCATTTGAATGATTTTCATGCTGTTTGTCAAACATTTAGATATGAGAATTTTTCAGATGATGATGTTAAACTTAGACTATTCCCATTTTCTTTAAAGGATAGAGCTCGTTCATGGCTCAATACATTGTCTGCTAATAGCATTACATCATGAGAACAAATGGTAACAAAATTTTTGAATAAATATTTCCCAGTGCATAAAACTAATGCTATTCGCAGGAAAATTTCAGTGCTTACCCAGAGAGAAGACGAGCAGTTTTTCGAAACATGGGAGCAATTCAATGGGCTACTCTTAAAGTGTCAACATCATGGGTACAAGAAATGGCACCAATGCCAATACTTTTTGGAGGGATTATTGCCGAATGTGCAAGAATGGCTAATGGCAACAAGTGGAGGAGAGCTAATTTCAAAAAGTGCATAAGAGATTTAGGAATTCTTCCAGCGACAAGCGGATAATTCCCAACAACAGAGTCGATCGCTCAGGAACACTAAAATAATTAAGGGAGTAAATGAGGTCCACATTGACGAGTCAAGTTCAGAAATTAAAGAAGTCAAAGCGATAATTGAAGGTCTCTCTCGACAAATAGCATCGTTATCGACTGCTAAATCAAGAGAGCCACATGACCATGACTCATACCCAGATCAAGCCAATGCCATAGGTGTAATGAGAAAGCCATCAAATTACAACCCATACTCCAACACATATAACTCTGGATAGAGAGACCACCCCAATTTTTCGTGGTCTCAAGGATTCCAACATAATGGACCAGAAGCTCCAGCTCCACCAATGCAATAAATTCCTCAAGTTCCTCAAGCCTCTCAGCCACCATTTAGATCATACAATCAGAACCAGAACTACTTTACCATGGGAGGATTTATTCCAGAATTTCAAGAATCTTACTCACTCCACGATTGAGCAACAGAATCGCACCATTGATAGACTACGAAATGAGTTAAGAGCAGGCTTCAACTCACAAGCCCAATCAGTTTCAAGCCTCAAGAAGATGGTGGAACAACTTGCTTCTTCAGTTCAGACCTTGGCAATGACTGTTGAGAAAGGCAAGTTTCCAAGTCAACCAGTGCCTAATCCTAAAGGAGTGCATGAAGTAAGTACCAGTTCACCACAGCAGTGGAGAGGTCAAAGCAGTCATGACCTTGCGAAAAGGAAAAGAAGTCGACAACAAAGTGGAGATGCCGGTGACAAAAGAAAATCAAATTGTAACTGTGAATGTTGAGGACTCACCATCGGAAGAGAAAGAAGAAACTAACCCACAATAATATGTTCCCAAAGCTCCATTTCCTCATTGATTAGCTAAAAGAAAGAAGGAAAAATTCACAAGTGAGATTCTTGATATCTTCAAACAGGTAAGTGTTAACATTCCTTTGCTTGATGCTATAAAACAAGTTTCATCTTATGCTAAGTTTCTTAAAGACCTTTGTACTAAAAAGAGAAATATTCATGTTCAAAAGAAGGCATTTTTAACAGAAAACGTTAGTTCTATACTCCAACACAAAATTCCTTTAAAATGCAAAGACCCAGGTTCCCCCACTATCTCATGTAGTTTAGGGAACCATACAATTGAGAATGCTTTGTTGGATTTAGGAGCTAGTGTAAATCTGTTACCTTATTCAGTATTTGTGAAACTTGGACTGGGAGAATTACACCCAACTCCAGTAGTGTTACAACTTGCAAATCGGTCCACGAAAATACCTCATGGTATTGTGGAGGACGTGCTTATCCAGGTAGACAAGTTTTATTTTCTTGTTGATTTCATTGTAATTGACACTCAACCAATACAGGATTCAAGGAAACACATCCTCATTATCCTAGGTCGACCTTTCTTGGTAACTGTCGATGCTCACATTCAATGCAGGACCGAAAATATGCAGTTGTCCTTTGGTAACATGACTATGGAGCTGAACATTTTCAACATTGCCAAACAACCTCACAATACAGATGATGGAATTATTGATGTGAATTTAATAGACACATTAGTTGATGACACTTTTCTTTCAAACCTTAGTGATGACCCTTTACAAACATGTTTAACTCACTTTGGTTTTGATTTTGATATTGACAGATCAGTTGATGAGGTCAACGCCCTGCTTGACTCAGCACCATCCATGAACACTAATAAATGGAAGTCAATAGTTGAACGACTAGCACCATCAGAGAAGAAACTCATCCCATCATCAGAATCACCACCGAAACTCGAGCTCAAACCATTACCCAACACTTTGGAATATGCATTTTTGGGAGAAGAAAGTACTCTGCCGGTAATCATCTCATCATCCCTAAATGACGAACAAAAAGGTAAGTTATTGGATGTTTTAAAAGAGCACAAATGAGCATTAGGATGGACTATAGCAAACATAAAAGGTATAAACCCAATAGACTGCATGCATTACATTCACCTCGATAAAAATGCTAAACCTACTAGGAAAATGCAACGTCGGTTAAATCCTAACATGAAAAAAGTTGTTAGAACTGAAGTCCTTAAGCTATTAGATGTAGGTATCATTTACCCAATTTCTGATAGTTCATAGGTCAGTCTTGTACAAGTTGTCCCCAAAAAGTCAGGAGTCACAGTAGTTACGAATGCCGATAATAAATTGATACCCACCAGAGTAACTACAGGATGGCGTGTTTGCATTAATTATAGAAAGTTGAATTCTGTCACACGTAAAGACCTTTTTTCTTTACCATTTATCGATCAAATGCTTGATAGATTAGCAGGCCATGAATTTTATTACTTTCTAGATGGCTACTCAGGATACAATCAGATCCCCATAGCACCAAAAGATCAAGAGAATACCACTTTTACTTGCCCTTTTGGCAGTTTTGCATATAGGAGGATGCCATTTGGATTATGTAATGCACCTACTACATTTCAACGATGCATGTTGAGCATTTTTCTGATATAGTTGAACGATTCCTTGAAGTCTTTATGGATGACTTTTCTGTCTTTGGTGATTCATTTGATCAATGTTTACATCATCTAACACTAGTTTTGCAGAGATGTATCGAGAAGAACTTAGTCTTAAATTGGGAGAAGTGTCATTTTATGGTAAAACAAGATATTATTCTCGGTCACATCATTTCAAGCAAAGGTATTGAGGTTGACAAAGCCAATGTGGATCTCATTTCTAATCTTCCTCCACCTAAAACAGTCAGAGAAATAAGATCTTTCCTTGGGCATGCTGGTTTTTATAGACGTTTCATTAAAGATTTTAGCAAAGTTTCTAGACCCTTATGCAATCTACTTGCTAAGGATGTACCTTTTGTCTTTGATGATTCATGTCTTGTGGCATTTGAAAAATTAAAACAGTTGTTGACATCATCACCCATCATTCAGCCCCCAAACTAGAGCTTACTATTCGAGCTCATATGTGATGCATCTGATTATGCAGTAGAAGCAGTATTAGGATAAAGAGTTGATCGAATTCCCCATGTTATTTACTATGCTAGTATGACATTGAATGATGCACAGTTGAACTATTCAACTACTGAAAAAGAAATGCTAGCAGTAGTATTTGCATTAGAGAAATTTCGATCTTATCTCATTGGTTGTAAAATAATTATATTCACAGATCATGCTGCTCTTAAATATCTTCTTACAAAGAAATATGCAAAAGCTAGACTAATTCGTTGGGTGTTACTTTTGCAGGAGTTCGACTTGGAATTTAAAGATAAGAAAAGCACAGAGAATGTCGTGGCTGACTGTTGGTGTATAAATACTAATGCTATTGGTGTCAATGTGTAAGTGTACACAACAAGTAATAAAGTGATGAGTATTCAAGATCGTCTCCACAGGGATTGATGTTATCAGATTTGCTACAGCAATCTTAACAGTGCAGATTTTGTGCTAAAATAAAATAAACAATTAATGAAACTAATGTACTAATTAAAATAAAAACACAATAAATAAAATGCAACAAAATAGATTATCACCTCAAACTCAAAGATAAAATCAATGGGAATATAGAGTAGTTGGGTGAATAAACTCTCCAATGGTCTTGTTAATTTTCTAATGGTTGGCTCGATTCTATTTCCTGTATGTATCCTCATGTTGGATATCTTATATCTATATGCAACCTAACAGTGATCAATTGTTATGCCAACATAAGATATAACATTACACGCTTAGGTTCTATTTACCCTACAAGGTGAATCCCTATGTCTAGTTCATCACTAATCTTAAATCAAGCATGGCCCTTTTGGGACTCAAGTAAAACTCAATCCGGAAAACTCAATTTAAGATCAAGTATTGTTCTGATATGTTCCACTAAAATAAGCCATTTTGCTGCTCTCTCCTAACTTGTATCATTAAACGGGTGATCAACCAAAATAATGAATAAACATAAATATTATCAAAACAAACTGCTACAGCAAACATGCAGCAACACATATATTCAGTCAATAAACCATCAAGATTGTTTATCACTCAACCACAAATAAATTTAGTTCATGGTTTGTAAAAGAAAAATAAAGAACAAAGTTCCAGCCATGAAACACATCCCCATGAATAAATAGTAAACAAGAAAACAAGAGAAGAATAAGAAGGACTGAGTTCTTGATTTATTTCTACAAATTCTCCTCTTGTGCAGCTCTCAATCTCTCTCTTGAATTGTGTTTTTTTCTTTTGTTTCTTTGTGTTTTTCTCCTTGGGTGACGGCCCTCCCTTTTCCTTATGATGTGTGCTTCTTTTATAGTTGAAAATTATGGTAAACGGAAGCTTAGGGCGCGCATAAGTCAGATTAGGAAGCTCGCATTATATGTTTTCTCTGTCGTTGTTCTAGGATTGCTACAGCAATGGTTGCTACAGCAATATCTACAGCAACTGCACTATTCTAGATTTATTTCAACTCTTTTGTAGCCATGTTCTTTCCTTATTTTTGCAAGCCTATTGCATAGCATTCCTTCCATGAATTACAAGCTTCTGGAAACCTACAATTATGCACACAATTTAAGCACAAATTACTTTAAATCGAGCAAAACTTATTAAGATTAACTAAAATGATTATTTATACAAAATGTAACAAAAATGCAATAGAAACACATAATTTACTCTCTAAGTAGTATTGATTTAAGTGTAAAAGTACCATGATAACTCTCATTTCATAGAGTTATCACTGACCATCTCTCTCACCTCCATTCTGACACAATTATGGAATAATTACCATTAAATGAGTCATTTCCAGATGAACAATTGATGAGTATGGAAGTATTACCGTAGTATGCTGATATCGTTAATTATCTTGCTACAGGTCAACTTCCAGAGCATTAGACCAAGCAAGACAAAGCCAATTTTTTTGCGAAAATAAAGAATTTCTTTTGGGATGATCCTTATATGTTCAAGTATTGTGCAGATCAAATTGTTAGACGATGTGTCCCAGAAAGTGAAATTCAAAATATCCTTTCATTCTGCCATGAACAAGCTTGTGGAGGCCATTTCAGCGCTAAGAAAACAGTGACTAAAGTTTTACAATGTGGTTTCTATTGGCCAACTATATTTCGAGACACTTACACTTTCTATTCTTCATGTGATAGGTGTCAACGAATGAGGAGCATTACGCGAAGGAATATGATGCCACTAAATCCAATTTTAGTGGTTGAGATTTTTTATATATCGGGTATCGACTTCATGGGTCCCTTTCCCCCTTCTTTTGGCCATCAAAACATATTGGTTGCTGTTGACTACGTATCAAAATGGGTAAAGCAATTCCATGTAGAACCAATGATCACAAGGTGGTGATAGGATTTTTAAAAAGTAACATTGTTTCACGCTTTGGATTCCCTCGAGCGATAATCAGTGATGGTGGTGCCCACTTTTGTAACAAAGCATTAAAAGCTCTTTTGACAAAGTATTCAATCACTCACAAAGTGGCGACCCCATATCATCTGCAAACCAGTGGCCAAGTTGAGATCTCCAATCGAGAAATAAAGCACATATTAGAAAAGACGGTGAGGCCAGACAGAAAAGATTGGTCATTAAGACTTGATGATGCATTATGGACTTATAGAACGGCTTTCAAGACCTCGATTGGGATGTCACCCTACAGGCTAGTGTATGAAAAAGCTTGCCACCTACCTGTGGAACTCGAGCATCGTGCATATTGGGCCATCAAGAAATTCAACTTTGACATGCAGCAAGCTAGTTCAGAAAGAATATTACAACTGGCAGAACTTGAAGAAATTCGCAATGATGCATACGAAAATGCCAAAATTTACAAGCAACGAATGAAAGTCTTCCATGACAAGCAAATTATGAGAAAATCTTTTGCTCTAGGTCAGAAAGTGCTTTTATTCAATTCTCGCTTGCACCTATTCCTAGGTAAGTTACGCTCTCGATGGTCTGGCCCCTTTATTGTTCACACTGTTTTTCCACACAGGGCAATTGAAATTAAGGACCCAAAGAACGATGTCATATTTAAAGTTAATGGTCAAAGATTAAAGTCATATCTAGAGTACCAACCACATGGAGAGGACACCAAAATAAATTTGAGTGACCCACCAGATTTGAATTGAGTTTTTTCTTTCTTTTCGGTGATTTGATTTTTTTTCTTTCTTTCTTTTTATTATTCTTTTGCTAATTGAAATTATTTTTGCATAAGTGTGTTTGTTTAACCATTAAGTTTTCTCTTATCATTGTTAATCATGAGTGCCATAGCTAAACAGTTCCTCCTAAACATTCTTAAACCACTTCAACGTGTAAAATCTCATTTCAAAAGGCAGATTCGATTTTGTAAAACACATTGTATTTAGGCTCTACAACCACCAGAGTTAGTATCCTATATTGAGGATTTAGAAAGCTAACTCAGAGACATTGAGAGAAGTGTCTACAGCATCCAGTTGGAGCTTGAGGTAAATTCAATAAGAGGACGATTGTAATTTTCTTTATGTGTTTTAGTTTGTTTTTCTTTGTTTGTGTGCTTTAGTTTGTTACCCTGGTGAAGTGGCGAATAACGGTACTCCGTGACAATCAAGTCGGTTACTTCAGTTTCCCATAATAACTGATATTCTGAGGCGAAGGTATGGACGGAAATGAGATTTTAGCAAAACTTCACAATCGATTCCCTTCACTTCCTCAGAATGCTCTCCTTACAATCTATAAAGCTCGGTCCGAACGCATGCGATTGCTCATGAGGAATAACATACCTGCTGACATCCGTTGGTTAATCGAGGCTAAAGTACGATTGGCAGGTGAGTTACCTCCAAAATTTATTGCATACATGCCTGGTTGTGGTAAAGGAAATTATGCAAGAAAACGAAGAGCTTGAAGAATTTCTGTTGCTTGTCATAAAAGTGCTAGAATGAGATGCAATAAAAATCCATGTTCTTTAGGAATGGTGTCTGATAACAGGGAAGATAAGATTTAATTTATTAGGGATGGCTTGAATAAGGAGCCATTGGATGATATCCTTTTGTCTCTTGAAACGCATCCCAGTGGATATGTGTAAGGAGCGATTCTCTAATTATGGCAATTATTCCAAAAAGAGCATGCACGATATAGTCTCGGGAATCTAACTATAAATGACATTGTTTGCCAATTTATAAGAAACTGGATGGGAAGCCTATCCTCGACCCATAGAGGGCGTTCAAGCCGTTTCTGGACGTAAAACCAGAGGAAGATGTGAGCCACAATCGCAACTACTTGTAAATATTATTTTACTCCACTGTTATTTTATTTCACTGTTGTTTTATCATTTGCATTATTATTTTTAATACTTTATTTTATCATTGTTTCTTTTTCTTTTTACTATTTCTTTTTTAACTCGCGAGCCATGTGCTTTACGCGTTATTTGACACTGACATGCTACCTCATACACAGTTGTGACCCACTGTCACCAAGATTCTTAAATATGATTTTCTTTGTCAAGCACTCACAAATTCTTTTTGAGAAGTATCCCAATGGCCGCTATTCCCAATAGACAATTCAAGAACATTTGTGTGCTTTCTGGATTTAACTATGACAAACATAAAGAGTTCGTTGAGGCAGCCATAGATCTTGGTCAAAGAATAACAGAGAGAAAATTACACTTGGTGTATAGAGGGGGTAACCGAGGGTTATCAAAATTGGTCTCAATAGCTGCTTTTGTCAGAGGAAGCCAAGTGTTAGGCATCATCCCAAGAGCCCTAAAACCTTTGGGCAGTTTGTCTGACTCACCGACTGGAGAAGAGTTAGTCGTCTTAGATATGCAAGAAAGAATAATTGAAATGCTCAATCATGCTGATGCTTTTATTTTCCTTCCCGGAGATCTTGCAACTCTAGAGGCACTTATTACATTAGCATCTTGAGCCAATCTGCACATTCACCAGAAACTCATCGGTTTGTTAAATGTCAATAACTTTTATGATGGCTTCATCGCATTTTTTAACCATGCAATAAAAAACTATTTCATTCCTTCCTATGCGAAAAAAATTTTTCTTTGTGCTCACATTGCTAATGAGCTACTTGATCTATTACAAGCTTATAGACCGGAGCCAGACCCCTGAACCTTTGTGTTGGAGCATCCAAATAATAATGGTAACAGTAGCCGCAGTAAGAAGTACAAATTAGATTTAACTCTCCGTTTGTAAATATTTTCTTCTGTGTTGCACCACCCAAGTGATGTCTTCTAAACTCTACTTTTTTCCTTTAAAACATTGAGGACAATGTTTCGTTCTGGTTGGGGGGAGGGAATAGTCGACAATTGTGGAATCTTGGTTAAGTTTTTATTGATTTTTTTTTGTTGTAGAAACTAACTGGTGCTAACTTTTTGTGTTGAAAATGGCTGAATATGGAGTGTAGTGACTCTGGAAACGCATCTTCGTCGTTTGAAAAAAAAATAAAACAAAAAAAAATCAGACATTTTCTTTTTCTTTATCAAGCTTTGATATTCATTTTTCTTCTTCTTTTTAATTTCTCCTTTATAAATATACATTTTCAAATTTTTGAGTCGAAGATGGTTGAATATGGAGTGTAGTGCCTCTAGAAACGCATCTTCTTAGTTAAAAAAAAAACCATTTTCTTTTTCTATCATTTTAAGTGTAACTTTTCTAATTAGTTTTTCTACATCATTTTCAAATTTCTGCATGCATATTTTCCTTTCATTTTTAGAATAGGTTGGGGGGTAGAATGTTGTTTAAAAAAAAATTGTGTGATTTGTTTTAACATTAGATGACATGATAAATTTCAAATTTTAGTATTTGTATTATCTTTGGTCTTAAGTGATGTTACGCTATGTTTGCTACTCTACATGTTGATGTCGGAGATAAATATGAGTTGCTTGAAGGAATGAACATATCATAATAAGTACTAAGTGAGTTTTTGAGCCTATCATTTTTCTTGGAGAGTAACCCTTTTACCCATTCTTTAGAGAGCTTAGTAGTTTATTATTTTATACACGATCTCTAGATTTCTTTTAAGTTAACCCTAAAAAAATTGTAAAAAAAAATGTGTGTTGCTATATTTGGAGGCCCATCTAACTAGTAGATATGGAAGATTATTTAGAGCTCTAAAAGACGATGGAAATGCCATCTTTGATCCGTTTGAACCTTTCTAGCCATCCATTTTATGAAATATTCATAGTTAACCCTTTTGAGCCTTAAAAAAAAAAAACATTTTCTTTGTTAACCTTATCATCTTGACCCACTCCGATTTAGAGTATTACCCAATATCTTACACGTTCCATCACCTATTTATGTTTGAGAAAAATGCAAATAATTATTTTGTTTAGTGAAGTTATGCCAAACAAAAAAAAAATTATTGTTTAAAAAAATAATAATAGGTGAAATCCACCTTGCAACTTCCAAAAAAAAAAATCTCTACATTTTTCTCAAACATACACTTTGGTTTCCTTATTTCCTCTCCTTTGTTAGCCATGTCCCTAACCTACGTTACATCCTAATAAAAGTCCTTCTTGATTTTAGGGAACTATAGTCTGAAGTAGAAGCTAGTTATATGGGCTAAAACGATGTAGTGGTGCATAAAAAAATAAAATAAAATAAATAAATAAATTGGGTTAACTAGCATTTTATTTGACTTGAGATCGTATTATTTCTAAGCTGAGGGCATATTTCTTTCATCTCGGTGAAAGCATGTGATATCACTTCTTTATTATTTTCTCTCAATTACCATTCATTGGAGTGACTATTTTTATTGGGTTTAATTTCTTTGTGAGAGTGTCACTACTTCCAGTGAGATTTTGGGGTTTAACATGTCATTCTTGAAAGTAGCTATGACAAACTCTACTGGACTGATTCATGTGGATGGTTGATGTGGGTGTGATGTTTCTTTAGACTGGAGATAATGCTTATACTTTTATTTGATTACTATCATTAGTCTGATTGAATAAACATGATTGTTTAAAAAAAATTTGGATTTGAATTTTGTTTTCGCTTTATTTGCTAGGGACTAGCAATAAGCTGGTTGGGGGGTATGTTGAGTGTTAGAAAATGTATATTTATAAAGGAGAAAATCGTCATTTTACATTTTAAGTCTTACTAACAACCCTTACTTTTATGTATTTAAGCTTCTTGTAATTTAATTATGTGTGTTTTATTTTAATTAAGTATTTTATGTATTTTAGGGGCATCATGGTCATTTCACAATGAACGAGAGATCAGATGGTAAAACGGACATCACTTTTAAACTCAGGACGGTCGAAAACCTTAGGAGGAGCATAAAAGGAAAAATAGCAATGTTCACATGTACGGTATTATTCACATGTACGATATTGTCTACGTTACTGTTCACGACACTGTTCACATAGACGAAATGATGACGTGGCATTGACCGATGATGTGGCATTGACTGATGAGGTATCATGATCCTGTTGGACTAAAATCTTATGCACTATTGATTGGTGACATGGCAGCATGTTAGTGGACCAAAAATTGTGTGTACGGTACTTGCATATACACAGGATTATTTTTAACCAAACCGCAATACTGTTCAAGCCGGGTCAAACCGTGTGGTCAAACCGTGTGGTCAAACCGCGTACTGTTGACTGATGACGTGGTGCAATCCTGAGCGTCCAAACTGTTTTTAATCCAATTGGCATGATTTACTCAATGTATCTATAAAAAGGAGGCCTCCCCCCCAAATTTGATATCTCTAAATCCATTTTTGGGCTCTATTTTTTGTAATTCCTTCTCCATCTTGTATTTTCTATGTATTTTAATAAATTCTCATTTTGCCCCTAGTTCAATTATGAGTAGCTAATTTTCTTTCAAGCTTGGGCTGAAGGTGAAGTCTCAGCATGTGTCATAGACTTTAATTGGTAAATTTACTTTCTCTTCCCCTCTAGTTTTTGTGGATGTTTTGACTTCTCGTCGACAAATAATAATAATCTTGTCTAGATATCGCCCTGGTTTCACCGGTTCCCTAGTACAAGGTTATTATTATTTGGCACGATAAGCCCTTAGCACCGTATTGATTAGAGTGTGGTTCATGAGGTGTGGATTCCCCCCTCATGATTTAATTGGCATTAATAAAGAATATTTAGCCCATGGTGCATGTTGATACGGATCCAGATACCCAAGTACGTCAATTCAATAGATTTCTCTTCAATTTATTCTCGCCGTTTCAATTCCAATTTTAGGATAATCTAAGTCACTTTTACCACAAATCCAACCACCCTCATACAAAATTAATTCTACATATAATTAAAATCCACCTCCTTGTGGGATCGACACTCGTCACCATTAATCTATTCTACAATAAATTTGTGCACTTGCGAGTTCAATAAAATTTGCACAACACAAACCACAAGAGTCAACAATATACTCAAATGGAAAATTTAGGAAACCAAAATATGAGCCAAGTCAAATTAGTTATAACCCTTCGTGGTGGTAAAGTTGTCAAGAAAAAATATATGAAACCCTCGTGAAACTAATAAAGTTTCAATTTCAGAGAATAGGGAATAGTCTGTCGAACCTTTAAACCATGAAGAAATAACCAACTCTCCTCTTGTACCCCCATTTCCTCAAGCACTAATCAAGCCAAAAAAATCAAACCACAGTCCAAAAATTTATGACATTTTTAAATAAGTAAAGGTCAACATTCCTCTACTAAATGTCATCAAACAGGTGCCTTCTTATGCTAAATTTCTGAAAGATCTGTGCACAGTGAAAAGGAAACATAAGGTGAAAAAGAGAGTTTTTCTAGTAGAACAAGTAAGTTCCATTCTCTCAACCAATAGTGCTTTGAAACACAAGAATCCCGGTTGTCCAACTATTTCTTGCATTATTAGGGATCATAAATTGGACATGCTCTACTTAATCTTGGTGCCAGTGTTAATTTGCTTCTTTACTCAGTGTACCAACAACTCAATTTCGAAGAGTTAAAACCAACTTCTACTACTATTTTACTTGCTGATAAGTCGATTAAGGTTTCAAAAGAAATAATTGAAAATGTATTAGTCTAAGTCGATAAATTCATATACCCTGTGGATTTTATTGTTTTTGAAATAGAACCAATTGCTAATGAATGCAAACAAATTCCTGTTATATTGGGTCGACTATTTTTATCTACTGCTAATGCTTTGATTAATTGCAGGAATAGACTAATGAATTTATCTTTCGGCAACATGACATTTGAACTCAATGTGTTCAACATGTGTAAATGACCTCATCACCAAGAAGATGACGATAATGAGAATAAGGAGATTGATAGCATCGACCCAATCATTGAGGAACACATTCAGGATGAGAATTTTACACACTCTGTGGAAATTTGTTTTGCTAGTTCTTTTGAATCAAGTAAGGAATTAGATTGTGATACTGCTAACATATACCCTATACTTGATTCTATGCAGGTACCTACAGGGGACGATGACCAATTGAATTTTGAAGATATAGTACAACCTGAAGCACCAAACGAAGAGGAAGCACCAGAGCTCGAATTAAAGCCCTTACCGGAAGAATTGAAGTATACCTATCTTGGAGAGCAACAGACATATCTGGTGATAATTTCTTCTCAACTCACGCATGATCAAGAAGGTAAGTTGTTGTCTATATTAAAAATGCATAAAACTGCATTCGGTTAGACCTTAAAAGACATAAAAGGAATTAATCATTTAATTTGTACACATCGAATACACTTAGAGGAAAATGCCAAAACAACTCGTCAACCACAAAGAAGACTAAACCCTCCTATGAAAGAGTGGTAAAGAATGAAGTCCTTAAACTACTAGATGTAGGAATTATCCATCCTATTTCTGATAGTAAATGGGTAAGTCCAACACAAGTAGTACCAAAGAAATATGGAATAACCATTGTAAAAAATGAAAAAGGTGAACCAATCCTAACACGAATTCCATCTAGTTGGCGCATGTGCATTGATTACAGAAAATTAAATAATGCCACTAGAAAAGACCATTTTTCCCTTCTATTCCTAGACCAAATTCTCGAGAGAGTAGCTGGACATCCCTACTACTGCTTTCTTAATGGCTACTCTGGCTATTATCAAATCCTTATAGCCTTAGAAGACCAGGAAAAGACCACATTCACATGCCCATTTAGAACATTTTCATTTAGGAGAATGCCTTTTGGACTTTGTAATGCTCCTACAACATTTCAAATGTGCATGCTAAGCATTTTTAGTGACATGGTTTAAAATTGTCTAAAAGTTTTATGGATGATTTAACTGTATTTGGTAATTTTTTTGACACATGTCTTGATAATCTAGAAAGAGTTTTGGAAAGGTGTAAAGAAAAATGATTAGTTTTTAATTGGGAAAAATGTCATTTCATGACCACTTCTGGAATTGTCTTGGGTCATGTTGTGTCTTCAAAAGGAATTGAAGTTAACAAAGCTAAAGTTGAAGTCATTTCAAAATTACCCTCACCAAAGACAATTAGAGAAGTTCGTTCCTTTTTAGGACATGCGAGATTTTACAGGAGATTTATAAAAGACTTTAGTGTCATATCTAAACCATTTTGTAACCTCCTAATAAAAGACACATCTTTTGAATAGACTAAAGATTGTCAACAAGCTTTAAAAAAAAAAAAAAACCAATCTTTTGACATCAGCCTTAATAATCCAACCCCCTGATTTGTCTTTGCCTTTTGAGCTAATGTGTGACGCTAGTGATTATGTCGTTGGTGCTATTCTTGGACAAAGAAAGGAATGTATCCTTTTGTCATCTATTATGCAAGTAAAACTTTGAATAGTGCTCAAATGAATTACACTACAATTGAGAAAGAGCTAATTGCTGTAATATTTGCATTGGATAAATTTTGTTCATATTTAATTGGTTCATCTACTATTGTTTATTCTGATCATGCTGCTGTGAGATATTTAATGTCAAAACAGGATGCCAAACCAAGGTTGATACGATGGATTTTGCTACTTCAAGAATTTAACTTGACAATCAAGGATTAAAAAAAGCACCGAAAATGTTGTTGCAGATCATCTTTCAAGACTTACAAATGAGTCTTCAATTGAGACAATACCCATCAATGATTCTTTCCCTGATGAATTTTTGTTTTCTATAAACAAAATGCCTTGGTATGCTAATGTTGTTAATTATCTTGCAACAGGTGAAATGCCATGTGACTGGAGTTCCCAAGATAAGAAGAAATTCTTAACAGAAGTGAAAAGCATTTACTGGGATGATCCATACCTATTCAAGTACTGTTTTGATCAAATTTTTCGAAGATGCATACCTAACGACGAGGTAAGTAAGATCATTCAATTTTGTCATTCTGAAGCATGCGATGGCCATTTTTCTTCAAAAAAGACAGCTACAAAAATATTACAGTGTGGATTTTCTCTACCTATATTATTTAAAGATTCACATGCATTTTGCAAATTGTCTATAAATTTTCAAATGGTAGGGTCTATTTTAAAGTGAAACATGATGCCTTTAAACCCCATCATTGTCATTGAAATATTTCATTGTTAGGGAATTGATTTTATGGGCTCTTTTCCATTATCATTTGGATTTGTATCCAGTTTGGTTGCTATTGATTATGTTTCTAAATGGATCGAGGCGATTCCTTGTTGACACAATGATCCCAAGATTATGATTCGCTTTTTAAAAGAAAATCTTTTGAGCAAATTTGGAATACCTTAAGCCATTATCAATAATGGAGGTAAGCATTTTTGTAACAAGTCATTTGAGTCTTTAATGAAGAAATAAGGAATTACACATAAACTTAGTACCCCTTATCACCCTCAAACAAGTGGTTAAGTTGAATTAGCAAATAGGGAGATAAAACAAATTTTATAAAAGACAATTAATTCAAACCGTAAAGATTGGTCTCTTCAACTAACTGATGCACTTTGGGCATATCGTACTGCTTTTAAAAAATCTTTAGGAATGTCACCATATCAGCTTGTTTATAGAAAATTTTACCACTTACCGGTTGAACTTGAACATAAATCATTTTGGGCCATTAAATCTTTTAATTCAAATCTCGATAATACTGGTAATGTGCGTAAATTGTAATTGAATGAACTTGAGGAATTAAGGAATGATGCATATAAAAATCCTAGAATTATTAAGGCAAGAACTAAAGTTTTTTATGATAAAAGAATTTTTTAAAAAACATTTGAAATTGGTAAAAAAGTGTTGCTTTAAAATTCTCGTCTCCATTTGTTTCCAGAGAAGTTAAAGTCAAAGTAGAATGGTCTATTTGTTGTAAAAAATATATATCCATATGAAGCCGTAGAAATTGAGATTCTAAAGGATGGTGTCACATTTAAAATTAATGGTCAAAGATTGAAACCACATCTGGAATACCAACCACAGGAAGCAAACATCGAAATTAATTTGAGTGACCCACCAAATCTTGATTAAGCCTTTTTGTTTTAACTTTTTGTAAATTTGTTTTACTTTTACTTATCGTTTGAATTGTTTAATTTTCTTTTTTCTTTTCCTTATGTCTTGAATAAAGTGCATTACGTTATCTCTTGTTTAAATGTGTTGTTTGACAATTGTACTTTAGCTCACCAAATTTTTATACTTGTCATAAGTACCTCCATGAGAAGTATCATTTTTAAACATCTTAAAGAACTTTCACATGTAAAATTTCACTTGAGGAAATTGCTCTAATTTTGTAAATCACATCCTATTTAGGATCTAGAACTACTAGAGTTAGTATCCCACGTTAAAGATCTAGAAAGACAACTCAAAGAAATAAAGGATGGTATTTATGAACTGCAATTGGAACTGGAGGTAAATTCAATAAAAGGACGAAGGTGAGTTATATTCCTTGTGCATTCTTTTTCTTTTGTTGTTCTTCTTCACTTTTGATTTGATTTTGTAGATTTGATTCGTTTTGTTTTGATTCACTCTCCTGTATAAATGGCGGATAACGGTACTCTGTGACATTTTAAGTCGGCATTCTCAGTTTCCCACAATAACTGAAACCTCAAAGTCAAGCATGGAAGAAATATGCCCTCAGCTTAGAAATAATACGATGACATGAGTGAAGAATGACATGAGTGAAGAATCGTTGGATGATATCTTACGATCTCTTGAGAGGCATCCAAGTAAATATGTTCAACGTAAAATTCATAATTTATGGAAGTTGTTCTAAAAGGAAAGTGCACAGTTTAGTCTTGGGAATCTTACTTTAAAAGACCTTGTTTGCCAGTTTATAGGAAAACTGAATGGGAAACCTATCACCGACCCATAGAGGGCGTTCAAGCCGTTACTGGACGTAAAACCATATGAAGATGTGAGCCACAATCACAACCACTAGTAAATATTCCTTTATTTTATCTTTCGCATTATTATTAATATTATTTGTGTGTGATTTTATATTTAAACACTATTTACTTTTTCTTTTCACTATTTTGCTTTAATTATTTAGGTAAAAGCTTCATGCGTCATTTGACAAACACACCACCCCATTTACAGATGTATATCATTGTGTCCATCACCAAGATCCTTAAATAGGAGCTCATTTTCAAGCACTCACAAATTGTTTCTTTTTCGAATTGTTCTAATGGCGTGCTTTATGGATTTGTGTGCTTTCTGGATTTCATTATGGAAAGTATAATGAGTTCGTTCAGGTAGTCATAGATCTTGGTCATGTTATTGCAGAGAGAAAACTATATCTTGTATATGGAAGAGGTGACTGAGGGTTATCAAAGCTTGTCTTTGAAGCTGCTTTCGTTTGAGGAAGCCAAGTGCTAGGCATTATTCCAAAAGCCTTAAAACATTTAGGATATCTATCAAATCCACCAACTGTAGAAGAGTTAGTTGTCTCAGATATGCAAGAAATAATATCTGAAATGTTAAATCATGCTAACGCTTTCATTTTCTTGTCAGGAGATCTTGCAAATTTAGAGGCGTTAATTACATTTGCTTCTTGGGCCCATTTGAATATCCATTAAAAACCCATCGTTTGTTAAATGTTAATAACTTTTATGATGGCTTAATAGCATTTCTTAATCATGCAATTAAAAATTATTTCATTTCACCTTCAGCGAAAAAACTCTTTATTTGTGTTCTACTGCTAATGAGTTACTTGATCTTTTGCAAGCTTACAAATCATAGCCAGATCCCATGATTTTGGCCTTGGATTGGGCAACTGATGATGATGGCAGTAACCCTTATAAAAAGTGTAAATTATATTTAACTCTCTGTTTGTAAATATTTTCCAACAGTAACCAGGTGATGTCTACTAAACCCAACTTTATTCTACGACATTGAGGACAATATCTCATTCAAGTTGGGGGGAGGGAATAGTTGACAATTGTGGAATGTCTCAGTCCTAATGATGTTTTTACTAATTTTTGTTTTAAAGACTAATTTTGGATAAAAATTTGAGTCAAAGATGGCAGAATATAGAATGAAGTGTCTCTAGAAACCCATCTTCTTAATTTTAGTGTTTTGTTTCTAAAAAAAAGTGTCAAAAAAAATTTTTCTAATTTTTTTTCTTTTTATCTTTTTTTTCTTAATAATCTCCCTTAAGTTTTTGCAATCAGTCCCAATTTATTTGTGTTTTCTTTAACTAAAAAAAATATTTTTTTCAGTGTGATCTTTTAATATTAGATAACATAATAATTTTCAAATTTTGGTATTTGTATTATCTTTGGCCTTGAGTTATGTTACACTATGTTTTCCCCTTTACATGTTGAAATGTAAATTGACAAATTTGATGAGTGAAATTAATTAAGTCATTTGGAGGAATGTACATGTTATGAAAAATCCAAGCGAGTTTTTAAGCCTATTATCCTTGGAGAGTAACCTTGTTTTCCTATACAGCTTTACAATTTATTGTACAAGATCTCTATATTTTCTATTAAAAAAAACTTTTTCCTTGATAACCTATCATCTTGTCCTAGTCCAATGTGGAGTATCACCATATGTTTTATTTTTTCCACCACTCAATTATGTTTGAAAATAGGGATGATTATGTATTCCTGATAATGGTACTATGAAAAAAAAACAAACAAAGATATGTATATATAAACAAATAAATAAAATAAAAGAAAAGAAAAAAATCCAAGCAAAAAGAAAGGCACCTTGTAATCTTCAAAAAGTCCCTTATTTTTTAAATATATATTTTTGTTTTTCCTATTACCCCTTTTTTGTTAGTCATGACCCTAGCGTACGTTACATCCTAATAAAAGTCCTTCTCGATTTTAAGGAACTATAGTATGAAGTAAAACCTGGGGATATGGACTAAAAATGTGGTGATACATAAAAATAAAAATAAATTAGTTTAGCTAATAATTCCCCTGAGTTGAGATCATTTTATTTCTAAGTTGTTGGTGTTATTCTTTCATCTTGGTGAGAGTGTGTGACATTATTTTACTATTTTCTCAATCTACTACTTTATAGAGTGACAGTTTTTCTGGGGTATACTTTCTTTTGAGAGAGTCACTGTTAACCATGAGGTTTTAGAGTTTGACGTATTATTCTTAAAAGTGGCTTAATTAATGTAACTCTGATAATTAATCATTTTATATGATTTTACTTAACTGATTTATGAGGGTGTGATTTTTTTAGGCTGAAGAAAATACTGATACTTTTATTTGATTGTTGTCACTAATCCAATGAAAGAAGTAAACACAATTTTCACAATTTAAAAAAAAATGATTTTCAATTTGGTTTTGAAATTTCTCTAAATTTTTATCACTTAAATTGTTAGGGCCCAGCAATATGCTGGTTGGAGGGTGTCATTGACACTAAAAAATGTACATTTAATAAAGATAAAATTATTAATTTTTCACTTATTATGTCGATTAATGTGCTCTTTATTTCTAAATTATCTTAATACTCCCCAAATATATTTCTATTTTAAATTAATTCATAATATGTTAATTTGTATCTTGTAAAACTTTTTCAAGAATAAAGATAGAATTGGAATTGAAAAGCGGGAACAAGGAAAGACTGTTGGAGCAATTTGGAATGCATCATTAAAGAGATGTAATAATTAATAATAAATAAATAAAAAAGACAAAATGATAGGCAATCATGTTGGTGATGGTCAGGAGGCCATCACGCCTCGTGACCATCACACCTTTCAATATGTATATATAATATAAAAATAAAATAAATTTTTAATATTAATAAAATAAAATAAAAGAAGATGCTTCCCTTACCTATAAAAGGCAAGGGGATGCAAGCGGGAGAGGGGGAGTTGATAGCCAAGAGTGCAGTTAAAGAATTTCTTTCTTTCTTTTATTTTCTTGTTTCTATCTGTATTAATTTTCCTTATAACATATTTCAAAAGTTTATCAAATAAAAAGAGTGTTATGTTTTCTTTCAAAATGAGTGGCTAATTTTACTAACCTGAGGTGAAGGGTGAAGCTCAAAGTTTCAAACTATTAAATTTATTACTTTTTCTCAAAGTGAGTTTTTAAGTTTATTTTATTCTTTTCTGGTTATTTTCATGTCATGTTAATTTATAAATTCTCTTGGATCTATATGATATTTTGACATATTGTTGACACATTAATACAGTTGTGGCACATTAGGTACTTTATTCCATATTTATCCACATAGAATTAAATGATATAAAAATTAACTGGTAAAAGTGAGGCAAAATATAAAAATGAGATAATATTAAAATTATAGTTTGAATAACTGAGAGTGGATCCCATAATCTTAGCATATTTTTAAATTGTTTTCTAGTGATTTCTTTTCCCACATTTAATTTTCTTTATTTTAGATTGACTAATTGATTTTATGTTCCCTGTGGTTCGACCCCGAACTCACCGGGTTATAGTATAATTAGACACTCTTATACTTGGGAGTAATATAATTTTGAGTCATGTCTATTTGCCTTTGAATTATTAAGCTAAAAGCTTCGCGCGTCATTTGACAAACACATCACCCCATTCAAGATGTATATCATTGTTTCCGTCAACAAGATCCTTAAATAGGAGCTCCTTTTCAAGCACTCACAAATTATTTCTTTTTAGAATTGTTCTGAGTGCAGTTCAAGAATTTCTTTCTTTCTTTCTTTTCTTTTCTTGTTTCCGTCTGTACTAATTTTTCTTATAACATATTTCAAAAGTTTATCAAATAAAAAGAGTGTTGTATTTTCTTTCAAAATGAGTGGCTAATTTTACTAACATGAGGTGATGAGTGAAGTTCAAAGTTTCAAATTATTAAATTTATTACTTTCTCAAAGTGAGTTTTTAAGTTTATTTTATTTTTTTTTGGTTATTTTCATGTCATGTTAATTTATAAATTCTCTTGAATATATATGGTATTTTGACATAATGTCGACACATTAATACAGTTGTGGCACATTCCATATTTATCCACACACATAAAATTAAATTATATAAAAATTAACTGGTAAAAGTGAGACAAAATATAAAAATAAGAGAGTTAAAATTATAGTTTGAATAACTGAAGTGGATCCCGTAACCTTAACATATTTTTAAATTATTTTCCTGACCATCACCAACATGATTGCCTATCATTTTGTCTTTTTTTTTTTGATTTATTATTATTTATTACATCTCCTTAATGATGCATTCCAAATTACTCCAGCAGTCTTTCTTTGTTCCCGCTTTCAATTCTAATTTCATCTTTATTACTGAAAAATATTTACAAGATAAAAATTAACATATTATGAATTAATTTAACATAGAAATATATTTGGGGAGTATTAAGATAATTTAGAAATAAAGAGCGGATTAATCGACACAATAAGTGAAAAACTAATAATTTTATCCTTATTAAATGTACACTATTTAGTGTCAATCAATTGACAATGATATTAGGATTGAATTTTGTGGAAATATATGGGTGGTGCTAAAGAAAAGCAAGCAGAGGAAGTTCCTTCTTCAAGGAGTAACTAAAGAGGGGTTATATCAGTTGCAAATAAAGTCAAGTGATAGTATAATGTTTGCATTGGTTTTGGATCTAAATAATAATATGTCTAATGTAGAGTCAATAGTGTCTTGACTTAATATAGAAGAGTCAAATAAATTGTAATCTTATAGCTGAAAAAAGAAATTAAGTGTTTGGTATAATAGGTTTGCTCTTCCAAATGCCATAGCTCTAAGAAAAACTCTTTCAAATTGTAATCTTTTCAGTTTTGTTAAAATTTCAATTCTTGAATTTTGTAGAGCATGTCAATTTGGAAAAATAAATAAATTATATCTCAATTTTACCAATACCAAATTGCAGCACCCATTGAAGTAATACATTCAAACCTATGGTGCCTACACCACAACTTTTAAATCATGGTCATGGATACCGTGTAGTTTTCATAGATGACTACAGCAAATTCAACTGCATATATCCTCTTACACCTAAGTTTAAAACTATTACAACATTAATAAACTTCAATGAAAAAGTATAACGCTCCTTCAATACCAGAATCAAAGAGTTCCAATGTGATATTGGTAAGGTAAATAAACTTGTAGAAAATTCATTAAAAAGAGTAGGAATTAAAATAAGATACTCCTGTCCATATGCACATAGTTAAAATGGCACAATTGAAAGAAAGTATAGACATCTTGTTGAAATAGGACTCTTATTACTTTCTCAGGCTGGAATGCCACTCAAAGTACTGGTGGGAAGAAATAGTGCAGCAACACGTGTCATAAATTGACTGTCAACAACTATGTTAGGAGACAAAACCCCATACGAAATGTTGTATTATATCAAACTAGATTATTCCTTAATTAGAACCTTAGGTTGTAACCTTATAACTCACAAAAACTTGATTTCTACATATCAAAATGTGTATGACTAGAACTACGTGCCTACCATAAAGGTTATCTATACTTGCGTCATGCTGGTATAATATATATTGCAAGTCATATAAGATTTATTGAACGAAGTTCCCTTTCATTAATGATTGAAACTTCAAACAAACTCTAGAAACTAGAGTTATAGAGCCATCAAATTTTGAAAATCAATTTTTATTTTAGAACTTATCAACTATTAATTTGTAAACAACAAATAGAACACCTCTCTCAGCTATAGAACTAGGCAACATATCTGATGATTTCCCTAATAGTAATTCACAGCATGACCAAAAATTTGAATTGTCAAGAGAGGAGGAAACTATGGCAACTTAAAAATTATTTGAATCTCATTAACCGTCACCAACAGAACTTATAATGCAACATAGCACATCCACTTGGCCTATAGTAACAAGATCCAAAGCTGGAATCTTTAAATCAAATATCTACAAAACACACTTTATTCTTTATCAAACTCTAAAAAACACCCAAGCATCATTGAATGATCGTGGATGGAAACAAGCTATGGAACTCAAATATAATGCTCTTTTCAAAAATCAAACATGGTCTTTGGTTCTTTATTCACTAAGATGAAATAGATAGAAGGTAAGTGGGTTTATAAGACAAAGGAAAATTTAGGTAGAACCATTCAGAAATTAAAGGCCAGATTGGATGGCAAAAGGACTTCTTTAAATTCCAAGAATAGACTTTATAAAAACATAACATCTAGTAAGGTTATCTATAGTCTAACAACCATCTATGATTGGCCATTGAGATAAATTTATGTCAACAATACCTTCCTCAATGATGTAACACTGAGACTGTTTATATGCTCAATTGGAGGATTTTGAAACCCCTAATAAACCAAAACATGTATGTAAACTCAGGAATAAATAGTATGGATTAATTGGAATACCTAGAGCATCATTTCAAAAACTCAAAGGAACCATGGGGTCTTAGGGTTTCTGCAATTCAAATTTTGACAATTCATTGTTTTTCAAAGAAATCAATTCAGATTTCCTACTAGTGCCGTCGTACATTAATGACCTTATAGTCGTAGGGAATAATACACAAATAATTGTAGACATTATCTTAAAGTTGGAAAACATCTTCTCTTTCAAGATATGGCAAACATGCACTAATTTCTTGGAATAAAGGTCAAAAAGGAAAAAGTCCTCATCACTTTATCACACGGGACATAATTAATTGATTTACTTCAAAAATAGAAATGGCAAAATGTAATGGAGTATTAACTCCTTCAATCAAAATAAAAAGGTAAGTCATTTAAAGACCCTACATTGTATAGAAGCATAATTAGGCCTTGCAATATGTAACCTTAGCTAGATCAGAAATATCATTTACAATAATAAGTTGGCTCAGTTTATGTCATGCCCTTTAAAGCCGTACTGGATTGCCTATAAAAAATACTATGATGCATCAAGGAGACCATTATATTCAAGTTTGAATTTAAGAAAATCAATCACGTCGACCTTATGCTTTCATAGATGCTAGTTGGGGAATTGATCTTGGTGATAAAAGATCTATCTCAGGCTACTGCATATGTTTTGGAGGTAACCTAATTTGATGGAGCTCAAAGAAACAATAGGTTGTTACAAGGTCCACTGTCGAATCAGAATACAAAGAAAGTCTGCAATTGTAAAAATTACAAAGATCATGTTATTGCTGAAGGAGATACACTTTAAACCTTCAAAAACTAAAATTATTTAGAGAAGTCTTAATGCAGCTGCAATTGCTATCAATCTAATTTAACCACTCAAGAACGAAGTATATAGATATTGATCTCCATTTTGTTTAAGATAAAGTGGCAAACAATAAGATAGGCATACAGTTTATCCTAAGTAAAGATCAGACTTCAGACATATTCACCAAACCACTTATACAACAGATTTAATTATTTCTAAAGCAAGCTCAAAGTATCTCTACCACCCTTAAGCTTAAAGAGGCGTGAAGAAAATAGCTTTGTGAACCAATTGGCCCAACAACCTAAGATATAGCCCAAAAATCAAAGAATATAAGGCCAGTAATATGTTGCAACCTCTCTCCTTGAAGAGACATACGAAGCAAGGATAATTGAGCTCATAACTGAAGAAAACATGAACTCATAGTTTACTGAAGATGAAATTCTATATGCACATACAGTACTGGCCACATGAAGAAAATCTATGTTGTGTATTTGTATATTTTGAGGCTAAGGAATTATATGGCTAGATGGCATCTAGTACAGTGCTTAGTGATAACTCCATCTCTTATATAAAGATCACTGGTTGTAACTTTTGAAAAAATTGATAAAATCAGTCTAGCAACTAATATTCATAAATATTCCATAACATAAAATCTTAGGTCATCTTGGGAACTATTTTTACAAATTAAACTTTTTATTTTTTACTTTAGGTGTAACATTTGTCTCTTTTTATGAATATTCTTTAATCATTGATTAGAAAAATAAAAGTATTATATTTTTTGAAGTTTTTCCTATAGTCGTATGCTCTAGAAACTCGTACTTTACTTAGAGGTGGCATTGATTTATATGATTATTCACTAATATGTTTTGAGTTGGATGCACTTAGATAGTAGTTTAAGTGGTAAAGGCTGGTTGAGTTGTAAATATTTTATGTTTTGAGTCTAACAAAGCCAACAAGAAGTAAAAATATACAAGTTGGATGTATTTGTTTAAGTCTTTGGAAATAGTTCTTTGAGCAACTATCTATCGACCGCCTGATCATTTAGACTTTTTCAAAAATACAGAAACATTTTTTTTCCTTTGCAAAATTCCACCTGAAATTAACAATATTTTATGTCTTAACTTCATTAAAACCTTGCTGACGTTATAAGGCTAAAATTGTCATTTTACCTAAATAGAAAAAAAAGAAATTGTTCAAATATGATTGAAATTAAAAAAAATGTATATATGGTCTAGAAGTAGGGCATTTTTTATTCTTACCTTTGTGATCCACCATCATAAATAAAGAAGATTAACAATCCTGCACTTTTTATCTAATTTCCATTAATTTTCATCACCAAAATAAGATTAAGTATTGAAGCTTTTGTTCATTCGATCATTCAGAGATTTTTAGGAAATCTATGAGTTGTTTACAAGCCTCAATGTTTCAGTTTTTAGGGGATTCAGGCTACTATAAAGTAAGTTTCGTTGAATTTATTTACTAATTCATTTAGTTTCCACATGAAACAATATTATTTAAGATTTATATGGTGATTATTGTTCATTATTTCTTAGAAACCTTAGAATATAGATTAAGTTAATTTGTAACAAATTTTTAGGGGTAATGATAAATTGGAACTCATAGGTTATTTTAAGATTGTTGAGATGTAGATGCATCAAAGATTATTGTCATTTAGAGACAAATATATCAAAGATTTTTTGGTTGATTTTTAATTTGTGTTACTATTGCTGAATCCGCCTTTTTGTTTTGGACATTCAGAATGATACAAATGGAGATAGTGATGCCCTTTCCAAATAAGAAGCACAATTTAGGTTTGGCTAAACCTGACTGTATTGTTCCGAAAATAAGTGATGCTACATTAAAGATTATAAGTCCATATGGATTAGACTTAAGCTAAAAAATTCTAGTAAATATTATGAAACTTGAGAAAAAGATTAAGGTTGTGCTAGATTTAGAAATTGGGATGGAGTGTTTGCTTGCAATACATCAGTCATTGGGTGTCAAAAAATTTCAAGTTGAAGTTCTAATCATACTTATTCCTCAGTTTAATGATTCTCCTTTACTGTAGGCGTTATTGGCTAACCTAGAAGTTGTATTACTCAATGAGCTCATAACTTAGTTGAATGACTCTATTGAGATACGTGTTGCTATTGGAGGACATGATGTTATGATTGATGAATCTGATCAAGATGCATTGATACCAAACTATTCAAACAAAAGGTTGGCAATGATGATGATGTTGATTCATGCAAGCTGAAGTTGATGTTGCTGCTGAACCTACTACTGTTAATAAGAATAGTGAGTTCAGTTGGGATAGTTAAAATGCACTTGGATTATGATTTAAATGATAATCTATTTATTGTTGCTAAAGAGGTGAAAAGGGTAGTTGACTCTTCTGACGAGGACATTGACCTTCGTACTGTCTAATTAACTAATTATTTAAAGCAACATAATTAAAAATTAGGTGCTGATAGGAAACAAAGGATAAAGTTAAGGTAGTTTTAAAGATATTGTTAATTTTGGAGAGATATTGCATGAGGTGATCGTTAGGAAAAAGTTTGCTATTAAAACTATATAGTGAACTAGGAAGATTTATGGGTACCTGTAAAGAGTCGAGTTGTCTATGATTTATAGCTAGTGTAAAAATGAATAATATAACTGGTTTTATATTGTGAGAGTACAATAAAAAACATGAGTATAAACTTATTAACAAGATAGTGAAATTTACATATGCTTGGGTTTCTACTAAAATGAAGAGTCAAGTTGCTATTATGAAGATTGATATTTTGAAGAATTATATGCAAAAGACTTTTGGTTTAAAGATTGAAAAGATGACATCGTATAGGGCTAGAGCAAAGGCAAGCTTGAGGTATTTAGGAATCATTTGAAAATATATCAGAAACTATTTTAATATGTTGTAGTTGTTCACAAAGTTGATGCAAGAGCAATATGCAAGGTATTTTGTGATGTTATTTTTATATCTATCAAGGTATTATTCCAAATATTTTTTGTTACATTTCCTGCACAAAAAAGGCTTTTCTTAATAGTTGTAGACTCTTTATTGGAGTAGATAGATGTCACTTGAAAGGTAAATATAGTGGAGTGCTATCAGCTACTGTTGGCACATATGCCAATAACGAAATTGTTCTTTAGGCAATATGTGCTTGTGAGATTGAGAATAAAAAGACATGAACCTACTTTATAGAGCACCTAAATAATTATTTGGATGATGGAAAGAAGTTGACTTTCATCAATGATGGACAAAAGAGGTTGATTAATTCAATTTCAAACACATGGGCTACTACCTACCATATAGCATATTATAGGCATGTTTATGCTAATTTTTCAAAGTCATAAACTAATGCACAAAGGCTTTGCGAAAGGCCTCAGGGCACCTGAGGGGAGGTGCGTGTAGAGGCCCGCCCAAAAATAGTGCCCGCAGGTCAAGGGGCCAAACGCCCCAGGGGCCCCGAGACGGGTGTACTATAGCCTTGGTGGGCTATTAAGAGCAGTAACAAGCATGAATTTAATAAAGGAATGATAGATATCAAAAATGAAAGAAAAAGATACATTTGAGTGGTTGGAAATAGAAATATATTGTCATTAATTGGTCAATCCATAAGTATAACAGAAATTACATGGTAGACCATATTGACAACAATGCATCAGAGTGCTTCAATAACTAGATATTACCTTATCGAGACAGAGCTTGCTTGACAATGCTTGAAGAAATTAGATGTAGACTTATGAAACAGTTTACAAAGAGAGGAAATAAGGCAGCCATTTAGAAAGCACAACTAATACTTAAAGTGTTGAAAGAACTAGACAAAAAAATAATATTGCATAAAAAATGATTGAGCAAGCTTCTTGTGATTTAAATTTTCAAGTCATAGATAGAGCCTATTATCCACTTAAAGAGTAAAACATATGATTGTGGTTATTGGAAAATTCCTAGCCCTCCTCATCCACATACTATAGCCGCCATGCGATATGCAAGACATGAACTTGAGAAGTATGTTCCAGCATACTTCATTAAACAGACTTACCTTAACATATACTCAGTGATATTTATCCTTTTCAAATCAGTGTTCATGGGAACCTATTGAAAAACCATTGATTGATCCTCCAATTATGGAAAAGAAGAATGGAAGGCCTAAGAAATCCAAAAAAAAAAGAGCAGAAAATGAGCCCCAAAAGAGAAAAGGAAATTCTTTATCATTTGCTTATTTTATGGCGGCTCTAATCAAAATGTCAGATCTACCATTGAAGCCGTCTATTCAAAAAGTAGTTAGAGCTAGAAAAAATAATTCTTAGGTATCCTACCAGTCATTATTATTAATTAGATGTAGCTATTATTATTTACTATGTTTATACTTTCATTCAATAAAATGTATTACGTTTTGTGGGCATCAACTACTTGTGTAACATGACATTCATTTGTAAATTAACATGTGTTACAGGCATTGGTAGCAAAGTCAACTGCTTTAGGCTAGCCAGCAACTAGCTCATCCCAAACAACAAAAAAGGAAAAAACAAGTGCTATCTTACTTGCATGTTTGTATATTTTTTTATTGTTTTTAAAGTTCTTAAACTAACATTACATGTGTTCAAATATCAAGTGGTCCAGTGAGAGTTCTAATGCTGGAACAAGGAAGGTTCGATCTAACTATGAAGAAGCTAGAACAAGAAGAAGACGAACAAGTCCGAGATTGAACTAATCCCAAAATCTATCTCAAGCTTTAGATATCACAAGTTCTTTGTAATAAGCTTAATGGGAACCAACTTCACTTTTTTAAAACTTGTTATTTTGGACTATTGATGGTTATTTTGGCAATATTTTGGATAATTGTAATATGTTATTTTGAAAAAGGCATATGTTTTTCAAGATATATTGTTATTTTAGATTATTAATGGTTATTTTGGCTATATTTTGGATAACTATGATATGTTATTTTGGATATTGTTGTGGTTGAAGATATGTTATTTAGGATATATTTAAGTAAAATTACAAAGACAAATACAAGGACAACTATGGTATAGTTAAGCTTTCATTAACGAATACTTTGTAGGCTCCATTACATTTTAAGCTTTCTTTCAATGAGCCTAATCCTTTTCTTTATTTTCATCAATGGCGGACCTACACGTGGGCTAGACCGGGCTATAGCCGGTCTAGTTCAAAATAAAGTTTATACCCCTTACTTTTTCATAAATTTAGTAAAAGAATAGAGTTTTTATTTTATTTTCATATATGTCTCTAACTCAATTACCCTTATGTTTTCATCAATTTAGTACAACAATAAAGTTTTTATTTTATATTCAAATATGTCCCTAACTCAATTACCCTTATGTTTTCATCAATTTTATATAACAATACAGTTTTGTTTTATTTACAAATATGTCCCTAATTTAATTATATTATTGTTAATTGAAATTAGTGACTTATTTTATAAAATAATTAAATTATATATTTATTGAACAGATTGAAAACATTAGGGATCTAAAACTTTATTACTGCTTTAATTTATTTTAAAGAACTTCTAATTGAAAAAAAATATATGTACTTACAGAAACAACATATAGTAACAATTATAAATATTTTCATAAAAATTTTTATGTGAATTTTTAGATTTTATTTATTAGTTTCAAAAAAAAAAAAGAGGACAAGTTAGAAAATAAAATTTGAGTATTTTAAGGAGCTTTTGATAGAAGAATAATCAACATCTAGTTCTCTAAAGAGAGCCAGAGCGCCTAACAAATAAACAACTGCACTCAAATACTTTTTTGCTGAATTGAGTTTAGTTTATTATTGAAACTTTTGACTAATAATACTTTTAAAATTTGAAATGATGAATAAATTTTAATTGTTTAATTTATTAAGTCTGGTAATTTAGTACTTCACTTCAAACATAAAAGTTTTACTTGCAATTTTTAATTGATTGTAATTACATGTATTGATCTATTTTAATTTGAAATTCTTAATTGATTTTTTAATCCTTATATAATTACATGTTATCATAGGTTGTAATGTCAGATTCTATAATTGAAAAATAGTGTTTTCATATTTGAGTTGCCTTTTTTTTCCTACTATTTTTTATAATTATTTTTGTCTATAGTATATATTTAGAGGGATAAGGTTTTTGGTGTTCCTCCTTATTTAATGCACTTCTTTCTAATTTTTATATTCGCTTCAAAATATAAATTCTAAAATTTAGCCCAGGGTAATATTAAGTCCTGGGTTCCACCCATGTAGGGATGGCAATGGGCACAGCCCGCAGCAGGTTTGCCATTACCAAACCAAAACCCGCACAAAATTTAAATTACCAAACCCACCCGCAACCCGCAGTGGGTTTTAATTTTTTTTTAAAAAAACCCACCCGCAGCGGGTTTTAACAATTACCAAACCCGCAATGGTATCCGGCAGATTTTTTGTGGGTTTTCGTATTTAAAATCACAAATGTTTAATATATAAATTTATAATAATAACCTCAAATTTCATATAACATACTCAATTTTATATTTAAACAATGTAAATAAAAAATTAAAATTTCCACATCAATTCAACACAAATTCTCAAATTTAAGTATAAATTACACAAATCTATTTAAAAAACACAAACTAGTATCTAAAAATAATAATTACATTTCATATTATTATTTAAAACAAGCTCCAAGAGAATATATTCATTTCATTCACCACCATAAGCACCCATCCAACACAATGCCTATACTAATAATTAAGATTAATATTTTCAAATACTAATTCGAAGGGAAATGCCTTTAGTTTTCTTTAGGTTATGACTTTAGAATAGGAGATGGGCCACATACACACATACACAACTTTGAGCCTTTGGCTATTTGGTAATTTGATTAATGACATTATTTTCTTTATACATTTTTAGATTTAAATTAAATTAAAAATATTTGGAAAAAATATTGCGGGTTTGGTGGATATCCATGCGGGTATTCACCGGATATAAGGTTAATACCAAACCCACCCGCATCCATGTGCGGGTTTTAATTTATAATACTAAACCCGCCCGCAACGGGTAAAATTACCCGCAACGGGCGGGTCTTGGCGGGTGGGTTTGGGCGGATTTACGGGTACAATTGTCATCCCTACACCCATGATCTTCACCACATCATCATTCAACTCCAAATTTTGATTATCTGGCATCTGACCATTAGTAATAGGGTATATGAGAGCTTCAGCAATAAACCATTGCAAAAACTTGCATTTATCCAACCTGCATGGCCACTATATTGCATTTGGATTTTGTGGTGTAGTAAAAACCATAGCACATGCATGCACCGCACCAACAATACTTAGGAATGTATTTAACTTTTCTATACGGTCGTCCACTAATTGCAGAACATGAGTTATAACTTGATGCTATTTGCAGGTGAGTGGTATAGTTGTGAGCTTCAATGTGCAGATGATGTGTTTGATGGATTATATGAGCAAATTTATAGATTGTATAAGCAAGTTTATAACTTCAAGTTGGTATTGGCTGGTTGTGAGCTTCAATTTTATAACTTCAAATTGGTTGGTTCTTGTGTTCATATACCTATGTTATAGTCATTGGCTTCGCAAAGGCACAATATGCACTCTCTTTTTTTTCTTTGGGGGAAAGTCGCTTATTTAGGGTAAAATGGTCATTTTGTTGGGGAAAAACCAGGTTTTTAAATTTTTATAAAACCTTTTGAAGATCGCTCTCATATAATATATAAGAATTTGTATTCTAGAAATCGTACCTTGAAAATCCGAGTTGGCTTTTTCCGCTGAAGTGATTTAGGCTCCTAGATCACGATCCGCCACCACCACTCCTGTTAGATCACGATCCGTCACCACCACGCTTGTTAGATCACGAACTGTCACCAATGATCTTCCAGGTTATGACTCAGGTTCGATCTGCACTTGACGTGTGGGCGCCTTTATCACTAAAACGAAAATTTTTCTCTCAACAATGGAGAGAAAAATCTTTTCTCGATATAAAATGGCTTCTCCTTTTGTTTTTGAGAAAATAAGCCTTATATATCTCCCTTTAAAAAGCCCAAATAAAAATAAAACTCACGTTATTTTCTTTTCAATAGGGACCCACCTTGTAAAATAACATAAGGCCCCTTATACAAAAGCTAATTAAATGGAGCCTCCCACTAAATGATATATTTAGGCTTTTGAAAATAATTATCTTACTTATTAGTGAATTAAATGAGCTAACTTTTGGGAACATACAATATGGCTATAACAATTAAATTAAACTAGCCTAATTATTTAATTCCAAATCTACTCCACTAAAAGATTGTTCCATAATTGTATGCTCGAATAATAATATTTTTCTTTGCACAATCTTTGTACCACATCGTTAATTAAATTGATATCTCAACCCCAATCAATTTAATAACATCTTATTCATTGATCCTTCTTGGTTTTCTCTAATGATCATTTTCAACATATTAAATATGTTTAAGTCCCATCAAGAGATGTGTTGTACAAATTCTATATTGTTAATCCATAACTTCAATACTCATAATTGCTCCCACCAAGAGAGTAATCTTGACCACAAAGATGTGTCGTGCCCATTGGTAACTCAAATGGAATAACAATTACAATCATGAAATCATAATTAACTCAAGATTAAGATTACAAGATCAATGCCTATGAGATTTAATAAGTCTTATTTCAAAGTTAATTAAATCTCATATGTGATCCTAATGTAGTCATACTACATCAACAAATTCATACATGATTAAGACAAATCATTCAATGAATTTATTACGCTATACCTAAATAAAGTGCCCAACTTTATTTATCAAGAACTAAATTTATTTAATCATAAGATAACTTGTATTTATGTCTTCAATCCACATGGTGATCACATAAATACATATAATATGATTAAATGGACTTTAATACAAGTATTAATGCAATTAAGATATTTGAATAAAATACCTCATTTATTTTATTAATCAAAAATAGTTTATTACAATTAAATAAACACATATGCTTTTAAAGAGCATATTTTCCCAACAATCTCCCACTAGCTCTCAAAGCATATTTGGCATCTCACGCATGCCCATGGATTCTAAGTGCAAGTTAAAAGGTTTCCCGGCCTTAGTAAAAGGATTCAAGTTTTGTCCGACATCACCTCTCTCGCACTATATCCCTTATAAGATGATACTTCCTCTCAATATGTTTTTGTTTCTTGTGGTTCCTTGGTTCCTTAGATTGAGCTACCGCACCACTATTATCGCAAAATAGTTTCAGGGTGCGATTCAGTACCACCTCAAGATCTTATAGGAACTTGCGAGCCATACGCCTTCTTGCGCCACATATTCATTGGAGTCTGCAAGATTGTTTCACACTCCTCCAACTAATAGCTCCACTTCCCAATGTAAACACATAGCCTAAGTTGATTTTCAATCTTATCGACATAAAGTCGAAATAACGGAATGAGTTCATCACAATACACAAGCATATAATTTTTAGTTCTTTTGATACTTTATTATATGCTTGACCGGTTCAGTCTTAGATTGATATCTACTAACCATCCCTACCGCAAAAGCAGTGGCATACATGAGACTTCCCCATAGGGAACTCGTCTCATTCTCTCTATCTCTTGATGTTTTAGGTGATTGATCCTTAGAGAATGTAATTCCATGTCGAATGGTAATAAACCGGTCCTTGGAATTTTCCATGCTAAATCTAGCCAATATCTTATCGATATAGACCGCTTGAGACAAGGCTAAAGTTTTATTCTTCCTCGTAGTAACTTGATACCAAGAATATAACTTGCCTCTCCGTGTCTTTCATATCAAATTGTTTTGCTAACTAACTCTTTATTGTAGTCAATACTCTATATCGTTTCCAATTAGGAGAATATCGTCTACATAAAGAATTAGGAAGGCTCTGATTTTTCTTGAATTTTCTTGTACACACATGGTTCATCAATGTTTGAATCCAAACGATTTTATCGCTTGATCAAATCGATGTTCCATGATCGATGCTTGATCCATAAATGGATCTCTGCAACTTACATACCATGTGTTCTTGGCCTTTTTGTATAAATCCATCCTTTGTAGATGTTTTCTTCAAGATGCCCGTTGAGAAAGGCGTTGACATCCATTTGCCAAATTTCATAATCTAGCAATGGAGAGGAGAATCATGGATTTAAGCATAGGAGAAAAGGTTTCCTCATAATCGATTCCCTCTTTGAGTAAACCCTTTTAATCTTGCTTTAAATGTTTCCACCCTTCCGTCTACTCCTCTTTTTCTCTTGTAGATCCACTTGCATCCTATAGGTTTTACCCCATTTGGTGCCTCTACAAGTTCTGACTTTATTGGAATACATAGATTCCATTTCTTGATTCATGGCCTTTTTCCAAAATTCAACATCTCTATCTATTGAGCTTCGTTGTAGTGATCTTGTACATGTTCATCCGAGATAGCCGTATAGGTTTCTCCCAAAAGCATGTATCGGGTAACCTAGTTACCCTCCCACTACGAGGTTCTAAAAGTGATGGTTGTTCGTGGTTAATCTGTGTTGATCATCTTGTTCTTCTTGCAACATGAGCATCAACCTGATCACCTGACAGTTCTTCAAGTATTACCTTACTCTTAGGTTTGAAGTTATTCATATAGTCTTCCTCAAGAGAAGTGAAATGTGTGCTCACGATCACTTTTCTATCTTGAGGACTATAAAATAAACCTCCCCTTGTTCCTTTGGGATACCCCACAAACATACAAACCTCGTGAATCCATTTTGTCTTTTGGTTTGACATATCTTTGGTGATCTCAAATACGGACATGTCGTAAACTTGGTTTGCGACACCATAATTCTATTGGGGTTTTAGGCGACTTAGATGGAACTAAGTTCAAAAGGTAAACTTTCAGTCCCCAAAAAGAGATTGGTAATGACGAATAACTAAGCATAGATCTCACTATATCCAAAAGAGTTCTATTTCTTCTTTCAGCTACCCCATTTTGTTGTGGTGTTCCTGGGGCAGTCAACTGAGATACAATCCCATTTTCAACCAGATACTCTTTGAAATCTCCTGAGAGAAATTCACCACCTCGATCAGATCGAAGTTTCTTTATGTTCTTATCTAATTGCTTTTCTGCCTCATACTCTTTGAATTTCTCAAGAGCTTCGACTTATGACGCATCGATAAACATAACCGTATCTTGAGTAATCATCGGTGAAAGTGATGAAATACTCATAACCTCCTCGAGCTTGTACATTGATTGGTCCACATACATCCGTATGTACCAATTCAAGTGGTAGCACGTACTCCTTTGGCCGAGAATGGCCTTTTGGTCATTTTCCTTCTAAACAGGATTCAGTGGCAATGATTCATTTTCTAATGGACCCAAGAGCCCATCTTTGATCATTCTCGTATCCTATTTTGGTTTATATGACTAAGCGTAAATGCCGAGGTAACATTGGTTGGAAGAAATATTTCTTTTCTTAGATAAATGTGTATGCTCATCATTATTTATCACCGTGTCATGCATAGAATGGATCATTGGACTTAAATGATATAAATTATCTTCCAATGTACTTAACAAATAAGTCTCTTATTATGAAAAATAGAAGCAGAGGATCCAAAATTTACATGTACCTTTTTGACAAACAAGCTAAAATTAAATTCCTCTTAATGTCGGAACATAAAGACAATTATTCAAAACTAAAGTCTCATTATTGAAAGATAATAAAAGATCCAGCTTTCATCACAAACTCTGTCTTCGCACTTTTTCACTTATTTTCCCGGTTTCAAACCAATAAAGTGAATTACAAATATGATTAGTTGCTCAATCCAACACCCAAGTGTCAATAGGATTAACTAAACAGCCTCAATTACAAAAAGATTTCCCATACGATTTCACAATCTTAGGGCAATCCTTTTCCAGGTGACCTTCTCGTCCACACTTAAAGCATTTGCCTTTCTGCCATCTTGCTTGGTAGACTCTTTTTCCCATTTCTTCTTACCTTTGCCTTTCGGTTTAGGCCTAAGATGAACTTTTTTCAATATTTATGCTTCCCAGATTTCTCAAAGATAGATCTCTTCAAAGAAATGGAGTTCGTTCATCAATTCGATTAAGGTCATATTTCTTTTGTTCATGTTATAATTGACCTTAAACTCCTTGAATGTTTCTAGCACCATGTCAATCTTTGAGTTATCATCGATTTGTGCTCCCGAATCTCACCTCATTCAAATAGTCCATCATTTTGAGGACATGATCACGAACTCTTGTGCCCTTCCCCATTTTATTCATAATTCCTTTCTTGTCTCGAACATCTGGAGACTATCCATTATTTCGGCGATCTCCAAGTTCGATGCTTGTCAGAATATTAGAAATCGAGGCTAAAATGTAGACTTTGCCATTTCATTGGCCTTTTGCCATTTCTCATAAAGCCTCCTCCGATTTCTATGAGCATCATCCACCTAACAAGACATATTTATAATTTTCAAGACAATGAATAGATTTCTTTTCCAATCTATATAGTTCCTGAGTTTGTTTTGACTAATAATAGTAAGTGGGCAAGACATTTTCGAAAAATAAAACAAAATAAACATGCATAAATACTTTGAAACAATATTCACAATAAATGACAAAAATGCAAAAACCATAAATGCATTTTAATTTATTGTAACGATAATCTAATCTGCATCCGTTGGGAAGTCATTACTGCACTCCAATTATCCATTAGATTATTTACTTTCGTAAAGACACGATAAATAATTATCGTTATCCCTTTTTTAAATTTGGGAAGGTTAATAACAAACTTTAGTTGAGTGTATAACCATTGTTTCAATCTACGTATTTTTCATATCAATAGTCAAACAATCGATTGAAAAATATTTCAATTTTATCTTTGAAGAAGTTCATCAAATAAAATATCTAATATATATACCTCCGAAGGAGCATCACCGTATCAGTGATATATATAATTTTATTATTAACTAACACTGGGAAAATTATCTTGAATTTTCCTCTCCCACTCAATATTTTAAAATTGGTTTTTCCTTTTTAAAACATACATATTGTTAATTGCGCTTCCTATAATATTATCTAGATGACAAATATTATTAAGCGTATACGAAATATCAAACAATATAATGAAATTCATTATTAATGAATGACGTATCATTATGTATAGACTACATTCTATATGACGTTTATCAGTGGCGTGTTATCATCCAAAACATAACATATAAAAACAATAAAATAATCTTAATTCACAATAATGAAAAATACATTAACCCTGTCTTCATTACAACGTCCATCTTCCATAAACTTGTTTTTGTTAATGGCTTTTAAATTTATAATTGGTCAATTTTAATTTTAAAAGGAAATAAATAAATAAATAGTTTTATTTTTTTATTTTTATTTTTTTATTAAAATAAAACTTTTGAAAAAATAAATTTAATGTATTTAATTTTATCTACGCATTTTTATCAATTGAATCAAATTGAAAAGCTAGATTCATAAACCCAAAATGTTTTGGATTTAAACGCAAAAAATTAAAAATTTCCTGCCCAAATGAAAATTTATGGAACCATAGGGACCTCCATGATAAAAACCATGAAACCCTAAATCCATATTTTTCTTTCTCTCTTCCCCAGCCGCCATCTCCAAAAACCTAGCCGCTGCTCACTGTTTCCACACCGGACAGCCCTCATCAACGCCGGAATTTGCTGCCGCCGTCACACCAGAAACGTGCCAAAAACCTCCCTCGCGCTGCACGGAAAGCTCCTGCTCGCGCTGCCTGCTGCATGTGCTGGCTGTTGCACACGAGCGTGCGCTGGCTGCTGCACGCACAGCGTGCGTTGCTGGCTGCACGAGCAGCATGCGCTGGTTGCTGGCTGCACGAGCAGCATGCGCTGGTTGCTGGCTGCACGAGCAGCATGCGCTGGTTGCGGGCTGCACGAGCAGCATGCGCTGGTTGCTGGCTTGCAGCGCGCGCTGCTGGCAGCATGTGCTGCGAGCCGCGCGCTGCTGCCGCTGCGCGTGCAGCGCGCGCTTGCTGGCAGCATGTGCTGCTGGCCGCGCGCTGCTGGTTGGTGGCCGCTGCTGAAAAAAATTCCGGCTTCCGTCGCTTTGATCTCATTTTCCAGTGATGAATTACAAATTTCCTATGCCAATCTTGGCTTACAAAATTTTAATTACATTAAAATAAATCAAGGGAGAAACATGGTGATAATAAACCACCCCTCTTGTTACAGATCCAAACGAAAAATACAACAGAAAATCTAACCATGAATTAAGACAAACCATAAACATGCTTTATTCATATATTAAACAAATAATATATATCCGAATAAATTGCATACTTAATACATAAATATCAAGATTAATTTAAATACGAAATTTTATATATTAATATGAGATACTCAATCATTGTTGAAAACCAGGCTTTTAAATTTTTATAAAACCTTTTGAAGATCGCTCATATAATATATAAGAATTCTGTAAAATCGTCAAAATCCGAAATGGCTTTTTTTTGAAGTGATTTAGATCACGATCCGCCACCACCACTCCATCACGATCCGTCACCACCACGCTTGTTAGATCACGAATCGTCACCAATGATCTTCCGCGCATGACTGCTCGATTCGCACTGACGCGTGTGCGCGCTTTATCACTACAAGAATTCGAGAAAATTTTTCTCTCAACAATGATGGAGAAAAAATCTTTTCTCCGATCCGTATAAAATTTCCTTTTGCTTTTTGGAAAATGTTCTATATATCTCCCTTTAAAAAAGCCCAAATAATGCCTAAATAAAACTCACGTTATTTTCTTTTTGATCCACCTCAGAAAATAACATAACAAAAATCAATTAAATGGGCTCCCACTAAACGATATATTTGAAAATAAATTAGCTTATCTTACTTATTAGTCAGGTAATTAAATGAAATTGATCATTTTAACATACATATAACAATTAAATTAAACTAAATTATTTAATTCCAAATCTACTCCACTAAAAGATTGGAATCTTCCATAATCAGAATAATAATTCGTCCTTGATTTCTTTATCGCACAATCCTTTTCGTACACATCGTTAATTAAATTGATATCTCAATCCCAATCAATTTAATAACATCTTATTCATTGATCCTTGGTTTTCTCTAATGATCATTTTCAACATATGTTGCTGACTCTACATGATCAAGAGACAAATTACTATATTGTTAATCCATAACTTCAATACTCATAATTGCTCCCACCAAGATACCGAGTAATCTTGACCACAAAGATGTGTCTCAAATGGAATAACAATTACAATCATGAAATCATAATTAACTCAAGATTAAGATTACAAAAATCAATGCCATGAGATTTAATAAGTCTGATTATTTCAAAGTTAATTAAATCTCATATGTGATCTCGTTCAATGTAGTTATACATCAACAAATTCATACATGATTAAGACATAAATCATTCAATGAATTTATTACTATACCTAAATAAAGTCACCAACTTTATTTATCAATCATAACTAAATTTATTTAATCATAAGATAACTTGTATTTATGTCTTCTGTGAATCCACATGGTGATCACATAAATACATATAATATGATTAAATGGACTTTAATACAAGTATTAATGCAATTAAGATATTTGAATAAAATACCTCATTTATTTTATTAATCAGAAAAATAGTTTATTACAATTAAATAAACACATATGCTTTTAAAGAGCATATTTTCCCAACACATTTTATGTTTGGGGGCAAGAAAATCTTTTAACTAAGTTTGCACGAAAGTGGACGAATGAAAACATTGTTAGTTATAGGTGGAATTTTGCAAATACAAAAAGTGTTTGTCAAGTAATCGGTAGATAATTGCCATAGTTCTTTTTCATGTAGGTTATGCATACCATTTTGTTGAGAAAAAGAGAACTAATGTAAAAAATGGAAGCTTTGCTATTTGCCTTTCCATTCACAAAATAGAAAAATATTAGACATTACTTTTAACTGATTTTTCTTTGTCATAATTAGTGCATTAAAATGAGCGTTTCATACCCTGATACGTATTTCAGACCATGGATGGTTATGCTACCATTGCATTATGGTAACTCTTTCTCTGCCTTTTTCCTCATATAATTGTATTAAATGTTTCTATGATCCTATTATTAATTACAATGCCTTTGGAGTATGAGGGTTTATTTTTTCACTTACCCTCTTGTTTTGTTGTAGGAGCCATTCAGGATTTCTGGACTCAACAAAAAAGTCGCGCAAATCTCAATTTATATTGGTTTAACAGTGGTGTTCAAACAATAAAACCTTTTATTCTTGAAGAAAATATAGTTTTAGAAGGGCATGTTACACTTGATACGTAAATCTAATAGAAATTGACATGAAATAAGAGTTAAAGTCCAAAATATCCAATTTGGTGAAAGGTATAATTTTTTTTTCCTTTCCCAGTAACACATTCAAGGCTACATGAACGAGTACTACATCTATCAATTTTCATATTTCTATGTCTGTGTTTGAGACAGAGAAATATGAATGCTAGTTTCATCTCTTGCGCGAATGTTGGTAGGATTTTCATTTAAATGGTCCAAGAAAGTAATCTTGCACATTAAAGAGACAGAAGGAAGAGATTTTGTGGCAATGCTCAAGAACAAAAGAATAAAAGTAGGTAATGCTCAAGAGTGAAAGAAACCCATTCACTCGCGTGATTATATATAATATTGTCGGAATGGAGCTTACCCCCATAAGAAACATATAACTACAATAAAACCTCCATAAATAAATAATGCCAAAATCATACCAAATTTATTAATTTAAAAATATATTAATTGATCGATAAATTAATAATTTATTAATTTATAGTGTATATTTAATTCAATGAACATACATTTAATCTAGTCAATTAAAAATGAATTAATCTACTAACTAAAGATTAAATTAACCAAAAAAAATTAAGTTCTTACAATTTGAAAATTCACCCTTGAATTTCTAGAAACAATAAGAAAAATTAGAAATGAGATTCAATTATATCTAAATATAGAAAAAAAAATACCAATATAAAATATGCAAACAATTATATTTGTAATTTTACTAAATTATTAATTTATAAAACGGATGGGACCATAAAATTATATAAGAAATTTTAGAAAAAGTATTATTTTATTAATTTATTAAAATTATTAATTTTGCCCATTATCGTAGGTTGGGACAGTAAAAAAAATTATATAATATTATTAGTTGTACCCTTAAGAAAAAATAAATTATCCAAAGAAGCTTCCTAAGTACAATATTAAGCCCTGCCATAAATTACATACTCTAGGAGAGAAGAAGTATCTTAATCCTAAACAATAGTTACTGTGATTAAATCAAAACTTCTGTTTTGAAGATTTGCTTTTCCTCTTTTCTTTGGTAGAAGTTTTAAGAGCATTGCCTTTTTTATGACTCTGTACTATACTAATAATATGTCAACATGTAGATAAGGATAATATATATAAATATATAGTCTTTATCTAGTAAGGGTATCCTCACTTTATTAAAATGAGAATGTTGTAAATTATTATTATTATTATTATTATTATTATTATTGTACCATATGAAAAAAATATATATATGCTGTGCTTTAAATATTGATATTTTTATGAACTGTCTTTTAGAAACTTTAAAATTTAATTTCAATAAAATTTATATCGATTCAATTTTAATTTAAAAATTTTAATTATAACAGAAAAAGGGCCTGTCGGCCATGCCCGGCACAGCCCTTCACATTGGACGGCTGGATAAGGCTTGCAAAGGCCAGCCCGGTCCATCCGTTTGCCACTCCAATGTGGTCTGAAAATTTTTGGATTAACAATTTATATATGATTCTTAGATATGATGATTCTTAGATATTATTATTTTTCTTTCAAAAAAAAAAATTCAATTGCAAATGAACCAAAACAATCACGAGGTTTGTCAGGAACAAATATTTGTGCAGGGCTGTTTTTGGAATATATAAGTTAGCGTTAATAATTTAATTTTTTTTTTTGGAAGATTAGTTAGACGAGGGGTTTTAAAAGGACACCAGGTTCCCAGAGTTCCATTCAATAATTTACATCTTGAATTTTATATCAAAATAAATATTTTACATACTAAGAAATTATGTGATGCTAAAAACTTTTAGTTAACTTTTAAAAATTAAAAATTCAACAATCCAATCCAACACAATAATGACCAAATTTAAATCAAATTAAACTATGAATAAGGCTATTTGCACTTAAAAACCTATCATGAACACTCTTTTACTCTACTCACTCATTTAATAAACTATAAAAAATAATTTTTACTCTATACACTCTTTCAAATACCATAATTATCCTTCATCAAGATTATTCCATTAATTAATTATTTTCTATTTAATTACACCCTAAAATATTCATTGTTTTTAAAGTTATACTTTCATTAATTAATGTTTCCGAAAACACTATCAATATTCAAGATTTATCTTGAAACTATTTTAGTTGAGATTTGAGTTTGGCCTGGTACAGTGTAGTTCTACAAAAGAACGCTCTGCAACGAAATTGATGCAGTGGAAGGATAAACCAATGTAGCAAAAGGATAAAAGATATAGAGTGGCCAATAGATAGTGATATTTTCAATACTCATTCATTGCAAAGAATACCAGAATAAAGAAATAAACTAAATTCATATGATTCTAAGAATACCTGCAAATTTAGGTGTTAAAACTTATTGATTTTGCGTAATGTTAAGAAATAACAAAAATAGAACTAAAAGTAAAAGCTTATTTTAAAAAATCATCATCAACAAATAATCAAGGCTTACTTGTGAAAGTTACGAAAGACACTTATATATACCAACTACGATTTATCCTTATTTAGCTAAAAAGCATAATTTAATAAGACTCAAACCTAAATTAGGAACACAACTTAAATAAGCTATACCTAAACAATGAAACTCTAAATAGGAAACCAAAATAAATTAGAATACAAATTTATTAAAATATTCTTAATTATTATAAATTTCAATCTAATTAGAATTTCTTTAATTTATTGTTCTGCATCACCATCATCTTTTATCCAAATCAATGTCTGTGTGGAAAAATTATTGATTAAATATTTTATCTCATGTTGTTAGACAAATTGGATGGATATCGTCACCAAGCTTGGAAAGTTCAAGGTCATTGATCAACACCGAAGTAGTATTTTAAAGATTAATGATAAGGTAAATGAAGATTATCATGAGGGTTACAACCAGCAAAATTCAAGGATGAACTTTCTCCATCCTAGTGGGAATGATGCAGAGCAAGATATTGAAGAACCCTCAATTTGATTAAAATTTATAATATTTAGGAATATTTTAATTAATTTGTATTCTAGTTTAATTTAGTTATCTACTTAGAGTTTTATTGTTTAGGCATTGCTTATTTGAGCTGATTCCTAATTTAGGTATAAGTCTTATTACAATAAGATTTCTATTCATATTAGGACAAGTCATAGTTAGTATAGATAAGTGTCTTTTGTAGCTTTACAAGCAATCCTTGATTATTTCTTATTGATTATTCCAAGATTGATTATTCCTTGGAATAAACACTTGGTTTGAGTTCTATTCTTGTTATTTCTCAATATTTTACGGAATCAACGAACTTTAACACCTAGATTTATGGATATTCTTAGAATCAACGTGTATTTAGTTTATTTCTTTATTCTAATATTCTCAAGAATCAAGAAAATACTAAAAATATCATTATCTATCAATCACCCTACATCTTTTATCCTTCTGCTACATCTGTTTATCCTTCCGTTGCATTAGTTTTACTACAAAGCATTCTTTTGTAGAACCCGATAGCATCAAGGCACTAGCTATATACATACATGTTCCTTTAAATGAAATTCTAGGAATATTCTATAACTAATTTCAAAGAAGTGCTTTAGTGGTATTAACCAAGTAAAAGAGTAAAAAGTGTGCAGCTTGATGATTCTCAAATCAAGTTAGGTAAAAATCAAAGTATTTTTCTTTTAAGGTAAACTTCTATTTACCCCTCTTTAAAATGACAATCTTTAATTTATTCTTTAAAAATGGAAAAGCAGTAATTTATTCATGTTTATCATTAAGAAGACAATAAAAAAAATTCATCAATGTGCTCCACATTTCCACTCATCTTGTAAACACAAAAACAGAGGTAAATTGAAATTTTTTATATTTTTAGGCGTAAGTTAAAGATTATCATTCTAGTTGGGGGCTAAAAGGATGTTTACCTTTTTCTTTTATAATGGATAAGATTAGATGATGAATGGACAAAGAGAAAATATTTGAGATTATTAATGTTTGTATAAGTGTTAAGAATAATCCTATTTTATTAAATTATATTAGTGTCCCTTATAGTAAACTCAACGATTATTTTAGCAATATAAGTGTTTATTAAAATTTGAGTGCCCAAAGTAAATAGCCCGACCCTTAAACTATTAATATGCCAATATATGATCAAAACAAGAGTAAAGGGTATGGAGAAAATTAACACAATTATTTTTATGTGATTCGACAACATTGGCCTATGCCTTCAAGTCAATCGAACTTTACACAACAATTGACTTTCAAGTTTCAACAAGACCTCATAAGTATTGACTTGAAAGGTACCAATAACCTTAACAAAGTGTTATGATCACTCAATCAAGTGTGCCTCACTTGCAATGTAACACCTTAGATTCTCTAAATCGTTGGGATTTCATAATCAATTCATTTGTTCATCCTTAATCCTCAATTTCACTTCTTCCCAAAACACACAAATTAAAAATTATTCCCCAGGCACCAAGCATGATCTAATCAATAAATAATAAAGGAACTTAAATAATTAACCTAATATCAAATTGCTCAAGATAAAGTACTTTTTTTTAATAATAGCCCAATTTTTACAAGAGCCTTAATTCAAGATTGCAAGCACTTCAAAGGAATATTTCATTGTTATATTGATGCATTGCAGTAGTTGTTCAGTTAGTGCATTTCAATAGTTGTTTAGTTATTAATAAAGCCTTAATGTTTTTTAATGGTAATAGTTAAAGTTAAATTTGTTAGAAAATAATTAACATTTGGTGAAAACCATCACCTAGAACCTAAGAACATTCATGTTGTATCACCAAAAATCAATAATAAAATATGCAGAAGCGTGCCTGAATCCATAGCGCTTTATTGCTCTCTAGATCATGTGGTTTGTCTTCTAGATCAACACATTCTCCTAGAGAATACTTTAAACTTCTCTATGCACTCTCTCTGATGATGGAATGTTAGTAAAGAATAGAATGATACGTGTGATCTAGAGAGTATAACCACTTATATAGATAATTTTTCTATTATCATTAGGCATTCCTATTTCAACCCATCATAAAAAATAGAAATTACCCTTAAGTCTCTATACATTAAAGACTCACACCTTATATGATAATTCACAATACATAATTATTCATATACAAACCCAACGTTAGATTAAAGATCTAACAATGTTGGATTGAAGATACAATAATCGCCCACTTAGGCTATATGTGTCTCCTTATAACCATGCTTTGTAAAAATGACCATATGCGCTCAACCTTACTATCATTACCCAAATGTATCTATGATGAGCATAATTTATATACATATTTTACCCTTAATTATTTAATTACTAGTTATTTTTATTTGTTATTTTTAATTAATTAAATTATTTTATTGAATAGGGAATTAATTAGATATTATGGATAAAAAGAGCATAAAGGAGTTCAATTTATAAGCATTAAAGATTAATTGATTTTTGGAAGCAATTAGACATACATGCATACGGAAATCAAGCCAAGGAACTGAATTCAACAAGTTAATTCATTATGTACATGCGGAAAAAGGAGAGAAATTGATTTAGCTTTAAGAAGGGACCCACACTTGGCTTTTATAATTGGAAAAAGGAGTCCTTTAACAGTTCTAAGTGCCCAGGAGGTGTGTGAGAGCAAATCAAGTAAAAGGCCAAGCCTTTTAGCTTTAGGATTTAAGAGGTGGGGTCCATTTTAAAGATTATAAAAGGGAGTTTTGGCTTTTGGAGAGGGCAGCCGCCAGAGGAAGAAGAGAGCTGCAGATGCAGGACGCAAGGCTGGGCAGCAACAGCAGTTCAACTTCCATGAGTGATTTTATTTCTTATGTTACTCACAATTCAAGTATGTCTAGCTAATTTTCTTATACTGAGGTTAAGGATGAAACCCTATTCAATGAAATAATTATCTTTTTATTTATTTAATTCCCTATATATGTGCTTTAATGTTTATGGTTTTTATTTCACATGATTAATTGGATGTTATTAAAATATTTTCATCAATTCTGTCATGCATTATTGATTGTTAGGATTAATATTGGATTAAATCTATACTTGGATCTATAAAGTTTATACATGATTGTCTTTGATTTTATGTCTTTCATTAAATTATTTACATAGAGTACTTAGGGAAACTTTGACTCTTTGTTATTCAATATGTTTACATGAGATTCTTAGATGTCATACTATTAAGCAGAAAAAGAATCTACACAAGATTAATTTTATTTGGGCTTAATTGTTATATCCATGAGATGACATAGATTGATTTCGAGTTGTCACTCTAAAATTGGGGATTAATTAATAATTAGATAATTACTAGTTGAATAGTGGTGGATTCTGAAAACTTGGTAATTCTTATCTTATTGAATTCTCCTTTATTTTAATTGCTTCCTTAGTTTAATTGGTTTAATTTTCTTAGAAACTCAATTTGGTCAACTAGGTTAGAATTAATATTAATTTTAGATTTAAATTAGACTTTTCAATTTATAACAATCCTTGTGGGATCGACCTCGTTACCATTATTCTATCTCTAGATTCGTACGCTTGCGAGTATATTAAAATTTTCACAACAATCTACAATCAATAAAGTCCATTAATCATACCAACATAAGATCAAAGCGGACTTTGTTACAACTATTGTAACTTAACTTATCAATGGTCATTATACCAATACAACTTAATAACGTCAATCATGATGTGGATATGTAGCATGGAAATTTCATGTAATGTGATCTTAACATGCCTATGTGCAACTAGTCTAACTTAAATATTAATGAGATCAAACCATATCAAAATCAAAGTGTGAATAAACCAGAACTTTATTTTTACAGAAAATAACCTCAAATGTCCATAACTAAAATAACTAAAAAATGGTTATAGCAAAATAACATCTAAAATCACAAACTCTCATTAAAACTGAATATCCTTCAATTATACAACACTCATAAAAGCAATGTGCTCATGAAACATTTTGCTTAGCAATCCATTAGTAAGCAGATATGCAATTATGGAGTTTGTGTCGACGTACACTATAGACAACTGTCCATTTTGAACTCTTTCTTTAGTAGCTAAGAACTGTATATCTATATATTTTGACTTTATCGAGCTCCTATTGCTATTGGCATAAAGTACTGCTGACTCAAAATCACAAATAACTTAAGTGTTTGTCAATACCATCTATTATAAATAGCCCCGTGGCAAAATTTAACAATCATATTCTATGGTTGGATGCCTCATAACATGCTATGAATTTCGTTGCCATTGTAAAAGAGGTTATAAAAGACTATTTAGCACTCTTCTAGAAGATAGCACCCTTAGCTAGTAGATATATGTAGCCTAACACAAATTTCATATTATCTTGGATTAAGTGAAATTGGAGTAAGTATACCCAACGATCTCAAACTGATCTGATGTCTGATATATGAGCATACAGTCTTTTGTTCTCTATAAGTACTACAAGAACCATTTGGCTGCTTTCTAATGGTCCACTCTTGGATTAGTTAAATATTTACCCAACATCCCAATAATATACAAAATATTTGGTTGCATACAAACTTGAGCATACATCAATCTTCTTACTGCTGACACGTAAGGAATCTTCTACATTTTCTTTTCCTTTTAATCATTTTTAAGGCACTAACTGAGACTAAACTTATCTCTCTTAACCATAGGGGCATCACCTAGTTTGTAATTTTGCATGCCATATCTTTGAAGAATCATTTCGATATAGTTATTTTATGATAATCCTAGAATACTCCTAGAGTGATCTCAGTGTATCTGCACACCTAATGCAAAAGAGGCATCGCCAAGATTTTCATCTCAAAATTCTTAGCTAGAAATCTCCTTGTTTCGTGTAATAAGTCCACCATTGTTGGCAAGCAAAATGTCTTCAATGTATAAAACTAGAAAAATATACTTGTTACCACTGAACTTATGGTATATCCAATCGTCAACTAAATTCAGCTCAAAATCGTATAAGATGATCACTTGATAAAACTTGAAATACCATTATTGAGATGCTTGCCTGAGCTCATAAATGGATTTTTTTATGTTTGAAAACAATATTCTTTGGGTCTCTTAACATAAAGTTCTTTGGCTGAACCATATAAATCAGCTCATCAATATCACCATTGAGAAACGTCGTCTTCGCATCTATCTAATATAACTGAAGATTGAAATACACCATTATTGTCATTATAATCTTGAAAAAGCCTATGGAAAAACTGAAGAGAAAGTTTCTTTATGCTTTCTTTCTATGTAAAGCCATTTGTGACAAAGTGTGCCTTGTACATTTTCAAATAGCCTTTTGGATCCTTTATGATCTTAAATAGGTTTCATACTTTCTAGTAATAAGGCAATATCATATACATCTTTATGTTTTATGGACTTCATCTCTTCATTCATAGCATCAATTTACTTCTGAGAGTTAGAACTTTCTATAGCCTGATGGAAATTGATTGGATCATCTTACACCACTTTAATGTCCACATCTTATTCTTGGAGAAATATAATATAGTCTTCTGGCACTGCACTTCAAATTTCTCTAGTGGATCTCCTTAATGGTATAAGTTCTTCAGATGATAAAGTTTGTTCTTCTATAATAACTTCTTGCATGAGGGTTCTCTAACATTGTTTTTATTTGTTGTGTCTTGAACAAAATCAGGAATGAAACCTTAATCAATGCTAATAACATCTATGCGAATATCAACATATTCCTCTTTAAAGACAACAAGTCCCTAACTATATTTCCCCTCGCAAACTCGACATCCTCAAAAAAATGGGCAATTCCTAACTCAAAAATCTATTTAATTTCAAGATCACAAAACTTGTGCCCCCTAGATCTTTCAGAGTATCCAATAAAATAGTAATTCATCATCCTTGAGTCTAGTTTCTTTTCAAGCACTCTAGACAAGACTTCTAACCTGTCTAAAGTTCGTAAGGGTTTTGGGCAGTAGCTTTAGCTGGAATGTTGTTAAAGATATATAATGCAGTCTTAAGTGCTTCTTTTTAGAGTGATTCCGGTAAAGTACATGGTAAATCATACTCTTTACCATATCTTTAAATGTTCTGCTTCGCCTTTTATCAACATCATTCATAGCGGCAAACCCGATATATTGTAATATAGGATGATATCACATTCCTTTAGGAATATAGTAAACTATTCAGGATGTTCACCTAAACCATTATATCTATCATAGTACTCACCACCACAGTTAGATATGACGCTTTTAGTTCATTTGTGAAGTTGGTTTTCAACTTTAGTCTTAAAAATTTTTGACACATCTAATGACTATGACTTTTTATAAAGTAGACATATGTAGTCATATTAAGAAAAATTGTCTATAAATGTTATAAAATATTATTGACCATTCCAAGCGTAAGAAATGGCCACAATATTTGTATGTACGAGTTCTAAGATCTCTAAAGTCTTGTTTGTTAATATTTATATATCCATAATGTTGATTTTGATGATAACAAACAAAATTAAGAATGATTAAGTTTTTAAAAGCTTAAATTATTTTTCATACATTTTAAATAAATTACTATTTTCACATTATAAAGGTTTTATATTTAATGGAAAAATGATTCTATGAAATTGATTGTTTTTCAAGTTTATGGTCTAATTGAAAGGGTTTTGAAAACTTTCAAATTAACAAGTATTGCTTGAAATTCTAGAGAAGGACTTATTTGAAAAGTTTCATAACATTTTGGGCCATATCATAATTTCACAAAGTTTTGGGAATAGCAAGCATTATTTAGAAATTCTGAAATTGGACATATTTGTAAAATTTATAACGTTTTGAGTCATAATACAGTTATAAAAAGCTTCGGGGTAAAACTATAATTTAAGAAAATTATTCACTATAGCAGTCACTATAGCAAGCGGTAAACCGGATTTTGACAAGTGGTAAACCGAATTTTGGGCAGTAGCTTACTCGAATGAAAGCGGCTAACCGAATTCCGTAAGCGGTATGTCGGATGTGCAAAATTTAAAAATATGTTGTAACGGTAACATAAAAGCGGCTAACCGGATTTTGAAAGCAGTAAGCCGATTATCACCAAAAGTGCATAACGACTAGTTTTTTAGCTCAAACTATATAAACTCAAATCCAATTCATTTTTAGAAATCTTTGCAAGCATAAACAAGTGCACACAACATATATTGAGCTTCAATTTCGTAAATCATCATTTATTGAATCATCATTGTGCTATCATTTGTATATCCACTCTAAAAGAGAGTTGTTTGTTGTAATTTTCATTTCTCATCAAATTGTAAGTGTATAAGTGTGAGAAACACTTGGGGTGAAGAGATTGAGGAGATAATTTCTTTGTTGTAAAGGTTCATCGACACCTTGGAAGTCAATTGTAAGCATTTGAAGTCTTGAGAGGCTTGGATAGTGAAATCCTCAAGCTGAGTGAGCTTGGAGGCGTGGACGTAGGCAGGGATTGCTGAACCACATAAAAATCATTGTGTTTGCTCTCTCTCCTTACTATTTTATTAATGTGCTTTATTGAATTTATTGTTTTTTAATCCATTAAGGTATTAGATTAAATTGTTTATGGTTTGTTTATCTTAATTTTTAAAATCTCAATTCACCCCCCTCTTGGGTTGCCTAGTTAGTATTTCATTTGGTATCAGAGCGAGGTGCTCTTGTGTAGACTTAACCATTTAGAGTTAAAGATCAATAGCAACCCAAATTAGCTCAACCTTCATAGAAGGCCAATCCACCACTAGACCTCCATTTTTTTATGGTAATGACTATCCTTATTGGAAAATTAGGATGAGAGTATTTTTATAAGACTTAGACTATGAAATTTGGGAAATCATTAATGATGGTCCTTTCATGCCTACTACTAAAAGTGAAGAAGGGGAAGAAATTCCAAAACCTTCTAGTCAATGGAGTGGATTAGAAAAGAAAAAAATGTCTTTAAACTCAAAAGCAATGAATTCTTTAGATAAGAAAGAATTTCATAGAGTTTCTAGTTGTGAAAGTGCTTATGAAATTTGGAAGAATCTTGAAGTTGTATATGAGGGAACAAATCAAGTCAAGGAGTGTAAAATTAGTAGATTCACTAGGCAATATGAGATGTTCAAATGCAATCATATGAGTGTGTTCATGATATGTACACTAGATTCACCGATATTGTAAATTCTCTTGAAGCACTTTAAAAGACATTTCGTAATTGTAAAAAAGTGAAGAAAATTATTAGATCATTGTCAAAAGAGTGGAGACCAAAGAGAACAGCCATAGAAGAAGCAAAAAATCTTAATACTTTATATCTTGATGATCTTATTGGTTCACTTATTTCATATAAAGAAAATATAGCTAATAAAAGAATTGATGAAGATAAAAAGAAGAAGATCTTTGCTTTTAAATCTTCTATAGTTGAAAGTGATGATGATGGAAGTGACTTTGAAGATGAAGGCATTGAAATGATTGCTAGAAAGTTTAGAAGGATCTTCAAGAAGCAAATCAAGAGAAGAAACTTTAAAGATCTCGTGAGAGAAAACCTTAAGGTGGAGAAAGGGAAGAAGGAGGCAATTGTTTTGCAAAAAGCATGGTCATATAAGATCGGAGTGTCCACTTCTCAACAAACTCAAGAAGAAAGCCATAGTGGCTACTTGGGACAATAGCGATGAAGAATCGAGTGATGAAGAAGATTTGTAAGAATTGTCAAACCTAACACTTATGGCAATAGGAGATCACAAACTTAATGAGGTAAATGATCTTCCTACTTATGATGAATTGCACGATGTTTTTAAAGAATTGCATAATGATTTGATGAAAATTGGTTAAACAAATGTATGTCTTGAAAAGAAAATGGTAGAGCTCACAAATGAAAATGAATCTTTAAGTGCAAAGATTACATGCCTAGAATTAGAGAATTAAATATTGCATGATAGAGTTGCATTATCAAATAAGAAATCTAGCACTTCACACAAGCATCTAGAATCACATGTAGATGACTTGAAAAATGAAAAGGATACTTTACAAAAATGTAATGATTCATTAAATGAAAGGATTAAAAGACTAGATTTAGATAATAAAATGTTGCATGATAAAATTGTTTCATTAAAAGGTAAACAAAGCATTTTGTATGAACATGAAAGATCACATGTTGATGAATTGATGAAAGAAAATGAAGTGCTTAAGAAAAAGAGTAATGAGCTCAATGAAATTGTGTTAAAATTCACAAGTGGTCAAAAGAACTTAGAAAAATTACTAAGCACTCAAAAATGTGTGCTTGATAAAGGAGGACTTGGGTATAAGCCTAACTTGAAACAAAAATATTATAAGAATTATTTTGTTAAGGTTACCTCCATAAGTGATCATAAGATTGTTTGTCATTATTGCAATGGAAATTGTCATATGAGTTTTAGATGTCCAGTTAAGAGAAATGTATATTATGGAGTCAAATGTATTTGGGTTCCAAAAGGAACCAATTCTAATGCTCAAGGACCCAAGAATATTTGGGTACCAAAGGGCACAACGTGAATGTTTTCTTTGTAGGTATCACAATCAAGAAATGACGGAGAGTTCCTTGATGAAAGCTTATGAGGATAATCACTTGATCATTGTCTAAGCGAAAATGATGAGACAAGATAATTTAATTGTTTTAGTAACAACTATTGCCTTATTGATTATAAGTGATAGTCTTTTAATCTTAGTAAGTATTTCATATCTTATCATAACATTAAGTTCATTAACATGATGTGGATAAGCTTATCTTGCCTATTTATTATGTTGAGTGGACCATGATAAATGGATAATAGCTTGAATTTGCAAAAGTATGCTTGTATGTTTACATGATGGAATTATCATTGTGCATAACATTGAGTGATTTATCATGATGCCTTTGTTTGATTTTGATGATTGTATGGTCTTTGATTTCATCTTCTTAATTGTCTATCATCATTGTCCATCTCTTATGTATGTGTGAATTTATATGTCATTAATTGTGTTATATCATCATTCATTTATAAAATTTGCACACATGACTTATTGCACTTATGAATTTGATCACTTATTCTTTTAGCTCATAATGATGGCTTATCTTAATAGCTATGTTGATTTTGATGATCTATATATTGTCATTATATACTTATGCTTTGCTTAAGATTTAAGATAAAGAATATGCTTTGATGATTATATGTATTTGATGAAGTTTGATCTTATGGGATCTATGATTGGTGAATGGATACATTTTTTGTACTTTATTGATGTATTGTCGAATATGCATTACTTGCTTTAAACGATATCAAAAGGGGGAGAAATACATATACTTCGAGAATTTTAAGCATATGAGATTTTTTTAAGTTATATTGAAATATCACATTAGATCTTAAATGAGTTTACTTTTTTTAAAAAAAATGTGATTATTACTTGTGGAACTTGGATTGTTGACATTATGCTCTTATGACTCTTGCCTTCCTTTTCTTAGCTTATTACTTGTTCTATTTTGGATAATATGCATTTTGAACTTTTTGGTTGTCCAAAGGGGGAGACAAAATAATATACCATTTCGATGTTGTCAAAAAAAGGAGAATAATATGCACTTTTGAGTATTGTTTTAATGATTGATATGTGATTATGGTGATGATTTTGAGATATGATAATGATTTGATTACATGGGTGTTTTATATGATAATTTTATGTTATAAGTTGTTGACTTGGTAATTTATGGAATAATGGTTCATGATATTTTGGTGTGATGATTTGTGTATGGAGTTGGCTTGTATCATGATTTATAACAATTTAGGAGCAATATACTTGTATTTGAGGTGATGCTTGTTGTTAGAGAGAGATTCTATCGAAATTTCTATTCGGACAATATGAGTAACAAATTTGCTACTCTTTTCTTTTTCACTAATTTTTTTTTTTTGTTGATGAAGGGGGAGAAGAATACATGTATTTAAATTTGTTAATTTAGCTAAATTGTAAGAGAAGCTTACATTTAGGGGGAGCAATTTATGGAATCATTCTTTAAATACATATAAGGTTTGTTATCATAAAAAATGGGGAGAATGTTAACATATATGTTTCCATAATGTTGATTTTGATGATAACAAATAAGATTAAGAATAATTAATCTTTTAAACTCAAATTGTAGGGGGAGATTACATTTAGGGGGAGCAATTTGTGCAATCATTCTTTAAATACATGAAAAGTTTGTCATCATCAAAAAGGGGGATATTGTTAACATTTATGTATCCATAATATTGATTTTGATGATAACAAACAAAATTAAAAATGATTAAGTTTTTAAAAGCTTAAATTATTTTTCATACATTTTAAATAAATCATTATTTTCACATTATAAAGGTTTTATATTTAATGGAAAAATAATTTTATGAAATTGATTGTTTTTCAAGTTTATGGTCTAATTGAAAGAGTTTTGAAAACTTTGAAATCAACAAGTATTGATTAAAATTCTGGAGGACTTATTTGAACAAATTCATAACATTTTGGGCCATATCATAATTTTATAAAGTTTTGGGAATAGCAAGTATTATTAAGAAATTCTGAAATTGGACCTATTTGAAAAATTATAACGTTTTGAGTCATAATATAGTTATAGAAAGTTTTGGGATAAAACTATAATTTTAAAAAATTATTCACTGTAGCAGTCAATGTAGCAAGCGGCTAACCAGATTTTCACAAGCGGTAGACCAGATTTTGGGCAGTAGCTTACTAGAATGAAAGCGGTTAACCGGATTCCGTAAGCGGTATGCCGGATGTGCAAAATTCAAAAATATGTTGTAACGGTAACATAAAAGCAGCTAACCGGATTCTGAAAGTAGTAAACTGGTTATCACCAAAAAGTGCATAACGGCTAGTTTTTGAGCTCAAACTATATAAATTCAAATCCAATTCATTTTTAAAAATCTTTGCAAGCATAAACAAGTGCACACAACATATATTGAGCTTCAATTTTGTAAATAATCATTTATTGAATCATCATTGTGCTATCATTTGTATATCCACTCTAAAAGGGAGTTGTTTGTTGTCATTTCTCATCAAATTGTGAGTGTACAAGTGTAACAAACACTTGGGGTGAAGAGATTGGGGAGATAATCTCTTTATTGTAAAGGTTCATTGACACCTTGGAAGTCAATTGTAAGCATTTGAAGCCTTTGGAGGTTTGGATAGTGAAATCCTCAAGTCAGGTGAGAGGCGTAGACGTAGGCGGGGATTGCCGAACCACGTAAAAATCATTGTTCTTGCTCTCTCTCTCCTTACTATTTTATTAATGTGCTTTATTGAATTTATTGTTTTTGATTCCATTAAGACATTAGATTAAATTGTTTATAGTTTGTTTAGCTTAATTTTTAAAATCTCAAATCACCCCCCTCTTGGGTTGCCTAGTTAGTATTTCACTGTTGGCTTCAAATATTCTTTTATTGGTTTATTTTCCCTTTATACAGTCAACACAAACATCCAAATCTGTAAAATCTAAGGAGTCGAGAATTTCACTAACACAAGTTTATCTATTTTTCATTTGGAGATATGACCTAATCTCGTATGCTATAACATAGTTGAATTTTCATTGATTAATCTTCTCTTTAAAACTCATGCATTGAATTGCATAAATTCATTAAATGAACTAATCATATCAATGAAATAAAGATTATCATAGCCTGACAACGAACTAGAACTAACTAGTTTTGAATCATGAAATAAACTAAATTTTATATTCCTAAATGAACAAAAAAAGCCAAATTTATCCAAAGTGAAAATGGAAATCAAATTTCATTTAAATGACATAACAATAAGTGTTTCATCAAGACCCAAATAAAATATAATTTTTAATATAGCCTAAATTTTCCAATTGCTTCAACTTCAATCTTCTTGCCATTACCGACATAAATGTATCTTTCACCCTTATTAGGCTTTTGGCAATTCAAGCAACCCTGTATAGACATATTGATGTAAGTCATTACATCAGAATTTGTCCACCATGTGTATCTAGGTACTGAAGTTAAATTAACCTCAGAACAAATCAAAATAAGAAGCAAATTCTTCGTATCATGCCACGCGTGATAATTGGTTCAATACTTCTTCTCATGCCCTTCAGCTTTACAGAAGAAACAACTAGTACTTTCTGGATCAGCCAACTTCTTTCATTGGTTCTTTTGAAGTGCTGTATCTGTAACTTCTTTATCTTTCTTCGTTTTCTTGCCCTTGTCTTTGCCCTTAGAGTAGATGTTAGGTTAGCACTTTCTGCCTTATCTTTCTTCATCCTATCGTCTTCCTGAACGCAGTGAGATATAAGCTCATTCAGTGACCAAGTCTCTTTCTTGTAGCTCACTTTAAACTAGTTAAACTATGTCGGTAAAGATATCAAAACTAGATGCACTAGCAAGTCCTCAGAGAATTTGAGCTTAAGTGTTCTTAGCTTAGAAGCAAGATAAGACATCTCCATGATGTACTACTTGATATTGCTTTTTATCCGTATACCTCATTAAAATTAGGCTTGTCAAGAGCGTACCTAGTTCAGCCTTTTCATTCTTGACAAACCTCTGTTCAAATTCTGTAAAAAAAACTCCTTAGATGCAATTACCTTTTTAGACATTAAGCCCCTTAATGCTTCCAGAATAGCCTTCTTTATAGTCATTATACACATGCATTTTAATTTCTTCCATTATTCTATTTTCATTTTGTCATCAGGCGTATTCACATCCATAAGAGTTAAGGGAGAATTAACTCAAGGTGAGATCTATGACTATGAGAACTATTAAGGGTTATGTTGCCATGACTTAAAGTTAGCGTCATTTAGTATAGGAATAGAATTGATGTTGGCAGTAATATTAGTAGGAGTCATAATTGAATAGAGAATAACAACCAAATAAAACAAGCTCATAGTAGTCTCAAAACAAAAATAAATTCAAATAAAGGCAAACTCCATCTCAAGATATCAGACACTCCAATAATATTTCATCTTTAGACAAAATATTAACTTGTAAGTGATATCTTGGTCTAGTATTTAAACACTAATAACAAAAACATGTCAAAAAAATAAATATTCTTTTGGACCGATTTATTGTTCACATGTAAAACCAAATAATCATCATGCGTTTATTATTATAGGTGCACATGCAATTCTATTAAACATGAACGTTCCTTTAAGCCGATCAATATTCACATAAATTTAATACACACATCCTTTTATATTCTAAAACAAATAAATTTCCACAAGAGAGGTCATTTTGATGAAATGTTGCTTTAATTAATTCTATATATATATATATATATATATATAGAGAGAGAGAGAGAGAGAGAGAGAAATGTTCCAGTTCGGAATTTTAAAGTGCGGAAAAATACGGGAAAGCTTTAAAACCGCATGGTTTTAAAGGCATAAAACTGTAAGCCTTTAAAGTCGTGCGGTTTTAAAGTTTTCCCGGACTTTCCCGCACTTTAAAATCTCTAATCAGAAAACTACTATATATATATATATATATATATATATATATATATATATATATACATAACAATATTTAAATTTAAAACTGCCTAAAAATTATCCTTTAAAAAAAGGGGTCAAAGTCAACTATCAACAATCAATTGTTGACCGAGTCAGGGTTAGACCAGTTCAGGTGAAGATTTTAAAAAGCACCCAAATCTTTAAAACCCTAATTTTTTTTTTCTTCCTTATGCAGTATGCATGATGATCGGCATTTCCAATAGGCCACAGTTGGCTTACCGTCGATGCTGGTGGTGGTAGTGGCTGCTAACGGCCTAAATCTCAAGTCCTTTTTATTAATTGAATTTTATTTTTTTAATCTTTAATAACAACAACCATAATTATTCTGAAACTGAATAATACTGAAATTATTAAATTCAAGAACTCTAAAGATTTAATCATTAATCAAAAAGTAAATTCGATTCTCAATGATTCAACATAAAGAGGTTTTGATATACTTGTTAGAAAATAATTAACTTTTGGAAAAGCATCACCTAAAATCCAAGAAAATTCATGTTGTATTACCAAGAATCAATAAAAAAATATGAGGAAGTGTACCTGAATCCATAATGTTTAATTGCTCTCTATTATCGTGTGGTTTGTCTTTCAAATCAACACATTTTCTTAGAGAATCATTTAAACTTCTCTCTACACTCTTTCTAATGATGGGATGTCAGCAGAAAATAGAACGATACATTTGACCTAAGAACCGTAACCACTTATATAGATAACTCAAGCACAGGTTCAATGAAGCCATGTTTTAAAAGAGATTTTCAAAACTCGATCGAAGTTCATACTAACTTCATAACTAAGCAACTGTGCAGTTGTTCATCAAAACAAAAATTTTCTTGATCTTAAAAAAATTTGTTGGATCCTTAATCCAACGTTGGGATTATATATGAATAATTATCCGTTACGAACTATCATATAAGGTTAAGCCCAATTAAAAGTGATCAATTATGGTTTTCAGTAATTTAAGTTTTAATGAATCTAATAAGGTGTGGGGCTTTAATATGTAGAAACTTAAAGGTAACTTTTATTTTTATGATGGGTAGCTCAGAGGTTAGTTGTTTGCCTTTTGAAATAAGAGCTTTTTAATAATTTCATTGTGAAATTTAAATATCTCAATTCCTCCTTATATAAGGAATTTTTAATACTTTCATTGTGGAATTTTAATATCTTGATTCTTGGGGTGGATTTGACAAATGGCATTATATGACTATCTCCTGAGCTTGTCCGACAAGCACACATGAGATTGTCAGGGTGCTCTCCCTATATAGCCCTATGGAGGAAACTATTAGTGGGGTTCTTTTGATGGAACTAATCTAGCACAGTGGGGATCTTCCCATACTAACATGCTTAAGGGCCAATTTGAGAATGTTGTAACTTTTAAAATAATTGTTGTTAACTATACTATAAAAATGATCAACTTTAAAGAGAATCAGTTAAGTTCAAAAGTACTGTAAGTTTTGAAAGTAGTTATGAATATTTGGTAAATTTTATTGTTAAATTACTGAGAGCAAAAAATGACTAAAATGTATATAATGTATGATAAAATTTACTTATACATATAAAAACATAGACATATAATATTTTAATTGTTTATTATAATAATTCTTACTAAAAATAAAATTTATAATATATTGAAACAAATTTAATAATAATTCGACCAACAAATTGATATTAATAAATTTATATTGATGAATTATAATAAAAAATATTAAAATATTAATTTTGTTTCCAATTTGAAGAAGGATAGTTTTGGGTTTAGGTAATAATTTTAAGGGTATTTGTGGAATTGTATTAAGGGATAAAATTGATTTTCAACATAAAAATCTAAAAGTTATTCATTCCCTGCTTTTTAAAATCAACTGTAAAATAGACTGATTTTAACAAAAATGATTTTAATTTTTTTTATCAAAATACTAAAATTAATTTTTAAATTTTTTAAATTATTTTTAAATCTCCCAAAAATAATTTTAAATGAGCCCTAAATATTTGTGGAGGACTTACCACCTTTGAGATGGCCCTCCATGACACAGTACAATTCTTGGGCACCAAGTGGGAAAGACTTTTTCTCATATGTCAGTATGCACCTTTGAATTTTCCTTTTCTGGCTTCTGTAGGGCTTATCAGTGTCACCCTCTAATGGATCAATTCAAATTTGATCACCTAGACCACCTAGAAGATATAGAACACCTAGAAAATCAGTTTTAACTGTTTAAGCATATTCGACATATTAATAAACTATAAACTATTAATTGAAGTAAGAATATCATTTCGCGCTATATAGAACACCTAGAAAATCAGTTTAACTGCCTTTCAAAAAAAAAAAAAGAAAATCAGTTTAACTGATTAAGCATATTCCACATACTTGTAAACTGTAAACTATTAATTCAAGAATAGCATTTCCCGCTGCATCTCTACAGAAGCAAAAACCCTAGAATTGCAACAATCATCTTGTCCCAAAACCAGTAATCAAAGCTTGAAATTCAACCATGATACCGCCTTTGAGGAAACTGCAGTTCATCAAGAAATGTGAATAAATTTACACGGACGGCATACAAGTTCACATAAATTTTTGGAACGCCCACTTTCAATCTAAATCTACTGCAAGAATTAACAACTGTTATTGTTTATACAAAATCTTGATTCATTTATTTTATAAATGTCAGTTTTTGCCATCAGTGCTTGTTTGCAAGATTTCCTTTAGAAATACAATCACAAAATTCTTATACGACTCGGTCAATTTCTACTCCATGTTACAATATATTAAAAATGGCTACTGTAATTGAAAATCAATGCATCTCTTACAATGAATTAGAGATCTTAAAATTTTTGATGAAATTCGTATACAGATTTAAGCGGCAGTTTTGAGAATACAAGAACTTTTGTACAGAAAGAGAAAGGCACAGACATCAATTGTTAACTATCGCCGTTTCATGGAACACGTTCCAATACTCGTTGCAATGCCTTTTTGATGCCTTCCTGATCAAGGAATGTTGAAAGTTGTATCTCTTGCACCTAAACCACAATGAGTTACCAAAACTAAAATGAGAAAGAGGCAGAGAGACGGAGAGAGATGGACACAAAGAAAGCCATGACGCAACTCACCTGCCTTCCAGCACGAGCCAGGAGGGTAAACTTCTTACCACTGGGTGGTGCCTACAAGATGACAATTCCGATATAACACATGGCAATCACTCAGCACAGAGAGAATATCAAGGAAAAATTGGAAGAAACTCACATTTGAGAGCCAAAGCTGCAGGTCTTGTGAAACAACACGTTTCTCAAAACCTTGTCGGGTTATTCTTACATCATCTATACTGACCAGAAACATCATAAAATAGCAAATAAGATATTCATCTTGAGATCATAAAATGACCAGAAATATAAAAACAAATTAAGAAAAAGAATTACCATGTAATCAATATTAAATGAAAAATGAGGACAGAAATCACATCGTAAGACTGGATCTCTTCCTATTACACATTTGGGGAGGGGGGGGGGGGCAAATGCAAAAGAAAGAAGGAAAGGAAATGAAACAGTAGACACGCATATGCCTGCATGAAAGGTTAAACACAGTGATTATTCAATTAAACATCAAGCTTGGGAACACATTAATGCAGTCATGCTGTTCTGTTTTTTCATAATTCCAAAACCTAACGTACATGTGTTTTTTATTTTTTTTTTAACGTGCAGATTCAAAGATAAATGCAGAAAACACTAGAAGAGGGCAACATGGTTACATGAAAACAAACAAACTTAGACAAGAAAAAGAGAAGTGCGACTTGTAAGACTGATTCTTGCCCTAAGGAAAAAGACAGACAGAAATTCACCCTGCAGAGACATTCTTAATTAAGAGAAATTTTAGAATACACTAGAGATAATACAATCAACTAATGCATATATGACAAGTGTATTTAAATTTTATATAACCACCATTTGCATAATAGGTTTTCAAAATAAATGCACATATGTCGTAACATGATTTATTTGTTATATGGCTGACATAGTAGCTCTGATATATTCTAAAATTTCTCCTCAATTAGAGAAAGAAAGAGCCCAATAATTTATTATTCTCCCAATAGCTGTCATCATATTTAATAGCCATACTTCAAACACTTATCAAGTTTATTCTAATGAAATCATCCGAAGCAAACTTATTAGGCCAAGGTGGTAGATCAAAAGTGCATAAGAAATGGGTTGAAATTAGCTTCAAGAATATCTATTGACTTTAAAGACATCACTATATGAATCATACAAGATCTATCTCCTCCATTCAACTAAAACTACCTTAAATAAAACCCTCCATTGGAAATCCATCAGCAAAATAGATCCAGAAATGAAAAAGTCAATAAACTGAACTCTAATAACAATAATCAAAAAGTCAATGATGATGATTGTCATCATCATTAAATCCAAATAGAATGGCAATGGATGCGACAGAAACGTAAAATAAAAAAAATGGATAGATTGAATTATTTATTTCCTTGAAACATGAACACCAAAAATGCTCAATGTAAATGCAAATTTATACTTTTTTAATGAAAGCCTCTAGACATCTGGAATTACATATTCATAAGAAAATAACTTTTACAAGTTTATCTTTGCACGCAGGGCAATGATAAATCCATACCCATCTTCTTGTAGAAGCTCTTCAAATATGGCTCCAAGCCCTGGAAGAGGTTCAATAGTATTGCTATTACTACTGCTCATGCTTGAAGAATCAGAAATAACAGAGCCATCCTGAATTTTCAGTTCCATCAGCCTTAATTCTGTCTTGTGAATGATGAAGAGATTAATATGATAAAAATGAACATAAGATTGACTTTATACTACAAACCTGTGGAATTACTTTCTCCAGAGTTTCCAAAAGAGGATCTTCTTCCAACTGTTTGATTGACAGAGTGATCCGTGACTTTTCCCTGCATTTATTCCAAATGAGAATCCCAGGCAGTTGCCTATGATATATGAAATTTAAATATGGAAAAAGGGGGTGAAACTTAGGAAGAAGGACAAAAACAATATATAGATATATATATATATATATATATATTCAAAAATAAGAAAACTATCTCAAAATCCACTTATATTGAGCTAGTTTCAACCTTCTTAAACTACCGGGAGCCCCCAAGGGCGTGTTCGGGTTGGTAACAACATCAAGCTTGTAGCAGCTGACGCCTGGGTTCGAGTCTTGGGGGTAGTAAGGGGGAAAATAAAAACCTATTTGGGCTTTGCCCATCCCCTTACTTAAAAAAAAAAAAAAAGTACTGGGAAGTTGGGCAAAGTCCTGTGATTTTCGTTAGAAAAGAGACTGGGAAAAAACTGCAAACCATCATTTGGTAACTAACCAAGCCAGTTCCCAATTGGTGATGACCGACAACTTTAATTACTGTGCAACAAAACGAGCACCCTTCGTCAAATGATGAAAATGATGCTCTGCACAAACACTTTATGCCCTTAGACTAGCATCTAAATTTCGACCTAGCTACTATGTTTACTACAACAAATTTTCCAGGATTATAAAATTATGTCATTAGCACTTCCTGTATAAAAATGCCATCTGATCGAGTGGATGCTTTTTGAAGCAAAAGAGCAAGAAACCTTCAACTTGCTATGTTAGACTTTATAGAATTGAGGAAGAATGAAGAAATCACCATTTTGTCCACAGACGATTCTTGATGGTTATAATGATAGACAACAGTCAGAGAAGAGACCTTAAAATTAATGGTAATAGGTCAGCTGAGATTTCAAGCTGATGGAATTTTATGGATAGATTTCACAGTTGTTTCAGCATAGACAGTGCATTTTTATTTGAGTGTGTTATGAGAAATAGACAAACTTAGAAAATGGTATCAGCAAAAAATTTCCTCCAACTAATTTTCATTGTCTCAAACTGTGAAGTCCTGTTAAAAATAACAAGAAGACATAAAAAAATGAACAGTTGGCATTTTAGCTTGTTCCAACAAGAAAAACATATTGGTCTATGCATGTTCAAGTCTTTCCATCCTGATAAAACCTTAAATAGTCCCCTAACTGAGTGACAGACGTGAGTTTGAGCTGTTGATGGAAGCTTGTTGGAAAATGCTAAAGCAAAGCATGGTACTTATTCTAACTTCTCAGTCAAAACACAACTCAAGTAGGGACATTGAAACACACTCGAGCTTTTATTTGACAAAGCAAAGACCACACCACCAAACCAAACCCCAACACCCGCCCGCACCCCTCCCCCCCCCCCCCCCCCAAAAAAAAAACTCTACTTTTGTGACAATAAATGAATAAAAATTTTAAATTTGTAAACCTTTTAGGCTTATGGTATCCTCCAAGTTGTATCATCAAATGTTGCATGACCTTGTAAGAAAAAATAATCACTAAAAACGGTAGATTTAAAATTGTACGGTACAAAGCTCTTAAAATTTCACCCAAAAGTATGTCAAATTAAATTATTTTCCTTCCATTTTGATGGTACAAGACGAATAATAAATATTCAGCTATAAGTATATTCCATAACTCAGTTTAGGTTATAACCATGCTAACATAGTCGCTGATTCTTTGAGTTGTTCGAAAAGAATCTATTGATTTAAAATAGGAGAATGTAACAATGCAAACTTACCTATCAATTTTTATAACTTTGACCCTCACTTCATCACCTTCGTTAAGGATGTCTCTAATGTCTTGAATAAGATCCCATGAAACCTCCGAGACATGTACTAGTCCAGTTAGATGATAGAGACCTGCATCACAGTTCACAATTGTTTCAAATTTCCATAGAACACAAATGCAATACAAATCTAGAAGTATTAAACTGGAGACGGTAATACCATCAGGAAAGCGTAAATGAATGAAGGCACCATAATCCTCAACAGATCCCACCCTTCCTACAAAAATATCCTCTACATTAACTCTTGAAGAATACTTGTTCCAGACAGCATCCTTTTCAGAGAATACCAGCTTCTTCATCTCCTCATTAGCTTGGATTACCTAACATATTGAGAAAAAACACCAATATCACTAAACCCCCAAGCAACTCAGGTAGTTAGCAAGAAAAGAAAAAAAGGGGTCAAACTTGAAATATTTTGAGGTTTTCATTTTTCATCCTTCATTTTTCTTTTCGAAGCAAGAAAAAATTATTTGAAATGCTAAAGCTACCTTTAATAATGTGGATTTCTGATGATTGATGAATAAATTAGTCTAGAGCATTGTTTTTCTTTGTTTTTCTTATGATTCTCTTCAATTCATTCCAAGTATTTTTTTCATAAATCTCTGCATAATTTTCCATTCATTATCCAATCTCAGAACTTTCCTCTCAGCCTCTCACCAGCAAAAGACTGGGCCCAAGGAAGTATGAGCAGACAGAAGCAATTCTCAGTTAACAGGATACATTCTAATTTCAGGGGATACCATTTGTCTATACCAATACAATTGAGGAAACCAATGTGTCTCATGAACTAAATTAAAGAATTTACATTATGATACAAAATTAAGCTCAGAGAAACAGTTAAGCGAGAAGAATTAAAAAAAGAACACGTATGGATATACTGTTATTATACTTGCAGAGATAATTAATAGGCTTGAATTATCTATAGATAGCATGAGCTAGCCAATTGTAAACGTCTGGAGCTATATAACAACACGTAAACTGCCTGACAGCACACTTACAACCTGAAATCAATCAAAAGTAAGTGCACAAATTGTAAACCACAACCTATTCTAAATATTGTTCCCATTGACACCGTAAATTTTGAATCCTGAAGCAAATTAGTGACTCTAGCCTTCTTCTAATTGATCTAGGGATGGAAACGGTACCCGCAAACCCGCCCAAACCCACCCACCAAAACCCGCCCGCTGCAGGTAATTTTGTGGGTTGTGGGCGGGTTTGGTATTATAAATTAAAGCCCGCACTAGGTTGCGGGTGGGTTGGTATTAGCCAACTAGTAGCTCTTTTTAAATATTTTTAATTTAATTTTAATTGAAAAAATATTTAAATCTAAACATATAGAAAGTAAATAATGTAAAGTGCAAACGTACGTGTAAGTTGAAACATGCCTAAGTCCTAACAGGCTTTAACTTAATGCATGGATTATTATATACTTATTATAATTTTGTATGGACTATTATTCTTTAACTTAATGTATGGATTATTTCATTATTATAATTTTGTTCTTTGGATTAGTATTTAAAAAGTATTATTTTTTAGATTATATTAATCTTAATTATTATTGTAGAAATCGTGTTGGATGAGTGCTAATGGTGTGAATAAAATGAAGATCTTCTCTTAGAGCTTGTATTGAATGATAATATCAAATAATAATTGTTGTTTTTAGATACTAATTTGTGGTTTTTTTATGGATTTGTGTATTTTATACTTAAATTTGAGAATTTGTGTTGGATTGATGTTGAAATTTTAATTTTCTATTTACATTGGTTAAATCTAGAATTGAGTATGTTTTGTGAAATTTTAAGTTATTATTATAAATTTACATATTGAACATTTGTAATTTTAAATATAGAAACCCGAAAAAATCCGCTAGGTACCATTGCGAGTTTGGTAATTGTCAAAACCCACAGCGGGTGGGTTTTCTTCAAAAAATTAAAACCTACAGCAGGTTGCGGGTGGGCTGGGTGTGTTTGGTAATTTAAATTTTGTGTGCCTTTGGGTTTGGTAATGGCAAACCCGTTGTCTGCGGTGCCCATTGTCATCCCTAAATTGATCCCACATTTTCAATAGTAATGATTTTGCAGAAAACTCAGGAATGTCTATCAAACATTTCATGTAAACTTTTGGGCCATTATATACTGATTGTCTAGTGATAACACTGATGACTATGCATCTAAACACCAACTTGTTCATAAAGAGATTTAAGCAGATATTCAAATAGTTTCAGATTATTAAGATATGTAAACCCATTGTAAAAAGTGGTAACGTACAGCACTGCTTAAATTAAGTTAGATTTTTAAGTGATACATGAGACCCATTTAGGATTCTTGTGAGCCAGAAAGATAAGGGACTGCATAAAGAAATTCTCACCTTCACAGATATAATTGAACCTGTCAAACCTTTGGCAATCTCATGTATACTTTTCTGTGGCTCTAAACGAGATGGTATCACAAAAAGAATGCAAGAGGTTAGCAAGAACCAAATCAGATGGTACAAGAGTAAGTTGACAATGAAACTACTCACCTACCCAAACTGTAATTATGTGGTCAACAGTGCATAAGAATGAACAACATATGACTAGTGAAAAATTGATTTGTCTTAATAACAAATTGGTCTTAAGTCCCATCAACTGTTTCACGGAAGCATAAATTTTTTTATCTAATGAGGATTATCGCAGAACAATGAAGGAGAAAAAAAATTGAAATAGGGCACATTAGGGGTAGGCATATCAATCACTTGGCTGAAATAGCATATGCCATTTGGAATGAGATTGCATCCTTCTCCCTAGATAATGCATTACAACTAAAAACAGCAGTTGTTCATTGTCTTCTATATATTCAGAGTTGAAAATGTTCCCCGTTTAGGAATGAACACGCAAATGGATCATTGGATCAATTAAAAGGTTTAGGTAACAATGTCTAATTCTCAGACTTTCCAGTATGTCCACAAAAGAGATTTCAAACATAAGTTTTGGGGTGATAAGAAAAAATGAATATGAAGTAAGAATTGGAGAAACTACAAACATTAAATGAACAGTTGACTGTGAAAAAGAGCTATTCCATTGCTCCAAAACATGATTAAAAGACAGAGGAGCTAGCAATAAAGAAAGAGAAATGAGAAGGAACTGGCTGGAAGGATTTGAAAGAATTACGTCATTAAGTGGGTTATTGTTCTACACAAACTGCAACAGAATAAACCCCATCGAATAGTTAAACATAAAATTTATTGGCTAAATTGATTTTTTTATTTTTGTTTAAAAAGTAGTGGATGGGCAAAACTCAAAACAACTTGTTTAACATAGTTAAATTTCCCGGGCAATTAAACTGATATTTAAACAACCATCCGTGAACCTAAAGGAGCTTTGAGTGAAAGGATAAAACATGAAAAGATTATAGTAAAATTAAAAATTAAAAACTAAAAAGAGAAGTACCTTTACAAGAATGAGAAGGGCTCATCTGGGGAAAGGGAAGAAAACCCACAAGAGAAAAGAAGCGAACAAGCAGACCTCCACCATTAAAGCCTTGAATCTTCCCCTCATAAATGAACCCACTTTCTTTGTAAGCCCTTGCCGCCTTCCAATCAGCAGAACTCTACTTCTTCAAATAAACAAAATATTATTTACGTGTAATTAATTACATTTGGAAAAATTCTTGAACAGCAAAGGCTAAGCTTGTCAGTTGTAATTATAAAATGCAGAGACTATAACCAAATGAAATTTTAACACACCCGAGATTGAGATTGCCGATTATTAGCATCAGATGAGTCGTCGAGAATCGGGTTCACAGTGGTGGGGGTAATTTTAGCAGCATTAGTAGAGAATTTACCAACAGGACAAAGGTTTCTTTGGCAAATTCTTTCTATGATAAGTGGGTTTACACATACTAGAGATGATAATGATAATGAAGAATAAGTACATGAGCTAGCATCAAGGCATGTATTTGAACCTATTCTTGAACTCAAGGATAGCATTTTTCCTTTTTCTACTTCAAAGTGAATTTGTTATCCAAGTGTTGCTTCTGATGTACAAGAACGAGATAACTAGATGATAGGATATACGGTTGAGCTTGGGGATTTATGGTTAGTTTGAACGTTCCATGTGTCATTTTTGTGCCCACAAATGCCCACTCTTTCAATATCTTCCATTCAATGGCAGTACTAACCTCTCGCTTGTAGGCTCTAGCTTGTTTACCGATTACCAAAAATATTGACTCCATTTGCTGAGTAATACAAGTTCTTTACAAATTACCCATTGAAAAACTGGGGAAAAGTACGTGATACTTTTGTAGTTTGACAAAATGGTTACCGAGATAATTTTAATTTTCAAATGAAATAGAATAGGCAATTAAATTTGATTATTTACTTATTAAAATTATTGTCATAACTAACATTAAATATTATCAACTAAATTTATGAGAAATGATAACACTCCCGTAATTTAGTGAAATTACCTCAAAGACCCGATATTTTCATAAATAGTTAAGGTTTTTTTGTGGACCCAAGTGTACACTTTTTTACTTTTTTAATTTTTAAAAAATTATCAGAATTTGAAATGAGTTAATAATAATCAAGTTGTTATAATCAACAATGAATTAAAAAAATAAAATTTTTAAAAATAAAATAATAAATAAATAAATGAAGCAATTAAAATTTAGAGATTTAGTTTTTTTTTTATATTGGATTCTCTAATCTACGGACTCTATTAATTGATATGTAAAAAAGAGTTTATTATTATAATTTCAAGTATTTTGATTCATTATTGATATATAAATTAGGAATTCAAGCTTTCTTTTTTCCATTATTTTTTAAATTTAAATTTATTATTCTAATTTATAAATTTACTTTTTTAAAAAAATAGAGGGCTTGTGGCTAGCTTGGGCTTTTTTTCCTAAGCCCCTTTGTCCAAGCCCTCATACGAAAGGCTCAGGCCAAAGCCTGTAGGAATGGACAGGATTGGCCCGGGTTTTTTTGTCATCTCTATAAATGGTCGCATACATACTTTCGTTCTCGATAAGGAGTTTGTATGTTTAAAAAGTGGCTCGTATGGCCATTTCTAAACATAAAAAAGAGTATTTGTATCTTTAAAAATGATATGTATAATCATTTATGGAAATAAAAGGGCCTTTGTGACCATTTTTTCAAACTAAGGGGTGTTGTTGTCTTTTTCTCTAAATTTAAATGAATATCTAAATATTTTGCTAGTTTTCACCCATTTTTAATTAATTCAATTCAAAAATTATTTATACAACTTTTTCAAATCATGTATTACACCAATTACCAAACATAAGACAATGCAAAATATAATTGTTGGTGGTAAAATTTAGGTAATGCAATTAGAGCATGACATGTGTACAGTAGTTTCATGCCTAGTTGGCCCTTATAAAAAGTGAAGAGGAAATTTAACGAGTAAGCGTAAAATGAAAAGATCCCAAGAAAAGAGTGTGAGCCATACTATTAACCTAGAAAGTGCAAAGATTATCTCCCAACATACCTTGAAGTTGCCTCATATTGATGAAGAACTACTATATCAAAGACAGCCCCTCCATCAAAATTACTATAGGACACCATGATATTATTCTAATATGGATTATCTCATCTCACTAACAGTCATATGCATCAAGATGAGAGAGGGAACCAACTCAATTTTTATCTAAGCCATTAAAAGTAGATAAAACTTCTCCAAAAGCCTAATTAGCTCATTCAAAATAAGTCAATTAGAGATTAACGCATGCTAGTACTAAGGACAGTCTAACAATTGACATGTGCCTAGGCCTAAAGAAGTTACGAGACTTAAGTTGAATAGTCAAATTACCTAAAAGCCCCTACCTGAGTAGAGGAATGGCTTCTTTACAGCCTGCCACATGTCCAATAAGACATTAAGATGTCTTTGGGCACAACTTGTATAATATTATGCCAGTCTCAGCAAAACAAATTCAGTTTCTTCCTCACAACTTTCAATTTTTAACTGATGTTTAAATTTCTTAAAAACCCAGCATCTTTCCAAATACTTACCTAACTCAACTGTTGGAGTGCCACAGTTGGCCACCATTGATATTACCTCTAACAACTATTTTCTCTTATTTTCAAGACAATCTCAATTTTGTTGATCCCCATAAAACTATTTTAAGGTGAATCAACCCCTACTATTCACAAAACCACCCTTCAAAATCAAGCTCTCATAATATTTTTGGGCTGAAACAAAATCAAACCAAAATAATAATATAATCTTATCACATGACCAAAAGATACGAATTTAGCTCTATGTGACAATTTCTAAAAACAAGGTTCTTTTGTATGGTTTTATATGAGTTTGTGATAATTTCTAAATACAGACTCCCATATTTTCATAAATGGTCATTTCTAAACAAAAAAAAAAAGAGTTTGTGTGTTTAAAAAAATGTTTGTATAGCTCTTTCTAAGCATTAAAAAAGAAAAAAAAGTCTATTTATATCACTATTTATGAAAACAAAGGGATCTCTATGACCATTTCCTCAAATTAAAGGGGGTTTGATGTTGTTTTCCCTAAAATATAAATGAATATCTACTTTTTATATTTTTTCTTTTTTTAATTAATTTGATACAGAAATTATTTATACAACTTAGTCAGATCAGGTATTATACTAAATATAAGACAATACACTATATAATCTAATTTTATCATATTCAAGCCAAATCTAATCTAGTGCATTGTACTAAAAGTGGCCCAAAAGATATAAATTTTAACTCTTTGTGACCGTTTCCCAAAACACGGTACTTTTGTAACCTTCTTCATCAAATCTTAGGGTTATCCTTCATCATTCCCCCAAAATAATAACAAAAATTAGAAGTAATTTTGTTCAATAACAATTGGCCCTCTTAGTTGATTTCAATCCTCCCAAAGAAAATGAAATTAATTTTATTTCTTAATAAAAAAAACTCATTCCAAAATAATTAAGAGCAGTATTATTTAAATTCACAAAATTCCTCCTTGCACCCATTTAAAAAATATATTAGTTACTAGAATTTCAAAAATATCAAAATTATCCTCTACTCATTTCCTCTCATTACTTTAAGATCTATATTTTCTCTCTCTCTACTGTCATGCAAATTGATCTCTCATTTGATTTTTCTGATATGGATTTTTTTTTCTTTTCTTTTAAATCATTGACTCTAGTTGCTTTCTTTATATTAGATTTTTTTTCTATTATCTTAGATTTTTTGTTTCAAAAAAAATATTAAACTTGTATAGTGTGATTTTACATATAAACTTTTGAGAACAACCTGATGTAGGGCAATTCTATAAAAGAATGCTCTGCAGCTAACTAATGCAACCGAAGAATAAAGGATATAGGATGATGGATAAATATGGGATATTTTCAATACTTCGTTAATTATGATAATATCTGGAATAAAAAAATAAACTAAATGCATATTAATTTGAAGAATCTTCATGAATGTAGAGTGTTTAACTTGTTGATTTCACTAAATACCGAGAAGTAATAAGAATATAACCTATTTAAAAGAAATAATCAATAACAAATATTAGGTCTTCTTGCAGAGACTATAAAAGACATTTATACTAACTACAAGTTATCTTAATTTGACTAGAAACCTATTTTAAAAGACTCATGCCTAAATTAGAAATATAATTCAAACAAGAAATGCCTAAACAATATAACTCTAAATAGGCAACCAAATTAGACTAAAATACAAATTAATTAAAATATTCCTAAACTTTATAAATTTCAATTTAATTAGGATTTCTTTAATATTTTGCTCTAGATCAGAACTTTAAAAAAATGTAATTTTATACAATAACTATTGGCTCTCCTAGTTGATTTCAATCCTTACAAAGAAAATGAAAATAATTTTATTTCTTAATGAAAATATTCCTAAACTCTATAAATTTCAATCTAATTAGGATTTCTTTAATTTTTTACTCTGTATCAGAACTTAAAAAAAAATTATTCAATAACTATTGACTCTCCTAGTTGATTTCAATCGTTACAAAGAAAATGAAAATAATTTTATTTCTTAATGAAAAAGAATAAAATCTTGTTCCAAAATAATTGAGTGTTAGTTTATTTGAATTGTAAAATTCCTCTCTACACCTATTTAAAAAAATATTAATTATTAGAATATATTAAATTTCAAAATTATCATTACTCATTTCCTCTCACTACTTTAAGTTGCAAGTTGTATTTTCTCACTCTACTGTTTTGCAAATTGATCTCTAATTTCAGTTTTTTGGTCGTGGATTTTTTTTCCTTTTCTTTAAATTATAAACTCTTTATTGCTTTCGATGTATTAGTAGGCTTGGCAATTTAGCCCAATTGACCCAACCATAATTTTTAGGATTTTAATCTAAATTTTTAGATTTAGGGTCGGGTTTGTGTCAAAATTTTCAAGTCCGAACAAATTTTGGGTCGGGTCGGGCTTAAAGCCGATCCGACCCTATTTGAAAAAGAAAAAGCTAACACACACGCACACATCACAACATCACACATGCACACAACACAGATCATATCTGCATCACACACGCTCACAACACAGATGACATATCACACAACACATGCACACAGCACACCTCACTCTAAACCATAAATCACATACACTTACACAAATTTACAAAAACCCTAAGTCACCAACTCCTAGCAAAGATCGTGACCGCTTTGCCGCACGCCATTTGTCTTGTGTGCTTGCTCCAACTCCAATCGCGCGACGTGAACCAGCCGCTTTGTCGTCCCGCGCATTACTACGCACACGTCCTGCGACTTCTCACTTCTACCGCCGGCATTAGCTATCTAGCTTTGGTAATTTTAATTTCATAAATATTAATTAATGTTTTTCATTTAAGCTTATAATTGAATCTATAATTTAATAATTTTAGCTAAATGTATTCATGTTAATTAATTAATTATGTAGTTACTGTAAATATTATATTGTGGCTACATATAAGGCTATATATAGGGTTAATTTAATTATTATGTTATAATTGTAAATTAAGTTTAATTATATCTTAAGTTTATAATTTCATAAATATTAATTAATTTTTTTTCATTTAAACTTATAAATTTATTTATAATTTGAGCTAATTATATTCATAATGATTATATAGTTACTATAAATATTATATTTTAGCTAAATATAACCTTATATAAGATTGTAAATATTAATTATTATGTTGTAATTGTAAATTAAGTTTAATCATATTTTGAGTTTATAAATTAACCTAAAATTTATAAGTTCAATCATATTTTAAGTCTATAAATTAATTGTAACTTGTTACACATTTAATTTAAGTCATTATGTCAAATTCATATGAGGATTTTCATGTTGGCGAAGAGAATAGAAATGATGCGGTATTAGAAATATTTTTTTATTATCTTTGATTTGTTGTTTCTTTGCAGCTAAAAGCAAAATGCCGTAAAGCATCAGCTGCTTGGCTATAATTCCTTGAAATATGAAAAATCAGGACATCTTGCTGTGGTGATAACACGCTTTGAATTTCTGAAATGAACAGAGCGAGCTCTGTACTTGTAGCCCGTAATCAATTATGCAACACGGAGAGAATCCAAATCCACTAGCAAAGGAGATAAACCAACTTCCTTAACAAGTCGTAAACCAAAGGCAAAGACCTCAGCCTTAACAGTATCCACATCATCAGAATACACATTCTGGGCTACTCCTGGTTGCTCGCGAAATCATTATGATTTCGTATCACTGCACTCTAGCCCACTATTCCTTAAATAACATCCATAGCAGCATCAATATTAAGCTTAAACCACCCCTCACGAGGCACCATCAAATGGACATCTTCCTAGTCATTAACCCTCAGCATATTTAGGTTAAGGATCGAATGCTACATCCTTCGGGATTTCAACACCACCATTAGTACACAAGCCATTCCCATTTTTAACCAAGTCTCTCGAATTAAAAGCATCACACAATTCCTGTACTTTAGCAACCATACGTGATGGCTGGACAAAAGAAACAGCATACAATAATTTATTTCAGGACACCCCCCAAAAAAAAAAAACACGAATATCGTACATAACCATTTTCAATGATTGAAATTCCAAAACTGATAATACAGAGACAGCAAACTCAATTAAATACCGAGGCACACACAAAGAACAATGGAACACAACCTCATAAAATGATGAAGCTTCCACATTTTTTAAGCACGTTCACAAGTCACCAATGCATGTATAATCGTCTCATTTTGCAAGCCACAACAGCCACACACATCACGCCTAATCACGTTCTTTAAAAGGAGATTTGGCATTGTTGGCAAAATATCACACAACATAGGCCAAGCAAAAACTCTTGTTTTTGGAGGAACTTTTGAATTCCAAATGAGACTCCATTTATAGGTGGAACCACCAATAGATGTTTCGGTAACAGCAGAATCATGTACTTGTACAGCAAATTGATAGCCTGATTTAACAAAATACTCCCCCTGCTTATCAAAATGCCATATTGTAAAAGAAGTTCCCTCATTGCAACATTCCATGAATTTCCATACACACGCAACATTCCATGAATTTCCATGCACAATCGAAGTGTCATGATATCGGAGAAATAGGCTTAAAACTTTGGGATCCAATTACTTTTGCAAACCCGAAAAACATGACGAGATCCTAGTATCCTACACACCATCAAATACTCCACTGCAATAACTCTTGGCACTAAAGAATAATACGCCACACAAATGATGGAATGCAAAGTACTCGTGCAACGAGAGAATTCTCATACACTAAAATCTGCCACCCCTATTTAGTCATTATTGCTTGACTAAAACAACACAATCACGAAGATTCTGCCACCGCAACTAGTGAATTCATTGTTTTTGAGTTGTCGATCCTCACCAAAAGCCAGTGAATTTCTTTTGAAGTTCATCAGAAAGACTCCTAGGCAGTCTAAAAACATTCACTTCATAGGAAGGTATAGCCTCCAACAGATTTGACTCAAGGCCTCTTTTCACCCATATGAAAATTATGCTCTCTCCAAGCATTTAAATTTTTATCCGCTCTAAAATGAAGTTCATTGACGAAAGCCTTTCTTTGCCACCCAACCATAGCAGGAAGACCCAAATACCGATCATAACCTGACGCCTCCCCAATTCCAAAAGGTTCTATAACCTCCGGCAGAATAATAGCACCACGCTAAGATTCCTCCGGCAGAATAATAGCACCACGCTAAGATTGAACAATATTGACGATTTTTTCAAAATTAAAAATTTGCACCTACTCTACTGAATAGGAACAAAAAATCTCCTTCAGTTTTTGACAATCTCCCGAAGCTGGTCTACTAAAAATCGAGCTATCATATACAAAGAGTAAATGTGAATCCAGCAGATCAGAAACAAAACGGAGTCCCTGCATAGCCTTCACAGATTCAGTCGAAGCAGACAAGAAAAAGCCTGGGCATAGATAATAAACAGGTATGGCAACAAAGGACACCCTTCTCGCAATCGCCTATAAGGCTTCATAATGTTAGGAAATAAAGCACGCAAAAGTAAAATTGGGAGAAAAATAAAAGAATTACGTGGTTTTTTACGACGAAGATATTTTTTACTAGTGAAAAGGAGTTGTAGTATTTTTAAAAACCCCAATACACCCCAACTCTCAAATCACTAGACAAACACTCTCTAAATAAAGAAAAGAATCAAGAACTCGATGATTTACAAATGAAGTTTTTATAGCCAAAATTACTTTTAATATTTAATTATTATTATTATTTTATTATTTTTTCTTTTTCTTTTCCTTCTTCTCTCTTTTCCTTCTCTCTTTCTTCTTTTTCCTTATTTTCTTTGGCCAAATTTTTCTTCTTTTGTTTTCTTTGATTCAAAGAATGCAAAGAAAAGTGGTGCCACCTTCTAGAAAAGGTGGTGCTATTTTCCACATTCTCCCACTTGGAGATTAGATTGAAAAACAATCAATCTCCACACCATCCTTTCTAAAACATGTTGCCTACGTTGCAGAGGATCTCACAAACTTATCGATTTATCGGCTTGGTCAAAACATCTCACGTTCTCTTTGGTATGGATTTTCAGTAAATCCACACTTCCATCTTCCACTACTTCACGAACGAAGTGATCACTCTATGTGCTTTGTCCTGGAATGAAAGGCTGGATTCTTTTGCAATGTGCAAGGCACTTTGGTATCACAAAACACAAATTTTCTTGTTTGTGCCCGAGCTCCTCCAATAATCTTTGTATCCAAATAGCTTCCTTGCAAGCTTGTGTATGTATTCTCGTCAGATAAGGCCACAACGGTGCGAAACACATAACCGAGTGGATTTCCTTTTATCAAGGTCTCAAAATCTGAATCCACATAGCCACCGACAGTAAATTCTGATCCTCCATAACATAATGCAACATCTGAGGTTCCTCTGATGTATCTCAGAATCCTCTTCACAGCTATCCAATGCTCTCCACCAGGATTCGCTATATATCGACTCGCTTGTGCAATGTCTGGTCTTGTACAAATTATAGCGAACATTAAACTTCCCATCGATGCATACGGTACTCGAGACATCTCCTTCCTCTCCACTTCATTGCTAGGACACATACTTGAGGATAATTTGAAATTAACAGGAAGTGGGGTAAAAATTGACTTACAATCTTGCATGTTGAAGCGCCGCAAGATTTTCTTCAAATAATTCTTCTGCCAAATCTTCCTGTTATTTCTGTCTCGGTGAATTTGCATCCCTAGAATCTTGTTTGCTGGTCCCAAGTCCTTCATTTCAAACTCCCTAGCCAACTGTGCCTTCAATTCTTGGATTCGATCTTTGTTGGGACCTGCTACCAACATGTCATCCACATACAACAGCAAAATGATGAAATCATTATCTTCAAACCTCTTGTAATATGCACAATGGTCTCAAGGCTCATGATGAAGGAATCAAATCTCTTATACCAACACCTCGCTTTTGAGACCGTATAAAGATTTGTTCAACCTGCAAACCAAGTTCTCCTTTCTTGTTTCTGCAAAACCTTCTGGTTGGAGCATATATATTTTTTCTTCAAGTTCTCCATGAAGAAATGCAGTTTTCACATCTAACTGCTCAAGATCTAAGTCAAATGTAGCACACATCGCCAAGACTACTCGATCAGTCGAACCAGGTGAAAATATCTCGTTGAAGTCAATACCTTCTTTCGAGCATATCCTTTCACCACCAATCTTGCACGATACCGCTCCACTTGGTCATTGCCATCACGTTTGATCTTGTAAACCCATTTGTTTCCAATGGCTTTTCTTCCGTGTGGTAGTGGTACAAGTTCCCATGTCTTGTTCTTGTGTAGAGCTTCAATTTCTTCCTGCATTGCTGTCATCCACAAAGCAACATCTGAGCTGTTTAAAGCTTCATGGAAAGTTGAAGGCTCTCCATCCTCTGTTAGAAGACAGTATGCAACGTTGATCTCTGTGACATACTCCGAGTGCCACGTTGGCGGTCGTCTCTCACGAGTTGACCGACGAACTTCTGGAGCCTCGGACTCGACTGGTTCTTGTTCCTCGTGCTCTGGTGCTGCTTCAGAAGAATCTGAATCTTCTGGATTATTTTCTACATATACCGGCACAATCTCTGACTTTTCTTTTACAGTGCCATCATCTCCATCTTTCATTTGCAGTTGATCTTCTACAAAAATAACATCTCTGCTGATGACGATCTTGTGGGCAGTGACGATACCCCTTTACTCCATCAGCATACCCCAAGAAGATACATCTTCTAGATTTTGGATCCACTTTGTTCTTTACGGGGCATTGTACATCACGTACATCCAAATGCATGTAGATAGGAATAATCACTTTCCAGTCCACATCTCCATCGTAGGCGATCGATTTACTATATAATTTACAAATGAATTGGGTCAGACCATAGCTCTTATTCTTTCTAAGAGTTCATCCGCTCTGCCACTCCATTTTGTTGAGGAGTGTATGCCACCGTGAATCGAATACCTTCGCTACGCAAGAAACTCACCGTCTGTATACTCTCCACCATTATCCGTCCTTAAGCACTTGATCTTTTTACTAGATTCAAGTTCCACCCGCACTTTGTATTCTTTAAATACTGGAAATACATCTAACTTTTTCTTAATTGGATACACCCAACATCTTCTAGAATAATCATCAATGAAAGTCACCATGTACTTTGCACCTCCCATGGATATATCCGGTGATTCCCAAACATCAGAATGAATCAAGTCTAGAATGCATTTACTTCTAGCAATAGATCTACTGAATTTTAATCTATGTCACTTGTAACACAATGCTCAAAATGGTAAACTTACCGATTTGAGTCCCGGAAGCAATTTTTGCTCAGAGAGAATCTTCAAGCCTTGTTCTGACATGTGGCCAAGTTTGAGATGCCACATCATCGTTGATTCTTCTCCATTTGACGCGACACACGCATCAGCCTCCTGTAGTGTTTCTCCTTTAAGCATGAATAGATTAGCACCGATCTTTTCTGCCTTCATCAATACAAGCGCGCTTTAACGATCTTCATAATTCCATTCTCCACATGAGTTTTGCGACTATCCATTTGTCCCAAAGACAATAGATTTTTCTTCGTGCCATTGACATGTCGTACTCTCCAATTGTGCGACCATCAAACATTTTTATTTTGATAGTACCAATACCGATCTCCAAGGCATGATCATTACCCATATATGATCCTCCCGAGATAGGTTCATATGTGTGGAACCATTCTCTCCGAGAGGTCATGTGCCGAGTCTCATGCCGGACATCGACAATCGTTTTTCAGAGTATTTCGCCATCATCCGAGGTACTTGCTACACACCCCGAGCATTTGATGACTTTTTTGCCCTCTCTTCTCTTACTCCAACACTCTTTCTTGACGTGCCCTTTCTTGCCACTTGTAGCATTTAACATTCTTCTTACGGATTTTGATCTACGATTTTGACTCCCAGGAGCCACGTTGATCTCCCTCTTGTCACCGATAGCGCCTAACTTGCTTGTCTGCTTTTCCTTGTTTTTCCGCTCTCCTCATTTAATACAGCAACATCGTCGAAAACTAGACTCTCCACCGGATTGTTGTTCGTCAATGATGAGTTGATCATACGAATCGATAGACTTCAAGTAGAAGCTCGCACGTTCATTTTCCTCTATATTATGACCCAACGTTGTGAGTTGTGAAAATAGAGTCTTCATGTTGATGTGGTCGGTCACCATTGTAGATTCCGCCATTCGAAGAGTATAGAGTTTTCTCTTCAAGAAAATTTTGTTGTGTAGTGACTTGGCCTCATACAATTTTGTGAGAGTATCCCAAATTTCCTTCGTATTTTTCTACACCTGGATAATACTCTGCCAAGTGTAGATCGAAATGGCATTGCCATCTATCTCGTTCCACTTGTCATCTCCATGGCCTTTCTCCAATTGCAAGCAATTATTTTTCCTCAATACTTTTCATCTTCATTTTCCACAACGAAAAATTATTTCCGTTAAACTTCTCAATTTCATACTTTGCCATTTTGTTGATAAATGCACACAAGCTAGTATACCACCTTGAATAGTTGTGAGTATGTGTGAGAATGCACAGAAAGTTCTGATGGTCCCACTTAAAATCCACTCTTATCGCCTTTGTGTGAACTTTCAAAACCACACTTTACTCACGCCACTGCAAAAATTCTTGGATCGCTCACTTTCACGTGAATAGTACCGTATACGTGAATAGTACCGTATATCCGATATATGTAAAGTAAAAGCCGTATACGTGAATAGTGTCGTATACGTGTATAGTGTATACGTGAATAGTACTTACGTGAGCGGTTCGACTCCAAAAAATACAACCAATTTTGGTGGGTGAAGAAAAGTAAAATTGGGAGAAAATAAAGAACAAGCACACTAGAGGACACAAATTACGTGGTTCTTTTAGCGTCCAGAAATATTTTACTAGTGAAAAGGAGTTACAAGTATTGTAGTATTTTAGCTCACTTCCCAAAACCCCAATACACCCCAACTCTCAAATCACTAGACAAACACTCTCTAAATAAAGAAAAGAACTGAAGAACTCGATGATTTACAAATGAAGGGAGCCAGCGTTTTTATAGCCAAAATTGGCTATTGTTCATTTAATATTTAATTATTATTATTATTTTATTAATTTTTCTTTTCTTTTCCTTCTTCGGCCCGACATCTCTTTTCCTTCTCTCTTTCTTCTTTTTCCTTATTTTCAAAATTTTTCTTCTTTTGTTTTCTTTGATTCAAAGAATGCAGCAACAGCCGCATTCAAAGCAGGGAAAAGTGGTGCCACCTTCTAGAAAAGGTGGTGCTATTTTCCACACATAAACCCACATAACTCCCCATTGATCATAAACGAGAACTGAGGTGTAGTAACATAATCCATAATCAACCTAACCCAATTTTCAGTAAATCCAATCTTCTGTATACGATCCGAAAAAAGCTCCATTTTAACCGATTGTATGCCTTGCTCAGATCCAATTTCAATGCTACCAATCCTGACTTCCTTAACCTATAAGAACGAAGTTTGTGCAGACAATCATAACCCGCCATCACGTTATTTATAATCAATATATTCGGAATAAAAGTGCTTTAATTCTTCGAGGTGACTGCATCTAACACTATTTTATACCAATTTGTGACTCCCTTAGCAAATATTAGGAAAGGCAATGGATTGGATCTGATCCAAGATCCACATGATTTAAATTTAATCGGATCAGATTTGGATCAGTTTAAAATGAATTTGGATCAGATTTGGATATTAATGTGTTGATCTAAGACGGATTTGGAGTAGATCTAGATCCATCTTAATATCTAAATCCATATCCACTCGTCTTTTAATTTTATTTTATTTTAAAAGTTTCTTAACAATTGTGGAATTACAATGATAATAAATTTTATTCATACCATATTAGTAGTACTTATCATGCATTTAAATTCTTAAAACTTAAAGGTTAGTTTTGTAAATTTAAAGGTTAGCCAGCCCCAAAGCATGTACATGCAATTAGGGATGGCAATTTTTCCCGATGGGATGAGA